>OX596021.1:28567526-29815846 GCA_951394055.1 Villa cingulata | reverse complement strand
AAGAAAGGGTACTAATGTTAGTAGTACCTCGGTACAAGAAGAATTTGTATTACAACATATATTTGAAAAAATTAAATTAAATAATCAGCAAAATACCGAGTCTAAAAAAGAATCCAGTGAGTTTAGTGAACTTTCAGATGTGTCAGAATTATCCGATATGAATTTTGAATTTAATATTGTTAAAAGTGAAATTGATGGTTTGGAATATTTAAGTGGATGGTTGGCAAAAAAGCCAGATTTAAGAGCTAAATTTCCTTACATTGGATCAATAACACAAAATGAATTGTCGACTAATAGTTATGTTGATAATTTAAGTTATGGAGGACTTTATAAACCCTCAAAAAAGTGGATGACAGAAGCATCAAAATTAGAAAAATATTTTACTAGATATCATGGTAATGGTTTTAGACATAAAAACAAAGTGGTGAGCATGTTGTCCAAATCAATATCAAAAAAAGAAATAACAATTCCTTATGAGCTGATTCATTCGTATATAAAACAAAGAACATTTATAAGAATAAAATTTTTGAATAAACAATTAAAAGTCAAAAATGAAAAAGTTAAAAAAAGAAGGCATGAAGAAACGTTTATGGAACGTAAGCGACGTAAACAGTTTTAAAAAAAATGTATTAAAAAAATGTAACAAATATGTTTCTAAAAGTATTGCTGTCTTAATATATTTAGATGTATTTAAAAAATATGTATGTGAAAAAAATATTATTGGAAGTATTTAAAAAATATTAAATTATATTAAATTAAATAGCATTGATCAAAGTGAATGAAGGTAAAAAAAGTCTTATATTCTTTATTATATATTGTGTAGATTATATACTGCATAATACTCAAGTACTTATAAAAAGGTAGAGCGATTACGTCACAAACAGCTTTTAAAAGCTTTTTCATTTCATTGTGTGCGGAGTGAATAACCTTGTTAGTTTATAGACGTTGGGTTATACCATAGACTAAATATATAGATTGGAAATGCTTATGGCAGAAATCGTGTTCATAACTATTAAGTAAACATCAAAATAGCTTTTGAGAGATTTTGAAAAAGCTATAAAATCAGAATAAGGAAAATAAATGAGAGAACTTTTGTAATCTTTTGAAATCTTGTATTTCTTGAAGAAAAAACAAATTTAAATATCAAAAATCTATGTAGCTGTATCCTTATCGGAAATGATAAAAAATATCAAATAACAGGCAAATGTACAAAATCGTATATTTTAAAGGAAATTTAAATTTTCAACAAATTTATGTTATGACTGGCAATGAATATAATAATATATATTATCACAGACAAATATCCTTATCTGTGATATTATATATACAATTAAAACTGGTTTTGAAAGTATCTAACACATATGTGCATGCATACTATCAAAGAATATATATCTACTAGCCCAGACAATATTATTATCTTATCTGTGCTACTAGTTACGTTAGTTATATATTCTTTGATACTATGCATCTGTATTGTTGGCTACATGAATATAAATATTCTATATTCATGATTCAAGTAAGACCATGTATGACGGTATAACATAAGTATAACATAACCGTATAACACAGTACTACTGCCAGCCATTGCAATGAGTATGTATTGTGTATTGTTTTTTAAATAAATATGCATGTATTTTCATTGCCAGCTATTGAAATCACAGTATATCTATATTCATACAGTAATGACACTGAGCACGCGTTAGCAAAAATTTCTCATGACCTTTGTCACGTTATTCATTCGGCCTTAACAGTTTTGCTAAAAGTCGATAGCAATTAAGAGCCTTTGTATACGAAAAAGAGACAAAAAAAATGGAACTGCAACACCAACTGTTTTAAAAAATATAACATTATTACAGTGTATACCTACTCATAAAAAAAAGTACAAATTTTGTTATTTAAAATTTTTTATCTAAAATAAACAAAATTAATTGTAAATGCATTACACTTAAAATTTTGTGTTTGATATCAAATGTTTTTACATTTTTGTTAAATTTCTTAATTATAAATTAAATTCTTACTCTAATATATAGCTTAACAAAATAAACTTTATCTTGTCTTCAAAATTCTCAGAAATTATATGAATCACCTTATATCTTGATATAATGACGCGTCAGGTAGTCAAAAAAAAAGTTCCAGATCGCCTTTAAAAATGCATTGTGAAAAAATGATTGTATTGCTCACATGTATATATTGTTTTGTATCTTTTCTTCATTACGGCGGTTTATAAGGAAATATGGATTTGACATAAGTACATTAATTCTGTACTGTTTTTGTAAATTGAATTTTGTTTTTTTTTTTATTATTTTAAAATAAGTAATTATGTGTGTTAGTAAATTTAAAAAAAAAAAGAGTGTCACATCTTATTGCTTTGTTGATCAGTGATAAATATTCTATATTGATTCCAGTACTACTGCCAGCTATTGCAATGAACATGTATTGTGTATTGTTTTTTAAATAAATATGCATGTATTTTCATTGCCAGCTATTGAAATCTACAAAATATGTAATATATATGGAAATTCGTGAGCGAAAAATTATCTCTCCTCTCAGTAAAAGCTCCTGCCAGCCATTCTTCAAGTTTCTGCCAGCTATGATCGATTTCAAAAGTGTATTAAAAATTTATACGGTCATTTCCAATCTATAGTTAGTCTATGGTTATACTTTGACATTTCGAAACAAATTACTTTATATCTAAACTGTTTCTAGTGTATATTTTGGAAGTCAATCATATACTATGATCAATTTTCAACAGTACATTGCATAGATAGATATTATAATACATGTCTGTCTCAGGTAAAATTTATGAGTTCGTACAAATAAAAAATAAGAAGAAAATTAAAAATCAAATGGTAGTGTAGTATATACTTAAATTATTATTTATGACATACTCATGTATAAGTAACATGTAATACTTAATTTTTACAATAAAAAATTATGAAGGATATGTGAAGGTAAGATGTATAAGTACAATATGAATTTTTTATACTAAAAGCCATTCAATAATTATTATGATATAAATTTTAACTAAAACTGCATTCATACATGTATAATATTTTTTTTTTTATCAAAATTAAAATAAATAAATGCATTTATAATTTGTTTTATATTAGATGCAAGTTTTGGAATATGAGTAGCTGTGCTTTTTTCCTACAATTTTTTTTTAAATTATAATTTACGAAATTTTGATTGAATTTAATTAGCAGATTATTGCTAACTTCCATGTGAAATATTTAGACAAATTGAATCTTTAATTTTTTCTCTAAATAATTATCTAAAAATATTTACGTTTTAAAATTTCTATTTACTTGAATTAATTGACGGTATACAATCTCTACACGAATAAGTAAATTTATAAACAAAAATTCTTCATTTTCATTACATTCTAAAGATAAAGATAAAAGTAAATTTTATCTTAATGTATTTACGAGAATAAAATGAACGAACATTTATATATACACAAAAAATAACAAAATTAAAGTAAATCCTTAAAAAATATTTTACTTTTCAAAGTACGTATGTATGTATGTATGTATATAACAGTGTTATCATTATTTTAATTGTAGACATTTATATCTATATCCTTTTTTGTACTATTTATTTTTATATAGTCTAGAATAATAATTAACTAACAATTCGACATATTTTCATTTTTTGAAATTTAGATATGTATGCATTCATTCCAAATATAAATTTTTACAAGAAATTTAAAAAAGTCAATGATATGAAAATAAATCCTTTAAAACAATTGACATAATTTTTGTAAATAAAAAATTTATTTTGTCTACATACATACATATTTCTCAATATAAATACAAATATGTACATATAAGTACACTTGAAAAAGTAAAACATTTAACATTTCGTAAATGAAAAGTTGAAAAAAAGAAAAAAGAAAAAAAAAATCTGTTAGAAATTTTAATGAAGCGATTTTTCAAAAAGAGAATCTAGAATTTATGTCATGTGAAATAATAGGTATGCATGAATGTATCCGCATGTATGTATGTATATGTAAGTACATAATGATAAATAAAAGTAATTTTTTACATGTATGTATTTAGAACATATTATCGCAGTATATGCACTTGTATAATAAATAAATATTTTTTTGCTTATATGTACGATTTATTCCTTATTTTTTTCTCAGAAAAATTGATTTCAATTCAATTTTACAAAATGATTTTGGAAAAAGTATGTAAAGGAAAAATATAAAATATAAAATAAACATGAAATTGCAGTTAAATTGGATTCAATTCTAGAAAATTCTAAAAGAAATTTGTTAAAACTTTATATCCTTTCGTTTTTTTTTTTCTTTCTTTTCCTTCTTTATTTTGTTTTTGTTTGTTTCAAATTTTGGCTATTTGTGTATATTTTCATGCAGAAACTTTTGCATTGTATACTTACTGTAGATACTTAGTTATGTAGTAGAATAAAAAGTGAACAGAAGTACTTTAGTTTTATGAGGATTTTTTTTTTTTTTAAAAGTAAAATAAGAATAAGAAGAAAAAAAAATCATGTATGTATACTTTTAATTAACATCACATAACGTAATACAGGATCCGTACCGTAAAATTTGTTTCATAACTTTTTGCTGTTGTTGTTGCTATTTATTTTTTTTTTTTTTTGTAGCAATGATAGAAAGTTTTTGAAAAATTTTCTTTATATCGTATTTACTATAGTTTAACTTAAAATTTACGTTTTTGTTTTTGAGATTTTCCAATGTTTTTTTTTTTTTTGATCGAACATGAAAAACTAATACCTCCTAATGGTAGACGTAAAACATTTTAAGATATCAAATAAACAAAAAATCAAAAAAAAAAAACAAATGAAAAAGCAAAACAGAAAAACTCTGTATAGAAAGAACATGAAAGTCGTTCTGTATGTAGTACATGACTAAAATAAATTTTTTGAAAAAAATAAATGAAAAGAAATAAAACATAAAACAAAACTTTTCATATAGATCAAGAATGAAAGAGTTTTTTTTCTTTACACAAACGAACGTAAAAAATATAAATTGATAAAAACAGCAAAAATTGAGCAAAAAAGAAGATGAATTAAAGAAGGATCTATAGGTAACATTATAAATAATGCCGAATGAGAAACAACAGCAACAAAAATAAAAATTTTGTAAATTGTACAACAACTACAACATACTACAAACTTTTTGATAGAACTATACGTATATATGCATGTACACTATTATACGAAAATAGTTGAGTATACCATAAATTTACCTATGTATGTATGTGTGTGTCTGTGAATGTCGGTAGATTTCGACAAGTAAAAAAGAATAAGAAAAAAAAAATTTTTAGAAAACTTTACATATAAAACCAAGATTTATTTTCATGAATTGGTTTTTTTGTTTGATTTGATTCCTTACATTCTATACACTATATACAAGTTTCCTTAATTTTTGTTTTTTTTTTTGTATTACATTTTTTTTATATGTTATGTTACATACATACATATAAATATTCGTTCATATTAATTTAGATATAAAGTTCAATTTAAAAATTTATAATATATAATGTGCACTAAAAACAACCAAATTATTTTGACTTTATACTAGTATATAACTTTTATATAAATACATATATATCTTTTTAATATCCTGTTACACATAATCGTATGTATTATGTATTATACAGGGTGTCCCGTCTCGGGTGGTCAATCCGCATACAGTAGATGACTGTTGTACAGAAAAAAAAAAAAATCGTTGTACAGAGGGGGGCGGCGCGGTAATCTCAACCGTTTATCCGCTAGAGGGCGATGAAGTTTTTTTGCAATTACTCTACAAAACACCCTATAACAACTGCGATGTACTAGCTAGAAGAAAATGTTCTAAGAAAAATCTGTAGAAAACTCCCCTTCTCTCTAATGATTTTAGTGATTTTTTTGCCATTTTTTTCATAGAAAATACAGGCTGTAACATTACAGCGCCCTCTATATTAATTTTTTACTTACATAAACAGAAAGTTCAAGATATACCTACTTCATTTTTGCCCTATGCAATACTTAACTTTTTCACACCCTGTATAAAAGCATACATACATGCATATCATTTTCAGTGTGTTTTGAAAGAAAGAAAATATAAACTTTTTGTTCTATTTTGTATTGTGGTTGACTTTTGAATTAGAAATATTAGAAAATACGAAATCATGCATATGTGAATAAACTTATACCCTTATACACACATGTGTACGTAGTACATAAGTACAGGATGCGATGATATAAGTAAAACTTTTGATTTTTTTTTCATCTATTCTTTTTTTTATTTTTATGGTTTGTTTATTTTTTTTTTTTTTTTTTTACTCAAAAAGCTCAATCGTTTCATTTAATAGAATTTATTGCTTTCAAACCGAATCTAAATGATTTCTTGTGTAGAATATTCATTTATTACATCTATACATTCATACATTTTATATAAAATAGAATCTATATAACTTTAGTATATACATATTATATAAGAACGAATGTACATTATGTACGTATATTGATATTACAAAATTTTTGAAATGTTTATGTATTTTGATTTTTATTTTATTTATTTATTTTTTTTTTGTGTCCTTAATGTTACATAAATTGAAAGATATTGTTAAAAAAAACACATATTTAAATGTGTGTATATATACATAAATGTGAATGTAAATTATACAGAGTATATTACTATACACCATACAGGTATATTTATAGAGAGATACATACAGTTACTTGGTTAAGTTTTTAACATAAAAAATTTGTGATAAATTACTTTAGACCAAACAACCAATAAAATTATTATACGAGTGAGTAAAAGGTCAAATACAATAGTACTAAAAATGTCAAAATTGACATATGATAAATGAATTATCTGAAAAATATTGTAAAATTTAAAATTGTATGAAGCTTACAACATATTTGTAACCGAAAAAAATGAAAAAAAAAGGGACGAAACTTTTTTATTTTTTTTCTTCTTTTGAAAAACAAAAAATAGTGAGAAAATGAGAATAAATTCATTTTCATTTTAATATTGAAATTTGAAATATGTGCAAAATTTTGAAAATATATCTGGATGAAGGTATATATGTAAATGAAATTCATCTCAGTAACAGTATGTTACAGTGTTCACATCTCGGTATATAAAGTATGAAAAATTATCTTATCTTCTATATTCTAATCGATTATTATTATTATATGAAAAATGAGATAAAAGGATATTAAGAAACAATTAATATTCTTTTAAAAGTATTTTTATTAATTTTTTTGTAGTATAAAAAAATAAATTAATGCAGACAAAAAGTATTTTATGAAAAATGAGTAATTATTAGTTAAGTATTGTTGCTGAAGAAATTTTTTTTTGTTATCTGATAAATTTTTGATAAATAAATTCTATAATAAGAAAAATTTATGTTGTTAGGATCACAATTAATAAGAACGAAATAATTCTATATTAATATAATTTGCCGAAAATCATAATATGTAATGTTTTATAGAAGAAAAAAGCACAACAACATTTATCATTTTATCTGTCTCATTTAGTAAACTCATATTTAATTTATACTTAGTTACATGTTATTATTAAATTGATTAATTTTCCTCTGTGTGTGTGTGTGTGTGTGCGTATGCTTGTTCATTTGTTAAAATAATAAGGATATTTCTTCGATTGATTACAGCTAGTTTTTTCAGTTTTACTTTTCAAACTATGAAAAAAATATAAAAATATTAGATAAAATTTGTTATATATACTAAGTACACATATTGTATTTGTAATACGATTATCGAACATTTAAAACAACAAAAAAATTTTAAATATAAAAGCAGGATCTACACATACACATCCATACATTATATATATATAATTATTCTAAATATACAAAATTATATACGCAAGGAATTAAGTATTAACTATAACAGCTCCTGACATATTACAAAAAAAAAATTTATGTATGTGTCATCATTTTTTCATACTCAAATACAGCATACAGTATGTAATTCAATATGAAAATAAAAATAAAAAAAAAAAAAAACAATAATTACCATTTGCATAAAAAAAATATACAATTTTCTACATTATCAAATATAAATACATATTATGCTTTTGTTAAATATTTTATGTACATGATGTACATGTTAATCAACATCAAAGTATTACACATAAAGTTTATAATATGCATCAAACAACTTAACCTGTCTTACACTCATACCCTATCACTCATATACTCAATATCACTGCCATTTTGTTTTAATTTACAATTCAATTGCATTAATTTTTGATCAATTCGATATACGCTATCATATATAATATCCTTTTATCTATAATTTCATTTCAAAAATTGTATTTTCTATATTTTACATTTTTTTTTGTAAATTTATTTAATCTGTAAATCAATATCTATTCTATGATATTAGCTAATATGAACCTAATACTATGTGCAATTTTATTTAAATGGATTACAAAACGAAAAAGGATTTACTTAACATTTTTATTTTTCATTTTAATTTTTTTTCAATTTAATTTTTTCAAAAAAATTGAAAAATATTATGTATATTAAAAATGCTTTGGATTTGTATTATTTATGTATGCATGTATCTGTAGTATATCCAATATTACAAAATAATTTTTTTAAATCTATAAATGTCATGTTTTTGTAATGCAATAGTTGCATTACATATTATAAAAATGGATGAGTTTCAAAACGTCAAACAATGTATTGTGATGATATGGTAAAAATATAATTTCAATATAAAGGTACATTTACAAATTAGCCAAGAGATTACGTGCGAGATTAGATTTTATTCACAATTAATCGTATATTATACCGTAAATTATTATGTACATAGGAATATTGGACATTGTATACAAGCTTTTTTATATAACTTTTGCTATCGTCAGCGTCAGATTAGAAATATAATCTAATTTCAATCTCACTTTGGTGTAATCTGGGCTAGACAGAAAAATGATAGCGATATAGAATTTTTTGAAAAATATATATTAAAAATGTAATGTGGAAAATGTAATTTGCTGGGTTGAATTCATTTCAATTGACCTGAATTTATCTTAAACCTGATTTTAAATCAAATATAAATTTATAAATTTTCTACATTGAAGTGGGCTATTTAAACGTTTTAAACATTTTGGAACTCATCCATAATTTATTCAATTTCAATTAAATGATATTTTATAATTAACAGAAATTACTTATTTTTATATATATGTACCTAAATGTTTAGTATAAAATGTATTTAATTTATTTATTGAATTTTTTCTTGATGTTATGTAACGGCTACTATTATAATTAACGAGTAATACTACAGTAAGTACATTTTATTTTTATTAAATAAATCAAATAATTAAAAACAAAAATAAAAATAAAAATGAATATTAATATTTATTCTTTACTCTATATTATATATTGATCTTGCATAGCAGCATTCATTCCTTGTATATTTATATACGCATTTAAATAAAAGTTGTATGTATATATTAGAAAATCAACAACAAAATAAATAAAATATGCATAAATTAAAAAGAAAGAAGATGAAAATATTATAGCTTATATGTTTCTTTGAAAGGATATTAATATTTTTACAATTTACATTTTTTTTTCTTTTTTGTGACTAAATTTCATTCGTATCTGTTTTAATTATAAATTTATTTCATTTTTTTGTTAGATTTCTTTTTTTTAAACTATTTATTGTATTTTATATACAGTAATAAAAACAATAATAATATTGCAAAAATATTTAGATTTACAGACAACGACAAAATAAAATATAAAATGATATATGTATTATAGTAGAAGAATAATAAATACGATTATGTATGTATATGTAGTAATTAGAATGAAAATGATATGAAATTATATAACTATTCATATGTATTGATAAAATCATAGATATAATAAGAAAATACATAAATAATTAATTATTTCTTTTAACATTTTATTTAACTAATATTTTATGTAAAAATCATTCATTTTATGGACCCAACATACAACGCAACATAAAATCAATGAATGTATATTACACAAATGACAATAATTTTTCATTCAGAATCGTAATCAAAAAAAAAAAAAAAAATAAAAATAATCCAAAACTAAAAAAAAAAAACTTTGAAAAAGAATATGAGAATAATTTTAATTCAGTATTTTTTTTACAGATTGAAAAAAAAATTCGAAAAGAAGAAAAAAATGAAAATATGTATGTATTAAAATTCAGATTCAGAAATTATATATATCAACATTTTTTTTTTTTTTTTTAAAAAATTTATCACGAGAAAAATAAGAAAAAAAAAAACTGGAGAAAAAATAAAGAAGAATATCTTTTCTAAAATGATTTTATATTTTTAATGTTTTTGCCATATTTTTGTTTTTTTCTTTTTCAACATGAACTTTTAATTAATTTAAAAAAAAAAAAAAAAAAAACTAAAAATGTGATATTGTACTATGAATTAAACTTAAAATATTCAATTATAAATTTTCTTATAATATTCTACAAAGTATTATCAAAAATCATATAGTATAGAATATATCTTATGCCATACAAAATTATTTATATGGAAAAAATATAAAAAAATAAATTTCAATATCAGTACCCAAGCTTTAAAATGAAGTTGGAATTGCATGGCGCTCAACTTGAAGTTTTCGCGTTTGAACGCTCTGCTATAGGTTGCATGAATGTTTGAATAAGACTGATAAGACGTACGGACGTACAACTTTTATACAGTCAATAATTCAAATATGTATATGCATTGATATTACCAAAAATCCTATACCATATGATTTTTGGTTATAGCATGTTATGCTGTGGATATGTTTTATTCGTTATTGTATGAATCATAACTTATTCAAATCAAATAAATTTTATTTTGAATTTAATTGTCATTTTTGAATTATTATTAATTATTTTATTGATTTGACTGTTTCAACTTTTCATTTAATTTTTTTCAGATGTCCAAAATTTGTTTACTAAAGAACATACCCGCTCAGTTGGAGCATTTGTTACAGACAAAGTATAACTCGTATATGTAAGTATATGAAGATAACCCTGATATAAACTAAAAATTATAGTATGTGTACACAGCAAACATATGTACAGTACTTCGTAGATATGTACATATTCCTTATACCACATTCTTCTTCTTTCTTTTACATACATTTTTGTTCGATCCGTTTGATTGAATAAGTCATGATTCATACATAATATAACGTATAAAACATATCCACAGCATAGCATGCTATAACATAAAGTTTGATTATGAAAACTTCAAGTTGAACGACGCCGCTCAACTTCATTTTGAAGCTTGGGTACTGATATTAGTACCCTAGTACAATTCATACTTCATACAAACAATTTTGTATGGCGTAAGATATCTTCCTAGTATATATGATTTTTGGTATTATCATGGTAATCTATGTATGTGTACCTACTAAAATTTATATTTTAAAATATCACCAAAATCAAGAAGGCAAAATATTTTCCATTTCATTTTATATTTTTATTTTATTTTTTTTTAAGAAAATCAATCGATTTCACATTCATCATTCACCTATCATATTTGTTAGATTTTTCTCTTTTATGCTCAATTTTACAGTGAAAGTTTAAGCTTGAAATTAGTTACATCTGCTGCATAACATAACATTTATTGAATACTTTGAGTTTAAGACTTAAGTTTAAACTATTACAAATTTCTGTGGAATCAAAACATCTATTTTAAACGGAAGTTTTAATACCCTAATTCTGAGCTTAAGCTTTTACTGTCAAATTGAACATTAGAGTGTTATTTTCTTTTCAGTTTTTAAACCTGAATCATTTTTATTTGTAATTTTATTATTAAAAATATTTCATAATCTCCTTAATATTCCTATATAAATAACGTCCTATAATATTTATATAATTTCTTGTTTTTATTTTAATTATAAATCCTTATAACAATTTAAGTAAAATTATTTATTGCCTTTTCTTTCATATTGTTGTGTATTTTTTTTTTTTTTTTATTTAACTTTTTAATTTAATTTAACTTTAATTTTTATACTTTTTTTTTTTAATTCTTTTAAACATAATATACATTTTGTAAATTTTTATTTTTTTGTTTTTAATTAAATTTTATTCTGAATTCATATTTGAAGACATAAATGTATAAATAAATTCAGAGAAAGAGAGAGCGATCGAAAGTGAAAGACAAAAAAAAAAAAATATTTTTATCGTATATTATCGTATATATTATATGATATTTTTTATTGCAAATTGTTTTTAAGCGAAAAATTATTTTATTTGTTTTTATTTTATTTTTATTTTGTTTCAAAAAAAAAAAGAAGAAAATATTTATTTTGATTATTAAAACTTTTAAAAGTTTATTTTATATAATATTCAAAAATTGTATTCGTTGTAATTGTTGTCATCGTCATCCCTATATTTTATTTTATTTATTCAATTTGTTATTTTTTTTTTGAAATATTTTTTATTTATTTTATGTATGTAAATTATTATTTTTACTTATAAAAAATAATATTTAATTTAATTTATTAAAATAATCAAAACTGTATACATGTATACATATGCTTGCATGCTCATATCATAATTTTTGTAGTACACTGTAATTTGCGATACACAGTATGTAACATTTTTTTTTTTTTTTATTGAATTAAATTAGGGAGATATGTATATTTCCGAAAATATTTTTTATATTAGGAAAAACTTTCACATACGTACATATGAGCATACAAGCATATTTACATTTAAAAAAAAAATTTTTTTTTTACTGGTCTTTGAAAATTGAATTTTTATTCATTTTATCCTTTTTGTGTGTATGTATATTTTTTTCTGGTAGCCATGAATTGTAAAATATATGATTAATATGTGCAGAGTATAAAAATTATACATTTTGTAAATTTAATTTTAAAATAACTATGTACTGCCATAATTGTATGGGTAGTATTATATGATCAGATCTATTGCAATGGTATTTATCATCAAAATTTTGTAATTTCATTATACTCTACACATTCATTCATATAGATTTTTGTATTTTTCTGAATTCCAATCTAATTTCATTACTGAATTTTCAAAATTTAATTCACTGTGAAATTTAACTGAAGTACGAAATACTTTAAATTTAATTTACAAAAAATTTATTTATAAATTTTCAGTAATAAAATTTTCTTATTATTATTTTTAAAATTACTTTCCATGGCTATCATTATCATAATTCCTTTTTGAAACCATGTTTTCGATTTATTTTTTTATTACTATGACCGTTATGGCTCTATACATAAATTTGTGATTGGCTCTGGTTTTTATTCATAATAATTTTTTATTTTCAAAATTCATTTAAGATAATTTATTTTGTAAATACATTTTTTTTGTTTTTTTGAAAAAAGGAAAAATTAAATAAATAATAAATTATAATAACGAAAACAAACAAATTAATTTAGTAAGGTACACATTAAAATATGTATTAAGTATAATAATATTATATAGCTTAGCTATGCAGCTCTGTTTTTATTACGAATACTTATCAAAGTAATTAAGAGAAAATTAAATATTAAAAAAATAATAATTAAGAATTAAAATCAATCAATCAATACACAAATTTTTAAATTATTATATACATATTATGTAGTATGTAATGTAAAAAAAAACAACGTATATTCAAATCGAAAATCATGCTTTCAAAATATCATATGAGTAAAATTAAAGACGCAGCAAAATAACTTGTACGATATTATGGATTTTGATTATTACAAAAAATATATTATATATTTTTATTTTTAATTTATTTTTTGTTTGTTTCTATTCAAAAGACAACGGACAACGGACGAACGGACGGACGGACTTTTTTTTTAAAAAAAAAGAAATTGTTGATTTTGATAATTTTTGAAATAAATATTTATTGTTGGCGTCGTTTATTATTATTTATCAAAAAACTTAATTACTACAAAATTTTTAATTTGATTAAGAAACAAAATTAAAAGAAAATAAAATAAAAAAAAAATTCGATTTGTATCGAATATGTCGGAATACATACCTTACTGCCTCGTTCATTAAAGATAATTTCAACATCGAGTATTGTACCGAATTGCTGTGGTGACAATGATGACAACAAGAAAAGAAAAATAAAAAGAAAATAAATTAATTGAAGTATGTTTGAAATCAACTAATACATTATGTATACACAATAATAATTATATATGTATAAGCATAAGGATAAGGACAATACTTACACCAAACATGGCTCTTAAATCGGGATCACGAAATCTGAATGGAATATTTGATACATGTAAACGTTTTGGTTGATTCTTTTGATCTTGATTATGGACTAGAGAATATGATGATACCGGTGTTGTTGTAACCGCTGATGTAACAATACCACTTGCTGCATTTAGGCTAGCTATTACTTGTGATGTTGTTTGTGATGCGACTGTACTGGATGATGCTGCTGCGGCGGCGGCTGCTGCTGCTGCTGCTGCTGCAGCTGCAATTGATGACTGAAGACCACCGACAACCATTGACGAAACACCAGATGTTGGTAAATCGGTTGATGTTGTAGCAGCTGTAGCCTGAGCAGTCTGATGAATTGTGCTTGTTGTAGTTGTTGTGCTACTATTAATGCCACTGCTCATGACACTACTGATACCAGTTACACCAACACCAACACCGCCACCGATTACATTACTGGCACTACTTATGGCAACTTGTCCATTTGCTGTTGTACCGACACCATTATTATTATTAGCACCGGATGTATTAGTACCATTTGTAGTGGATGTCGTTACCGTACCGCCACCGCCGCCACCGCCACCAGCTACACCACCACCAGTACCATTTGTCTGTTGCTGTTGTCCACCAGCACCAGTCGATGATTCTGGTTCAGTTTGCTGTAATAAATCGGTCTAAAAGCCGCCGTGCACAAATACAGGAAAACAGGAAAGAGAGAAAAGAAAAATAAACACACGATACAAATCAAAAAAAAAAGAAAAAAAAAACATAAATAAATAAATAAATAAATAAATTATAAATAATAATCACTGCAAAATAATAAAAGAAAATTGAAAAGTAAAAAGAAACAAAATGAAAACGATAAAATGCATGCGAAGTATTTTATCAAATTGAAATTATTTTCTGTCGATTATGCTATTTGGAATAGTTTGGATCGAAAATAACACAAAAAGTCCGTCCATATGTTACTCATCATTTTGTGACTTGCACAATAAACAATATAAAAAATAGAAATCTGTATGGTACTATACAAAAAATATTTTCACTTATTAAATTTATATCGTTAACATATTGAACCATTATCATTTAGCAGCAAATAAAATTGAAAGGAAAAATATTTTCTAGTCTTTTACATATTTATAACAAATTTTCAAAATTTCATAATTTTTGCGATTTGCAAAATTTTCTTTAGCTTATCATCAATAATTGGTTGGTTGAGTGTAGGGGGAATGAAGGTGATCAGAATTTTGACTTAACTATATTTATCCAGATGTCAGATTAAATACATAACTAGCATTATAAATTTGTTCTATTTACGAACACACATAAAAAAAAGTCTTGTTCAGTTTGTTGTATCCATAATAAATCTCTAGAAATTATGTCATTTTCAGATTAAAATATGAATTTTTTGAATATTTTTGGATATTTAAATGCGTATTTAAATAAATACGAGTATTACATATGAATATCATGGACAAATGGATAAAAAGGTTTTCAAAATTATGAATTTGTTATATACATACAGTCACGATCAAAAAAATTGTTTAACTTACCTTTCAATTTTTCATCATCTTCATTTTACATCACGTTTGCTATGAATGAAATGGAGAAATGAATTTATAGCTTATTCACAAGTTAATGGGTAAAGCATTACATTTGCAAAACTTTGAACACAATATTACAACCGAAATCGACCAAAAATTCGTTTTTAAAGGTAAGGTGGTGTACGATTTTCGAAAACGATAAATCTTTTGTTTGATGCTCGAATCAGAACGAATTTCTATGTTCGTTTCCAACATACATATTTATATACATTTTCAACTGTTTCTATTTTCACCATTTGATTAGTATGAAAGTTTGAATTGAAAACGACTATCCATGCGAATTTGATTCACTTTAATTTTTATTCTGTATTTTTTTTTTTCGAATAACTTCTTTGTGGCCGGTGGTCGGAATTTGTATTCAAAACAAAAATGTAAGGCTTAATGAAAGAACAAGAGAAAAGTTTATGTCTCGTTTCAAAAAATGTAAATAATTAAAAGAAAATTATGAATGGTGAAATTTTCGTTGTCACGGTACTGTATGCATATTTACTAGAGAAGAGAAATATATGTATTTTTTTTTTTTTTTTTTTGGTTTATATCATATGGAAAATCTAAAAAAAAATATGTACACATACATTATATAAAAATACTTTTTTCTTTAGAAAATAATATGAAGAAAAATAGTGTTTTTTTTTTTTCATATTAATATATGAACATTATTATGTGTTCATTTCATATTCAAAATAAATAATGATAACTTTTGCCTACATGTAATGTTACATATTTACTATTAAAAAGCAGATAAGGAAAATACATATCCTAAGATTTGAACATCTCTTATGTTTGCTTTTAAAAGAGATAATTTATTATTTTATTAGTTAGATAATAAGGGAATAGCTCTGCAATATACATATATGTATATATGTGCATATGTATATACATATCCCTAGTTAGTTTCCATATACATATCCCTATAAATTTTTTTCTCTATATGAATTTTTTTTTTTTTTCTTTTTGAAATTTGTAAGTTTGTGTGGTTTATTTATTTTTTTTATTTTATTTTATTTTAGTTTTTTTTTTACAGCTATCTGTTAATATGTCAAAATATTTTTCCTTTTCATTTTTGTTTGACTCCTGATGATAGAAAAATTTAAGAGATTTTCAATCAAAAGTTATGTCATCACAAAATTTATTAGGTATATCACGCATCATATTAACTAATGATTTTGGTCGTTTTATTTTTTATTATTTTCTTTTTCATTTTTTTCATTTTTTCCTAATTTTTTATTTTTTATTTTAATGATTTCGTATCTCATTTATATTTGCGTTGTTTTTGTTTAGAAAAGAAAAAAATATTTTTTTTTTATATAATTTACCATAACAATAATTACAAATTCATCAATTTATTTTTATCTTCTTTTCTATACTGTTTATTTTTTATATTTTTTTATTTTTTTTTATTTTCGATCAATATTTATTTGAAATATCAAAAGAAAAACAAAAAAATAAAAAAATAAATAAATAAAAATAAAATCTAAAAAAAAAGAGAAAACGAATGATTGATCTTTTTGATAGTCTCAGTTTGTCTGTGATTTGTGATTTGATTTTTATCGTTATATACATAGGCATACTTCAAAATTATAATATCAATTTATCTGTATTTATGTATGAACATATTAATGACATTCAGAGACATAACAAATTTCTATCACTTATATAATAGCCTAACACAAATAAATATACGTTCACACACTTGTGTATAAATGAATGTTAGGTATGATAATTCATTATTCCTATTAGAATAACAGGCACGGAAGAGAATTCAAATGACAATGAAATTAAACGAAATGGTAACAAAAAAAAAAAAATGGCAAAAATGGCAAAAAATAAATGAATTAGAAGAGAAAATATCCGAATTTGTGATACTCAAGAGATTGAAAAATATTATTGTGATTGAATTGAAACACATACACTGTACTATACATACGGTAACGGGTATGAGTAAATGTATATGTACGTATTTACATTAAAAAAAACAAAAATAAATTGAATTACATTAATTCACATTTTCATTTGAGATACATATTTCTGAATATCTCAAGAAGGTATATAAGAAGGTCTGTGCATAAATGTAAGTCTTCTGTGCATAATACAAATACGACTGAATGTAATTTTTATAATCGATTAAATAAATGTTCTTCTATTTTTATTGCTGCTATTATTGTTATTAAAAAAAGAAACGAAAAATAGGTATCAAAAAAGCATTGGGACACTCATTCAAAAAAGTATTGGGACAACATTGGGATAATACTTCTTCGTTTTGAATGGCGCTAAAAATTATTTCCAATCTTTTGTCTTTATAATAACGACAAATGACAAAAAATTGGAAGACAGCAGCGCTAAACTGAGAAGAATAAAGGGAGAAACTTGAGTCGTTCAGAGCCTGAATTGGGCTGTAGCGCCTTTTGAATTGAAAGATTATTTATATCGAATCTGGACATTAACCAAAGTGATCTCTTAAACTGGGGCAATACTATATTCCTTAGAAATTTATTTTGTAATACAAACAATATTGTACATTTATATTGAGTAATTTTTATAAATTTTCAATTTCATTGAAGAGAAAGAGATTTTATTGAAAGAGTTCCAATACTTTTTAAGGTGAGTGTGTGTTGTAGTATCGTATAGATATAAAAATCGTATACATACCTATATTCATGTTTACTATAAACACCAATAAATCGGATAATTGAATGTGTGTTGTTCACGAATCAGTAAAATTAGGCATACACACACACACACACAAACACGCGCACACATACGATATAAAAATTGAGAGTCTAATATTTACCATATAAAAGTCAAATTAAGTTAAAATAAAAATAGAACAAGACAAATAATTAAATGAAAATAAAAGGAGGAAATCAAAAGCAGAAAAAAAAGAAGAATCGTGTTATAAGGACATAACATGTCACAGTAAAAATAAAATTAAATAAGTGGAAAAATACGAAAAAAAAGAAAAGTTAACGAATAAAAATTCATTTATGCGTATACACACATCCGTATATATATAGCGCACGCAAACACATATTGGTATATCTTATATGTACGTAGAGACACATACATATTTATATTGATATGTTTATGTGTGTTTTAGATGTAGCTTATTATTATAATTTTTTTTATTCAGATGAAATCTTGTAAATTTTACTGTAGGACATACTGTATGCTGTTCGTTCTGTTTTTTTTTTTTTTTGCTTTTTGCTTTTTGGAAACTTTTATTTTTATCACTTTTGTTCAGTTTTATTTAATTTTTTCTGATTTTGTTTATTTGTTTTGTTTTTGGATGTCGATGTTTAGTCTTCTTGTGTGTATTATTTGTTTACTTATATATATATATATATATATATATATATATTTAGTTATATTATTTCAGTTATATAATAAGTATGTGTTTAAGTTGCTTTTCTTTTTGTTTGTACATACATGAGTTTATATAATATTAAATTAGATTTAAGATTTTTCTTTTACTTATATTCATTTTCATTCATTATTACTTATGTACACAAAAATACATAATAATATATACATAATAATAGAATGTATTTGTGTTCTCCATATATGTGTACCCTAAATTGTAGATATTTATTTAATAATAGCTATTTGCGTTAATAAAATTAATGATATAAAAAATTAATATGTAATGTATGTAATGTTGCATACGCATATCCCAAGAGAGAAGAAAAGGAAGACGTTAAATACATACATAGATAATTCCTTTTTTTCTTTCTTTTCACTTTTGATTCAAAAAAAAAATATATAAAAATATATATGTTTGATGTATATTTCGGTTATTGTATTTTTATTATAAAAACATTTCGTAAAAATGAAATAAAAATGTAGAATTTATAAGAGAAGAAAAATGTATGGTTGCTTGTTGTTGTGGAACAAGGAGATCTTCAATAGTTAAAGCATCCTTTAAAATTTGATTGAGGTATAATAGATGGAAGACAATGTGCGAAAGTCCAGTGATGATCTACTACAAAGCGAATATTGGAGCAATGAATTGTAAACGAAAGGTCAAAACTCATTTGAATAAGTGGGAAAAAGAAAATTTCCCTACAGAGTTGTTTGGTAAAATATTCTACAGGAAATCCGCATAGATTTGTAGAGATTTGTAGCACTAATCTTGATTGATTGATGATCAAGTTTTCAAACTCCCTAACATCAATACAAAATCCCTATCACTGGAATTATAGAAAATTTCTAGAAAATTCACACCCTGTGTTTTTTTATTAGAATATTTCATATGTACAATAATACTATCATCTGCTTTATATGTACATATTATGTATATCTATATAATTCTTGACCATTTTATATTCGTATATACGTTATGTACTTATATAATTCGTGTTATTATTCCTCATGGCATTTTCTATTAAAAAGAATCTTCTTTTGTACTTAAATCTGCTTATTATTCGGTCTCGATAGAAAGAAAAATTCATTCAAGTTGAATAAAAAATAAAAAAAATAAAATTCTTGAAAAAGGACATAATGAAAGATAATTTTCTTTTTATTTTTTATCTTTTTTTTTTTTTAATTTAATTCGATTGTAAGATTCATTCTCAATAAAACCAACCGTTTTTATACACTTCTCGAAATCGCTATTTAAATGAATATACGTTATTTATTTTTCCTTTATTTTTACTTAGGCGATTCATGGTATACAAAAAAGAAAAAAAAAAAGAAAAAAAAATAATAAGGAAAAAAGGCAACTAAAGTTTTCTATATTATTTTACATTTTGAATTTCCCGGAAAC
This sequence comes from Villa cingulata, assembly GCA_951394055.1. Taxonomy (NCBI): domain Eukaryota; kingdom Metazoa; phylum Arthropoda; class Insecta; order Diptera; family Bombyliidae; genus Villa; species Villa cingulata. The sequence continues at coordinate 29,795,287 of OX596021.1, read as the reverse complement.
TTAATGTTTTTAAATATTTTGAGCCCAAAAAGATTTCGGACTTCAATTAATTTTACGTAGGATATTCAGTATTTAAAATTCTAAGAAAAATTTTAAGTACTTTTTTCAGCTTGTACTTTAACAGGAATTTTGAATGCACACACACACAAACACGTGAAAATTATATAATGTAAAGTTTTAAATTTAAATGTAAAACATATGTAAAGTATAACTATTTTCACAGATTTCTATGTAGCGGATGAACAAAATTTTTTTTTACTGACTTTTTAAAAAAAAATCGATTGTATCCTAAATATGTATCTATAAAAATTAAATACAACAATTTTGAGTCGAATTCTTTCAAGCATTGTGAGTTAAAAAAATAAATACATAATTTCAATACTTAATTGATCAAATGGTCAAATCAATAAATATTTTCCTTTCTCCTTCTACACTTACACATATAGCACTTAGGTATAATTTTTTTTTTCCTTCTTATTTTTTGCTTATACAAACGTAAATGTTTAATGATTTGTTTATTTTCTGGATTTACTTTTCAAAATTTGTTTTATTTATTTTTTTTTTTTTTTTTATTTTCTTGTTAGTTTGATTAACACAAAAAATGTTACTAGAATTTCTTAAAAGTTCTACCATTATACAAACATAACTAAATATGTATCTAATTTATGTCTATATGTAAATGTAAAACATGGAGTATATAGAGATAATCAAATAATTCGCTTCACCTAATTCAATATGGATATTGTATTTTGAGTTGATATTTTTCTTAGAAATGAAACTTTTTACAAAAAAAAACACAGTCAAAATGAAGAAAAAAAAACCATCAGCAATCATTTGATTTGTTAATCATGTCCTAAGAATTTATCTCATAAAATGAAAGTAGACCCTAATAAAAACCTTATATATACATAGTTGGTAGAGTAAATACTATATGTATATAGGAGCACTGTACTTTATAAAAAATAAATATGTTCACATTGCTTACATGTACGAGTATACATGTATGTAGATATTCACAGTTGTATATAGCAATGGACTATTGCCATAAAGATTTAAGTGAAAAGAATTTTATATGATAACGAATGTATGAAAAATACTATTTGATTTAGAAAAAAAAACAAAAAAAATGAAATAAAATAAAATAAAAATAAAACGAAAAACTATATACTGGGAAATCGTTAAAGGAATACAAACATTGCATATACATATAGAGCACGAATATATGCATAAGTAAATTGGAGTAATGTGAAAGAAAAATAAAAGAAAAATAAAAATTTTTTGGGTTTATCTTATTCTTATAAATGTATAGTTACATATTCGTATGTAATTTGAATCCTTAAAACGTGTTTAGAATTCAAAATAATTGACTTAGATTTTAGGATATTAATAGAAAAAATTAGTTTTTTCTTTATTTTATTTTGTGTAAATTTTTTTTTTGTTTTTGCTAAGTAAACAAGAACATTTTAATGTTAACTTCGTTAAACCAGTTAAACATTTTGTATAAAACAAAAAAAAAAAATCCATAAGGAAACGACAGAATTTTCTTATTGCAAAATAATATTTTCTAGTTGTTTCTTACTCTAAATGTTTTTCTTCATTTTATTATGTATGAAATTTAAAATGAAATTCTCATCTTAACGATTTGTCTACATCCTAGAAGATTTTATACGAAATTTTTAAATAATATGTGTATGTGTATACATTTTTATGTATACGATATACGTTCATAACTACGAGTATATAGAGGGTGTTTCACTGTTCAAAACAAATGTATACTGATACGTCTGTCAACTTTGAAATTTCAAATCATTTTGATATATCTAATATTCGAAAAATGATGGTTTGTTCATGAATCGATAATCAATCAATTTTAGGTAGTAGCAGTAATATATAATTTTTATACAGAATTCAAATTTTCATTTGTAATACTTTTCAAAATTTGGATGCTCATGTATATGACTAACATCATATCAAAAGGCGACATGTCACAAATGTGTCGCAAATTACAAAAATGAACGAAAACCTACTACTTTCATATGTTTGATATAAATTTGCTTAATTACATTTGCAATTTAACATAAAATTTAAGCAGTTTTGAAACAAAATTTCAATTAGAATCAACAGAGTAGAGCGCATTCTCAGCTTTCATTTGATATATCAAACACAATTCCAATTCTGAACGAAATCGGACATGTCACTTTTTGATATAGTTCTCCTCATATACAAATCTCCAATTAAGAATTCCTGAAATATGAAAATTGCAAGAGTAAAATCATCAAGAAATTAATTGAGATTTCACATTTTTTGGATTTTCCTCTTAGATTATCCCTAACTAACTGGGAATTTAATTATGTAATTTAGAAATGAAAACAACTACATATCTGGGGATTGTGTTATTTGGGAATTTCTAATGGGAATCTATGTAATGCTTCCATTTTAGTTTTTGTGTATGTTATTAGAAAATTTTCTATGAAACATCCTGTATTGTTATTTGTAAAACACACATCACGTTCGTGTACTACGTAATGTACATATATTTACCCTTTTAACATGTATATACATACTGGTACAATGCAGTACAAATATATATATCTACATCTGCATATTAATATTGACTTTTATAATCAAATAATGACATTGTTATTACGGCAAGATATTTTGTTGTTAGAGGAGCGTAATATTGTCGTTCGTGAAAATCAAAACTAATTCTGTGTCATTAAAAAAGGAATGAACGCGCAAATATTAAAATGTTTAACATTCTAGAAAAAAATAAATTTCATTTACAAATACAAATTTGTTGGAAAAATTATTGAAGAGTAAAAAATAAATTTCTCGCTATTTCTCGTAAAATACAAATATAAAAATAAAATTAATTAAAAAAAAAAAATAATACTTTAATCTTTAATGCAATAAAAAGCAGTACCTAACTGAATTATGTAGAAAAATGAACATCTTCCTGTTTTACTGCATAAATAAGAATTTATGTTTGTATGAGGTGGTATGAGTTAGAAATGCTGGATGATATCAAGGATACCATATTACAAATTCTAATACAATGTTCTATGTTCTTCGATGATAAAAATATAAAAATTACCATCGTATTACCATTTGCCATCAATATTATCAACGTCTTCATCAACATCATCATCATCATCATCATCTTAAGTATACACAATTATTTTTTATAAAAATTTATATTATAACGGTAATAAAATAAAATTATAAATCAGTGAACTGACTTTTATTACTAAACATAAATGTAAATATTTCATTTTATTTTATATTCTAGCCTGATACAATGTTAATGAATGCAACAAATTTGTTCATTTATTTTGTTTTAGTTTTTAGTTTAACTTTTTTTCATTTCTTTCACGATAAAATGATATCTGTTATCAATTAAGGATACACTTACTTATTTATTTCTATAAAAATTACCCGTATTTTTTTTTTGTCGATAAAAATTGAAACGTTTTCAAATTGAAATTTGACTAATTATATTTTTCAAGATACGATTAAGAGCAATTCAATTATATTTTTTTCTTTTTTTTTTCATAGAAAAAATTATTGAACGCTAATTGAAATTTATTTGAATAAAAATTTCCACTTTCTTTCACTAATATACGTTTTGAAACAAATGATGTGCAAATTCAGGTAATTAATGATTATATATAATTCCGTTCTAAATGGGGCAATACATATAACGTATATATTTTTTCATTTTCATTACTAGAATCCTACTATATTTATTGCACTGGAAACTGGATAATAAAGCATTAATTATGTAATAAATTCTATAGGATTAAATAAAAAAAATAAAAAAAAAAAAAACAAAACAAAATCATGTACTAATTTGACTTGATTTAATGAAATGGAAAGGATGAAGCAAAAAAAAAAAAAAACATCTAACAAGAATATAGGATTATATGTAACCAGTAATTATTATTTTTTATTTTATTTTTGTACATTCATAGAATTCATTTAAATGTTATATATAATGTATGTGAATATCCTTTTATTTTTTAATATTTTTAGATTTGAATTTAAACGAGAAATAATGGTAGAAATCCGTTTATCAGAATATTTCATATATATAGCGCATATGTTTGTATTTACTTAAGTGTATGTGTGTGTGAAATAGATGTTTAGAATTTAAATGCATACTGCAGTATATCTTACATTACAGTAATAACATCCTACAAGTTCTTACATACATTCATATAATGTACATATGTACGTATATAGAGAATACAAAAATATGCATTAAATGCACACACTAAGCTTCTAGTCATATTTTAATTAAAATCTTTCTAGAAAAAGAAACATTTTATTTTTTTTTTATTTTTTTTTTGCCTTATTTTCCTTCTTCTTGTTGTTGCTTGCTTTTTATTGAAATGTTTTTTGTTTTTTTTTTTTTTTTTTTGTTTTGTTATTATCCTTTATATACCATTGTACCATTGTACATTTGTATACGTGTATATAATGGAAGTGTATGAATTTTTAAAATGCTAGAAATGTACACGCAAAAAAATCAGAATAAAATCTAAAACAACAAAAAAGATAAAAAATAAAATAATGCTAAAAAGGAAACTGAATATAAAAACGGTAAAAGCTTTTATGTTGCTCTTCTTCAATTTTGTTTTTTTAGTTTTTTTTTTTTTATATTATTATGCATCCAGAAACAAAAAGGAACAAAATAAATACATATAACAAAAAAAAAAAAAGTTCAAGTGTTGCGACTTTAAATTACTGGCTGGCTAGCTTAGCCATATCAGTAGATAGCTGTAGCTCTATTCCTTTTTTATTTGTTAAAAATTCTGCAGAGAAACAAAGTATACCATTTTATGGTGATATTCGTGTATGTGTGTAAATGTTAGAGAATATAATTATGTACATACATATATACAAATAAGAGTTATGCATATATGTATGTATATGTTATAGTGGTACACTTGATAGTTCGTTTTATGTCATTGTATATAGTTGTTGTGTTTATTAAATGAAAATTCATTTTCGAAAGCTTCATAGTTGTTGCATTTGTTGCAAATTTTTTGTAAATTTTCATCATCATCATCAGCATTTTCAAGTAGAAGAAAAATAGCATGAAAACTATACTAAAAACAAGTGAAATTGTGTAAATGTATACGACGTAGGTAGAAAGAGTACTTGAATATAAGATGTGTATACAGAACAGACTATATACACAGCAACACTGCAGCATATGTCTATTGCATGTATAGGAGTGGAGGACTATATAGGTAATGTGTGTACAGTTTTTATGCACTGTCTCATATTTTGTAACTTTTTCTGTAAGGTTTCATTTTCTTCTTCCTTGTTGTTTCTTATTTTTTAGCAGAAGAAAAAAAGAATGATAAAAAAATAAATGTATAATAATCATACAACTTTTAGTGCAATGAACACATTGAATATAAAATAAATGATAATGGGATAATGATAATGACGATGACGACGACAACAACGACGAACATTGTAATACAACGAACGAACATTATAATAATTTTAGCAAAATATAAAAACGATTTAAAAATTTCAAAAAAAAAAAGGAGCAAAAAAACGACGAAAATTTATATTGTAAAACGATTTTTAAGTGAATACACACGAAACTATGTACATATATGTATGTATAAAGTCATGTCATAGTTTAAGAAGTTAAGAAAATTGCAAATGTGTTGATTTTGTAATTATCATCATTTTACACTACTAGCTGTATGCTTGATATTTATATTGTTTAAATTTTCATCAATTTATAAAGTGAAATAATTTCTGCAAAAATATTCCATCAAATGAAAAAACAAAAATTATTAATAGAGTTGACTGTGTAAAAATGATAATAAGAAACAAAAGGATGACGAACTTGCATATTCTACATATGCATCTACAATTTGAATCCTTATAATTAATTTTTACCTGTGCTGCAATTAAATTGGAAAATATACATTAGCAACGTAAATTCATTTTTTATAATGATTTTCATACTTTGAATAATTTTTTGTTCGTGTTCTTATATCATTTTATCATGAACTGTCATGCATTAAAAAAAAAAAAAAAACACAACAACAACGACAAAATGATTAATAATTTATTCATGTACTTGTTAATTTGTTATTTTTGTATTTTTTGCATCATCTTTAAGAGCTCTTCAGTGAGTGTTATTTTGTCTGTGATTGATATAATGTACAGATCAGGTCATTCCATATTGAATTCCCAACCAAAGCAGTATATCATCCTACAACATTAAAAAACTTTCATAAAGTTGTCGTATTTATACATTGCAATAATATGAGTCTAGGCTTCAAAAACATTATAATTGTGATTCACATATCATCGTTGAGATAATATGATGATAAAGTGTAAGAAAATGTGGGCAAAATAATATCCAATTCCATATAGACTCCGCCCTTTGTACATTCATCCAAGAATGACCTGATACGTTCTGACATTAACAACACTACAAAAGGAAAATAAAAAAGACAAAAAAAAAAAAAGAAGAAAAATAGTAAGTGTACAAAAAGAAAAATCCTTAAAAGTCAACAACAATACAAGGATGATGTTGATGATGAAAAAAAAAATGTCTTCTTCTTTTATTTTGTGCCTTTTTTGTTCGTTTTTCTTTTTCATTTCTATTCCTTTTCATTTCCATATTTTAAAAATGCACAGATAAACACACATAGATTTACATCTACATAATGTCTACATAATGTCTTTTTATGTACTATGTATATGATATGAAAAAAGTCGAAACATTTGATACTGATCCTTTTCCTGCAAAAATTTCAAAAGAGAATTATTGTAGAATAGCTTTGGGAGAAAAAATAAATATATTGTATGTATGTTCACACATATTCATTCAATATAAATGCACTTACAAGACAAACAAATTTTTCTGTATTGCATTTTTTGCATTTTTTTTTTATATATTTTTTTGTTATCCTGTGTACAGTTTTTTTTTCTTTTGTTTTTGTTGATGTTTATATATGGTTTTGGTTTTTTTTCAGTTGTTTTCAGGATATAAAAAGAAATTTTTTGTAGGTACATCATATATCTATTGCTGTATAAAGCGATACAAGAAAAATATATTCCAAAAAGAAAAATTGATATGATACGTGATAAATGAAAAAAAAAAAACCGAGAAATATGATAAATGAGAACAGACACATACTGAAAAAGATCATTATACATAAAGTGAAAATTCCTTTGGTATAGTATATCTTTTTTGTGGTGATACAATTTTATTTTTTCTTTTCCTTTTTACTTTTGTATGTGTAAATTCTCTTGAGAAAAAAGTATAATATTTTCATGAAAGTAATATTCAAAATTAATTCAATAATATCCCTTTTCTATGTCAATTATTTTTCATTTGAGGTTTTTTCCATTTTCAAAGAGGACGTTTTCATAAAAATTTGATGGCCAAAAAAAAAATATTTTTTTTTTTTTGTGGTCAGTTTTCTATTAAGGTTGTACCGTTCTTTTGAAAAATTCAATTAGATAAATTACGATATAAACTGAAGAAGAAGAAAAAAAGAAATTTTCATGTTACTGTTTTTGTTCATCACTGTAATACTCGTGATTTTAACTAAAATTTACAATAATTTCGAATTTCTTTTCTTCCTTAAAAAAAGAAAACAACAGCAAAAACAAAAACAACAAAAAAATCAATAATCATCATATTATCCTTTTCTGAAATAAATTTCTTTACAAATTTAAAACGAATATAAACTACGAATACTACATAAATGAGTGGAAAAGATTAATAAAATATTTCGTATTCTCATCGTTATATCATTTAGAAAAATGTTCGTAATCAATCATTTCTATAGAGGATAATTAATTTCAGTTTAAATTTTATTCTATAATATAAGAAAATGTTATTTTGACAAATCCTTTTGTATTATCTTTTTAATTACTTTAAATCTGTGTACGTGTAAAAAAAACAAATGATATTTGTTCTTTCCTTTTGTGTTTTTGTATTCTCAAATTCACTATATCACTATATCACTATCACTATAATCACTATATACGAAAAACCATACAATCAGGGTATTATCTGTTTACACGATACAAATTAATCCTTAAAAAAATATAATAAAAGAATGATACTAACAACACTCACACATAACCACATAACCTCTTATTCAATTGTGAAGTTGTATGTTCTAATGAGAAATAAATTTAAATCGATTTTTAATCTTCTAACACTATAGTAACACATCCTTGTTATAGACATTAATGCTCGAAGCTAACTAATTAACGTTTCGTTTATTGTGTCACATATTTCACATAACATGGCTGTTTTATTCTTTTTTTTTTCTTTCTTTTTGTAAATGAAAAAGAACAAGAAGATAAATGAATATCTAGAACTAGATTATTAGATATACCCTTAAAGGTAGAAAACAAAAATGGTTGGATATCATGATAATTGTAATTTTTATCATCCTAAAACAATTCCAAAAGTGAGGTTTTGCACAAGAATTTTCTAAAATTTAATTGCGTACATCTTGTATTAGATAAAAAATTCATTTGCATTAATCTGGTGGCTCCTAATAAGGTATTTAGGCGATACATACTTTCAAGTTTCATGTTCGTTCAAAAAACTCTGGTAAACTTTTGATAGCGAATGCATTTTACTGTGAGTTCGAGAAAATTATTTCGGTACAATCACAATCACATGTTTTTTTTTTTCTTCAGATGAAGAGTGAAATCGAAATGTTATGTATATACGCAGAAAGTTAACAAATAAATTCTTGAATTTCTTTTGAGAAATGAGCAATAAATGAAATGATGATAAAAGCTTATTCATTCTCTTCATGAAATTCTTCGACAAGAAGAATGTTTGTTTTTTGTTTTTTTCAAATAATTTGAATCGATGAATTTCAAAGTTAAAGTTCAATTTTTAATTAATTGAAACCTGATGATTTAAGAGTATAAATTCTGTACACATATACTGATCTAGATACCTGGTACTTCACTTCATGTTTACCCTTATATAAAAGTTTTTGTAAATTTCTGAGATGAGTAAAATTGGTAAAATAAAGTGTTTTCATAATACATATGTACATAGATACTAGTTGTGTAAAAACATATGCATGCATGTAATTTTTCTTTTATCCTTTACAATTAATTGAATATGTATTTTCTTTTGTTATAGGATCATTATGTACAGAAAAAAAATGATATATACTCATTTTAAATGAGCACAATTTCATTATTTTTCAATTCATCCATTCATTCATTAAATTTCCTATGTAAAATATCACCCTTAGTAAACAACAAAAACATATACTATACTATCACTACTATTATAACCTACTATAAATGTTATGATAAGGATGATAACGTATACATACAAACCAGTAAAACATAAATTGCTCTTATTTATCGGATTCATTCTATTTTATGTCCGGACATAAAATTATTATTAATTCTATTCTTTCAAAATTCAATGAATCCTTTCAAAAAAAAAAATTCTATTCTTTTCTTTGCGCTATAGTTGCTTTTAAGATTTTTTTTTGTTTTCCTTTTTTTTCCTAGAGGATACCTTATTGCATATACTAGGTCATTCAAAAAGTTCGCAGCCTCATATGAGTCACACCAGTCATTCATATGAACGTACCATAAATTCCAGATCGATCTGTCCAATAGTTTAGTTTAAACAGTTGATTAAATTACACGTGCTTGGCTTGTTTTCAGAAAAAGGATAATTTAAAAAATCGTGCGGTGACTGAATATTTGTTTAAAAAAGGATTAAATGGGAAAGAAATTTTTGATGATATGGTAAACATATTAGGAGGCAGTGCTCCTTCATATGCAACTGTAAAAAAATGGGTTGCTCTATTTAAACACGGCCGTACAGACATCAATGATGATCCACGTTCAGGACGTCCAAAAGCAACAACCACGCCAGAAATTATCGTCAAGGTTCATGATTTGGTTTTGGAAGACCGCCGAATAACTGTGGTTGATTTAGCTAGGGCCACAGGCATCTCAACTGGATCAGTGCATAGTATCTTAACTAGTGAATCAGGTATGAGAAAGTTATTGACAAGATGGGTGCCGCATTCGTTGAATTCTGACCAAAAACGCATTCGAGTGAAACTTTCTCAACAACTTTTTGGTCATTTTCAAAAGGATAGAATTGATTTTGTGCGTCGATTTGTAACCATGGACGAGACCTGGATTTATTACTATGATCCTGAATTGCGACAACAAACAGCGGAGTGGACCGAGCCCGGCTGTTCGGCCCCAAAGCAGCCAAAGCTCTCAAAATCTTCAAAGAAGGTTATGGCATCAGTTTTTTGGGATGCAAAGGGGATTTTACTAATTGATTACCTTCAGACGAGTAAAACGATAACAATAGAATATTATTCAAATCTTTTAGGCCAATTAGACACAAAAATTCGGGACAAGAGACCAGGATTACAAACGAAAAAAATCATTTACCACCAAGACAATGCACCTGTACACAAAGGTGTCCTTGCAATGGCCAAATTGAAGGAACTACACTACGAATTGTTGGAGCATCCACCATATTCACCAGATCTGGCTCCGTCTGACTTTCAATTATTTCCAAATCTCAAAAAATTCTTACGTGGTAAGCATTTTTCATCAAATAAAGAAGTCATAACGCCTGTCGAAGAGTACTTTGGAGGTCTCGAGGAAAATCACTTCAGGCAAGGGATAAATGAATTGGAAAATCGCTGAAAAAAATGCATTGAGTTTAGGGGGGAATATATTGAAGATTAATTGTATTTTGGTTCATAAATTCATACTGCTTCATTATAAGGCTGCGAACTTTTTGAATGACCTAGTATGTATATTTAAATCGTTTATATTGAAAGTGATAAGATTTATTTAATTTAATTTCAAGGATACTTATCGTATTTATTTGAATACATTTGATTTTTTTTTTGTCTTGGTCTGAAATTTATTTGATACAGATGTTAATGTGAATAAAACTATAAAATTTCATTTATTTTTAAAGAAAATGAAGAAGTTCAACTATTTGAGTTGAGAGCATCAAGCACAATCTCCAAATACGTCGAAACACTTATGGGAATATCATTAAATTTATTAAATTTATTATAGAATGAGGAATTATATGTCTGAATCAATCCTATATACAGTATATGTACATGCATACACCAATGTATAGGTACATTCAAATTTCCGATCAAAATTGAATTTATCTCACTTTCAAAATGAACAACACATTTTTTTTGTTTCAAAATATTTTCTTTGGTGATGTGTGATATATATTGTGCGAACTTATTATACACATGACTGTATGTATACAAATTTTTTATATAAGTTAAAAATTATGTATACTTACAAATACATACACGCATTACAAATATATATAGATATAGAATTCTTTCTTGTTCTCCTTTTCAATTTTATACATTCATTCTATTGTATTTTTAGCTGTATTGTTTTTCTTATTTTAGAAAATGCTAAAGGTAAAATGATAAAGAAATCTTGAATTGTGAACTTTTTAAGTACGTACACACATACTATATTATATGTAGGTAAGTATCCAGAATAGAACAAATAAAAAAAAAAAAAATTAGGTAAAAGGAATTGTAGAAAAAATAGAAAATGATGTGAAAAATAAAAATCGATTTAAAAAAAAATAAAATTTTTTTTTCTTTTTTTAAACTTTTTACTTCAAGAAAAACGATCAACGCAATAGTTGTGGAGATGAAAAACGAATCTATGTACAATGTTCTATTTATTATGTTCTCTTCTAGGTATTATGTAATGAAAAATTTCAAAATAAATTTGTGCTATTTTGGTATTTGTATGGTAGAACATAAAATTTGTGAAATTTTTCAATTTAGTTCTTTGATTAATTTTCAATTCAATTTAATTTTATCGTAGTATATGATTGTGTACGCACATATAAAACATGAACACAATTTTACCGTTTTACAAGATTTTACTTTAAATTTTCACATATGTGAGTTAAAAATACATAAATACGACACACGGGTACATATACTGTAAATTTATTACTGAAAATAAAAATGTTAAGGATATTGTTGTTTTTTCAATGTTTTTATTATTTCTTTGTAATTTTTTTTTTTATTTTATTTTTTTTTCTGTAGGTATGTGATGTTTTAACTATATTATATTTTACACTATATTTGACTTTATTTTATTTATGTTTTTTCGTTTGGAAATTTTTTTTACAGAATATTTGCAGAATTTTCTTTCATTTTTTTGAATTTAAGTTTTTATTTATAGATATTTTTCTTAAGGATTTTAAGTATGTTTAGTAACTGTAACACAATTTCGAAGACCATAATACCTTTAGGTTAGTTAATTTTTTTGTTTCATATTTACAAAATTTCGTTTTTTTTTTTGAACGACGTCTCTTTCAATTTGATGTTGATTCATTTTCAAGCTGTTACCAGTATATGATGAGAATTTTCCATACTCATTATTCCTCCATTATTTTTTTTAACTGATTGAGTTCATGTACAAGTACACTATAGATGATGAATATTCATTTTTAATTTTTGTACAAAATTTGAATTATGTTCTACAAAAAAGGGGAATATAAATTAAGATAAAGATTTTAAATAATTTCTTAGAAAAAACACCTAGAAAAAATTATATCAAAAACATCCTTTTGGCAATAAATTTTTTTTTTTTTTTTTGTAAAGGATTTCTATATAAATTTTATTATTTGAAAAGATTTAAATAATTTGTATTAGTGAATTTTAAAAATTTTTTAACTTGAAGTTTTTGAACTTTTTAAAGATATTTTTATTGTCTGGATAATTTCAAAAGATTTTTTCCTTCTGTCATATTTTTAAGTTTCAAACGACAACAAAAACACCATCGACAACAAAATCATACAATAATCTTTCTATGACGAAATCGTGTCAAAAAGTAAATAATGACTGCATTTAAAAGAAAAAAGTTTTAGAATAAAAACAAGAAAAAAAAAAAAATATATAGAACGATAAAGTTTCATCGCGTCGTAACTAACAAAAACTTTATAGTTATACAGTAGTAACTTTTACAACTTTTCAATTTGATTGTTTTCTTCATTTTATGCAGTTTTATTTTTCATCGTATCTTTTTTTAATCAGTCATGAAATCCATTTACAATCTCATTTAAATGTTTGTCATTATTCTTAGTTTTATTATTTCTTATGTTTTTATAACCCCATACTTATTACACATTACACCATCACATACAGAAATTTATTTTTAATCTTCCATTTTATTTTCCACTTTTCTTTTTTACTTTTCAAAATATGTAAGAAATTAATAAACAAAAAAATTTGTGTAAAAGTGGAAATATGTATTTCTTTTTTTTGTATATTTTATCATTACAAATGCACGATTACAGTTAAAATATACAAGTAAGTTGATATATAACTAAAACTTTGTTCATTTTTTTAACGCTGCGGTACGTTAAAAAAATGTGTTAGGATATAATGTATGATGGAATAAAAAAAAAATGTTTATAATTCTTTTTACCACATACTATATCACGTATGTTTACATAAAAAAAAAATATATAGGTACTTGTATGTGGGTATTAATAAAGATTTATATTTTTTGCCAAATTTTTTTTTCTTTCTGCAAATTACATACGTACAGATATTAAATTTTCATTTTATTCTTATTCACCCATTTATTCGTATATGTACTTGTATACAGTATAGTTGATTTACTATCTACATCTAATACATTTCATGTATGTGTGTATGTAAATACCGAAATTTATGAAAAAAATATAATAAGAAGGATACAAAATGAAGAAAAATAAACCTAACAATATATCGTAAGGTATATCTGAACATACATGTATATACATATTGAATTAATACTATAATACATACATATATGAGTAAGTATATACTTATTTACATAATTACAAACACACAATGTAAAAAAGTAAAATATATGCGTATAATAGTATGGGTAATTATTATAGAGTCATTATACGTATGTCATTATCCTTAAATATTACTTATATTATTTATATCGTTTTACCAAACATAGAGTATACAGTATGTACAAATATACAGTTTATAACCGGCATGTTGTATCCCTCATGAGGAGCATAAACCGCAATAAAATGAGGATTTCATTTTCTAAAATTAATGTTCCATATAAGTACATATATTTTGTATATTGCTCTGTACACTAAAACTCACATATATCTTTTATACTATGTATATGTACAAACTCATACATAAGTACATGCATATGTGTACCAGCATACATAATATATGTATGTATAACTTAATAGAAGATTTTCACGTTTTATAATGTGAAAAGCCAAATTTATGAGAAAAAATCAACAAATTCTCTAGAAATTTTCTTTTCTATATATAATTTCTTTTAGTATCTATATATTTTTTTGCATGAATGAAGAATTAATAAAGCGTACTCGTATATATCGTCTGATATGTGTACATAATATGTTTTTTTTTTAACACAGTGTACTTTTTTTTGGGGGATGTTTATTTTTTTTTTTTTTTCCTCTGCGATGCAATGTACACATAAAATGAAGAAAAACGTCTGAGAAAATAATAACGATTACATTTATATACTTTGCATATTTTCCATGATATGAATACCGCATGTAGTATGTACATAATACCTATCCTCTTTGCATAAATACATATAAAATCCTTAAATATGTAAATATATACATACAAAAAATGGTATAGAAAATATACATAAAGTGGGATAAGCAATTCCATCTATGTATTCCAATTTGGAATTAAAATGGAAATACTATTTTTAATAAAAAGAAGAATAAAATTAATATCAAATTTTTGTAGACATACAGTAAAGAATATAATAATAAATTTATGGCATTTTGCCAGTTAGGTATTTAAAAAAAAATAATTTACTTCTTATCCTTTTTATTATTTTTCAATTTACATTTCACTATATTGTTTCATGATTATGTGCTAAGGATATAATTGTTTGAAAGTTTTATACAAAACGAAAATAAAACAAAAAACTTCCTTTCATATTACAGGCATTCTCAATTTTCAATCACTATTTGAAAATATCCCTGAAATCTGAATATCAAAATCGTCTACTGACTGGTGTGTTTTCTTTTATTTATTCGAATAATTTTCAACAAGTTGTTGAATTGATGTTTTTTCTTCATTGTTGTTGTTGTTGCCGTTTTCTCAAAAACACTTTGCCTGTCTGAAAATTTGCTGACATTTTAATTCATTTGGGTGACTAAAAACACACGTACATTTTTGTTTTTTTTTAAAAAAAAAAAAAGAAATTAATAACAAAAGGACATAATAATGGATATTAATTTTATTTTATTAAGAATTTATAGTTTTTTCTTTTTTATTATTAAATCTCAATGAATGAAAAGAAAAGAAAATTTATGAATTGTATATAGTGTAAGTACTTTTCAATGCTTATACGTAGGTCACTCTATAAATTTTGAGATACAAAAAAACAGCTAATGATTTTGAAAAAAGAACTTTATTTATGTTCAAAGTACTCTCCTCCAACATCAATACACTTTTGCATTCTAATTTTACATGAGTGGAATGCCTCTAGCCAATCGTTCTTCGGGATCTCGTCAAAAATTTGATCAATTTCATCTTCTGATACAAATCTTCGTCCGCGTATGCTTTTTTTGAGCTTGTTGAAAAGCCAGAAGTCACACATAGCCAAATCAGGCGAGTATGGTGGATGTTCAAGTATTTTGACTCTATTTTGGCGCAAATATTGAACGGTTTGCTGAGCGGTGTGAGCCGAAGCTTTATCTTGATGGAGAATCAAGCCTCTAATATTCACGCGACAACTCCATTATTCACTGTAAATAATTTATTATGACTTTGGTTGTAACAAGTTCAGACAAGAACTGAACATGAAAAACGTGTTGACAAAGAGTAATGTTTCTATTTATGCAGCGTAACCAGTTGTAAGTACTGTTAGTTTTCCGTATCTCAAAATTTATAGAGTGACCTACGTATTAATTAACTTTAAAAAAACACTTTTCGAAATGACAGATTACAATGAAACTTTGACATAAATACAAATTGAAATTTTCTTTTTTTCAATTTTCTCGATCATCAGACAGACAGACAGAAGAGTGTACAATATTTTAATAATACAGGATGATTTTCATTGTTTCCAATGGTGTGGTGTTTTAAATACGGATATGTTAGTTAGCATAATCCGAAAGAAAAACATGTAAAGTTTTGATAAGTGTGAGATAGAACTGTCAACTGTCAACTGTCAATCGATCAAAAACATTTAAAAATTTACATGTAAATTTCTATTAGATTTACATTTCGCAGATATCAAAAATGTAATCATCACCTTGTAGTCATTATCTAACATCTACTATATTTATAGCTCAACAAATACGACATATTAATAGTAGTAGTAACAAGATTTTGTCATGCGATATCAAATAATATTACATACGTTTACGTACAAGTGTGTATATGTATTTCAAATAAATTTTCAATTTTCATAGTCCTGTATAACTACATATAATGCCTATACAAATAGAGTATACACATTATGTAAATTGTACAATACGCACACACACAGTCATACACATACATTTAATAGATATATTTATTAGACATATATGCACTTGTATATTAAATGCAAATTGTAGAATGAATGTTCATAAAATAGAAATGAGACGATATAAGATAAGAGCTATCAATGATGTTAAGGACAAAGTACAGATTGGATAATAATAGTTGGTTTACATATGTATGTATGCATTCATTATAATATACTTTACTAAATAAGTGTTTATAAAACCATTGTTGAATGTAAATTGTAAACGATGTGTAAGGATGTATTTATATAAATAGTACGTACATATGTCCGTAGGTATATAGAAAAAGGAAGATAATAAAATTTGTGATTTTTAAAAATTGAAAATAATATGTTGGTATAAAATTACACATAACTCTTATCTACTCGTATATAATAGATATGTACGTATATAAGTATAGTTGTTGAATCGATGACAGAAATAGGACATTTTTAATTTTAATAAAGAAATAAAAATAATAATAATAATATAATAAGAAAATTACAAGAAAAATTCAACCATAATAATTTATATTCTTAGTTATATAAGTACATTTATAATGTTATCTAACACATATACATAAATGTAGATAAAATAATGTAAAAAAAAATACGGAACTTTTCTTCAGGATAAAAATATCTTTTCATTCATTTCATTTTTTAGATTTTTGTTGTTTAAATTTTTTTTTATTTTCTTTATTTTAGGACATAAGGGCATAAGAAAGTTTGATATTATTATATATAATGAAATAAAAGAATCGATATCAATTCAAAACGATATGAATATTCGATAAAATTGAATATGTATACATAAAAAACAAGAAGACAATATATGTATACAAAAATAATAAAACTTTTCTTTTTTTTTTTGTGTGTAATAAATTTGAATAGAAAATAAACTTGTATACTTGAGTTAACTTATTGAGAAAATTGGACAAAAATTTTATACAAAGAATAGAGTTTTTTTTTTACAATTCAATGATTCTAAAGGAAATGTAGGAAGAGAATAAAGTAAAACAAATTTTTAAATAAAATAAAATAAAGAATACAATAGAGAAAAAAATTATATCAATAATAAAATGATAAGTATAGGTAACCTACCTATCTTTACCTACACCCGGCGACAATGAAATGTCCGACTTGCTCTATTTTATGAAATTTTGAGAAAAGAATACCACAAGTGCTATTTTTTTTTACAAAATATACCTTGAATATGTAGATTTACTTTTTTTCATCTATTTTCAAAATTTTTAGACAGAAAGTGTAAATTTCAAACCATTTTTATTAACATAGAATAAAATTATAAACTCATTGTAGGTTGTACCGCATAAAATGTGAAATTTCAATTTTTATGTATGAGAAAATACAGGTAAAAAAAAACTAGTAATTTAAAAGTTTTTATTGTTTTTTTTTTAATATTACCCAGGTATAAAATATTTTTTTAAAACTATATTTAATTGATTACATATTTACATGGTATTTAGAATTTATAAATGTTTTATTTTTTTAATAATGAATATGACCTCCCTTGGCACGGATTACCTTTCTTAATCTGTCGGGCATAGATTTATATAGGTTTTCCAATATGTTTTCACTGATTTCATCGAACCAAATTTTCTCGATAAAATTTTTTAGTTCTTCTGTGTTTCCTGGTTTGGAATTTTTCAATCTTCTACTCATGATGCTCCATACGTTTTCAATCGGGTTCAGGTCCGGAGAGTTTCCTGGCCAATCTAGCGAACACAAGCCTAGTTTCTCTTTATAGCTGTTGACCTATCAAAAAAAGGAGAAATAAAAAAAGACTAGAAATTTAAAAAAAACTTTCTAAATCCAAATTATAAATGTTTAATCATTACACATTTCGCTCTGTGGCATGGGGCCGAATCATCTTGAAATACTGGATCCGATATTTTTGCAGATAATTCGTAATATGTTGGAATAACACCTTCGTCAATTATTTCAATATATTTTTTTGCATTAACCATGCCTTCCAACATGATTATTTGGCCTACTCCAGCAGATGTTATTGCTCCCCACACCATGACATATGGAGAGTGTTTGGTTGTGGCTGCAATACAATCATCATTTAATCTTTCACCTCTTTTCCTTCTTACTCTCTGCACGCCATCAGGTCCAAGAAGATTGAATTTCGATTCATCTGAAAATATGACTCGTTTCCAATCTTCTACTGTCCAATCGGCATGAATTTTGGCCCATTCTAGCCTTTTTTTCCTCATATTTTTAGAAAGTAGAGGCTTTTTTGCGGGTTTTTTAGAGAACAAACCCATTTCATTAAGCCTCCGTTGAATTGTTCGAACTGATATTCTGGCTGAACTCATATTTTCAAATTGTCTTTTCAATTCAACAGCCGAAGCAAAGCGATTTTTCAAACACAAACGTTTTAAAAGTCTATCATCTCTTTCACTAGTTTTTTTATTTTTCCCAGAACCTTTTTTTCTTTCTACACTGCCTGTAGCTCTAAGTTTTTTAATCAAATTTCTCACAGTTTTTTCACTACACTTAATACGACGAGCTATTTCACAGTTATTATAATTTTCATTATGTAATGTAATTATTTTCACTTTTTCTTCACTATTTAATTTTTTAACCCGAGCCATAATATTGAAACTTCTTCTAAAACTATTTCAAAAAATTTTAACTATTTTTCTTAAACTTCACTTCCAAACACATTAAACACAAATGATGCTTAGAAAACATGAACAGAACATTAAAGATATTCAGGTACAACATTTATTTAAAATTTTATTGCATCCAATAAACTGTTAAACCATATAGCAATAAGGAATTTCCCAAAAATTTCTAGTTTTAAGAGCTCGGACATTTCATTGTCGCCGGGTGTATATACATATATACGGGTACCTATGCTTTCTTTTCTTATAAAGAAAAAAGTTTTGACCATAAGACATAAGACATTTGTTATCTAGGTACACATAAAGAAAATATTGTTGTACATATGTACAAATGTAAAATGATATACAAAAAAAATTGAATCAGAACAATCGAATAAGGAAATTTAAAAATAAAAAATATATACTTATACATTTATGATTACATTACAATGAGATTGTGCACATTTAAAAGAAAATTGAAAACAAAAAAAAAATTCTTCTCGTTTCAGAAAAATTATAATACAGTACTGTCAGAAAAATGTTGTACCACTTCGTAACTTCGACAAATTAATACTTTAATACAATACACAAGGTAAACATTTGAATCGAATCAAGGATTTAATAAATATATATGTACATGATGCTTTTAATGAGTTTTAAGTACAGTACTAATACTCGTAATATTCCTTTTAAACTACTTATGTGAAGAAATTAATTGCTATTTGAAAATTATAAAAGTTCTGACACTGAACCAAACCAAAATAAACGAATTTTGAATTCATTTACTGATTTTCCATTTCTAATCCTTTTTATATGTTCAGTGATGAATGTGAAATCAGTAAATGTAAAATATGTAAAAAAAAAATATCCAAATAATTAAATTTAAAAAAAAAAAAAAAAAAAACAATTGATGAATACCTAATGAAATCCTTTCAATTAAGATTCAAATTAAATGTAAATTATAAAAGCAAAACGAAACAAAACAAAACAAAAAGGACTAATTGAATCAAAATAATAAACTAAAAAATCAAACGAAACAGTAATAATAATATAATGGTTGTTTTTTTTCCTCTTGTTTTTTTTTTTTTTGCTAATTTTTGTTTGGAAATAACTCACTATACTAACTGTCTGTCGATCGATTCCATTTGTCATACCCGTCGATACATTTAATGGAAGTGAATGTGTAGGAGGTCCTGATGTTGGTATAACAACATTACCACTTTGTGAAGTTGGTGGTTGCTGTGTTTGTTGTTGTTGCTGTTGTTGTTGTTGCTGTTGTTGTTGCTGCTGTTGTTGCTGCTGTTGTTGCTGCTGTTGTTGCTGATTATGAATATTATTATTACCACCTAATATTGTAGGTGAATTATTATATTGTTGTGCAACTGCGTTCTGTTGATGATTTGTTTGCTTCAAAAAGAGTATAGAAGAATAATAATAATAATAATAATAAAATAAAAGGGAAATTTAAATTTCATCAAATTTAAATTTCATTTCTCTCATTTATTACTTTTCTTTTTTATTCGTATTTATATACATTTATGAGTGTAAATTAAATTTATTATGTATATGTATGTATGTACTCTCAAACCCAAAAGTGCAACAATCAAAATTATACATATGAATATTTATTTTGCAATAAATTATTCTTTCTAAGGCTTACATATAATATACATATATAAGTATATATATTATATAAAATATACCGAACCCTCTTAAACTATATATAATGTACATATACTTATATTAATTATGTAATATCTAAATATATTCAAAATGTATAGATACGTTTAAATAAAATGTATAAAAATGCGTAAAATTTTATTTAACAAACACAAGACATAATAAATACAAGAAGTATAATATATATTACCATATATATACATATACTAATATTTTTTTATCAAAAACATCAATTTAATTTTTATTTTCAAGGATAAAAAAAAAGCTGTTTCATACAAAAAAGTTTTATATAAAAATTTATTATTCGTGCGTTCATTAAATACATAATTTTCATGTGTAAATTATTGGTGTATAATACTGTTGTAGTATGTAAGTTCTTTACACCTGTGACAGGCATGCGATATTGTTTGATTCTACGTGATGGATTGAAAACTGATTGTAGTAGGTATTCTTTAAAAAAAAAAAACTTATATTTGTATTCATTAAAATTAAAACAATAAATTCGATATTCTATGTTAGAAAATATATGTTTCACTTCAAGGATACTGTAATCAATTTATTTATATAATATAGTGTTCATATCACAGACAGTGGCGAATTTCCCGATTCAGCTCTCCTTAGATATGATTCGAAGTTTCAAAATGAAAATTTAAAAATATAATTATAGTAGCTCAACATGACTGCCTCAGGTTATTATACATACGCGTAAACGATAAATTAATTTTTGATTTTTTTATTTTAAAATTATTATTATTATTTTCAATTTTTGTTTTTTATCCTTTTTTTTTTCTTCAATAAATTCTGTAAAACCATTATTATACAGTGCAAAACATAAAATAATTTTGTTTTTTAAATTCTACAGTGATTCAAAAAAGTCATATTATAAATGCATATTGGATCTATTATTTTATTAATTTTTTTTTTTTTTTTTTTTATTGAAATGCAATTCATATCACCGATTTTATAATATCGTATACACAATTTCATATTATGTAGCACACTTTTGAAAATTCAACAAAGTTTTAGCTATTTTATAAAAAATTGAACAATATTTTTGTTAAATTGTTTTAATGTTAGTATTATGTTAAATTGATGTAATTGATACCAGATATACGAAACATTGAACATTTCAACTGAAATAGTGAATGCGTGTAGAACATTTTTTTTTTGTATTTTCACATTGCAGCATGTCATCAATAATGTTATTTGTGTTAAGTGCTTTAAAATATCGACAAAGTAATACGAGATTATCGCTCTCTTGGTGGCCCATCTATTGCAACAATCGAACCACTTCAAACACAATCATATACGTACATATTTTATGTTTGTTATGCTTACTGGTAACTGTTTGAAAATGTGTATGATATTTTGAGTTACATTTGCAATCCAGTGTAGATTCGGTAAAGTAGATTTGTCTCTCAATCTCAAACTGGTGAAATCTACTCTAGCACGAAATTTACAATGAATTGAAAATGTTTTTTTTATTCCTAAATGCGTTTACTTTTTGACAAGTATTTTTTTCGAAATTGTTATATAATGATTTATTTAATTTTAATTAATTATTGACCAGCAAAAATTGAATTTTCTAAAGTGTTCATTTTATGATTACGGATTATAGCTTACGCTGTACACAATAATTTTTGGTAATTGTACATTTAAACATTTATATTTAGGGAATACATTTTATATGAATTGCACATGTATAAATTCTCAGATAACACAATTACATTTCAAGCATTAGAATGAAAATAAATATATAAAAACTAATTAACTAAAATGAAAAACAAAATATGAAAAAATAAAAACGAACATAATTTCTTGATAAAAGCATTGTAACAGATATATATATACATATATGTACTGCATAAGTATTTATGTAATGTATACTTTTTATTTGTTTCAAGTAAATACACAAGATGATTTATAAAAATTATCGTGCCAGACCAAAACCCAAACAATCACTTATATATAAATAAGACCCATAATATAAAGAGCTCTCTAACATATACATAATTAAAAAGAATGCAGCAATTATACAGATACAAAACGTCAATAAAACAGTATTATACACATACATACGTATATGTAATCATATAAGTACATATGTGGATAATTTTTATTTTTTTTTTTTTTTACTTTTTTCAAATATAAAATTGAAACATGCTAAGCCATATTATGTATAAGAAATTTATTAATTTTTTTCTTCTTTCGGTTTATTCATTCAAGTATAAGCCTGTTATTGTATTTATGTATATAGATGTACTATACTATTTATTCAGTCGTAATAATATGTACTTCAAGTCAAAAAAAAAAAAACAGAGACATACAAAATTTACATATAAAAAACAAAATAAGAAAAAATAAAAAATAAAACAACCACCATTTTGAGTCTAATACAATATACGAGTAATAAGATAATATATCAAATATATGTATGTAAGTATTCAAATTCAAAGTACATAATTATTTTTCAAATGCTATGTAATATAAACTGTATAAAAATAAATATAAGATTAAATATGAGTGCCAGTTACTTTATAACTTCATTTTTAAAACAAACGTCGATTTAAACACACACACACAATTTCTTTCAAAAAAAATATATATATAGTATATAGTATATATATAAAATTCTTTTCCTTTTTTCTTGTCATTTTCATTTCTCATATAATTTTTAGCCAAAAACAAAACAATTTTTTAATTGTGAAAATTTTAAAGTAGCATGCATTTTACATATTTGCTAAATAATATAAAAATTATTCTTTCATTGCGCACATGTAAATATGTTGTACAGGTATAGATATGTACATAGGTACTTCTTATATATTACAGCTATATACAGTGAATGTAAATATCAAATTGAA
The DNA here is from genome assembly GCA_951394055.1 of Villa cingulata. Lineage (NCBI taxonomy): Eukaryota > Metazoa > Arthropoda > Insecta > Diptera > Bombyliidae > Villa > Villa cingulata. Next base: position 29,771,538 of record OX596021.1, on the reverse strand, counting down.
TTTTTATTTTTTCAAGGATTTTATCAATTTATACATTAGCTTAATTTTTTCATCAAATTTAAATGTAAATTTAAATTTAAATCATCAAATTAAAATGATTAAAATGGAAACTAAATAGGTAATGTTTCAACTAAGTTTAGCTATATTCTGCATTAGATACATATAAAATTAGATACATAAATAAAGCACATTATATGTATGCAAATTAAGTGATTACATATTATGTACATATGTACATGTTTAAAAATTATGTCAAATTTTAAAATTTATTAAATGCATTAATTAGCTGAAAAATTTTTACATTCTTATAAATTCGTAAGTAAAACACGAAATCTTTTTCCATCTTTCAAAAATTGATTTTATACAAAGAATTCATTTCAACAAAGTTCGATTCATACTTATTATACTCGTAATTAACATGCAATATTAGCTGTTTTCGATTTGGCAATTTCAAGTACATACTTGCGAGGATAAATTGTTATAATGAACAACACAAAATTTATTCGTAACATACTTATATCTACTAGCAGCTACTTGAAAATTTTTCCATGAGTAGCTGAGAGAGTGGATGGTTTAGCACAGACATTTACCTTTTCTACTCGCCGCAAGTACATCATTGAAATTGCCAAATCGAAAGCAGCTACTATAAAGTATTGGATGTATATATGTTTGTTTGAAAAAATGTTATTTTTGCCTTTTAAAACTTATAAATTATTTTTCTAGAACATTTATCATATACAGTATGGTTAGCTTTATACCATGATCTATGATCAACAATAGGTGCTTTCGATTTGGCAATTTCAAGTACTTGCGAGTACTAAAATGTGTCTAGGATAAATTGTTAAAATGAACGACACAAAAATTATTCGTAACTAATTGCATCTATTTCCAGCTACTTGAAAAATTTTTCATGAATATAGCTGCGAGTAGATGGTTTAGCGCAGACATTTACCTTTTCTAGTCGCAAGTACTTGAAATTGACAAAACGAAAGCACCTAATAATTATGACGAAAATATCACTTATTTATGTATGGTTGAATTTTGAAATACAATAAATGTTGCAACGTTACATCAATTCAGCGCAGATACACCATACGCTGAATTATTGGCACTGTTGCCACATTGTTTCATATTAAAACTCAATTTAGTTTACATCTATCATTTTACATTCATGTTTAAGAAAAGATAAAAAAAAAAACAAAACAATTATGTAAATATTTATATAAATTTGTATGGAATATGAAGAAGCATTTCAAAAATTTCCTCTTTATACCATTAATATCAATTTTAATTAATAATAATAAACACATACCAGATAAAGAAAAAAAAAAGTAATGAAGAATTATTTATTTTTGTCGTTTTTATACACATTATGATTGATATTTATTTATGAAATTGTTCATTTATTTATTTATTTATTTTTGTTTAAATTTATCGTTTAGAGAATGCATAAAATTCCATGTTATATTTACGTTGTATATACTACCAAAATATTAATTATACATATTTATATATTTCCGTTCAATAAATAGAACAAACACTATAAAGTATCAATTCAATATCCAAAATTACCAAAATACTACATGTACAGGAAAATAATATTTTTAAAAAACAATATTAAAAAAAAAAAAATAAAATTATTTTTAGTTTTATTTCGTTTTTTTGTCTTCAGTTTGTTTGTTTGTTCATTTACCAACCCATGCAAGAAAATAAAATAAAAAATATTACAACAGTGCAAAATGAATATTGAAAAGTTTTATAAAAATTTTTTTTTTTACTTTTAAATTGTTTTTTATTTTTTATTTTATGTGTTTCATTTTTTTTTTTAGATTTTTTTGTGTTTTCTTAGTTTTTGTGGTGTAAAAATGATTATTATTACACTTTTTTTTTTGTATTTCCCATCAACCGTGCTGCGCACGTATTATTGTTCTCATTTTTTTATTAATTTTAAAATTTTATTTGGCGTTTGGATAATAAAAGAAAATAATACTTTGCTGCAGTTATTTATTTATTTTTTTTTTTTTTTTTGTTTGTTAAAAATACACTTTGAAAAAACAAAAATAAAATTGAAGGAAACATATTAAAGAAAAAAAAAAAAAAAAACTTAAAAACTTTAAAATTTTTCTTCGCATGCATTTTATGGATTTTATACGTTTTCAAAACACATCATTTGGTTTTGTTTCCTCTCATAAATATTTTCTAAATAAAAACAAATGTTTTTTTTTTTAAATTTGTTATTTTTGCAAAAACTCCATTTCCAAAAGTATAGGTGAATATTCATAGTGTGAGTTTGTGTACACAAGAAGTATAGAGGCTACGTACATACATATATAGAAACATTGAAAAATAACACACCAAAAGCCTGGTGGATAAATGAATTTATTATGTATACACAATATACAAGTATGTATGGCCTTATACATATATATAAAAAACATATACATATTTAGATATATAATAAGAAGATGAACGAATGGATTTGTTCTATATTTGATCTGTTTTTTATTTATTTATTTTTTATACAAATGGAGGTGAGATATTTTCTTGGTGTTTGATTTGTTTTTAAATTTTTTTATATATAAATACAAATCATACAAAAAATTTAAAATTTTATTAATCGCACATATTCATTAAAAAAAAATTATTTTACTATATAAGTGTATATTACTTGTGATTATAATAAAAATGTTTTTTATATATGCATATAAACGTGTAATTATATATTATTTACATATACGTATACATATACATATATAAAAATAACTACATATAAAATGAAATGTATTTTTATTTACTTTATAGCTTTATTATTATTATAATTTTTTTTTACATCCTTTAATTTTTATATTAAAAAAGCATTAAAAATTTATGCATAACTAAGTTATACACATTTACATACCTATACATTATAGTGTAAAAAAATATGCGTTATAAGTATAAATATACAAACAATTGAAACAAACGAACAAATTTCATAAACAGAGAATAAAAGAGAAAGAGAGATAAGATAAATACAAATTTAAATAATATGAAAAATAAATAACAAGAAAACATTAACCCCCAAGTAAAAAAAAAAAACAAAATGAAAAAAAAAATCGATAATGATAAGATTTACAGTTATAAAAATACGAGTATGAAATATAATAAAAAAAAATAAAATAAAAAAAAATTTTTTATGTTGTTATGTATGTACTCACTTTTTTATGTAAAAACACCTGAGTTTGTGCTGATGTTGGAGGAGGTGGAGCACCATCTGGTTTTAATTGAGATACTTCATTTGCTTTAACAGCAACAGCAACTGATAATGGATCAGCGTTAACTGGTGTTGGAGCTGATGGAAATCCTGGTGTCCCTGGGAATGGACTCATACCCGCTTGTACCATATGCTGTAATATAAAAAAAAAGAAAAACAAAAATTAAATTAAATTGAAATTATTAGTGAAACCATCACATGAATATAATATAAGTGTATGTTTTTTACAGATTTAACAATGAATATAAAATTATTTATTCATTTAATAAAAAATAAAATGAAGGAATTAATTTTACATTTTCCTGTTAAAGATTTTTTCTTTTTTTTTTTACATGCAGACACTTGAAAAAAAAATTTTTTTTTATTCGACTATTAGGGTGATATTCACCAACATATAGATATATCTGTCGGATATATTTTAACCGGATACAATTTCAGCTTATTCATCAACCTATGTAGATAAAATTTGTTTTCGAACTTCGTTTTCGGGTCGAACATGTGTGTCAAACACGTCAGTTGATTGTATTATTATATTACAAAATGAAAAAAAAGTTCTGTGATGTGATAATTGTTTTTTTTTTTTTTTTTTTTTTTTTTTTAATATACATATATACATAAATGTATATAGTATATATTAAGTGCACGCGGATACTCAGTCCATGGCACCGCCGATCAGTAATTTTATGTCAGATATACATTATTATCCAGTTTATCATCAGTAATCAGTTACTGGTGTACATTGCTGATGGGAAAAATTATTGATCGACTTGGGCAAGAGTAGTACGCTGGCTGGGGTTCGAACCGTGATCTCAAAGATCGCAAGACCGACACACAACCATCGAGCTATTCAAGCCCCGTGATAATTGCTTGCAAAGATGATAATGCAGTAGTACTACATTATCTTTATTTGTGCTGTTGCTGTTAATAACAAGATTATGTTCGAACGATATTTATAATACCACTCCGAGGTTGTCTTAAAAATATCCGAATAGTGTTTTATCCAGGTTGATGAATACACTTTATCTCAGATAAAAGATAATCTTTGTTGGTGAATACCAGCCTTAGAATATACATAAAATACAACTGGAGATTTTAACAATTGGTAAATACACAATTAATTCTTAAGTAATAAAATAAACAGAACAGAATAATTTACCAAATATTTATATGTTAAGATATTCATAGATAAACGGAAAAATACACAGATATTTTTGGATATTTTCTATAATTTTTTAATTTTTTCATAATTTATGGCAATTTATCTTTTGTTTATTTTTCTGCACACATATCTATTGCATATGTATGTACATTGTCCATAATCATAAGAAATTCAAATAAGTAGATTGAAAAAAAATAATTTCAAGACATTTCATATCAAGAATTTTTTTTGTCAAGGTACATTTTATTTTTATTTTTCATTTTGACGTAAGAAAACAAAAAATAGAGACAAAAATATAAACAAGCACACATGGGAGAAAAAAAAATAACATTTCCCCTTAGACATATTCTGTTTGTTTTTAATTAAATTTACTTAACCTAAGGCAAAAACAATAGAATATATAAAACGTTCCAAGCTGATTATAATCGAAAAAATAGCTTTAAGATCATATCCCAACATTGGTGGCTATAGCTTTTTTGCTGATGTTAATGTGATATTAATAACTCAATCCACTGTAATATAGGATATGATTTGTGTGTACTGTACAACATGAAATTGTTTTTATCAGCAGAACAAGGCAATACGTGGCCATACAACACGATATAGTGGCGAGCATTATATTGATACATTGTTGTGTGGTTGTGTGTATAATGTTTTCTTTTAACCATTTCAGTGGCTATAGTTTTTTCTTTTGTTAATAGATTTTTGGATTTTTGCTTATAATAGTTGTTTAATTGCTATATATTTTTTTTACACATCATTCAAAATTCGTACAATTTGTATATTTTTTAGAATTTAGATTGTTGAATGATATATGGTATTATGCAGATACTATAGTATATAGTGTATATATGTATACATACATATATACTATAGTATTTGTATATCGTGATTTGAATTTTGTATAAAATAATGTACAAATATAGGTTGAGTTTTCAATGAGAGTTTTAATGTTCCGATGAATATGCACCTGCCACATTTTTGTAAACAGTTTTTTTTTTTGATATTTTTTGGATATTTAACATTATGAAATTTCTAATTACTACATATTGTGAACATGTTCATTGATTTTGGTAGATGTATAAACCAAGTTTTGAATTTTTTGTAATAGTTAAGAAATAAATATAAGAACAAAAAATAATCATACAAAATTCACTTTCTACTTCTAATTCTGTATATGTATACTTGTTTACAAACAAACAACAAAGGCATAAAAAAATAAGAAAATAACGCAAAACATATTTCTGGATGTAATGTTTTCAGACATACATATAGGATATTATAAATAAATAAATTATTTTGTTATTATTTTTTTGTTCAATTAATAAAGTTTTATAATGTAAAAAATCCCATACAAAAAAAAAGCCTCAATATTATAAAATTGAATCATAGAAAAGGAGCATTATCGAACACAAAACAGAACTGTTTACAAGAGCAAGGAATATTATTACAAATTCTCATTATGAAAACTCAATTTATAGGTGTACATATGTATGTAAGTATGTAAGTAGGTATATACAAAATTTAAATCACGATGTACAGATGCTACAGTATACATAATGCTATAGTATCCTCTTATATTATCTAATAATATAAAAATTATACAAATTTTTAGTTACACTGTATGAATGATGTGTAAAAAAAATATACACACAACCACACAACCATGATCTATATAATAATCAAATCACTATAGCGTGACGTGGCATATAAAAGTAAATATAATATGAATAACAAAATTCTACTACAGCCACTCATGTCGGGTACATAAAGTTAGTAATGTTAAAGGAAAATATACATACAACTACACAACAATGTATCAATATAAAGTTCGCCACTCTATCGTGTTTTATGGCCACGTATTGCCTTGTTCTGCTGATAAAAACAATTTCATGTTGTACAGTACACACAAATCATATCCTATATTACAGTGGATTGAGTTATTAATATCACATTAACATCAGCAAAAAAGCTATAGCCACCAATGTTGGGATATGATCTTAAAGCTATTTTTTCGATTATAATCAGCTTGGAACGTCTTATATGTTCTATTGTTTTTGCCTAAGGGCACTTGCGGTAAAATATTTGTTTTTACAAATGAAAAAATTTTAATTTTCTAGAAAAATTCTGAAGTGGATATATCGCATTATGAGTGTATGTAGACGAAATTTAAATCTTTTATTTTTTCTGTGTATATACAAGTATGTATTTCAAGTAATTTTTTATTCATGACTCCTTTCCTAATGATTCAATAACCTTGGCGGGCTAAGGTTCATTTGTAAGATTCGTTTCTCTTCCTTCCTACATTGGACAGAATGTCTCAGTTTACAATTTCAATTTCCTTTAGGTCACAACTCTCTACATCATCATCCAGCAGAGCTCCGGGTTTTTTCACTTTTGTGACAATATCGGTATTCATTCTTCTTGTAACATGCCCAAGTCAGTCTCGATTATTTTGCCATCGTTTTTGAAAAGAATCCACGTTTTTCACCAAATGTGACCACTAGCAGGCAGTATTCAAAATTTGTATATCCTTTTCATATTAATGTCTGCTTCTTTATTTGTTCCTAAAGATTATTTTATATGTCGTACAACTAAAAAATGATTTATGTATTATTTGATACGCATATATCCTGTTTTTGTTCATTATTTTTTTTAAAATCTTTCAAATTCTAAATTTTATGTTTTTTAATTTAGAAAAAAAAGTCAACTTTAATTACAAGGATAGTGGTGATACAAAAAAATATATATATATATATATATGAGTTAAATATCCTTATACTAATTATTTGAAAAGTAGGTACTTATTTACGGTATATAGTGACAAAATTTTATAAAATCCTTAATTATGATGTTTATATATATATTTTTTTTTTCGTTTCCTAAAAAGGATTTCACTGAACCGAACCGTACACTAATTATAAGATTTTTATTTTTCATTTTTTTTTTTTTAAATTTTGTTATTCGTTTTTTTTTTCGTTTTTTTGTTTTGTTTGCTCTGTTGACCTTAATCCTATTTTTGCTAGCACCTTTTTTTTAATGTGAAAATTCTTTAATTAGTATACAGTGAAGTGACCCCCTCAGTTTAAAAAATAAGAAGAAAAGAATGAATGAAAATAAAATATTAAAAATACAGTAGGAAAAAAGGTCAAAGTAACAGAAAGTAAAAGCTTTAAACAATTCGGTAGGTAATGCATTATCATTATTATAATTACATATTTTATTATTTATTTATTTTTATTTTGTTTGGTTTCTAGTGTGTTAAGTAATTTTCGTGGAATCTTTCAAATTAGCAAAATTGAAAATGAAATATAATGTAAGTAGATTGTAATGTGATAAATAAATTTCAGAGCAAAAAAAAAAAAAATCTATAAATTAATTGAATTGAAAAACCCCAAAAATCTAATTTCAATTTTAAGATGAAAATGAAAGGGAAGAAATTATCCAAGATGTTATCCTTTTCAGTTCTTATTTATGTAATGTTATTATTATCAAATTAGATTTGGATTTAATGCAAAATTTAATTGACATTTTCTTTGTTCTAATTCAAAATATTCTGTTATTTATACAAAATGATAAAAATTTTATTTTGTTGTTTTTCAGATACATGCGAATATTATGTGTAAAAGAAAAACCCTCTTCAAAGTCATTCAGTTTTATACTAGTCGTTTGTTACAAATTCATATTATATACATATTTAAAACAGATAAATTCTTTTTAAAGTTTAGATAAATTTTTTGAATTTTGAAAATTTCAAAAATCATAAAATAAAACATAAAACATTTTGAATAAAGTATATACGTAGTTACTAAAATAACTGACTGACAGTGAAATAATGTGTACAAGTGCTGATAAAATCTTGCCATTTAATAGTATCTACATGTATACGTGTATGTATCTAACTACTCATGTGATTGACGTTATTTCACATATATACTCGTATGTATTTCATACTGACTGGTATATAATATGTAATTCAAAGTTTTTGTATTTTTTCTTTTGATATAGGATTTATGAATAAATTTTGACATTTCTGAAGCACACAGCACAGCACACAGTCATCATCATTATTATCTTCATCATCATCATAGCGCACGTTGTAAACGAAGGAACAAAAGTAACGTTTAAATGGATATCGAAAAATAAATGAAATTTATACTTTCTGATGAATTTACATACTTATACACGCTTAGACTACTGTATTTATATCTGTGATACAACGTACAACGTTCATTTATTGCGTCGTGTATTGTTGTATTCTTCTGTTTTCCATTTCAAATGCAAAATTGAAAATTGACTCTTTCGCTTATAGATTATGTACATCATGTTTTTGTGTATAGTGTTTGTTAATCGGCTACATACATATATATACCTCTGGTAATCTTATGATTTGTGGATATCAAAACTGTATATGTTTGAAAGGATTTCAATAAAATAAATTTACATACAGATTGCAAAATTGAACGCAATCAATTTAAATTTCAATTTTTAAGTTGTTTTTCTTTTTTTTTTTTTTCAATTATTTTTGTAAATTGCTATCGATATTGTAAAATCCATTTAATCGTGATTTTAGTCCAATGATTTTTGACAATTAGGAATTTATGAAAATAAATGTACATATTTTGAAAAAAAAAAAAAAACAAAATTACACAGTAAACCGCGAAAATCATTTTTTTTTTTTAATTTAATTATTGGATTAGAAGTTTTTCAAACAAGTTTTTCCTGTCTCTCTGTTTGTATATATGTATACCTATTTGTAAAATTTTGTAATTTAATGGGTACATAAAATTAAATCAATTTAAGACTAAATTAAATAATTTAAATGAAAAAAAAAAAAAGAACGTACATTTTGTATACTCGTATTACGTAAGTAGGTCAGTTGCAGACAGTCAGTCATAGTCAGTTTCATATACTAAATTTAATTGCATGCATATGATGAATTTTGTTGTATTAATGTACACTACTTACTATGTACATATTTTTGTACTACGTATAAGTCGTAAGAGATCAAATCAATTCATTTTTAATATTTCATTAGAAGATTTCATTAATTTATTTTTTTTATGTAATTAATTGCAATTAGTTGCGACATAATCTAAATAAATTCGTACATTACGTAAGTAAGTATGTACGTCAAATATTTTTGAATGGATAATAAACCTATATAATTAGAGAATCTATGTAAGAAACGTTTTTAATTGCAAAGTAGGTATATCACTACTACTGCTAAACGTTGAACTGATTCCGGACAATTTTGAATCTGATATGATTTTCTTGAATTATTTAGGCAATATTTCAGGTGCTGTGAAGAACTTATGTATACAGACTCATGTTGTATTATAATCATCATTCAATTATAATTTTACAGAATTTTGGAAATTTCAAAAATAATTATTAAATTGTACAATTGACTTTCTATATAAATTCATTTTATTCAGAATGTATCTAAATGAATAATATTTTAGTATGAAAATTGTTTTACCTCAAAGTTCTCTTCTGATTTGAAACATTCTACAGTACTTAGTACCTATGTGGTTAATACTTGGTAGGACTGTATAATTAGAAATAATCCATATAACTGAATATGTACATATAAGAGTATTTTAGAGTAACTAAATAAAATTTATATAATTACATTCCATAGAATACAAATGATTCAAAATAAAATAATTAAAAATAATCAAAGATACCTAATTTTATATGAAAAACATTCAATTTTAAAATGCATACATGTACCAAAAAGTTAACGAATAATAAAATATATATATAATCAAATTCGAATACGTCTGCATTTTTACTAAATCCAACGTTCCATGCATCAAATACGTACAACACATGAAGTTATATACCTAACCTGTTCCTACATACGGACAAATCTATAAAAATTCGATTCCGCATACACATATTGGAAAATTAGGTATAGTTTGACATCACATTAATTCATCTGGATAGAATCTCTATATGTATATGCATTTTGCGATTTACGTGTACGTATTTCATATAAAATTGAAAAAACCGATACATACATATGTACATGCATACAGAGTTAAAACTTTTTTAATATTCATGTACCATATTATATACAAAACATAAAACTGCATAAAACATTCATTCATTCATTCATTCATTCATAATGTGATAGCAACATATAAGCTATCTAAAAACAAAAAAAGCAATAACAACAACAAAATAGATACAATATGTACATATAATATCCTCAACGATTTGAATTTGAAATTTTCCTTTTAGTGCTAAGTTCTATACAAAACCTAAATACATGATCGTGTATTGTGAATACTAAAAAAACTCTATATGTACATTATTACAATTGTGTATAATACATGGAACTAGATATTATTTGTATTTGCCATGTACACATATAAATGTATCTAAAAACCCAAAGCTAGATTATTTTATGTACATATATACATACATACATAATATTCGTACATGCCGTTCTAAATATGTACATGCAATTAAGATTTTAATCTTGTGGGAATTTTGAACTTGTACAAAATTGTACATGAAATTATTTTTACTCCGGTTAACTAAATGTATCATCTATGTGTATATGCCATACCATACTATTAGAGTTAACTGTATGATATGCAGTTTAACTTTTATAAAATGCACAAAAAAATACTATATATCTACTATACATACATATACGAGTAAAATATGTAGATACATAAGAAAACCAACAATAATAACAAACAATATACATCAGATATGTAATGAAAGATATGAAATAGAGAATTAAGTGCATTATTATCATTTTAGTTCTTGTATTACATAGTGAATATTTTATTCTACATACATGCGAGTAAGTACTACATATAATGTGGATCCTTTATTTTTTAATTTTATATATGAAGTCATACTTATATTTAAAAGACATTAAATTTTATCTCACTAGAGACATTATTCGTATTATATAGGTATATGTACTTGCATATGTAGTATATTCGTACATATGTATGTATTGTATTCTTTAAAATTAATAAGTTTCAAGATAAATATTCAGATTACACATACATATTACGTTCAGTATACATTTTTTTTTTCAAACATTTATGTACATATGAACTTTAATTAAATAGAGGTTATAAGAAAAAAAGAATAAATAAATGAAAATTCAAGTTAATTAACAAGTAAGTGACATAATGTATTCGAGAAAGAAAAAAAAATACATATATAAACGAAACCGAAAAATTAGTTTTTTGACATTTGAATACTGAGGTACTCATGAATATAAAAAAATCATGAATTAAATACATATATATACATAAGTACTTTACATACTTCTAAGTATTGCACGATTAGATGAGATCAATTTATTTTACCAATTACGTACTTAAAAAAGACTTTCAAATTGAAATTTTCATTATTGTCCTTTATCAAAACGAAATTTGTAAACAAAAATGATTATAAATGTAATATATTCGTATATACATATCTATAGGTATACATATACATATGTAATGTATGTGATGTGTACACCAATTAAAAAATAAATCTGTAAAGCCATCATTCCCATCAAGAATTTATTATTATATACGAGTGAGTACACACAAGTATTATGTAGATACATAAAACCAATACCAATAAAACGTTTATAGGTTCGTATTAACATCAAATAATTCTCTATATCCTGTGTCGTTCCCATCAATTAACTTAACCAAATATATATATATATATAGATATATATATATATAAGTATGTATACTCTTATTTATACGATGCTATATATATATGCTCTTGTACATGTATGTATATATATTTATGTGATATACATTGTGTATACAATGAATTTATCTATGAAAAATTATCTAAAAAGAAACCTACTAGGTACACATACTGTGATAATAATAAACGCCAGAGATTTATTGCTCAAATTGAAAATTAATTACTTTCAGATGGTTTACTTCAACATTAAATTTATCTATGATGAACGAAACGAAACAGCAACAACAAAAAAATGAAAAAATAAAATACGAAAAAATTATAAGAAAAAAAAAAAAAAGATATAAAAGTAAAATACAAAAACAAATTACATTACAACGCATATTCTTTCACTACAATTTTCTATATCAATTTTCTTCTACTATTTATTATATAAATTTTCTCAACTACTATGAAAAAACCTATAACCTATTTATATATAACCGAAGAAAATTGTCCTTTAAATTTTCACTAAGTGATTATTTCCTGTAAAGAATACGTATATACTGTGTACATATTTACATCATGGAGTTTCTGGTGAAGTGAAATAATTTTTATAGCTCTAAATTTATATTCTTATTATTTTTTTTTTCATTTTCATTTTCTTATCTTGCTCTGGCAATTATTATTTTTTTTTTTTATTCACTCTTGTGTCATGTCATATTCTTTATAGATTCCACCATATTTAAGTTAAGAGCGTGTCATATTATATACGAAATACAAGTTTATATGCGCGATTGTTGTATTTAATTCTTTTCCTCCTGTAGATTAATATTATATATAGAATTGGATTTTAGCCAACATTTTTAAAGAAAATATGTGGCTGTATTATATGTAAGTATGTACTCCGTTTGTACATAAAAAAAAAACAAATTTTTTGGCTTAATTTCTAAAGCTATCTGAGACTTCATTATATACAAAAAAAAAAAACAAAAAAAAAATGATTATGGAATTTTCAAAATGTTAAATTTGCAGTATATGTGCACTTACTCATTAAAAACATAAAGTGAATTCTTTATTAGATTATAAATTAAAATAAGAACAATTTAAACAGGATGAAATTGATTATGAAAATCTCTTATACTCTCGCCGTAGTACATATGTATGAAATTATATTTATTTACAAGGAAGAACATTTTTTTAAGGAAAGAAAAAATTTAACCTCAAAATGAATCAATAATTATTATTCATATTTAATATGGTAATACACATATTTAGATTTAATGCCAAAAAATTACTTGTTGCAATCAATTTTTAGATTTTATTGCATTTATTGAAGTGCTTAGTTTTATGTGTAAGTATATATATAGCAGTGGCGGAGCCAGTAGTTTTTCCTTGGGTGTTCAGATTTTTTAATAAATATACAGATTCATTACACAAACAATAATAATTAAAACAAACTACCCTTAAAAATTTTTGGTCCAAAATGGCGGGTTTTACGAAATCCGTTATTTATCCAGATCAGGATATTTGACTGGATTAGTTGATATACCATTTCTTCTTCTAGAACTTCCTGTTCTACTTGTCACAGTTTATTTCACTTTGATTGGATTAGCGGTTTTCGAGATATAAGGAGTTAAAGTCAAAATTTCGTGTTTTTTAAAAATCACTTTTTCAACTTCTTTTGATTACGGTATAACTTCTAAACTTGAAGGATGACATAAATATTGTATTCTTTCATTTGAAAGGTTTTCTTTGTCCTCTTTCCAATGATATTATATTTATGGATAGAAACTGCATAGATAAAAAATAAATGCACAAATATACAAAAAATTGCGAAAAAATACACATAATTTCATGCATTTTCATACATATTTGAGTAATTATTTCAAAGCTTACTATTTTTCGTAGTATTATTTACCTTTTACTAAATATGTATGTACGTAAAAAATTCAGTGAAATTCAATTTTATTTACTATTTACAAAAATATACAAAAAATTCAGTTTAATATTAAATTCAGCTTTTGTTTACCCTTCTACTAAAATTTATATAAGTTAAGTAGTAAAATTAAGTTTCATTTACCTTTTACAAAATTTTATATAAAAAATTCAGAAAAAAATTATTACTAACTTTTATCTAAAAAATTATTTTGTATGAAAAATGTGTATTTTTTCGCATTTTTTTTTGTATATTTGTGCATTTATTTTTGATTCCTATAGAATCGATCCCATATGTCTGGCTGGGTGTACATGATCAACATAATGGAAATGTGAACCAACAACATAACATGCATGTAAAATGTACAAATTGTATTTGTATATTGTATTCTGTATTCTGTATAAAATTAATTGTAATTGTACTGCTGTACATTCTCTGTATATTTACATATTTCTTATAAGTTTATAAGAAAAAGAAATTTAAAAGAGAAGAGTATAAAAGAGATCAATATATGGAGTTCCACCAACTTAAATTACAAATTACAATACAATACAATTACAACTCAAACAAGATGTTTCATAATAAATGATTATATTCTTCTCTCTTAAATTTATTATCTTATATAAAGAGAAGATATCTTATAATTTAACGAGAAGAGGAATTTCTTATAAGTTTATTAGAAAAAGAAATTTAAAAGAAAAGAATATAAATCAATGTATGGAGTATCAAGTCAAGATGTTTCATAAATGTTCATTTCAAAATGTGAACACTTAAACAACTTCAACTTGATAATATAAATTCAAAGTTTTGTGCCGGTCCATATACAAAATGTGAACCAGATTGATATACATATTATAGAAAAACGAACTTTAATATGTTTGTTTTAAAATGTGAACACTTAAACAACCTCAACTTGATAATATATGATAAATTGAAGTTTTTGGTCGGTTCATATCTAAATGTGAACGCGGCTTATATATAGAAAAACGAAATTTAAAAGAGAAGAAAATAAATCAATATATGGAGTATCAAAATTTTTCATATGTTCATTTCAAAATGTGAACACTTAAACAACTTCAACTTGATAATATAAATTCAAAGTTTTCCGTCGCTTCATATATAAAAATGTGAACGAGATTGATATATAGAAAAACGAATTTTAATATTTTGTTCATTTCAAAATGTGAACACTTAAACAACCTCAACTTGATAATATAAATTGAAGTTTTCTGCCGATTTATATTTATATTTGAACTTTAGTGAAGTAATGTATAGAAAAACGAATTTTTTATTGTTTTCTTGATCTTTTACGATAAAAATTTGTTTTTGAATTTGTTACAAATTTTTATGATCATGTTCATATAATTTTAGGGTGTTCACTGAACACCCTGAACACTACCACCCTCCGCCGATGATATATAGATAATATGAATTTCAATTAAATTTTGAAGGAAATAAATTTAGAATTTTTGAAAAATTTAATATGCATATGTTTCATAATATTATTTCTGTTCAATGTAATGATGAAAATAATAATGTTTTTTTCTTTTTCTTCTAAATTTATGAGAATCGTCAAAATAAGTACATTTTAAATTCTGTACACAATACTGATGCAATATGGTTACATAATATATGCGAAATGAACATGTTATCCTTATTAAATTTCAAAATTAATTATTATTGCCAGCACTATGTATATATATAGATATATGTATGTATATAGATGCACACTTTCATTTGTGCTACGAATACCACTAGTGTTTCTTTCGCACTATTGCTATATTTTATGCTCTTCATAAAATCTCATATGAATTTTAAATTCTGATAATAATATTTTCTATAAAATTCAAATTCATTTATCTGTATAATAGCACACATACACTCAGATACAAAAATATATAATATCCTTTTTTTTTTTTTCATAAAATAATAATTTACTGAATTATTTATGATCCTTTAATTAACAAAATAATATATCAGACGTTATGTGGTCAGAAGTTATAGATATTAGTAGTAGTAACTAAACAATACAATTTCGAAATATTGTTTACGATAGACAAACATAAAGTGTATACATTGTATGGATATAATGCAGGAATATTAATACATTTACCTATTCGTGTACATGCATATATACTTATTTAGGTAGTGTATAATAGGTATAGATGTATTAGTATTAATATACGATCCCATGTGCAAAGATATGTACGTTCTGTGTGTATAATACATCAAAATATAAAGAATATGTGCTGTGAAAGTGTAGAAGGAGTATAAAGAGCATTTGTATTCATGATGATGATGATGATGATGAGGCACAACACAGATAATAAAACAATAACCAGCTAAAAAGAGGTGTATATATATTATGTATTTCATTATTTCATGTGGGTTTTATATTCCATCATATAATGGATATAGGACTCTCGTCGATGTGTATACATTCCCTACATTCCTACACAATTCGGTTTTCATTTATAAAATATAATTTTGCTGTGTAGTATAATGCAATATACATAATACTATTATTCCGTGTGGTTTAGTCAAGAATCAGACTAATTATTATTTACCATGCGTTAATTATACTGATTTTTAAACGTAAACAAAAAAATGAGAAAAAACAAAACAAAAAAGAAAAAAAGGAAGTAGAAACATAAAAATTAAAATTTTCAAATTGAATATACGACACTCTAAATGTAGACTTGCATACATTAATATATACACTACAATCATGCATTCGTCTGCATAGATGAATATTTATAGCAGTTTCATTTTATTATACACACACACATAAGTCTAGTTTGGTTTTTTTTTATTCTTTCATTTTATATATATTTACATATTTTATTTTGATTTTGTTATTTGAAACTTTTCAAAAATTTTCAACAATTCGAAAATATCCAAAAATATTATTTCAAATCTCTTTTATCCTGCTGTACACTTTATAATTTTTTTTTAATCATTTTCCATTCCATTATCATCATCACCATCGTCATTAACATCAACATCATCATCATTTAAATGAGAATTATACTCGAATGCTAGAATATTGTATAGAATGGCAAAATAATATAATGATGATCAGCCAACGCTTTATAGTCCTATTCCTATATACAGTGTAGTATGCGGTAGTATTATATTTGCATAGTACAGTGTAGCTAACTTTAATGCCAACTACTATGTATTCATCGCATCTGCTATATATCCATACATAATTTATATTTTCATCATTTACATAAACAACATTAACATACAATCTACATCTACATAAACATACTTTTATATTTATTTGTGTGTTGTATAAGCAAACGTCATTATATCATTTATACACGAAATGCATATACAATAAAACCGAATAAAGGAGAAACAACTTTTATTTTATTTTATGAAAATTTTCGCGAAATAAAATAATGTTTTTATTTTGTATAATATTGCATATGTATATGCTTAGGTATTTGAAAATTTTCATTTTATCTGTGTGTATATGTGTGTATATAATATAAATTTATTCATATATACATAAATACGAAAAATACATCTATACTTTATTCATTTTATATTCACAGTTCAGTATTTCTTTTGTTGTATGCAGTATAGTTGTGTTTTTTTTTATTAAATATTTATTTTTATTTATTTTTGTGTATAGCTATGATGCCTGTTTTTTCTTGAATATTTTTTTTTATTGTGAATTGTTTTTACTTGCTAAAATAAACATTGCTTCAATTACTGTGAAAATATGCATCCACATCATACATACACATACGCACAAACATTATAAGTATCCAATAATTTAATGTAAAAATGTACATAAGGTATTTTATTTTTTTCGGTGAATGTTTACACAAATACATATATACTCAGTGCATAGTTAAGTATGTATATTTGCATATATTTAGAAGAAATGAAATCCTTTAAAATTTTTTAAACAATCTTTCCTATATCAAATTTATAATAGTTTTAAAACATCAATGATTTTTATTTATTTATTATTTTTTTAATTTTCATTCATTTTTCTCTACAACATCAAGAGTTTTGTGTGTCTCTGTAAATGGAAAAATTAAATTTTGAATAAAGAAAATGTTTATAGAATTTCTTGTTTCTTAATTTTTTTTTTCCAATTTTAAATTTATAATTATTCATAAGTTCATGAATACACCTACATATTTTTTTTTCAAATTCATTAATTGATAGACGAAAGAATAATAATCAACATCGTCATCAGCGCTGCAGCTCCAGATAAGCCAAGGCTGTCATTGAAGTGATGTCTAAACTTTATTACTATCATGAATGTATACCTAAAGTTTAAGTTTACCATGGATTGTGTATTACTATGTATCACGTATCACTCAGTGAGTTGCTGATAGAGAAGCAAGCTCTTTTATATGACAAGGCTTAAGCCCAAAATACATTCGATGCGGTCGTGAGTTGTGAGTCGTGAGTTGTAAGAATCTTATAAAATCACAACTAATAGAAAATATACAGAATTCTTACAACTTAAAATACATTCGATGCGGTCATAAGAATTCAACGCAAAGATTGTTTCGATTTGAAAGTCATGAGCTTGCGTTCGAATAAAATGATGAGAGAAAGCTTTTTCAGTCTTTAAAATTATTTCGAAGTGAAAGGTTATATTTTTTCGTGCGCATTTTGATTTTCACGCTTTGCCTTTAAAAATGTTTTTATATGAAAGGCATGTTTATTTTTTTCACTTTCAGTGTTTAACGGTTTTGTCCAAACTCTTTTCTTTTGTCTTTTTTTTAGCAGAGCTATTCCTAATGCTAATCCCAATACCAATTCTATATTTTCACCCATGATTAAAAATTTCTTTAATTAATTAAAATTTTAAAAATTTCTACAATTAATTAATTGGTGTATTTATTAAAGATTTTCTTTATTGTATTTTTATAAACCAATTAATCTAATATTCATAAACTAAACAAATCACATCTAATTACAATTTTCAATGATAAATTTAATTTGTCTTACAACTCACGACCGCAGTGAATATATTTCAACTCTCTTGTGGTAGTTTAGAGCTTTTGCTTACGACTCACGACCGCAACGAATGTATTTTGGGTTTTAGACTGATATAACACTTCTAATACTTCGTGTTACTTGTTGTTAGCAAGTAGACTTATCAACATTTCTAAGTTCTTTTTCCGGGCAAGCTGGTTCCATTTAAAGCTGAGTAAACTTTGGGGATAATGAAGATTGAAAATAGGTAACGAAAATTGAAAATTATTTTTCTTACTTTCGAGATGAGCAAGAATCGAACTTGCATTTTCGAGATCAGTAGACTGTTGCCCTACCATACTTACGCCACCGAGCGCTGCCGAGAAGTGAATAACATGGTGTGTAAGCTAAAGAAATATTCAAATTTGAATATCAATCTACATCTTTAAAAATAATTTTTTTTTCTTTTCAAAAAATAATATGAAAGCAAAATAATATAAATTTAGGATGAAGATATTTTTTCGAAAATATTGCACATAATTAACATTTCGACTATTCGATTCGTTTAAAATGTCTAAATTTGATCTATACATAACGACATCGAATGTGTATATGATGTGGATGTATTTTTCTATTACCAATAAATTCAAAAGGTTTTCATTTCAATTTACATTTCAAATATGCAATTTTGTACGATTGTAGGTACTATGTGTGTGTAAATGAATTTTATTTCGAAAATTTATCAAAATTTTCAATTTGATTGAAATACCTAAACAAAATGCATGCATGCACGTTACATATAATAATAATATAAAATCGATTTGCATAATTTACTGTCAATTCGATTCAATACAGAAAACTGAATTACATTCATTATTTTGACTTCGACTTTATAAAATTGAAATTTCGACAAACATGTGAACGCACACATTAAATTCATTATGCACTTGTATATGATGCGTTTGTATATATGTAAATGTATATAGTTTACATTTCACAAAAATTGCAAAAAAAAAAAAAAAAGAAAAGAAGCATAAGTATTAAAAATAGAATATTTTCGATTTGTTCTAAATTATTGCATACCAAAATATATACAATATATGAACAAATATCTCCGCATATTTTTTAAATATAGACAAACTGATGAAATATGCACTCTGTAGATATAATATATGTATATGTATTTTGTGAACAAAGTGTGCATATTTTATATGTTTCAATGTTTCATTTTAATCGAGCATACATACTCGTACAAGTACTTTTCATGTACATATACGTTTGTATCCCCCAAACAAAATAAAATTTCATTGTAGTTCTATGAATACATTCATAAATATACATGTGTACGTACATACGAGTGCATTATATGTAATTTGGCTGGCATTTTATATTCATGTAGATATTGTATCTGTACTCTGAATGCACAAAAGATTTTTAATTAATTTTTCTCTCTTTTCAATTTTGTACAAATATCAATTTTATTTTATTTTACATTATTTTTTTTTGTTTTGTTTTGTTTTGTTTCTCTGCTTTGCTTTGTTTTTGGCTTGGCTGGTTTATTATTATTTTTTTTTAACTTGGCTTTATTTATATTTTTTCGGTGTTAATTTTGAGGTTGAATTTAAAAAGAAATAAAAAAACAAACACACAAACATTTTGTGTTTTATATATAAACGTATATACTCGTATATTTTTTTTTGTAGGTGCATATTTGTTTTTATTTTTGTTTTTAATTTATTTGAATTTATAAAAATAGAGTTTGGCATAAAATATTTGCAAATTGTACATTAAAAAAAAAAAAATAAATAAATAAAAAATTCACGTTAAATTTACCTATTATAAAGGAGGTGTACGATCAGGTACATAATTCGTGGTTTTAATTGAAAAAAAAAAAAGAAAAGGCAAATAGGAAAAAAAATACATACGAGTACATACATACATATATGAGTTTTCATTGTATATAATTTAACATTATTTTAACGATCATATACACAATTGTTTGTATACATGTATATAACTTTTAGCGTATACATATATACGTACATATTTGTATGTGAAGCAATCAATCGAATTTTTAATTTTCTCAACAATAAAAATTGTAATTTTTTAAATCGAGTGTATGTTTATAATTTGAAGATTTATCAATTAATTTTAATTGTGTGCAAGAAACAAAAAATAGATACAATTTTTTTTTGTTGTGTATGTGTGTGGGTGCAAAATGTGAAAACCTATTTACGTTTTACTTAAAATATAAAATATACGAGTACAGGTATATACAAAAATACAATGAATTTTCATATGATGATAGAATAAATTCGAATTTATTTTCATCACAATAATATTTACTTAATACTTGCATATACATAAGTATGTACTTATATGCAATAAAATTTGAATTACTTTCTTTGAACTGAATGTTGCGGTACATACATATAAGTACAAATACAATGTAGATACTCGCTTATACATAATTAATTTTGTATAAATACAACTTGATTATGCATCTCCTTTAAATAAATTCATTTGCACAGTACTATATAACATATGTTAGTTTAAATTGAAAAATAATATTTAAAATCTATGTACACATAAATACATACTCGCGTAAGAGTATAATAACGATAAAAAAAAAATTAACATTTATTTTTAGTATAAAAAAATTTATCTGATAAATAACAATAGAAGATATAAAACTACGTTCATACATATTCGCGAAGATATACATATAAGTATACATATATATATACTCGTATATATACGCAGATATGGGAATTAAAATGTAGAAAAATTATGCAAAAATGTCTAATTGCGAAATATTTTCAAATGCATATCAAATAAATTTTAAATTAAAAGAAAATAAATTTCAATTATATATACGTACTAGTTTTATTATTGTACGTGTACATGCTTAATGCCTGTTACGCCAGTGATTATAAAAAAGTGAATTATATGCGGTACGCGATACATACATACCTATGTATATATACATTTTTATACGTAAATTAATTCATTTCTTTAGTCGATAATTTACCACAAATAGGAAACATTTTAAATTAAAATACAAAACAAAAGGAAGACAACAAAAATAAATAAAATGAAATAAAATACTGGCACAATTGTACGTATATTATGTATGTATGTATGTAATGTACATAAGTATAGTTGTTTGCATATGGTGTATATTCCAATTAAGCATTTTTACTTATTCACATACATACATATGTATGTATTTATAATACAAGAGTATCCTTATATCATTGATTTCTGATTAATAATTTTTAGGTTTTTGATACGTTATATAATTTCCCTATAATAAAACTAATTTAAATTTAATGTTTTTTCAAAAAAAAAAAAAAAATATTATAATTAATTTTGATATAGAAACCAATTTCCAAAACAAAAAAAAAAAAAACAAAAAAAACTGTAAAAACGTTATGCAATACTAATATCAATTATTATTGTTTTTAATTCGTTTTAATGGTTTTTATTAATCATTATCTTTAAATATTATCTATTTTTCATACATATAATGTATGTATATTTACATATTTAAATTAAGTATGTTACCTTATACTTGTACTTTGTAAATTTTTCAACAGAAAATTTGATACAAAACTTGCAATATTGAATTCAAATTTTTGATTAAGTATTATCCTCATTATAAACAAATTACCAAAATTATTGTTGTAATTATTATTATTCAAAAATATAAATGTTTTTTTCTTAGCTAGGTAACATTTTTATATTTAAATTTATTCATATGTAAATCATCATTATAATAACGACAATTATTATTTTCAGAGTGAAATTTTAGATGTTCGAATTAATAAGTTATAATTAGAATATATTTAAGGAAAAATATTAGTCAATTATAATTTATAATGATGGTGTTCATTAACATTTTCGTAAACGTGATCAACTTTGTGTGTATTTCTTCGAAATTAAATACGAATTTTCGTGAACTATTTTCATGAAAATATCAAATACAACGTCATAAACAAATATGCAATTGTATATTAATTAAGAGTATATAGGTATATACGTAAGTATTTTCAGTTGTCGTATTCGAATTTATATTTTTAAATTAATTGGAAGGATCGCTGTCAGAGAGAGGCTTTCACTCCTGTTCCAAACAACGCGTGAAATGAAATCCAAATTGAATTCAAATTCGCATGAATCCAAAATTGATGTTATAGATTTCGTACGTTTTCATTGCTTTCAAAAAAAAAGTGAATTATGAGATACATATATTTCATTTTCGAAAGTGGAGGATGCAAAGTGAATTATGGAACATGAAAATTCACTACTTTTGCGACTTCAATTCGTTAAACACTATGTGAGGGTGAATTCTGAAACATGGGTGTTTTACTTCTTATCACCACATTTATCATTTATTTACGAAAATCTAAATCAAGTTTGTGATCTATGACAAAATACTGAATTCTTCTTATTTCTTTATGAACACTTCAATATTTACATAAGCCATTTTCATAGATGTATAGATAGAAATAAAGGAATTTCTGATTACATATTTCAATAATAGCATATGCACACTGCACACATAGTATCTTATTATGTATCAAACGATTCATTTTATGATCATGATGAGCACTGATTAACGCAATAGTCAATTATTGGATATATTGCTGTTACAATATTTTAAAATGTTCTTACAAAATATAAAAAAAAATTATGATTATTTCAACAGATATACATATATATTAATGATATAAATCTGTCATATGTTTATATTACATATTGTAAACTCATTTATATATATATGTAACTTTTATAAATGAAAAATAATCATATTTTTGTAAATTTTCAATTAAAAAAATTTATTAATTATGAAATAAAATTATTTTTCTATGAAAATACTTAATAATATTATTATTTTAAACATAAATATACGATAAAAAATGTCGAAATAAAAAACATTTACTATATTCACTCATCGATCATATTATATGTGTGTATCTATATATCGCATAAAGTGTGCGTATTTCTCAGTTTTCTTTTTAAAAAAAATTTTCAATAAATTCATTTAATGTTGAAATCTCATCATCATGATTTATAAAAAATATTTTATTTTTCTATAAAATTACAGAACATTTTTTTTTTTTTTTTTGATATTTAAATAAATGTGTGCACGTACATAATGCATATAAAGCAATTTTATAATAATCGGATACAGTGTGCTCTTATGTAGATGGCTACACCTACAGTACATACTATATATGGTATGCATACTCGTATTTTATTTTTACACACTATACATTTCCTTTGAATTTTTAATTTAAACAAATTCACATTACTACATAAATATACAGTATGTACATAAGTATTTCCTAGAATTAATTTATCTAATATTTTTCATATTTTTCGTATTTTTTATATTTTTTCAACTCATATATTATTATTGTTATTATTATTCATTTTTCCAATGTTTTTATAATCATTTCAAATTGAATTATGAATGTTTCCAATATTTATCGTTTATAAACATGACACATAAAATGTAAGTACCTAAATGTAGTGTATCTATATGTGTTTCGTAAATGTTAAATTTAATGTGATAAAAGTTTTCTAATTTTATTTCAATTTTATGTTGATTTTTTTTTTCTTAAAAATATAAATAAAATTTTCATAATTTTTCATAATTCATTCTTATAATTTCTTCAATAAATTTTAATCAAAAAAATATTTAAATAAAATACATACATAATTAAATGAAAAAGTATGCATATGTGCATATATGTTATGTTACTGCATATGTAATATATAATTGTCTGTGTAGATGTTTTTAGAAATAGACATTTTGTTCTAATATTATAAAATTTATATACTCGTATATACGTGTATTTTCACTTTATAATTGTGTTAGATTAGACATGATTGGACGTTAAACTATACATATGAATACATAAATATCTTGATATATATTTAAAATAGACATCTACATAAGTATCTAATTTAGGAAAAATGAAATTTTTTTTTAAATTAATTTTCTTATATATACAGTGATAAACAAAACAGAATAAAATTGTATTGGAAAGAATTTTTTTTTTTTTATAGAAAATTTTGCAAATCATTGATATTTGTGTAATTATTCTTTTTTGTAAATTATATAATGTTCAATATTTAAATTATATTTAATCGCAATAAAAATGTTAAAAATTAAACAAAAACTATATTAAAAATCAATCATTTTCAATAACATAAATTTGAATGCACTATCAACTCTGAACTAATGACAAGAGATATTATTTGATCATGTACTCGTACATGTGGAAGAAAAATATGAAAAATGCATTGAATTTACTACGATATTGAAAAAAAGTATTTAAAAAACTACTAAATTGATTTAAAATAAATCTGAAAGAAGAATTGACTAAATGTTTATATATAATAAAATGTTTCCTCCATTTGTAAATTTATTTCCAACATTTGTAAATTTTTCATTTTCTCCATTTTGAAATTTTTGTTAACAAAATAAATGTTTCAAAATTTTTGTATTTAAATTACACAAGATTTTAACGATTTATCAATGTTTTCGATATTAGATATTTTCCTAAAATATTTTGTCAGTTTTTAATCAGATGCATATATTTTGTTTACCACTGTATGTGGTAGCAGTAGATAAATCTAGTTTACATAATCTACGATTATAATTTCTTTAAATGAAATTTATTATCAGTTTATTACGTAATGGAAAACAGTTTTTTTTTTTTTTAATTTGGAACGATGATGATGATGGTGATGATGTCTTGATTTTAATCTTTTTCATTTGTCTATAATAGAGACAGACATTTAAAAAAAAAAGGTGTAAATGATGGTGTTTTTTCATTTAAGCTATGTACAAACTCTTACATAATATGCGAGCATACACATTCACATTATGTGATATCGCGTATTTACGTATGTATGGCGAATATCACAATTTATAATTTCAAAATCTAAATATAATCTCAATTGATAGGTATATGTATATGTATACGAAAATAAAATATATATAGCAATAAATGTATATAAACATTTAATGTGTTATAAAACATGGTATTTATTAGAATTATTTATATAAAATTTATAATAGAATTATCACACTATACATTTATAGTATGTACATACATTGCATATTCTAATTTCTTTGACGATTTATCAACGTCATTTATTATACTATATGAATGTATATGTATAGGTTAACTAGTTCGGTTCAGTGTGTAGACTGTAGACTATCGCACTGAATTCACCGATTGAGTATTACTATATGAATTATAGTAGAATTATGCACTATAAATGTATAGAAGCAGTAGTTAGTATGTATACGTTTCAGTTTACTTTTATTGTCGTTGTTATTTTATATGGAAATACATAAATAAATTCATACAAAACATTATGCATTTGTATATACATTATGTACATATAAAAGGACCCTGATTTTAATTATACCCGTATACAAATTGCAGTAAATCGTAATCATGATTTAAATGAAATGCAATTCAAAAATAGAATATTTTCTCTACAATTTTGTTCTACATACGTATACATAATCATATATACATTTTATGTAAACGATTATTTATTTATTTATGTATATTTAAATATGTATGTTCATACATTAGATATCAATTCTGTATTATGCAAAAAGCATTCTTTTACTACATATACGGAGAAGGAAATGAAAATAAATAAATCGATGTTAGAATCAAATGATACAAAAGTATTATTGGTATTACAATATTCTCAGTGTGTTTTTGAATAAGTAAATTGAATGAATTTATTTATTTTGTTTTTTTTTTGTCGAAAATCTAACTAAGAATAAATGTGTACATAATAGCTACACTTTATACCTAGTTTTTTTTAAAAAAAAAAAAAATTGAACTACAGGATCGGAAGTTTAGAGTTGCAGCAGACATACAAAAAATGAATTGTACTTTTGTAAAAAAATTATAAAATTTTAATTATATTGTCGAAAAAAAAAATTTTTTTCTGTCAATGTAAAATTAGAATATGAAAAAAATGTAAAAACTCTGAACTGATTTTTAATTTATTTTTTTGTTTAATTTTCAATTAAAATCTGCTTTTGAAATTCAATTGAAAATTTTATTTTTTATTTTTTTTTATTTTTTTAAATCTTTTGTATCCATAGTTAAAAAACAAAAACCAAAATAGAATTTCATTATTATTTTATAAGCAACGAAAAACGAAAATTCAATTTCGAAATTGAAATTACTAACTGCAATAGTCACATTATGATTTTATCAAACATTTTTTGTAATTTATTCTTTGTTATAATATTACCACATCCTTTGTTAGCATTAAAGTTAAACCAATTAAAAATTAAGAAAATAAAAATTTATATACAAAATCAAAAGTTTAAATTTCATATACTGGGTATATACGGTATTCATTCATTCTGTACCACCAATAATATTTAATTTCACAGTAATTTTTTTTTTTTTTTTTTGTTTTTGGTAAACCTCATCGTAATTATTCGATTCGATGTCATCAATCATATATAAAAAATTTAATGCAAAAATGCCAATTACTTACATTTTGTGAAATACAAAATTTATGTTTCTATGGAGCACAAAAACAAAAAAAAAAAAGTCAGTATTATTTATTATTCGTTAAAAATGTACTCGCATATATGCACTTCTCGTGCGTAATCTTCTCCCGCCTATTACATTTATTACATTTATATAAATCATAAATTTTTGTATTGTTTTCATTTCTCTTTATACAAGAGAATAATTTTCATTATTTCTTTTTTGTTGTTCTCGACTATTTTATTTTATTTTCAATTTTTTTTTTTCTGTCTTTCATTTAAACTACATATTTAAAAAGCATTTATATATTTTCAGTGTCGTACAATAAATATTAATACATTTATACTCGTATTTTTTACGTAGGATATTTTAAAATTTTGCATCACCATCAAATAATATTTTATATCCGAAAAAAAAAAAGGATTTTTATTTTATTTTTTTGTTTTTTTTTGTTTTTTATTTCGGATATCGGAAAATGTCGAATTTATTATTATCCTGATTGTAATTATATTTTTGAATATATGCATATTAATGTCCTTACATATGTATGTAATGTATAATATATAAATGGTATGTATATGAAAACTTTTTTACAATTCTGCTGACATCATATAATAAAAGAAAGGAAAAAAAAATTTTACAGTGCATATCAAAAATGCATGGTACCTACTACATGTGTAGGTGTACATATGTGTCTTTACATTACTTGTATATAACATAGGATATAGTAGTGTATGTTACATGAAAAAAATAAAAAAAATATCAGGAAGCAAAATTCTAACTTTCTATAATTTAAAAATTTTTGAATATTTTATAAAAATTTTTTTATAAAGTTTTTTTTTTTTGCATTTGCAATAAGAATCGATTGATTTTTTCGTTTCATTTTATAAATTTTTAATAATAATACATGTCCTAGTATATTATATATTTTCGAGTCTGCTTACATAGCAGAAAATATGATTTCTAATTTACCAGGTAAACATTTTTTTTTTTTTGTTATGTATTTGAAAAAATGAAAAATCAATGTCTCTTGTTAGTATTTTTTTTTTAAAACCAAGAATTGAATCTGGAATTGAATTTTAAAAAAAAATTAATCGATATTACAATCAAAATTAGATATAAATGTACTATGTATTTCTATACAGTTACATTTATTTTACATATGTGTTACTTTTATTTGCTTCCGAACATTTGCTATAGGTATTTTTGTTGAATTTTTGTCCATAGATCAATGATTGTGATACTGAATTCGTAAACTTTGGTTAAATTTTTTCAAACTTATTTTTTTCATTTTGATCTGTTAAACTATGTTCATAGACATTCAGTTTTTTTTTTTGTTTTATTGATTTGAATATTGTGCTTACCGTATATTTATTGCGCAATTAGCAAATAATTTTTTTCAAAAAGTACCACAATAATTATATATGTATGTATGTATATATAATAATATGAATTTCATTTGTAGATTTTTCTAATTTTTTTCCGAGTCACTTAACATTCAATTTTTCCAAATCAAAAATTCGATAGTTAAGAGTTTATTTTATCAGAA
Source organism: Villa cingulata (assembly GCA_951394055.1). Taxonomy (NCBI): domain Eukaryota; kingdom Metazoa; phylum Arthropoda; class Insecta; order Diptera; family Bombyliidae; genus Villa; species Villa cingulata. The sequence continues at coordinate 29,742,477 of OX596021.1, read as the reverse complement.
ACATTTTATTATTCCATGATAATTCTTCAAGTCGATTTCATTTTATTTTATTATAATTTGTGTGATACATAAAATAATTTGTATTATAGCTTCATAAACTGTAATTTTCATTAATTGTATTATACTGTTTTGATTTCATTTTTATTTGATTAGATATTTAACGAAATGACAATAAAAGTGACTAAATTGCTATGTAAATTTGTGTACGATTGAATAATAAATGACATAAAAAAAATTTGTAATAAAAATAAAAATAAAAATAAAAAAAAAATGTACATCTTGTGAGCATTTAATATGAAAACATATTTTTTTTCGAGTGTAATAAAATAATTTAACTAAAAAAAGAAGAAGAAGAAGAAAATACTTTTATTCTCTTAATCGAAAACAAAAAAAAATTTAATTACATATATGAAATTCATTAAAATAATTTTACTGTTATTACTACACACATTTTATTGAATTTATATTTTTTTATTTAAATTAAATAAAAAAAAATCAAAAGTTGCATATACCCCCCCATATGCCAAGTATTATGTAATTGGTATAAGATACAAGTATTTGTATACGTCATATATTACTATTATCATATCGATAATTATATATATTTCATTTAAAATTATTAGAAAAAATTATTAAAATTCTTAAAAATCATGTGTATGTACAACAAATACAAATAGTAGATGTAGTAGAGTAGTAGTTAGAAAACTCTGAAAGACCTTGACTTTAATTACTGACATTTACGGTAAAGTATTCATTAGATATTTTTCATATCTATACATAAACATATACTACATATATATGACTATATTAGATATGTATATATACGTACGTACGAACATAATTAGTGTATGAGTATATGAACATATAGGTACTTAAATGTACAAATATTCATTTTAAATTTTTTTACTTATATTTAAAGATAAATGTACTTGTGCAAACATATATGTATACATACATGCACGCAATATCTGTACATTCAAATTATATAAAAATAATTTTCTATTTTTTTTTTTTTTTTAATACATTATATTAAAAGTATGTACATTGGTGTACGAATATATTGCACATACAATATAAATATATATAATGAACGTATCATGGTTAAAAATAAAAATTATTTTTATTAGACATTTATGTACCAGTAATTAATGGTTAAACATTAATTTTTTCTTCTTCTATTTGATAATAAATTAATTCTATTTACCATCTACCAATATATACGTATACATATATACGAATATTGGTTTGGCTGACATTTAAAATTTTTAAACAGAAATATAAATTATATTGTAAGCACAGATATTTACCGTACATTACATACCTACATTACATAAATATGTATATACAGTAGGTACTTGTATATATAGATGTACAAAAAGCAAATTGCTGATGTAAAATCATAATAAATACCTGTGTACATATAACTTGGCGTGCCGTGCCCTAAACGTGATATGTTACAGAATAACAAATATATCGACATCACCGTATATATATATGCACATATGGTGTCTGTAAACAATGAAAACAAAAAAAAAAAAAAAATGTTCCCCTATAAATTTACTGATTATCATTATTATTTTGGCACTTAATGTAAATACTGAATTGTGTCTGCGTGTGTATTGTCAATTATTATCATAGATATTTGTCAACATTTTACAAAATTAGGCATTAAATAAATAATGTAATTTTTTTTTTGAAGAGAAATGTAAATATTAAATATTAAAAATGATTTTCAAAGCACGTACATATGTACGGTTTTTAATTAATTCAAATATTTATTAAATGATTTTCTTAAAAATGTGTTAAGATTTTTTTTTTTAGATTTTTTCATTATTTTATCTCTATAGGAATTCCTAAAAGGATTAGGATAAGATATCGGATATAATGACACAACGTAAATAGTACATGTTTTCTCCCTATAATCGTTATATAATGCCCCAATCTAAGTGAAAATCTAAATTCGTATAAAGAGAAGAAAATATCTTAACGTCCATATTCAACAGCTGTATATACTCATCACTCAGATATCACAGTAATTTTATATTAAAAATTTATTTGTTCCATTTTCAAATAAATTCTAAGAGCGTAGTCACGATAAGCCCGTTCCGTTCCGTTTCGTAAAAAGAAAAAAGTTTGGATATTTGACATTTCCATGTTATTTATATGGATTGACGGAAAAGCTGTTATGATTGACAGAACGGAACGGTGCGGAACGTTGAAGTTGAACAAATTTCAACTTTCTACGGATAACATAACCTGTTTCCATATAAATTTTCAATATTAGCTTTCGACTTTACTATATACCGTTCCGTTTTATTATAACAGGTATGTTTTGAAACGTGTCGGAACGGAACGGGCTTATCGTGACTAAGCCTTAATTCCTTTCTATTAAATAAAGATGAAGGAGAAACGAATATTTCCTCATACTCATTTTATTTATTTGAATTATTTAGAAAATTATTTCAAAATGCAAAAAAAAATCTTATGTCAATTTTATATCCCTGCATGATGTCACATGTGTGCAAAAAGAAAACTAAGTATTTTCATGATTAAAATTATACGAGCGTTATTTGTAATTTTTTTTAATTGAATATATGAATTATTATATTGAATTTTTTTAACGTACATTCATACATGGTACCTTATATGGAATGCAATCACATCATAACGGAATTTAATGCTAACACAACAGGTTATGTACACAAATGCTCGTGCATGATGCATTTTCCAATTGTGCAAATACCAAATTTTTATCTTCCAAGTTATTTTATGTATTTTTTCAATTTTATTTTATTTTTGTTTTTTTTTTGTTTTTTTTTTTTATTTATTTTTGAAAACAGGTGAGTAAATAATAATGCGAATATTGTAGATACGTATACGATAATATTGTCTAGTCAAAACTTAAAACCGAGTGAAAGTTGATATTTTAATTCTTTCCAATACGAAAAATATACAGGTGCTGCACAAATAGATGAATCTACTACTATTATTATCATGATTATTATTAATATTATTATTATAAATCGAATGGGGAAATTTACACTATACGAATATACACTATCATGTACATAAACAAACATACATATGTACTTGAAAAGTTTTCTTTATCATAATATCACTATGTATGTACATACTGTATATCGCAGGGTACTTGTTTTCATTCGTATTGTATTTATACTTATTTCATTCAAAATGTAATAGCATCATCATCTCATGTGTATACATAGCTAAATAAATAACCAGTTTTCCCAGGGAGAATTCGCGTACTAGCAATAGCAACTAGCTGCTAGCTATACTAGAGACCAGGTAAATATATGATAGAGATGATATTGATACAGTGATGTTTATATATAAAAGTATTACTATAGTGCCAGCACTATAATGACGCTACTATTTAGTTTTTACTCTGCTGTTACAATTCAACTTTATATTGTAGTGTACCTGACTATACTATATATATAACTACTGTTTTGGTATTCATAAAATCGCAGTAGTTTGCTAGGGCAAAGGAGCACACAAGGGCATACAGTAACGATGATGTTGATGATGATGATGCAACATGCAATAACACCTGATGGGGCTTAGATGAAAATAATACGTAACCTGTTAGTTCAACAAATACCTATTTAACCATTTATCTATGTGCACACATCTAACGTACGTATACTTATGAATTTTTTCTAGATGCAATACAATGTAGTATATAGAAGTATATTTAATCAGTTCTTCACATTCATAATATGTAAGTACCAGGAGAGGTATATGTATGTATGCAGATTCATACATATGATAGATGCATATATAGAAAAAGAAGCAAATATATAAACTATAGTATATGAATGCTTTCAATTTGATTTCAGGGAATGAAATTTATGTGTTCACAATTCTGCAATATTTATTCTGTACAGGTGTAATGGCGCTACACAGTTATATGTATATGTATATGCACGTGTATAGGACATAGATAATGGGGATATATTTATTATACCATATGAACATTTCTCACAGTTAATGGTACTTTACTACAGTCTGACCAAATCCGATCTTTAGATAGGAAAATTTTCCTACATCTATATTATACATATTTCTATGAACTGAAAACTGAATTCAGTATATTTTCTGCGTCAGCAGTTGCATACATATTTTCATATTTCACACACATAATGTATGTATATATGTGAGCTTTGCTAATTTTTCCTTACATTTTTTTCAATACTTTCTCTACGACTCTATTAACTATTTCCATCTGTTACTTTATTAGCTTTTTGTTAGTTTATTAGTCTTATATTTGATTAAGTCTTTATATTTTTTTATAAATTCGATATACATATGTACATATACATATGTGCATTTATATACATTTATACCAATTCCGGAAATTAAAGAAAATATCCTACTCTACATTAATGGATTAATTTTTTTTTGTTTTCCATCATTTACCAAAGGAATTTTATTTCAAAAGCAAACACAAATTGAGAGATTTTCTATTTCTATTATATACCATTTTCATATTCAATGCATTTTATATGCTTTATTATTTTCTGCATAAATGATTTTATTTTATAATAAATCAAAAATATGAAATATCTAGGTACATGTTTTTCTTGGATATAACATAAAAAATTACATGTATAATGTATTATTATGTAATATTAAAAATAAAATGAAGTTCATATATCCTACATCAATAAATTTATCTTAAAACAGTAGGTATATACATCTATATATACGATATGACAAAAACAAAAAATAAATATTCGTACTCCTACGTATTTATGTACATACATAAATGTATAATGCATGTAGATGTATTTTCATTGAACTTTATAAAAATTTCTATTCCATTTTTCACTACGTTTTTCTTTTGTTTTTTATTCTATTCAATTTTGTAATTCATTCATTCAAGTACAATAAATCTTTAAGATAATTGCAGATTTTTATCGATCGTATTACTATGTATAATAAGATTTAAATTCAATTTATTGATTTATGTAAAAATTTATATTACATTAAGTATTTGCATTAATTTATATATGTATATGTACCTATGTACATACAAAATATTACATAGAAAGAAAGAAGAAAAAATTTTAAGTTAATTTTTGTTTATAAATTCAGGATAATAATATTCTTTTACAGTATCATCAGCCTCAGCATCAGCAGTATAGCAGCAACATCATCAATAACAACAGCAACAGCAATAACAGAAATTATAAATATTATTTTCAATTTAATTTTTTTTTTTATTGACTTTATCAATATTCTTGTTTTTTATCACCTTAGAACATTTTTAGTTTGAAAATATTTAATTTTCTGCAACATTGAAAATTTTATACACATATTATTTTGTAAGGATGTGTAAGGATGTGTGTTTGTTTATGTCCTAGTAAAAAGTAACTTTGAATGTGTATTAAGATTTCTTTAAAACAAAAAAAAGGAACCTTCTATATACCAACTACATGAAAAATTTAACGTGAAAACTTATTTAAGTGCTTAAGAATATGCAAACAATTTCAGACACTATATTGGTTTTCGTTTCTTCTGATATTACGTACATATTTTCAGCAAAATATACTGTATAATAAATAAGCAACCTGCAGATATTCATGCACGCATATATAGAACTACAAAAACATTTCTTTGTAAGGTAAATCAATTTCCTTTTCGTTTCTTTCTGACAACATTTTGATCTTTTAAGTGTTTTTATGTCCATTCATTTTGTATTACCTAATATTTTTTGTATCTACAAATAAATGTAAATATGTATACGTAGAATACATGAATTTGTATATCAAGACACATACATACGTATATATATATTTAAATTATTTGTGTATTCTTTCATTTATTTATTCATTTTCTTTCAAAAGTTAATCATAAAAAATAATAACAAAAATGATGAAAATTCAAATATGTACATACGAGTAGGTATACTTGAATGTGTACAGAAATGATTTTCTGATGTTTTTTGATAAAATTCTATATAATACGACACTACAGATATTTCAGGAAAGGTAAAGGATAAAAGGATTAAAATATTCAAAAATAATTTTAAAAATATTAATATGGTACAAAAGATGAAACCATATTTGAAATTTAATACTTTTTTATTTTTTTTTTTTTTTCATTTTTATATAATAATCATTATTTTTCACAACAGGATACAATGAATTTTTAGTTTTTCGAATAGCAAAATGAATGAAAAATTTTAATGAAAAAGTTTTCCCTTTAAAAAATATCTATGAAACCAGAAAAAAATTAAAAAAATTTTGTGACATTTAATAATAAACCGAAAAGGATTCATATCATAGAGTGTATATTGTATAGCATTTATTCAAATTTAAATAAAGCGTAGATGAGAATAAAATTATCTAAAATATTTTTTTAAAGGAACAATTTTCTTAAATTCTTGGTTCATTAAATGATCTTTTGTGTAGAAATATTTTTCAAGAATAAATTTTATGTACGTATACTTTTAATTTTCTGTTTGTAAGTTTGTACGATATGATGCACATTATTACTCTTCAGTTGATAAATAATAAAGTTAAAATTTTCTTGTTATGTATACTTACAAACTATTTTATCCTTTAGTATATAAATATGTAGATACAACAGAACAGAATATTTGTTGTAATACTCGCTTATGCATTATACAGTATATCTTAAGCATAATTTTACACTGGAGATGTAAACTGTACACTATACATACACAGTATATACAAGTATTTATCACTTTATGTTGTATGTGTTTGTGTATATATTGAAATATTATGCATTAATTACAAAGTTTTTTTTTGTTTTTTTTTTTGGACAATTATTTACCATAAATTGTTCGTATAACTAAATGAAAATTAAATTTTTCTCACACATAAGTTTTTCTTTAAAACGTAAGTTAATAACAAATAAAATTGTTTAACAATAATTACAAATTTAAATTTTATAAACTTTTTAATTAGGTATACTTACAAAAATATAGAAATAAGAATACAACATAATTAAAACTACATTATTATATATATATAATTTTCAGTATATTTATTCTCTTATAAAATGTATATAACTAGTATACGTTAATAAGAAAATTTCAAAACAATTATAAAAATTATTGAAAATTTCACTTAAATTTGTTAAAAAATAATTAACTAAATAGTGAATGGATGTTAATTGTTTAAAAGTTTTCACAATAAATTTTACAAAATTCATTTATTAAATCAAATAAATACTAGAAGTGTGAAATATCATTATTTTATTTCTTCAAATTTATGTACATGTGTATAATAATTGAAATTTACATAAGGATATGTATGGGCACAGGTAAAATTATTTAGACAGATGTAAGTACAAGAAAATATTTTCAATTGTTCTTCATTTATTCAATGAATATTTAGAAAAATAGGATTCAAAATACATACTCGTATATTTTAACATTGTGCATTACATAGAAATTTATATTGGTATGTAGTATATATTCTTGTAATCTTATACTAGTAGAAATTTGTAATCGATATTCTTTATAATTTGTTGTTCACTGATCATTTTATGTTCGATTACTTTAACAAGATTTATGCACATAAATTGTAGAAGGTGCACTGAAACCACTTGATATTCTGTAATTTCTTGATGCGATTATATGCACATAATACATTATATATCACATATTGCACTTTATAGTAAGTAGTACTATACAGACATACATAGAAGTTACATTAATTTTCCATATGGTCATTTCATATATTAGAGATATGCATATATACAGTACATACAACATTTATTACATATTCTTAATCTGGAATTGTGTCCATATATTAAATAATATACACTACTCAGAAGAGTAAATGTGTACATATATACAAACAAATATATATGTACGAGGGTAATACAAAATATTCCCGGAATATCTGCGTCAGTAAGTAACTGGCAGGCCAACAGTCAAGAAGTTTCGTTATATTTTGAGTGTTTTGAAAGCGTAACTGCTATGTATAAAAAAAAAGTGTATCAATTAGTATAAAGCGTTATGCGAAGAACACATTGAAAGACATGCCGAACTTTCACTATGAGTTTTTGAACAAATACAATTCAAATCCTGAAGACTTTTCGCAACGTATAGTGACTGGTAATCAAACTTGCTGGTTTATACGTAGAAAATTAAATCCATATAAAAATCAACAAATAGTGTATTATTTCATTTTTCTGGGAATTTTTTGAATTACCCTCGTATATGCACATAAATAAACATTAAATTATACTTACTTACATTTATATGATTACATACATATTACACATACGACATATACGTATATATACATATTTTATTTCTTATGCGTACATGAATACATTTACACCGTACAAATTAAACGTACCATAAGTAATTTAAAACCAATTATATTGTTCACATTTTCCATAGTGTCATTCATTCTTATTATTTATATATACTATATATTACTCTTACTCTTATATACAGCTTATTTTCATTCCGTTTAATATTTATCATTATTTATATACGAGTACACTACTATGAATATTTCTACAAAGTGTTAAATATCCTACACATATTATAGTATATGCTTGTATATTTTATATACTAAAAATAAATAAAATAAATTTTTTTTTTACGTTAAATAATAATACAACAAGGTAAATTCATTTTACTGGTAGTACAGAGTGTTTTTGAACGAAAAAGAATGAATGAAAAAAGAATATCAAAATACAAAATAAAACAATATTCGGACATGGTAGGTGTAAATACTTATGTATTATGATATGATTTTAGATTGTTTTTTAGCTTGTTTATAATATGTACATATTTAAATCAGATTAATAACACACATAACACACAACATTTAATCGTGTTTTATAATAATGTGACATGTAAACAATAAGCGGATTGTAATAATTACAAATTTAAGTTAAATTGGATATAAGTATGAATTCCCATGTGCCGCCATGTGTATACATATGTATATAACAAAAGTTAAATGTGCGTAAAACACACAAATGAGGAAAACAAAAAATCCTTTTGAAAGAAAAAAGCAAAACGAAAAATTGAAAAAAAGAAGAAATACAATATTTAAACAAAACCTATAATATACCACTTAATGGGACTATTATATTACAAGCACGTACTTATGAACATTTCAAGATAAAATTACATTCAATATTATGTACATACTATATATGCATGTACATATGTAATGTACTCGTATGTAGTCAATCAGTCTTGTGTTGATTGCTTTATATAACACACACACACATAGACAAAATTAACAACTTATTTTATACATTGTGAATTTTTATTTACTTAAAATTTTTATTTTCAAATAATGTTGAATGAATTTCAATTTAATAAAAAGTTCATCGATAGTTATATTAATGGTAAACGATTGAAAACTATACTAACGAAAAATGAATATAAAGAGAAAAAAAATTCAAATAATTTTTTTTTCAATTTCATTTCTATAATACTAGAAAAATTTTAAATTTAAATTTACGAGTAATCAATTCCCTATACATGTATGTATGCATGTTTTCAATTTTCTTTTTTTTTTTATACTTATCATGTTTATTAAACTTTAAGCTCGAAATATATATTTGACCAATTAATTTTTGATTAAGTTTTTTAGTCCAAATTTTTACATATGGTGTTGTGGTAAAAAATAAAAGGGATTGAATACAATTAAAACTAAAATTTCAATTATTTTTTTCTTTTTCTAAAAAAAAAAGAAAAAATAAGTACTAATTGGAAAAGTACTGAAATCAAAATAAGATTACTAACAAAAAAAAAAAATTATAATTACCTGTTGCCAATACTCGTATAATTTTTGTAAGATAAAAAGAAGTAAAAACTAGGTACATAATAATGACATTTATGGTGGTAATTCACCAACATGGATATATCCGTCGTATATATTTTAGCCGGATACAATTTCAGCTTAGGTCCTAGACACACCAAATTGGTAACCAACTCGTGAGTTGGTTAATTGAGATAACCACGATAAATCGAGTAGTTAGCAGTACATTTACCGCCTTATCATGATATTCGAAGACGATGAAACGATGAAACGATGAAACGAAACGATACGGTATAAAATTGCTATTATGAACCTTCATCGTTTCGAATATTAAGTGGTACATAGTGGTACAATATAAATCCCTTATAAAAACGAAGCTTTAATGTTTAATTCATACAATTTCCAATTTTGTTGTAAGAAAAAAGGGTTCGATGTCATTTCTATTATTTTGTTGATGTTTTGAAATATCATTTTTAATAATAATTTCCATTTTTTTAAAAAAATTAATTTAATATTAATATTCACAAATATTAGTAATATGCTTTAAATAAAAAAAATTCTATTAAAAACCAAAAAAAAAAATAAATTTATATGTAAACGATGAACAAAATGCTATCGACTGAGTAGTCGATGAAAATCGTTTGAAATTGGAACGTTTCGAATATCATGATCGCGTTTTTAACAAGACGATACGAAACGTTTCGTCTTCGAATATCATGATAATGCTATTACTTTAGTTAGTAACCACTCAAAAATACTGTGGTTAACGAGTTAACTAACGTCAAACCATCGAACAGTATGACGAACACGAATCGAACCACCGAACTTCGTGTCAAACATATCATTGTTTATATTGAAATTGTAGTTATTGTATAATATATACAGTTAGTGACTAAATTAAAAGGACACATATCAAAAACATAGTATCAAATTTAAAAAAAAAAGTGATTTTGTTAATAAAAGCTGTTTTTTGTACGTGCCCTCTTAATTTATTCACTAACTGTACAAATAATACAATTGACAACACATAAACAAAGAGATAACTTTCAACTTCAAATGTCAAAGATAACTAAGTTAAAAGATAACTAAACTAAAAAGCAGTATGTCATGCAATTGGTTTCGAATTAGTTACAAACTAAACGGTTTAGTTAAATATCCCGGTGTGTCTATCCGCCTTATCATGATATTCGAAGACGATGAGACGATGAAACGATGAAACGAAACGATACGATATAAAATTGCTATTATGAACCTTCATCGTTTCGAATATTAAGTGGTACATAGTGGTACAATATAAATCCTTTATAAAAACGAAGCTTTAATGTTTAATTCATACAATTTCCAGTTTTGTAGTAAGAAAAAATGGTTCGATGTCATTTCTATTATTTTGTTGATGTTTTGAAATATCATTTTTAATAATAATTTCCATTTTTTTTAAAAAATTAATTTAATATTAATATTCACAAATATTAGTAATATGCTTTAAATAAAAAAAATTCTATTAAAAACCAAAAAAAAAAAATAAATTTATATGTAAACGATGAACAAAACGCTATCGACTGAGTAGACGATGAAAATCGTTTGAAATTGGAACGTTTCGAATATCATGATCGCGTTTTTAACAAGACGATACGAAACGTTTCGTCTTCGAATATCATGATAAGGCAGTATATTCTTATTCATCAACCTAGATAAAATTTGTTTTCGAACATCGTTTTCGGGTCGAACATGTGTGTCAAACATGTCAGCTGATTGTATTTTTATATTACAAAATGAAAAAAAGGTTCTGTGATTTGATAATTATATGCAAAGATGATAGTACAGTCGAACTACATTATCTTTATTTGTGCTGTTGCTTTTAATTCCAAGGTTATAATACCACTCCGAGGTTGTCTTAAAAATATCCGAGCAGTTTTATCCAGGTTCATGAATACACTTTATCTCAGATAAAAGATAATCTATGTTGGCGAATACCATAGCCTTAATGCTAATAATACATAATAGTAATAATAATAATTCATATTCTGTGGATAATAACTGGAAAAATATTTATTGCACTAGCATAGTAATTTATATTGGTTACTACCTTTTCATCTTTTGCAGTAATTTTACAAAAATATTACACACACATACGATATGAGATAATATAACCTATTTATGTGTAGGTACATATATACAAAAAATTTTTTTTTTTATTACAGATTCTATTGTATATAAAATTGATAATTGATTTATAAATACTGTATTTATGCATATAATAACCGCTTTCAAATTGTCATTTATTTGTGTGTGTATGGATAATATTATAATTATATTTTTGCTATTATACATATATAAATACAAATTTATCAATAATGATAATGATAATAATAATAATAATAAATTTGTATTTATTATTGGAAGATCCCATTTCATTTAAAACCATCTACCATGTCAACATTTATATCACATTTATCTTTTTTTGTATTTTTTTATTCATTTTTTTTTAATCGTTTATATTATGCTAATACTTGTATGCAAGTAAATAGGTACATATACAATGAAAGTATTTTTCAATTCGAAACACAATAATATTTGTGCATGTGTGTGCATATATCTGTTATATTAAGAGAAAAAATTGAAAAACTACGTTGCAAAGAATAGATGCAAATGAAATATTCAAATTTATATGTATATATGGAGAGCGTTCCAAAACCTTACTATAGTCACAGTAATGGTATAGTAAGATTATGCTTCTGTGGTTATGCTAGTTGACTACAGCTAATTTTTGAATGCATATTAGTTACAATCGTAGTTAAAAAGTAGCAGCTGTCAAAATTTTAAATGTAATAAATAATAATTCAAACACTACCATCGAAGATAACAAAGAGTCAACTGATTAACTATCAGTAACCTTACTCTTGAGCTTCCAATCACCGAAGTTAAAAGTAAATTTATGCTGTGGAACGCGCTCATATAGTACATAGTTCGTATATGTATGATTATGAAGTATGTATGTATTGTACATAAATATTTATTTTTTTCTATTATCATAAAAATATTAAATATGTGTAGATATACATATATAATATGATCATAATGTTTAATATTTTAAGTAAATTTCAATAAATACATTACATACACGAACTTATATATGTACATTATGCCTACTTGTGTATATGATCATATTATTTATGTATGTATATGTAGTAATCTATTTAGATACTTGAATAAACGAACTAGAGTAAATAATGAAAAAAAAAAAAATGTTCAATAAATAAATTAATGCTTAGCTTAAAAGCAGGCAGCTTGTTTATAATTTAAGAATAAACGATCATTTAGATACACACACACATATGTATGTAAATATTTATTCAAGTACAAAAATATGATCATATGTACATATACTATTACCTATTACTAGTCGCTTATAAATAAATTTTTTAATTCTTTCAATTATCTATCAAATACACATACACATGATAATGTAACGTGTTTATTATGTAGCAAGTAAACACACATAAACATATATACACAATTGATTTTGATATATGTATTATATACACATACACACACATTCATAACATTATGTTAATTTTATTTAGAAGAGATATAGATGATAATAATTTCATGACGTGTTCGTAAATAAAAACTTCATCAATTGAATAGCTAATACATATGTAGTACATATATATATATACGATTTTAAATGAAGAATTTTTTTTTCTATCGTTGTTGTTTTTGTTATTTTTTGTATTTTTGCTTTTTAATTTAAACATTTATTTATCTGTTCAATATTAAATATGTAAATGAAAAAAAAATTTTGGTATGTATTTCATTTTTTTTTCCACTGTATACACTGTACCAAGTAAACATTTTATAATCAAAATGATGAAGATAACCTTATGATCTTTATCTTTTCGATATTGATAAAAAAATTATATGAAATAATGTAAAAAAGATCTACTTAGTGTGGGATAGATGAATACATACATATGTGTACGAATGACTGTATATGAAATATTTTGTATAAAAAATTTTAGAATCTTGTTTTCATTTTAATAAAATTCTAGAACGAAAAAAAAAAATTATAAATTTAATTCATATTTTCTTATATGTACATGTTCGGATTTTCGAGAGTTCGGATTATTGGAACACTACTGTATGTAGATTTTATTAGCGAGTGAAATCAGATGCATGTGCGTATACATGATATGTAGAATTATATTTTTATTTTCGTTTCATAATGAAATTCTAGTTATATGTATTTTGAACTATGATTAAATTCTTTTTTATTATTTCGTAGGTACATAATGTACCTAACTACAAAGTTTTTGTTTTTCATTTTCCATTAAATTTAGGATATCATGCCGTTAATATATTCATGTATTTAATAGAATTTTTTAACACGTGCAATATGAAAAAAAAAAAAAAAAACTGATAATTATTAAAACGAATAATCAACATTTATTGAATCAAAAAAAAAAAAAAATTATGGAAATAAATAATAAATTCTGTGTTAATTTATTTTTTTAGTTTTGAGTTTTCTATATTTAATATTTCTTTACTTTCATTAGTTTTCTTTAATTTTGTTTATTTGTTTATATGTATCTTTGAATTTTGATACCATAATTAATTCGATATTTCCTTTTTATATTTTCTTCATATTTACATGCTATTTTTGTATATATTATTGTATTCATTATGCGTAAATCTTAAATATAACAATTTCTAAGTATGTATGTATAACAACGTTATCCATTAAAATGAAAAAGGAAATCATTAATTTAATTTTATAAATGAATGGAATATTTTTCATACACGCACATAACAGTACCAATCATAATAATACATATGCTCGTAATTCAATTTAATCTGGCAGAAATGATTCATTTTGGATGAAAAAAAGAAAAAATATTCTCTCTTCTTTCTTTTTTCGCAGTGCCTTTAATAAATTCGAGTATAGGTATGTGATATTTGCGGCGAATATATTGCTATGAAAGAAATGGAAGAAATGAAATTGTCAACGATTTACAAACACAAAATAGAGTACGTAAATATAAGTACATTTGTAGGGTACCAAGTGTATAGTAACATGTAGAGTGTAAGTGTAGTACCATTCTAGTGTACGTATACTCTATAAATTTTATTAAAAGAGAAATTTTTCATTAAAAAACAAAATAAAAAATATTTAAAAATTCTTTCAAGTATCACATTATATTATCGTATGTATGTTTATGTATGTATGTTCTTGTCTCAAAATATTTTATGATCTAAAAAAAATTTTTTTCATTATTACTCGTATGTTCTATGTACATTTATCCAGATTTTTTCTTGACTAAAAGAATTTATTTATTTGAATTTCATGTATCTGCATCAAGAGTAAAAAAAGTAAAAACCAAAAAAAAAAAAATTTTTTTTCATCTTCTTGATATGCATATGATATGATTTTCTTTGTTTAAAAATTAATAAATGAAACAGTAGAAAAAAAAAAGTTATTAAAATCTATATTATGTCTGTATAAAAATATCTATATACGAGTATATGATCATTTTTAATAAAAAAAAAAAATAAAAAATTAAATAAAATAAAATTCGAATTTATATTCGAATATATATTTATATATGTATGTACAATAAAGTGAGTTCAAGGTTTTTTAAATCAAAAGTAAGTACATTGTATGTAAGTATGTATATGTAGATTTAATACAAATATTAATTTATATACGTATATACTTGAAAGTAAGTACATAAATATGTGTAAGTCTAAGTACTATATGTACTATATTATACAAAATATATTAACGAAGATCATGACGATAATAGAACCATACATATAGACGCGGAATGACAGAAAAATAAAACTAAAAAGTGTTATAGTATGTATATACTTCCAACAGAAAAAAAAAAATGTATGCATTTACGTACATATATGAATCAATATTTATCAATATTGATTATTGATATATATTTTTTTTTTCATTTCAATGATTTCTCTAAATCTAAATGCTTGCTAAATAATCATATTGCTTTATAACAATAGTAATTTGTGTATATAATGTACGTTTTTTTGAAGTTTCACAGACAGTATTTTGTTATTTATTTTTTCAATTTTTCTTATGTGTACATTATTGTTTAACAAAAAAAAAAAAAAAAATTTTTTTTTTCCGATTCTAAACAAACAGAAAATGTATAAAATGTGAAGCCAATGACATTGTCTCCTATATAGTACATTATACTAATGTATGTTATGTAAGTATATGTACACAAACACATGTGGTTATATACATTGATATTTTTTTTATACAATTATTTTAATCAAACAATGACATTTATATATCTTTTAATTTTTTATTCACAATTGTCAAGAAAAATATGTTATACGTATATATATACACATGTTTACTTTTGTTTTTTAAATTTTTATTATTCAAATCATGAATTAAAATTATCATATGACTATATATCTCTGGATATTTAAATCGGAATATTGCAATTTAATTCCATTAACATATACAAAATTATTTTTTTGTAATTTTATTTTTTTTTAGTGGAAAAATCATCAACAGAAATAAAAAATAACAAATTCATGAACTATCGGATACGGATAGATATAATCTTTGTATTTATTTATGTACCCAAATAAAGTTGTAAATTTTCATGTAGAATTATCAATTATTTTAATGAGAAATTTTAAGGATTACAATTTTGTTGTATGTTTCAAGGCTTAATTAAATTTGTATTGAAGTACATTACATTAACTATAAAGTCAAGTTAAAGTGAAATTCAAGTTAAATCGAATAAAAATTCTAATGACTTGTGTGTCATTTTATTAAAATAAGTAATAGCAAAGACGATATAAGATCTTATATCTTATATCTTATATCGTCTTTGGTAATAGATAGATTATGTTGAATATGTTATATTGTGTTCATATTGAAATTTAAAAGTAAAATTATTTAATTAAATTTGAAAATTTGAAATCAATTCATTGAATACGACTGAGTGTAATCTATAACAGAATAAAAAATTTTAATAATATTTGACAGAAATTATTGAAGAATTTTTAATGAATTCGACAAATTTCATTTAAGTCAACTTTCACTTCAATACGTATATTAATAGAATTCAAATAACTCAATGCAATCAGACATCTGCGCTTCGTTTCTGTATCTCAGTCGTGAAGTTCTCCAAAAAATTTTTGCGTTTCTGTTTCTGTATCTCTCGAAATTCACCAATCGAGAAAATCGTGGTTAGTATCTATAATCGAGAGGGAATATCGGGAATGAAACAATATGACATTAAGTTGTTAGTGTATTCAATATTAATTACATATTTAACCGCTTTTTTCAAATATTTGAAATTTCTATCATACAAAAGTTTATATGTATGAATATTATAGTTAGATTTAACGAATATTTTTCATTTTATAAATTTTTATGAGTGTATTTAATTACAAAAATAATTAGTACAATTTTAAATTTAAGATATTTTTATATATTTCATAGGTTTTATAATACGTAATATACTGAATACTATTTGTACGTGTTATAATTCTCTATATACATATATATATGCAATAATCAATAAATAACAAAAATAAAGAGATAAAAGCGGTTGCGGTATAATAAAAAAAGAAATTTATTGCAGGTAAATTTTAAGAATTTTTGTAAATATGTATTTTTTTTTCTGTCTTGTAATTTCTTTATTTGCTTGTATAGTAATACAAAGCGGTATGATTGCTATTAATTGAAATAAACAATAATAAATAAATTATTGGAATTCTCCTTTTTAGAAACAATAAATACTATTTATGTTCTTTAATATTTTATTAATAATAAAAACCCTTGTTTTTATTTAGAAGCATAAAAAAAATTTTTGAGTGAGTGACGATTTATAAATTTTACATGCAATAAATTATATTATTTTATTATTCTAAATTTTTTTTTTTACGCCGCTTTCATCTTTTTTTTTTGTTATTGATAAAAAAAAAAACATTTACAAACTATTTTTTTTAAATTTATAATTATAATAAAAAATATTTTCGTACTTACATTATTATTTTTACCATTAATGTAATAATTGTTACTATTATCACTGTATTACACTTTTTAAATTCAAAAATTTTTTTAAAATTCAACGGCTTTTTCAGTTCTCCTCACTACCTAAATTATCGGTGAGAAGTTTCTCGATCGGTACATTCTCGATTCTCGATTCACCACAGATACAGAAACAGGCCGATCGAGAATGACGTCATAATGACGTCAAATCGAGTTCACCAGTCGAGAAGTGATACAGAAACGAAGCGCTGATATTTTGAAAGTCTTTAAACCAAAATTTAGTTAGGTATTCAGTACTTATCGTCAAATATTTTAAATATGTGCATATATTACATAATGTTGATTATCGCAAAGCACATGCGTTATTATGTAGATTTAAAATAAATAACGATGATTTCTAATCACTATTCGTACTACTTAAAATATGTATATGCTCTACTTTTAATTTACAATTTTAAATACTTTTTGTATGTTATTATAATTATTATTTTCTTTTAATTTTGAATTTACTTTCTATACATTTGCTAATATAACATTTTCCATCTAAACACATTTTAATAGATTCTGTGCAACATGACTTCAAATGTGAATTTTGAAAATTATCAAATCATTTTTATTTCTTCGTATACGAGTAGTATGTAATTTTATTATGCATAAAATTTTGAAATTTTATTATATCATAAAATATATTATGTATTTCTTTTTTCAAACATAGCACATAGGTATACATTCTTACTACGCAACATACATTTATGTACATATACGAGTACCTACTAAAATTTATTTAAAAAGAAACATTTTTTTTTGTGAACTAATGTGGTACATACATATATGCACATTCAGTCATATAATAAAAAGAATAAATACATATATAATTTTTGAATGTTATTATTTTGTTATTGTTTTTAACAAATATAATCATAAAATAACCATAATTTACGTTCTCACATATAATTTTATATTCTTATTATTATTATTATTTTTTTTTGTATTTGTTTTTTGTTAAAAAATTTGTAATTTTTTATTTATTTTTCATATTTTCCTTCCTTTTTTTATTTTGATTATTTTTTCATATTTTTCTCTACTATTTTTTAATGGTGTTTTTTTTTTTTATGTGCAAAATTTTTAATATTATTGCATTCAATTTTATTATATTTTAAAAGCTTCCATTCATAAATTTTTTCTTTTTTTTTGTTTAAAGTAATTAAATTAAATTAAATGCAACTGATGAAAAGTATAAAGTGAAAAAAAATAAGTTATATACGTACATATATGTACATATATAAATCGTATTGAATGAATTTATTTTAAAGCAGGAAATTAAAATATTGCGTGCGTTATATATAGTATATAGTATGACATTTTTGTTTTTTCAACATTTTTTCAATTACTAACTAAAATATGAATTAATGAAAATTTATTGCGATTGTTTTATTTTTTATTTTGTTCTCTATTATGTATATATTTTTGAATAATTTTCGTACTATGTTATTACTATATTCGAGTGTAATTTTAATTTTCGCATTTAACTTCCATAAAATAACACTTTTATTTTTCCGGTTTTATAGTAAATAAAAATTTATGAATATACATAATATATATTTGTTTTTTTTTTTTTTCACTAAATAAATTAATACATTCTAAATATGCATTTATATGTACATTCCTGTATATAAAATTTGCATAATAACATTAATAAAAGCCACAGCTAAAATATATATACAAATAAAATACAAATCTAAATAATGTGCAATTATTTACGTTAATGTACAAATTTTGTGTCATCATTAATTAAATAAATTAGTTCAGATTTGATTATGTATTACATAGATATTTATGTGGACAGATTTTTTATTTATTCACATTATACACGAGTAGATATGATATTATAGATACATATAAATGATGTTCAACCAACTGTGTGTATATATAATATATGTTTATATTTGCGATTAAAAATTTGCATACTAAAATATTTCATTGTCATTTATCATTTGCTCATATGACAAACAAAATATTACAATATCAATATATATCTAAGCTATAATACTATTATGTATGAACATATATAAATTTTTCGAGCTATACGAAAAACAAATATAAAATATATAGAGAAAAATTTCAAAATTTTATATTACTTATTTGTCATCTAGTACGTAAAAAGAATTTACATATGTTCTAATAATAAAGTTTATCAAAAATAATATAAAAAAAAAAAATAAACAAAAATATTTACATTTATACGTAGGTATATATCTATATTTTTTTGTGTGCATATGATTGCATCAGCATTTTATAATAGTGCTAAGAATTTATATCAAACGTAAAATATGTAATGTGCACTACATAAATAACATCATCATCATCATTCAATTTCATTACATATTTCTATATCTCTATATATCTGTCTTCCTTTCTCAATTTACTTTAATACAAGGATAAAATATTTAAATTAATATTTACAATGTGCATAATTAAAAACAAAAAATGATGAGCTAAAAAAAAAAAAAAAAAAAAATTGAAAAAAATTAAATAAAATCAAAAATTTAAAACAACACAGTAGCAATAATAACAAAATAACATAACATACATAGATAGATATATACATACCATAATACATTACGTGTATTATATATGTACTTACATACTCTTGTGTTATGAAAGACGGATAGACAATTATTTTTTAGTTCATTTTTCAAGTGACATCTAATAAATGCATCATTGCTAAGATTACAAATCTCATATTCATATACTGTGTATGTTCTATACACACATTACATACATATATATAATAAAGATAAAATTAAAAATAAAAATATGTATAAATGTATTTGTATGTATTTACACAATAAGAAAAGAAGGATGTAAATTGATGTACTTGCATCATAGTTGCAGTAATACAGATACAGTATGTACATATGATATATGTATGTATGCATAATGCAATAGCGAAACATATTAGATATAATGTATATACATATATGTACAGAATCATGATCATTACAGAAAAATAAATAAAACGAATAACAGATAATGAAGAACAAAAAAGTAAAAAATAGAAAAAAAAAAAAATGAAGAAATATAGTAGAAATCAAAATAATTTCTTGAAATATATATAAATGTACATATACTTATGTACATTATATCATTTTGGCATTGATTTGTTATTTCAAAAATATCGTAATTTTATATATGTATATTATATAGTATAAAACTATTGCCAAAAGATATTTATATTATTCAAGAAAAAGTATAAAATAAAATAAAAACACACACAAAACAAAAAATGATTGAGTTAAAAATGAAAAAAAAAACAACTAAAATTGGAAAAAAAAAAGAAATGTTCAGCTTCATATTTTCTTTTATGCTCAGTTTATTTTATAAAAAATTAATAACAACACATAAAAACTAATTTAGTTTACATGGTAAAATTTTATACAAAAATATTTTCATATACGAGTACATATACATTCTCGTATATAATGTCTGAAGGGATATTGGTTTTATGATGTATGAATGTATCTTCTTGTATTTAATATAATTTGTTAAAATAAATGCTGCATTGCGAGAAAATTTATTGATAAATTGGATTTATACACATCATCATATATGTAAGTACGTTACGTATATATGTATATGTAACTAGAACTACATACATATTATGATATTATATTTAAAAAATTCATACATATATAAACATATAATGTAATCAGTTTTGTTCATTTTTCATTTTTTTAATGTAAAAAGTTTTATATGTACATATAGGTGTGCATGGCGTAAGAATATCAGATGTAATGTAAATAAAAAAATTATTTATTTGAAAATTTTCTATATACTCGAATGTATATGTATAGTATTTTAAGAAATATGTACATAATCATCAATCATTTTCATAAATATTTTAAAGGAATATTTCACTCATAATGTTAAAATTTTGATAACATACATATGTACTGTACACATAATGTAAGTGTAAATTATAATGTAATATGATAAATGTAACAAAATATTTATCAGAAGAATATAAAATCATTCCAACACTTGAATGTGTCAAATTTTTGTCATTTTTATGATAAATTTGTGGTACAATAATATTAAATTTTAATAATGAATTTTATACAGAAGTGTACTAGAATACATTTTCGTATAATATTTCATTCAATAATATTGAAGTTAAAAAAAAGCACATTTTTTCTTTTGAAAATTTTCAATTGATTTTGATATGTAAATAAAAAAGAAAAAAATCTGACATTTATGTTGTACATGTTTATATGTTTAGAGTTATGTGTCCCGTTCCGTGTGTACGTTATTATCCTAAAATTTGTTATAATCAAACTTTAAAGGAATATATTAAGCGTATGTATGAAATTTTTTTAAATTTATAGTAAATTCGTACAAGTGTGCAAATTTATATAATAAGGGTATTCACGGCTTGGTCTTGTATCATTGTAAACGGTATAAACTCGTACAATCCTACACCTATTGTGAACATGTTCAATGTAATTTTTACTTACACTGCTTGTAAAAATTTACAATGCTGAAACCCATTGTATACGGGTGCGTGCATATTACTATTGTATATGCCATTCTGACATTAACAGTGACATTCATCAACATGGATATATATTCGTCGGATATATTTTAGCCGGATACAATTTCAGCTTATTCATGAACCTAGATAAAATTTGTTTTCGAACTTCGTTTTCGGATCGAACATGTGTGTCAAACATGTCAGCTTATTGTATTTTTATATTACAAAATGAAAAAAAGGTTCTGTTATGTGATAATTATATGCAAAGATGATAGTACAGTACACCTACATTATCTTTTATTTGTGCTGTTGCTGTTAATAACAAGGTTATGTTCGAACGATATTTATTATACCACTCCGAGGTTGTCTTAAAAATATCCGAGTAGTGTTTTATCCAGGTTCATGAATACACTTTATCTCAGATAAAAGATAATCTATGTTGCTGAATACCAGCCTACATGCTAAAGTAATTTGATTAAATTTATTTTTATAATATTTTAGCTGACATATATGTTATTAATTTGCTTGCTTTCAATACAAAGTTTGCTATGGGTGCGTTCACGAAATAGTGTAAGATTTGAGTGTATGTTTACACTTTTTACACTCTTACAACAAATCGTGAATACCTCTAATATTATTTATATAGTGAATTGTATTGTAATTACATTTCATTGTTAAATTTTGTCACATACTGGTATGCATAGATGTTACGTTATTTACTATGGTTTTATTACTGTATCGTATCATCATTATTCGTGCGTTAAATTGCACGTTTTAATTAACTTAAACACGAGTGTAAAATTTCTTTTGTTGCTTTTCTATAATACTTCAGTTTATATATTTTCATTCTTCTGCTTCTTCTTCTTCTTCTTCTTCTAATCGATATGTACATATAAGTATGTATGTATAAGTAAGTACTTATATACACTCGTCTGTATTTCATTACAAATGTAACAACAATAAATTACCTAAAAAATTTGTTAATGTTTGAAAAATAGTTAAATAAATTGATCCTTATTATTCTCAAATCATTATTATTTCTTTAATTATTATCCTTGAACAAAAAAAGAAAAACTAAAAATTAGATTCCTTTTTAAATTAAATTTGTAAAAAAAAAAGCATTACCTTCCTATTCGTAGCAAAGTAAAAAAAATAAATTGAAAACTTTATAAATAAAATTTTAAGGATTCAATGTAAAGTTAAAACAAAACAAAAAACGAAAAATCCAAAACGTGAACAAAATAATAAAATTCATTGTATTGGAAAATAGAAAAAAATACTTGAGATATAGTTTTTGAGGTTAAGTACATATATGTACACGAAAAAAGTGAATATTGTTGGAATTATCAATTGGATATTTTTCGACATAGGTCACAGTGTAGCACAGTATGGGTACAGGTTTAAATAAATGTAGAAATTTGTTGAAAAAACAAAATGTGTTCTTATCGGAGAATATTTTCATTTAAATTTTGAGAAAAATTCAAAACATAATACATACATACAAAAAAAAACAAAAGTTTTTCATATACATTCATTAATAATTATTAAATTTGTATGTTTAGTTTTGCGTAAAATTTTTTTCACTTAACTATTTTATTGCTTATGAACTTTTTAAGTAATTTTTTTTTTTTACCTTTATAGTATTAAAATTATATCTGTATACGCATACATAGACATTATACGCTCATAAATTTATACATACTTACTCACATAAAAGTTGAGTGAATTTAAATTAATTCACAATTCAATAAAATAATTCATTCAATTTTAATGAATTTTTATTTAGTTTTTTACCTGATTCATTCCTTCCTTTTTTTTTTTTTTTTGTTTGTTAATTTTATGTCATATATAGTAGAAATCAAAGAAAATAGTTTTCGAAATTCCTTAACTTACCTGTAAAGAAAAAGAAAAAAACAAATAAAATGAAATAAAATTAGAAGAAAATAAACAATAAAACGAGAAAAATTTAATTAAATTTTTGTGAAAATAGTAGAAATAAATCGTTTGATAAGTTTATATTTTTACCGTTCAAAAGGATTTTATCATTCATAATATAGGTAGGTACGTGCTCTTTAGATGTACGTACATTTGCATGTACATACATATATTTTTCTTATAAAATTTTGTATATGTATTTGTACAGAGATATTATTCTTCGAAATTGAAAAAAGGAAAAAAAAAAAAATTTTAAAAACTGCAAAAGAAGAAGAAAAAATACCAAATAAAATTAGAATACACTTCTCGTATAAGATCTAGTTCATTTGTTCATAAAACTCACATTATTCTATATAAAAAACCATCATAGAAATAATAATCATAAAATCATTTTATTTCAATGGAATATTATAATTTAAATTTATGTTGAATTCATTTTTAAATAAATTTATTCATTTATTTATATATAGATATTTTTTTTTCTATTATTTATTTCTATTTTATAAAATTTAATAAAAAGGATAAATTATTTAAAAAGATAAATCTTTGTATTTTTTAAGTATACTAATGCATAAAAGAAAAAACCAAGCAAGAAATAAAAAATTGTTTTCCTACATAAAGACAAACTCAAACAAAATATAAATAAAAGCATATAACTGAATGTGAAGATGCGATGCGATATGATGAATTTTTATTGAATGAGTCAACAGTCATTTAATTTTTTTTGTAAAGTTCATTTCATCATCATCATCATCATCATCATTATTCTCAAGAGATTTTAATTAATTGAATTTTGAATAACAAATATTATTATCGTTGTAGTTTGAAAATGGCACAGAAGTTCAGCCCATACTGTTCCAATCTCTGTAGTTGTTCAGTTCGTCGCGTTAAATATGTTTTTCAGTTCACAGTCAGTCAAATTTTTTCTTTCTTTTTTTTTATGAAGGCGACGGATATTATGATTTTGTGTGTATTTGTGCATATAGAAAAATAAATAAATAAAAAAGTTCATTATTATTTCTATACAGTACATAATACTTTAAGAATTCTATACAACACATCATATATGTATATGTATCTATCCTGTGTAAATATGTATATGAAATCGAGTATATTGTATACAAAA
Source organism: Villa cingulata (assembly GCA_951394055.1). Classification (NCBI taxonomy): domain Eukaryota; kingdom Metazoa; phylum Arthropoda; class Insecta; order Diptera; family Bombyliidae; genus Villa; species Villa cingulata. The sequence continues at coordinate 29,717,059 of OX596021.1, read as the reverse complement.
TTTAGAATATTTTATACTATTTATCGCATCACAATAATCAAAAAAAAAAAAAAAATACATACATATTATGTGCATGAATACATAATAAACATTTTAAAATAAAATTTTCTCTACCAAAAAAAAAAAAAAAATAAAAAAGTATGGAAAATAAATTTAATTTAAAACATGGAACTAAAGAAAAACAGATGACTTTATGCTTAATTCCGAAAAAGATAAAAAATTAGAAAAAAAAAATTATGTTCCTTCTGAAAAGAAGTTGAATAAAAATAAACTAAGAAAAATATAGAAATCGGGGTTGGGTGTATATGAATGTATGTACATTTATAATATGGATGATGTTCTTATTTCTCTTCTCGTTTCTAGTGTTCTGATGAAAATTATTTCCGACAGGAAATATATACATACATACATGCATATAAATACAGTACGAATATCTTCGTATAAATATACATTATGATGTTATAAAAAGATGGTGATTAAAAATGAAATGGTACAGATGCTCTTATATTATACTACATATACATCAGACACATACAAACATACACCACATCTATACTATACAAATTTACGTTATTATTGTATTGAAATCTTATTACATTCACCCTCGCCCTTACCATTTAGCTAGATTGCTTTTCAATAATAAAATTCTACTTTTTATAATTTTTAAGCCGGATATACTTCCATTAATTTTATTATTATTTTTTTTTTTTTTTATACACATATTGAGAGACGTTATAAATATACGAGTATGTAAGATATTGTACGTTCATATACATATATGTCATTCATTCATTATATATGAATTCTATATTTAAAATTGATGCGATTAAATATGTGTATTCGTACATGTTTTATTTTTATAAAATTTAATTTTATTTCTACAAAAAGATACATGCATGTTACAACATATAATATAAATTCATAATATGTACATATAAAATAACATGATCGTGCATTATGCATTCAATCACTCATACATTCATGATTATATTCGTACACCATGTGCATCTATCTAATGAATTACTTTGTGTTCATCAGAACTTATACGATGAGTAAATATACAATTTTTAAATAACTTCTTGATAAATTTTAACTTTATATAGAATTACTCACATTAATGTCTATGATGAATATTTTTGATGTATGTATGTATATATTAACTAACGATATACCTATACATATTATACATGAAATCTTAGTTTAAAGATTTCAATAAGAAAACTATTATATTTACATATGAACGAATATAAAATATCACAAATAAAAAAAACAATATAAATATTAAATGCATGAATTTTCTTTGTATGTACATATTAAATGCATCAAGCATCATAAATGTATTCTATTTAAGCACCAAAAATTCTTAGAACATTGGAATTTTCATCAATTATACATATACATTCACTTCACATTATATAAATATACATACTGCATGCTAACATATATCTACTATACTTTATTATTTACATGTGCATAAATATATACAGTAAATATGCAAATAGAATCAAGAATATGTAAATAAATTAGGTAGTAAATGCATGCTACATAAATGTACATATGTAATTTTTTTGTTGAATTTCTGTTGGAAAATTTTATTATGCATGAGATGAAAATATATACACACACGTATAAAATGTTTATCTTTTCTTCTATTCAATACGTACATAACATATAAAAGTATAGGTATACACGCATTACATTAAATGGATTTGTACTCGTAAAGTCGTAAACGTATATGAACATTTTACAGTGCTAAAAGAAATAATTGCACCTGCATCATGAAAAATATTGTTTTAGGAAATTTTCAGAGAAATTTTCTAAAAATAAATCGAGACATTTTAATCAATTATTTTCAATACAATTTTCTCAATTCCATAAATAAATCAAAAAAAAAAAAGGACAAAATTCAAAGAAATTGATTTAATTTATTGTGTATACAGAATTGACTTTGTTGATAAAATTTATGAAAATTATAAGTTTCAGATAATAATTGAAGTAAAAATCATTAAAATTGAATACACAAAAATGAAAGAAATAATCATCTTACATGAAAATCATGTATTATACATTTTATATTACTGTTGACTGTTGAAATAATCAATTTCAGGATAGGTGAAATGAACAAATGTGTTTTTCATACACTGTATTTGTAATATGTATTCGAATATGTATGTATATATTAATATTGCCACTATATACTTTTAGACATTTTATTTTAGATATCAGTTCAGTTCAACAACTTATATTTTTTGTAAATTTTTTTATTTTTATTTTTATATTTATACTTTTTATGAACTTTATTAATATACATACATAAATTTTTACTATATGATTATGTACACCTACATATATACAAACGTATACTTTTCAGTATCTATATATATTTATCCTATACATTGTATTATACAGACATACTTAGTTCATAATATAAAGTATTTTTTAGTTATAATTTTAGATACTTAAATTTATTTTTTTTCAAGTAAAACAAAAACAAAACAAAAAAACTAAATAAGTAAAAACATAACATGCAAGCGAAGCATGGAGAACATTATTATACATATGGATTTCACATGTGCACTAAAAGAATCTGTGTATAACTTTGTTTTTGTATTATTTATAACAAAATTTTTTATATTATGATGCATACACACACATATCTTGTATTTTTTGATAATTTCTGTGCTTCATCTTGGTTTTTTTTACTGAAAAAAAAAAGAAATAAAGAAAATTTTCCAGCTTCGCCTGTCATTTATATATGTATATATGTATTTTTTATTATAATTTTATGTGCATATGTACGATCAATTCATTTTCTCAAATGTATGTATGCATGTATGTAACAAGTACATATTATGTATATGTAATACTAAAAATAAAATATGTAATTAAAAAAATTACTCATAAAACATTTTCTAAAAATCTAATAAAAATAAAGTTTTTTAATTAAGAAAACACAAAAAAAAATTTTTTTTTTCTTTCTAATTAGCAAAAATATAGTGGAATAAAAGCACAAATTTTTTTATGTTTTGAAATAATTAACAGTTAATTATTAATTATTGTATCAGCATTTTGAAAAATTTTTTTTGTTATAATGAATTTTCTATAAATCGATATTCATTTTGTTTTAATTACAAAATTTTGAAATTTGGTAAAAAAGTTTATTTATTTTATAGATTTATTTTTGAAATAAGTATATCACAGAGCAGCAGTTGTTGTTTGTTTAGGAGGAGGTATGAACCTGAGCCATCAGACAAACGCTGTCCATTGTACTCGAAGTCCCCGTCCAGTCAAACTTCTTTGTCGCCCTTAGGTAACGAAGGAGTTTCACTCGACTTTCAGGCCCAATTTGTTCGGGTCTGATGACATCAGTGCCGAAGATGCACATTCTAATGAAGGAACAGCAGTACTCATTATCAACTTACCGCAATAACTCTCTCGTATTTATCGTAATTATTTCCTTAGAAAATTATTGACAAATTTTACGTGTAAATTTTTCGTAATTTCAGTAACTACTATTCAAAGAACTTTTTTTCCTTGAAGTAAGTTTGATAAATATAGTATAAAGTAGGTAGGTAATTTGTATTTTTTTTAAATTTTTAGAAAAAAAGTTTAAGTATATTCAATTAATTAAAAAATTTAGATTCGACTTAATTTAACAATATGAAAATATAATTTATTAATCAATATTTCTTTAAAATAAATTTAAATATGTATATACATACTCGTACATACATAATATCTCTATACACATAGTAATTGTATCAAAGTAATTGATAGTAAATTTATGTAATTATCGTAACACCTCAAATGTGAAATTAATTTATCACAGGTTAGATATCTATTTAAATTTATTTATTTATTGTCATTCTATATAATCAATTTAATTTATTGTCATATGATATTATTGAATCGAGTTAATTTTATTGTTAAATAGCGGTTTAATATTACATAACTAGAGATGTGTATCATACATATATATGTACATACCTAAGTAATACATTGCATATGTATATACATAATTTGATTACATTTCATTTTCTTTGACAACTTTAAGATAAGAGTATTTCATTATTTTATACACAAGACACACGTGCATATATATGTATGTATGTATGTACTTTTTTTTTTGTAATTGAATTATTTATAATTATTATTTGATTTATTGTTAATGATTTCACTTTCTTTGATTTATAACTATTGAAATTATAAATTTATAATTTAATTAATCAATATTACATCAAATAAGTATATAGTTTCACAAATAATTTTCCTATAAATATATTCACATGTACTGTATAAATGTACACGTGTGTTGGTTAAAAATACAAAAATTAGTTTATTAATTACTTATCTGCTGCAGTGGCAGGTTTATCGTTTTATCTAGGCATCACACGCAGTTTTTAAAAATTAAAATTGATTAAAAACAAATGATGTGTAAAATATTACTCATACTATCATAGTTTATATACATATAGATACTGTACTAGTCAATGACCTACCAATGCTACAATACAATGCTATGTATTGGAATAGAGTGGATGAGCAAATATCAAATGTTGTTTATACATTATTCGCATTTCAGTCAGAGAGGAAATCAACTTATTCTCAAAAATGAAAATAAGAATAGGAGTACCTACTCAATATATGATAAATACTACTATCGTAGCGTACATACACGATATGCTCATATTTCATAGCTTTAAATAATTATGTCTACGATAATGTCTACGATATTTAAATAACTTTTTAGTAATTCTATTGTAACTACAAAATATCAAATAAGTATTGCCCGCACAGATATTTGTGTACAGTGGAATTTATTTCTATAATCGATATTATTATTTTCATGTTACCTGTGCATACTCTTTATATGTATATGTATTGTATAATTATTATAATTCTAAGTAATAACATTTTACAGTTCAAAGAATCAATTATTGAATAATAATTTTACTAATCTCTATATAATTATATACAATTTTATATACATTATGTAGTAACTACATATTATTATGTGTGTATTTTTAACATATATAAGTTTATTTGTATTTTTTTTTTATTGTACATTAATGTACTTATGTATAGTATATACAATAATTTATCAATATGTTTGTGAACATCAACAGTTATAAATAAGGTGAATTACCTTTATTATTCATGTATGAATGAAATGTAGATTATTCACATATCATGTTATGTCTAGGTATGTTACAAAATTTATTACTATGCGAACACTACGCGATTTAAGCATGTATCATCGAATACTTAATTACTAACGTCTACCTTACACAGAAAAAAAAAAAAATTCAAAAGTTTTAATTGCAATAAAATGTTACTTATATGAACGTAAGTTTTTTTTTCCCCACTTTTTTTTTTTTTATTGAAAAAAAAAACTAGTGAAAACAAAAATGCAGACAATTGAATTTTGAATTAATCAGTTTTTCATGTTAAAGTTGCAAATGTGTGGTGATAGCAATATTGAGCACAAGAATATAGATTACCTACTACAGTAAACAAAAAAAAAAAGGAAAATAAAATAAAAAATAAACATTAATTATTCGATTTGATAAATGATCTTGCATCTTGCTTTCTAATTGCAAATACAAATTCATATAATAATTATTATGAATGCATGTATGTATGTAGATATGTATGTATCACGTATAAACGTTTTTTTTTTTTTTTTTGTTAAATTATTTCCATTTGAATGATTACGAATTGTAAAAAACATGTAAATATTTAAAAGATTTTAATTGTTATTTTTTTGCTAATTATTCCTACTGTTTATTGTTTTTAAAGTAAATATTTTTTGCTAGTGATAATTTTTCCATATATTCATTTTGGTTTTTTATCACGTATGGGCATAGACCACATGCATATATACAGTACGATTTGTATGTAAGAATTAATTGATTTGCATTATGAACCAATTTAAATATAACAATATTGAAATGATAAAAATCAAAGAAAAAATTATAAAATTAATTTGCATTTTAAAATCTTTATCTTAATCTGTTTCTTTGTTTTTTTTTTTTAAAAAAAAACCATTTATTTATTGTTTTTTCATTCCTCATTTTTAAATAAATTTGATTTTATGTGTAGGTGTAGAAATGTTTTGAATGAAACATTTACAATTTAGCCCAAATTACGCGCGGGATTAGATGGTATTCAAAATTCAGCGTAGATTACCGTCCGTATGTTATTATGTAGGAATAGGAATATTGAAATTGGTAAACAAGCTTTCAATATAATTTCCCCTACTGCAAGCGTAAAATTAGAAATACCAAAGAAATACAGCCTCATCACAATCACACTCCGGATTAATCTGGGCTGGACGAAAAAGGGATAGCGCTATAGAATTTCTTGTGCGAAATCGAAAGAGGTATATGAAAAATCTAATCTAGCACGTAATCTACGCTTGATTGTAAATGCAACTTAATTTTTAACTATTTTTTTTTTGTATTCATACGATAATGAAAATTTAAATAAATTTGATAAAGAGCATAAAATTTTATATTAGATAATCATTTTATTCAATATTAATTCAGATGCTAAGTGCCTGTTATGTTACGAGTGATGTATAAGGTAAGAGCGTAAGATCATCTGTCTTTTTTCTTCTTCTTTATTTTTTCCTAAAAGCAAAAATACTAAAAATAAAGAAAAGTTTTCCCTTAAAATTCAGTTTATTTTACCACCACATTTTATCGTAAATGAATTATTTTGATTTGTTTTTACTATATACGTTTTGTAATTTTCTTTTATTTTTTTGAATTCAATATACCATGAAAACTCATTTAAAATAAGTCAAAACAAAAGAAAATGTATGTATATGTGTGTAGAAAAAAAGAAAAATTAATATCGGAAATGAAAAGAAAAATCAAATCTTCAAATCGATAACAAAAAAAAAAAAAAAGAAAAAAAAAAAGGAGAAAAAATTGAAGTAGAAAAATAAATTGTTGTCTCAATTCGAATAAAAATTACGTCCTAATAAAAATAAAATTGGGAGAAAATGAAAATAAAACAAATGTGAAAATGAAGGAAGAACAAAAAAAAAAAATGATAGAGAATAGGAATACAAAAAATAAGGAGACTGTAAGTCTGTCATCGTCTGTCATATTATGTATATGCACGTATAGGCAAGTTATCAGTTTATGTTTTCCACCCCCAAAATTATTGTCAATCTGCTATAACATATGTACATACATAACGTACATATGTATATACAGATAAATTATTTATTGTACATAGCCTATAGTGTCCTTTATGCAAAACAAAAGGAAGTTGAATTAATATGTTTGAAGCTTGTCACAGGAAATAAATTTGAATTGAAGTAATTTGATTTTTTATTTTTATTTTCGATTTTCACATTTATTAATTCATTTTATTTTAGAACACAAAACATATAGTACATACGCTTGTATATAATATTTATATTTCATAATATTAAATGCTTCATTTATACGAACATATACTTTAAATTGTGATCATTTAATAATAGATAAAGTGTAGAATTAAGTGAAATATACAGAGATATATTATGTAATACCAGTAATACATAAGTAATTCCCAAACATACATTACATTACACATTAAATGACTGAATTTTCCATAAAATCCTATAGTATTTTATTTAACTGAAACATCATCATAAAATACAAAATTGAAAAACAGCCTAAAGCTTTTTCGCATGCATTAAAAATGAGATAACATAAAAAGGAAAACTTCCCAAAGAGGATATCTAAAAAACAAAAACTTAAAAAAAAATCAACAATAAAGTGACAATATATGACGCGTGAAATGAATAAAGTGTATTTTTATATATGTAATATGTAAAGTATATTTGACACATTGCATGTATACATTTAATATTTGTACTTATAAATATTCGTACACATATACTCGTATTATATGAACAACAACACATCATATTGATATGTATATGTACATGAGTACATGTAATAGAATTTTTGTTGTTGATGTAAATGTGCGAATATTATATTCTTTAGAGACATTTTATAATATACTCGTATATCTGAAATGATTTTAAAACATCAGTATGCTATTTGTACATCTGAAATATTTAAAAGTTATTCTGTTATACGAGTATATACTGGTTTACATGTTAATATTGCTTTGTGTACTTCTTGTATATACACAGGAGATTATATTTTTATTCGCATCTCACATATACACGCTGCTTTTAAAAGTTAATATAATGACAACAACAAAATAAATAACATTTTCACTTTGAATTAAGTTTTTAGCTGAAACAAATAAAAAAATAAATAAATCAGAAAAAACTTTAAAGTTTTCTATATCAGTTATACTGTTTTTAAAGTTTACTTCCACCTTGTCTACATAAATTTTACCTTGTCTACAAAATAAAACTGAAAAAAAAAAAAAATTCAAAACATTTTAAAACAATGTGGTTATAAAAACGAAAAGCAGATAATCAAAAGGAAAGATTAACTTATGTTTTTTTTTTGTCATTTTTACACGTCAATTAAACAATAAAATGACAAGAGTATACAATAAAAATCACTATAAAAATTTACCAAAAAAAAAAAGAATTAACTTTGAATTATTTGTTTGTATACACGTGTATGTACATATCTGTATATATGTATACAACTTCGATCCATACACAAACACTTGTAATAAGAATGTAATAAAATAAAATCCTTAAATTTAATGTTTAAATTTATTACGTCAAAAACATCATAAAAAAAATGTTTAAAATGTTAATTTGTTGTTACTACCTAATGCAAAGAAAAATTTTTTTATTGAAAAATCAAATTCAAAAAATGACATTGTAATATAGATTTTCTTTAACAAAGAAATTTTCAAGAAACAAGTGTATATAATATATAAGAGAAAATTTTTAATTTTCATTTTACAATGAAAAAATGAACAAAGGAAAAAAATACAAATATGAACTTTGTGAGTTTTTTTGGGACTTTTACATTGTATACTCGCCCAACCTCCCAAAATAATTATATGTAAGGAAGGTGTGTGTATGGATATTTTTTCTCCATATTGCAAAAAGGATCCAAAATATTGTATTCTATATATGATGGGGTATTCCGAAATAAATTTCATACGTCCCAGATTATGTATTTGTACCTGTGCACATGTAGATATTTTTTATTTTTGAAAATAATGCACGGTTTTTTTCTGATTTTTTAATATCCTTAAATTTAATTAAATGGTAGAACTTACAGAAAATTACTTTTCAAAAATAAAAGATATTTAAAAAAAAAAATAAATAAATATATAAAAAAGGATATTTTTTGTGTCCTTAAAATGTTTGGTCCTTTTTATGAAATTTATACCATTTATACATTCGAAAGTATGTATACATAATAACAGTATAGAGGAGTATTAAAATGTACATATAGGTAAGGTACGTTATGTATTATTGTCCGGATATGTCGTCATCGTTTTTTTTTTTTTTTTTTCATCATTATTTATATATTTTTCCTTTAACACATAATATAGTTGTCTGTATTTGGATTGTTTTTTAATGATGGAAAAAAATAAATTAAAATAAAAGCAAGCAAGCAAGCAAACAAACAAACAAAAATAAAAATAAAAAATACGAAAAATCCTACTGAAAGGAAACAAAAAACATTGTTTACGTATACAATATAAGACCATGTATATACACGCTTTGATGTTTCATCAGCAATAACAAATTTTGTTCAACATTTTATTACCTAAAGTTATTTGTACTATATGTATATGTCAGTTTGCGTACATGTGTAATTATTTGTATCAAAAAGTTGTCATTATCCTTCCGTTTTATATACATATAATATGTCTGTTCGTACATATTCCATACACATGTATATATTCACATTGTACTCAGTATACCATACATATACATATATCATTTTATAAAAGTCTCCTTATCATTATTATTTATCATCATCATCATCATCAACATTATCCGAAACAGAAGCAGCAGCAGCATCGTTATAATCATCACATAATATGACCTGTGATGTTGCATGTCTTTGAATAAAAATATGAAAAAAAAAAATCATAATAATAATAATAATAGCAATGACAACGGCTAGGATACATCACAAATATATACATTTGTACATATACCATATGTACGTACACAATATTTTACTTGACAACTTGATGTAAAAGTTCAGCAAAAAATTCTGTTCATTTTTAATGATTTCTATGTATATATCTTTTTTATATTTTATTTTCTCTCTCATTCATGTTTTTATTTTGTTTTATTTGTTATATTGTATGTGAAATATAGATAAAAAAATTCTTTTCTTTGTTTTTCTTACATTTGTAAATTGTGTAAATACTCGAATAAATATGTATATGTATGTATTATTCATACTTACAATTATGTACATGTGTACATATTATTTTTATCATCATATTTGCATCATAAATTACATTTCATTTTTTAAAATACACATACACTTATATATTCATATATTTGTATGAGTATATTGAGAGTGTAATTATATTTGATCCTCAAGTATTTCCCAATTTATTTTTACATACATGTAAACATATTATAATATACATGTATACATTATATAACATTTTCCTTTTTCTTTTCTTTTTTTTTTTCAATTTCGAATACTTTTGTATTTCTGTTTCCCACATCCTATATACATATACATATATATATAACATATAAAATTCATCCTGTTTTTTTTTTTTTATAAAAACGTACCATACGTTAAATTGAATACAGAAAATTTTTACCATCAGAGTGTGAAAAAAAAAAATGCAAGAAAAATTTATTAATTTTTTTTTTTTTAATTCCAAATCATATATCCTCTATTTTGTCATATTTCCATATTCACATTATTCAGTCTGTCTGTTTAAAAGTGATTTAAAAGATTTTTTTTTTTTTAAATAATGATGATAGGAGTTCACCGTTCAGATTCCATCCATAAGTAAGTACTTGTATGTACACATCACGTATATATACAGGATATGCAAAGTGCAAAAAAAAAAAAAATAACATATCGAATCATTCATTATATAATTTCAAAAAAAAATTATGAATTTCGAATAAGAAGTAAAAATTGATAGACATAAAAATTTTAACTGAATTTTCACATTTTTTGGACGTAAAGATTGATATTAGTTTCATATACTCGTACATACATTTAATTTCTGGTAATGGAAAACTGATGAAATATTTATTATGTGAGCGTACATACGAGTATTAAATTGATATATTCGCGCATAGTTACTGTGTAAATTCAAGGATATTTAAATAAAATTTAAAAATATATACACATGGAATTATAAAGGATCGTCATTTTGGTATTGTAAGCATGCATATATATGTATGCATTATAATATTGATACAAGGTAAATCCGTTAACTGATGCTTTTAGATTCATTAAATTCACACATGTGTTACAGATTTAAGTCGAAAATTTATATGTAATTTGGTTTGTATGGCGATAATAAGTCTTTATATTTATAGTTTCTTTAGTTTCTTTGATACAACATATGAATGTATTAATATATATACATAGATATTATTTATATGCACAATATGGTACATACAATTAAATCCTTAAATATATTTTTCTTTTAATTTTAATATGAATTTATTTATTTCAGTTAATTATCGGACGATTATTATTTATATTTAGGTAGGTATACATATATGTATACACAATTTTTCTACAAATATTATACATCTGTATCTGTATCTATACCTACATAAATATATGAATAAATATATATATATATTAGAATACAAATAAAGAAAATAATAAGTTAATCGTTAAAAAGAATTATTTAATTTTTCATACATACATACGTACATATATAGTATTTCTCATAACACATAATATATTTCAGCACCCATATGCATATGTATATAGAACAGCATATACACATTCATGAAAATAAAGTTTTTATATAAATGTATGTATGTTTGTGTTTAATCACCCATATAGACCCGTATATCAATGATAAATCATTCAATACATACTTATATTATACAAGTAAATGCATATATAAATATATATATATGTATGCACATGTGTATAATGTATATGTATATATCGTCAGTTGGTACACCATGGTACCATTTCATGTTAAACTGAAACATTAATTAACGTTAACGTTGAAATATAATATACTCCTATAAGTATATATGTATCTATTTTATATATTTTGTGTGTGTAAATTGTATACATGAATGTGAATATATAAGTATATATATATGTATATACAAGAATATATGTATGTACATTAAATCTAATACCTTGTATAACTTATCTGAATATGTCCAGTATGAAACAGATTAATATTTATACAATACTCTAGTATATATTTATGTACATATAAATTTGTATTTGTGTATAAAAGTGTATACACAGTTATAATATAAATTATAAAAATGTAGAAATAACCATTAGATATTGTAGTATATATAGTATATAGTATCAAAAATTTAACGTTATATTCTATAGAAATCAGAACAAAAATTTGTCAAATGAATCAAAATGAAAAAAAAAAAAAACGTAATTAACAAATCCATATTTTTTATATACACCAATCTACCTATACATTGTATGGTTATGGATAGCAGTAGCAGTGTATACATTTATATACATACGTACTATGGTATATACATATAGTGTTTTACCGTTTTACATAAATATAGAGAGTATATACTAGTACTGTATGTAGATGTAAAATTTTATTCGTCTATACATCCTGTGCACATTCATATACATGATTTATACGCAATGAATTGTACTTAGTATTTATTTCTAAATCTGACACATACATACATATACTACGTGGGTTGATAAGTTTCCTGTATTAACATGTAGATGACACTTCGATGAGTTAGGAGTACTTTTTTTAGAAATTATGATCTTTTATGAGACGCCATTTTTATTTTCAAACCTATCTGTCAACTAATTTATATTTTACAAGCAATTGAATTACGTGTGTTTGGCATTTTTTATAAAATGGATAAAGTTCAAGTTCGTAGTGTGATACATTATCTCCATTTGAAAGGCTTATCAGCAACCGATATTAAAAAAGACATGGACGAAACTTTGGGTGAGTCTGCACCATCATATGAGACTGTTCGTTTTTGGGTCAGTGAATTTAAACGTGGACGTACAAGTGTTTATGATGATGAACGCGGTGGAAGGCCAAAAGAGGTAACAATACCAGAAAATATCGAAAAAATCCATGATATTGTGTTGAGTGATAGAAAAGTGAAAGTGAATGAGATTGTGAACATCGTCAACATGTCAAAAGAACGTGTTATTAATATCTTGCATGAACATTTGCATATGAAGAAACTTGTAGCAAAATGGGTGCCGCGATTCCTAACAATCGACCAAAAACGCAGACGTGTGACCACTTCACAGCAATGTTTGGAAATGTTGACAGGCAATAAGGCGGATTTTTTTCGTCGAATAATAACTGTTGACGAAACATGGATTCATCATTATACACCTGAATCAAATAAACAATTTGCAGAATGGATGGAACCAGGTGAAAGCCGACCAAAGCGTTCCAAAACTCAACAGACGGCTGGAAAAGTCATGGCCACTACATTTTGGGATACACATGGGATAATATTCATTGATTATTTGGAAAAAGGAAAAGTGATCACTGGTGAGTATTACTGCACATTGTTAGACAAATTAAATGAAGAAATTTAAAAAAAACGACCACATTTGTCGAGGAAAAAAATCCTCTTTCTTCAGGACAATGCCCCAGCTCACACGTCAACAATTGCGATAGCCAAATTTCATGAATTAAAATACGAACTGCTTCCACATCCTCCTTATTCTCCAGATTTGGCTCCCAGTGATTACTTTTTGTTTCCAGAGTTGAAAAAATGGTTACGGGGAAAGAGATTTTCATCGGATAGTGACGTCATAACCGAAACAAACGCATTTTTTGAAGGGTTAGACAAAGTGTGATATAGGGAAGGGATAGAATTGTTGGAGAAACGTTGGAATAAGTGTGTAGAGCTAAAAGGAGATTATGTAGAAAATTAAATAAAAAAATTGTGAAAATTTACGTGCTTTACTATGAATACAGGAAACTTATCAACCCACGTAGTAGTATAGATAAATTATAAAAAAGAATATAGAATTGTACTTATGTACAGTGAAACCTCTTTTAACGGACACCTCTCTTTAGCGGACACCTCTCACTAACGGACACAAATTGACATTTTGGCCGTCACCGTGTAGCATGTATGGGCGTTTCACCTCTTGTAGACGGACACCTCTGGTTAACGGACACGGACACTAAATTTACTTATTTTGAGTTAAAATATTCTCTTCAGCGGACACTTTTTACATATTATGTACTAGAAAATCAAAAGACAAACAAAACAAAAATTTCAAATAGAAAGATCGTTATCATGTTTTTATGTTCTAGATTTTTACCGTTGTCTAGAGAACTAAAAAAAAAGTCCGGCTGTATAAATTTTATTTGTAGATAATGCACGTGTGACTATGTAGTACATATTATATTTTTTTACTGGCGGCAAGTAACTGTATTTTGCATAGACGAATTCTAGTGTTTTAAGCAGTTTAACTAAAATATACCAAATACAACAGCTGTATTGCAGCCTCTTGACTTGACCAGGGCATCATTAAAAATTTCAAGACATTTTATCGACAGCTTGTTCTTAAACATATTATTACAAAAATTGATGAGGTCTCATCAGCAACGGAAATATCTAAGACTATTAGTGTTTTAGATGCAGTCATCTGGATGGATAAGGCTTGGCAACAAGTTTCAAAAGAAACTATAAGAAACTGTTTTCATAAATCAGGTTTTATTAAAAGTGATTATGCCACTTCAACTGATTTTGAGCCAGAAGACGATCTACCTTTGTCCACGTTATTTAATATTACATCTTTTATTATGTTATTTAATATTTTATCATGTGTTTGCATTGTTGATATAAAGGAAAAGGTGAAATAAAAGTGAACTTTTTTTTACTTGACTAATATAGACCACCTCTAATAAGCGGACACCTCTTGTAGACGGACAAAACTTTTGGTCCCGAGAGTGTCCGCTTTAGAGAGGTTTCACTGTACTTGTACATACATATATACAATAATAATAATAATAATAATATAAAATACACGCATATGGCACATATGTATACGTACCTATACATGAGTATACATTTATGGTTCATGATACACTTTCATATAATATTTCACCGCAGTTTTGTACATATACATATACTCAAATATAATCTATGTATAGATTCAAATTATGATCATGTGAAAAACATTTGAAATTTTTTGGTCAACGCATATTATGGAATCCTATTATGGAATTATATGTGGAATATATAGATGTACATATTTCTAAGGATAAAAATATACATATTATCAGAATCCTAATTTTGTAAGTACATATATACATATACATGCTCACTACATTGCATAACTATGTATATGTATATATATATATATATATATATATATATATATATATGTATATACATGTATATCATATAAAAAAATTATCCTTGATGTGAAATTATAAAATCCGTATATGATGGAAATTTGTGTGGTTTAAGATTAATTTTTCTAATTTTACATAATATGCATATTCATATGAATGTGTGCGGCTATGGTATTTTTTTTTAATACTTTTTTGTGTTTTTTTTTTTATTTATGTATTTTATTTTGTATTTTGATTATTATTTTAGGATATATCCTCTAATGAATAAATTTGATTAGTGTATACATATACATATATGTACTTTATATATACATATTTGAATATGAGAATGAAAATTTACTTTAATTATATAATTAAATGTATAGTTCGAATATTACTACATTTTACACGTAAATACACATAATATATATATGTATAAAGTAAATACAAAGACATATATGTACTTTATATATACATATTTGAATATGAGAATGAAAATTTACTTTAATTATATAATTAAATGTATAGTTCGAATATTACTACATTTTACACGTAAATACACATAGATATATATATGTATAAAGTAAATACATAGACAAATATACATATATTTATAAATGAATGTACATATAGACGTAATTATTATTACTCGGATAATAATTGTTATTTTCAAATAAATTCATTTATAATAAAATGCATTATTAATGGACGTGTAAAATAAATTTATATCAACAACTTTAAATTATGAAACACAAAAACAAAAAAAAAAAAAAAACATTTTATTTTGGTTTTTAATTTTTTTTTTGTTTTACTAAACAAATATTTTCTAATTTAAAATTAAAATTGTGTTCGCGATGTGCATTATTTTCAGTTTACACTATGTATATACTACATATGTATATTATACAGTTATAATATAGAAATACATGCACTCAAATAAACTATGTACATAAATAATTTATTTAGAATTTATTTTATTTATTTATTCTGGAATAAAAATGTGTATAATTTATTATGAGAATATTATTATGCGTAAAAGAAAGTATAATAAATGGAAATAATATTACATTACGAGTACTTCAAATGCATTTTAGTATTTAAAATTTGATAAAATCTTGTATTTTTTTAAACTGAAAAAAATTTAGTTAATCTTCGAAAATATTTCATTACGCCATTATTTTCCTATGGTAATCTGTTTATATTTTATTTTCAATTTTATTAATTTTATTGACTTATTTTGTAAACATTTTTGTAAACAAACATGGTTATTAAACTCTTCAGTATTTGAGATGTAGAAAGAGAAGTAGGAATAATAGTAGAAAGATAAATTTTAAGAGAAAATTTTCAAAGAGAATAATTTTTTTTTTTTAATTTGATTTGTAAAATTATTTTACTAAAAACGAATTCATGTGACTTTCATTCTGTTTTTATTCGCGTTTTCGATATTTGTCGCTGGTTTCAGTGAAGTATTTTATCCTATAAGATATGTTTAAAAAAAAAAGAAATAAATTTTATTAAATATGAAATACGACTCTTGTAAGGAACCGCAAGCTTGTTTATTCGCTACTTTATTTGTTTCACTTCCATGTGTACATAATAGATACAGATGCTTTTTTCACAAAGTCATGATCAAATTCCTTAAAAAAATTACTTGGAAAAGTTTCAGATTTAAAAAAGGTAAACAAATTATTAAAAAATGATAACGAGACAAAGTTGAAAAAAGAAAAATTAAATTGATAATATATGTATGTCAACACAAGCATCATGAATGTACATAACATAAAAGGATATAAAATAATATTACAAATTTAAATAATAAAAATAAAAAAAAAAAATCCAATTTCAAATTATTTACAAAAATGAAAAATTTGAAAAAAGTAAAAACTTTTTCATAATATAAAAATTTTTTTTGATTAAATTTCTTATTATATGCGGGCATGTGTTACATATTTGTAAATTTTTACTGTTGGAATCATAATCTCAAGAATTTCTTTGAAAAAATTACAAACAAATTACAATATTCATTCATTACATTTCTCGTATTCGAAATTATCGTAAACACAAACTTAATTTAGATTTTTCAAAATAATTGGTGTAATCAGATAATCGCAGCTGACAATTTTGACATATTATGTATTTGAATAAAAATCATGTCCGCCATTTTATTGCCTTCTTTAAATGGTTTATGGTACGAACACTTAATTTGATACATTCGATTACGACAACTGAAAATGGATAATGCCGCTTCTAAATTCAATGCAGTGACTTCAACTTGGACTTCGATTTTCGACTTTACAGCATGCTTAACATGTAAAAGTATCTGTCAAGTCTACTGCATTGAATATTGAATGTAGAAGTTCTAATACATATATCCATTAAATCAAAGTCGAAGTTGAAGTCACTGGTTTGAATGTAGAATCGGCATAACTCCGTAGTTGTGTATTTGTTTATTACATCGTATTTCACATTTTCAAATGAACATTTTACAAAATTTAAAAGTAGTATGTATGAAATATTTATAATTTTGTATAAATATTAAATTTGATTCTTCAAAAATTAAAATTAGAAGAGTAGAAGAATTAAAACTGTAATTGAAAAATAAATTTCAATAAAAATATAAAAATAAAAAATTGTTTCATATTCAAATACATAGTATATAAAACTAAAAACGAATATTGTCTCCCCTAATTATGGAGCTGCGAAGCAAAATTATATATCAAAGATGATACTATATTAATACTATACAACTGTTGATTGATACCTACCACCCACATGCAAACTACCGCATGCTGCCAATAGTCGTATTTGGAATATTTCTTTTTTCTTATATCGTTGTTGTTGGTTTCGTTTCATTTTTTTATCATTTTATATAAAAATTTAGGCAATATTATTATCTTGCTCTCTCATTTACTTCACATCATCCATATATGAAAACTTGCTACCAAAACAAAAAGAGAAAAATTAAGTTCAAGATCATAATTTTGTTTCCAATTCAGATTTTGTCTATAAATAAAATTTCAAATGATCCCGTGCGTAGGGAGTTTTTATCGGATTTTTAAAAAAAATTTTTTTTTTTTTTGTTTTCCCAAAATAAATCAAGATAAAAATTATATTAAATGATTGAATCAAGCTATGTAGATATATACATATACCAAAGTGTATTCATGTACATATTATGAGTATACATTATATACATGTATTTTTTTTATAGTATAAATTACATCGTTTTTATAATTTATTAACAATAATTTTCAGGTTATCGTGCTTAGAAAAAAACAAATAACTAAAATAATATAAACAAACGTAATCTTGAACTATATAAAGTAGACACGTATAATAATTATTATTATGAAAAATAAATTTTAATTTAATCTATATTTACCATATATGATTGTATGAGTCGCCTTTGTACAATAAATAAATCAATCTATCACATTTTTTACCAACATCTGATCCAAGGTGGTTATTAGATGGTATATAAGTTATACGTGTTCACATAAAAATGTACGCACGTATTATTCGGCTGTTGTCGATAATTCTCGCATTCTATTATTGCGATGTTTGCGAATAATTTATGGTGGTGTTTTACTAATTCCAATTTTAGGCGAAAATTCATTTAATTATAAGTACATATGTTCTGTTCTGCCACTGCCCATAGGAAATTTTGAATATGTATATATTATATGAAAATTTATTCTACTATCTATAAAATCTTTTAATTATATTTCTAGTACATGGTACACGGTAGCTAAAATTGAATATCAATTGAAAAGTTTTTAGGATAACATAAAACAAAAATTAATCGAAAATGAAACTTTTCATGAGTATACGATTATCTAATTTGTTGCAATAAACGTTATTCTTAAAGCATTAAACTTTATCTGTATAACAATTAACATAATGTACTTTCACATATACGTTATACGCTGTATACGTGTGTAGAAACATTTTTCTTATATGTATAATGTTGAACACAAACTTATAAACATTTTACTTTTATGTATTTTTAAAGTTCAAAAAATTAATTTTAAAGTGCATTATTTTTATATTTTAAATACATTTCGTTATGTAACCGGTAAGAATAACATAATAATAAGATTTGATTATAAAATATATACGTACATATGTCCATACAATCATTATATATTCCGTTAGTGAAAGTTCTTAAATTCTTTGAATTTTAAAAATGCATTCTTCTGTTTTTTTTTTTGATTTCATTTCAAATTTATATAAAACAAACGAGTATATATACGAGTATACATAAATGCAAAGTATGTATCGGTGAATATGTTATGAAATTGAAAATGTTTAAAAATGCTGTAAGAATTAAAAAATAAAGAAAACAATCAAAATGAAATAAATTTAAAATTCATGTACATATGTGTATGGGTATGTGAAGTCATATGATCGATTGATCGCATTTAATGTTATGGATGTAGTTTTTTTACTTCTCCTCAAATAGTGTACACGAACTATACAATCATATTAAAATAATGTATGTATGTATGTATATAGAAAGTGAGGAAGAAAATTTATAAAACTATATATACGGCATTAAGATAAAATGAGGTTACCACCAAATATCGATTTTTTCATATAGGTATACGAGTAAAATATGTAGTAGCTATACAGATGATAAAGATATTCATTTTTGTATAAATATACCTCTACATATATATAAAGTATACTTGCGTATATATCTAAAACATGTAATGATAATATTGATATCATATTATACGTATACATACATATGAACATATGATGTGTATCTGCCGCCTCTATTATACACTGCATACTTGTTGTATACAATAATCTATTCATCTCTAAAAGTTCATCGTTCGATTAATAATATTTGTATGTACGTACTTTTTTGTTGTATTTTAGTGAATTTTGAATTCAATTAATGATATACTCTCGCAGATAAACGTACAGAAAAAATTTGTATTTGTATTTATTAATTCATGTATAAGTTACGAATATACTTCCACATGCATAAATGTAATACACGAATATTTATTATGTAAGTGGTTGACCACACAGGCATAGCTATAAACATACACATATTTAGGTATGTATATTATTAGTACATACTTCGAAGTTATAATTTACACCACTATAATTTCAGATGATTATAAAGTTTTAATTAATTGTATCGTAAATAAATGCATATTTACACACAAACATACATATTGTATCATTTTATTATTATTGGTTATTAAAATTATAATTACATATTAATTAATTATAGTATATATGTAAATATATTTACATATGAATGCATCTGTATATGCCATTACATCGCATATCTACATATTTATTGGTACTTAGACGGTTTTGACTTTTAATTACCTCGAAATTGTATAATCTGTATACATGTGTATGATGAGTTTTTTTTTTTTTTTTGTTGAAATGAAATTAAAATGGAAATTTCAAGAAAAATACTTCTCAACAATAGATTTAAAATAATCCTTTTTCTCCTCGTTGGCAAGAAAAATAAATGTATATGAAATTTATAAAATGTTGAAATATAATAATTTTTTTTCATTTGTGCGTATACCTAGTGTACAAAATGTACATCTAAAAACATAATAAAATTAAATTTTATTAATGATAAAAAATAAAAGTATTTAAATGATGATTAAATAATTTTTCGAATCCATATTGTATTAACTTACAAGAAACAAAAAGTAATACATACTTTTATTTATTTAATTGAAAGATTTAGTTAGTAATGTAGTTAATTTTACAGAAAAAAAGTATTTATTTATTTTATTATAATTTAATTAATTTTAATTATTTATTCTTTTCATTTATTTGTTTAAAATCATTCAAAATTCAAAAGCATCTACTCTATAAAAAAAAAAAAAATATAGAAAAAAAAATTCTTTATGAGCAACTTACTACGTACGTACCCGATAGTATACATGTACTTTACCTACGTCGTACGTACGTTAATGCGATTACTTTTCACAAAATCTGATTTGCTTCGGTTACTTTTGATTTTTATTATATGTTTGTAGATTTTTTATTTTTTTTTTTTTACATTTCTTCAATTTTCCTTCTTTTTGTACTCTTAATATTAAAATATCAGATATTTTTTGAACCATAAACTTAATACATACATACATATTATGAACATTATTATTACCTTAAGCGAGTATATTATGCAGTGATGTGTATAGGTAGGTACTTGTTTAGTAATTGTGTGGTATTTTTAATATGCGTTTTTAAATATTTTTTTTTTTTTTTTAGTTTTTGCGCATTTTTCTTTTTCTACTTTAATTAATTTTCTAAAAATGGAGTTGTGAAACGATTTGAAAAATTAAAAAAGAAAATAAAATAATAAAATAGAAATAAAAAAATAATAGCTATATATGTGTAAGTTATTTAATTCTATAATATGAACTTTATATATTTTTTTTTAACAAATTTATTGAGCATAATATAATAAACAAGAGAAGTAGAAAATAGAAAACAGAAAAGAAAAAAACATTTTCATTCATAAATTAAAATAATTGAACACAAATAACGTGAAAAAAAAAAAAGAAATTCATTTTTTACCTTTGTTTTATGCTGTATGCTATACTTTTCTTTTGGTACCTACATATAACATAACCTAGCAAAGTTCAAGGAAAACTATTAGAATGATTATTATAATTTATGAAACATGTATAGGAGAATAACCAATCATATACAAGAAAAAAAAATTTAATACAAAATAATGTGTACTTGTATGCCAGGAAAATGAAAATTTCATATTTTACTCTGCATCATATGATGAAAAAAAAAATGGCGAATATATTTTTTATATGAAAAACATTGCATATACATATTTTTTTTTTGTGAGTGCGGTTTTTGTGGTTTCAGGGTAAAATATTATCTAGAATGGATATTAGATAAAATTAAAAAATAAATGTTTTTTTTTTTTTTTGTTCTTTGAATGCAATAAATGAATTTATTTTCAATTTTTTAAGTTTTTGACAGGAAAATGAATATATCTACTCCTCGTATAGAATATAATATGAAAATTAAATTTGAAAAAAAAAATGTTTTTTTTTTCGTAATAAAGTTATTTAGCAATGAAAGTCAATTACTAAAGTACACACATATGCATAAATTAATGTATGTATAAGAATCGTTCTTCGCTTGTATCACAGACAGAATACTATATTATAAGTATAACATCGTACTTCAATACAATTACTGCTTATGTGTAGCATAATATAAAATGGAAAAAGTATAACAAAACAACGAACAAACAAAATTTATCTCTTCTCTCTCTGTATATACTAACTTTAGTTACTGTTGCCATTGCCGTCATATTTCAATTTTAAATATTGTACTGTAATACAAGCATTTTCGTATAGTATGCACAATTGTATGTATGTACTTATATTGATAATTATGTGTGTATGTATGTATTATATTATATATACAGGGTGTCCCGATTCAACATGTACAAATTAGTACCACGGAATTCTTTGAAATGTTTCATGAAAAAAAATGTACTACCAAAAATTTCTATCGACCCTATTTTCGACGCTAGAGGGCGTTGAAAATTTTGATTTTTTTGCAGGACCTTCAAATACAAAATCATGTGTAACTTTTTGTACACCATACTTTGGAAAATTAAATGTTCTAGAGAATAATAGGAAACTAAATGACCTTTCTTTTCATATACTATAACAAGTATTTTGGAATTCGGTTCTAAATAAAAAGAAATTCTGAAGTCAAAATTTATGACGAATTTTTTAAAAAATTTTGTGTAAAAATTGGGTTCCTGAAAAATATTTGCACTACGAAAAAAGTTTTTATTTTTGGAATCGAGGTATAAAAATGTTTTCTTTCAAACAAGGAAAACCAGAGCATGATATATTTATCCGTTATTGAGTTATTAAGTATCAAAGTAGTAAAGAAATGGACAAAAATGTGCCTAAATGAAGTTTGTAAAATTTTTTCATTGCGAAATATTAATTTTTTTACGTATTTTGGCATTTTTTACCATTTTTGCACTCCTTTGATCCTTAATAACTCAATAACGAAAAAAGATATCATGTTCTGTTTTTTTTTGTTTGAAAGAAAACATTTTTGTGCTTTGACTGCAAAAATAAAAATATTTTTTGTAGTGCAAATATTTTTCAGGAATCCAATTTATACACCAAATTTTTTAAAAAATTCGTCATAAATTTTGACTTCAGAATTTCTTTTTATTTAGAACCGAATTCCAAAATACTTGTTATAGTATATGAAAAGAAAGGTCATTTAGTTTCCTATTATTCTCTAGAACATTTAATTTTCCAAAGTATGGTGTACAAAAAGTTACACATGATTTTGTATTTGAAGGTCCTGCAAAAAAATCAAAATTTTCAACGCCCTCTAGCGTCGAAAATAGGGTCGATAGAAATTTTTGGTAGTACAATTTTTTTCATAAAACATTTCAAGGAATTCCGTGGTACCAATTTGTACATGCTGAATCGGGACACCCTGTATGTATTTTTTTTTTTTTTTTTTTTTTTAAATAACATTCATAAACTGCGTGTATTAAATAATAAAGACTGAGACAGAGAGATAAAATGAAAAAAAAAACCACATTCGATTGATATGATACTAAAAATTGAACTAGAGGTCGAATTCATCAAGACCCGGATGATAGTGTCTATTATTCAATTGAAATGATCATCATGTAAAAATATTTTTCTACAAAAATTGTATATTATATGTACATATATGTATGTATGCTTATATAGCTAGTATAATCTATACAAAGTAAAAATTATAAAATTTTGTATACATATACATACACATAGTGAGTTTTTTATCCGTATAGTCGTTCATTAATGTACATATGTACATACATACTTATGTATGTTATTATATAAAGTGTATAATTATATATTATGCATTCAATATAACGAGTATATTTGTGTAGATATGAAGACATGTGAAGGCATAAAATACATATTCTATTGTATACCTACTTAGTAGATTCAAACTGAATTTTCTATGATTTTCGTTTACTGATTATTATACGAGCATATTATACGAGTAGTACATATACATATGTTGCATTATATGAAAGTTGATATGAATAAAAAAAAAATAAAAAATAAAAAATTCCCATTTAACCTTTTTCATTATAATTATCATCATCATCATCATCGTCATCATCACCATTATCGTTACATTTACATATAATATATACATAATCCCAGTCGTGAATTAGTAAGGCATTACTGGCAGAATCAATTCTGTAACTAATTCAGAATTTTCCAATTCGAATAAAGTAGTTCAATAATACATTACTTCGTTAAAAAAGTAATGTGGAGTGTAATGCAATTGTACTCTGAACAATGATACTGATGCTATGTAATGCAAGCGGTAATGTGTATAACAATATACGCATTATACGCATTATAATTATTGCGAATTTAGAAATATGTATTATGAACACGTCGATGGAAAGTTTTTGCGTTTTCTTTGTTAATCATAGTCAATGTCAATAGTCATTAGAAGTTATAAACTCGATATGAAAAGGAGTATAAAGTAGTGACTATAAAATATAATATAAATAAAATATAAATATAAATATAAAATATAAAATATAAATATAAAATATAATATAAAATACAATATAATATAAAATATAAGTTAATAAAAAAAATATAATATAAGTTAATATATTTTAATTAGTAATCTTCCATAACTACTTTCCAAGAATCGATATCGGAATTGCTCCTTTTACTGCTATTATGTAATTAATGTTTGGAAATGCGTTCTATAATAAGTTTAACTTGAATAAATGAAGAAACTAATTCTAGGTAATGCAGAAAAGAGGCGATTGATTACCTCCTATGACATCGCCGTGTAAAAGTAATGCGTTATTTCCATACACAGTAATCGAAAGTAGAACTAGTTGCTGTTTAAAGGAACTAGTTGCAGAATCGGTTCGGTAATTACTTGCCTACCCGACTGGGATATCATGCCTATTTTATGTATACGGTAGACTCTGCATCTATAAGCTTTATATAATATGTATATGAAAATACATTTTTGTTTATTATTACATACATACATAATATATATGCATATTACTAATGTCCATACCCAGTCGTGAATTAGTAAGGCATTACTGGCAGAATCAATTCTGTAACTAGTTCAGAATTTTCCAATTCGAATAAAGTAGTTCAATAATACATTACTTCGTTAAAAAAGTAATGCGGAGTGTAATGCAATTGTACTCCGAACAATGATACTGATGCTATGTAATGCAAGCGGTAATGTGTATAACTATATACGCATTATACGCATTATAATTATTGCGAAATTAGAAACATGTATTATGAACACGTCGATGGAAAGTTTTTGCGTTTTCTTTGTCAATCATAGTCAATGTCAATAGTCATTAGAAGTTATAAACTCGATATGAAAAGGAGTATAAAGTAGAGACTATAAAATATAATACAAATAAAATATAAATATAAATAGAAAATAGAAAATATAAAATATAATATAAAATATAAGTTAATATAAAATATAATATAAGTTAATATAAAATTTAATTAACTGTGAATACTAAATAGGTAAATCCAGAGGTGTATCCAGAGAAAGAGAATGGAGTCATAATTTGCTGCTTTTAATTATATTTTGACATATTATTATTACAATCATTATTACTTTTTATATTACTTTTCATTATTTTATATTATGCATATTTAATAGTATTTTCTTATATTGTTTTTGAAAAAAAATTAATTAATAAATATGTTGTATTGGTGCAACAAATAAATAAGAATTTGAATTGTATTTTATTTATAAAAAAAATCAGTTCTATTACCAATTAAAAGGAATACCTTCCATAATTACTTTTCAAGAATCGATATCGGAATTGCTCCTGTTACTGCTATTATGTAATTAATGTTTGAAAATGCGTTCTATAATAAGTTTAACTTGAATAAATGAAGAAACTAATTCTATGTAATGCAGAAAAGAGGCGATTGATTACCTCCTATGACATCGCCGTGTAAAAGTAATGCGTTATTTCCATACACAGTAATCGAAAGTAGAACTAGTTGCTGTTTAAAGGAACTAGTTGCAGAATCGGTTCGGTAATTACTTGCATACCCGACTGGGTATATTCATACATAATATAAAATTGTATATTAAGCAAAGAAATACATAATATTAAATTGAACGAATAAAAAAAAATTAAAATTTTTAAATAATTTCCAAACAAAATTTCCTTTTATTTCAAGTCACATATATACATATATCTACATATACACACTCGCATGGATATTATACCATATACAAATAGATTTGATACGTGGATATATTGTTTAAAAAAATTTATATTATACTTTTTTTTTGTGTTTGCGTTTAAAAGAAATTTGTTTTTTTTATTTTCCTTTTTTTTTTTAAATTATTGTAGTTTCAGCACCATCAATATATGAATTCGTTTATTGTTTTAATTTTTTAATAATAAGCACACACAAACATAAAAATTCCATGATACTTATATTCATATCAATTATTATCGCCATTTTATAACACTATTACTAATAATAATAAATTAATTGTAAATGTTATTGTTGTTGTTTAACTTTATTAACAAAATTTTTTTTCTCCAAAACTGTGTATAGAGAAGTACATATATATGTATATAGTATAATCAATTTTCGTTTTTAAGAAAATGATTTGTTTTTTTTTTTTTTTTTTTTTTTGAAACATTCTAGAATTAATCGAATACA
Source organism: Villa cingulata (assembly GCA_951394055.1). Classification (NCBI taxonomy): domain Eukaryota; kingdom Metazoa; phylum Arthropoda; class Insecta; order Diptera; family Bombyliidae; genus Villa; species Villa cingulata. The sequence goes on along the minus strand of OX596021.1, from coordinate 29,689,862 downwards.
TTATATAGAATATGTTTTCGTTTCATTTGCGTTTCTCTTTTATATGAGTGTGTGTGTATAATAATTTTTTTTATGATTAAACAAATTTAAAGAAAATATTTTTTGTATGCATCATGTATCTTTATATACCTATAGATAGATCAAATTTATAGCGGATATAGGGGAATAAATATGTTTTCAAAAAATTTATAACGCATGTAATTGAACGTATGATATAAGTAAATATTTGATGATTGTATTTTACATTTATAAGAAAGTTTACAATGTATACAAATTATAACTTTACTTTTCACATTACATGTATGTACTCATATATACATATATATACACATATGATATAGTTAAGATTGTCTTAAAAGTATGAATAAACAAACAAACAAACAAACAAAAAATATACATACATTATTAGTTAAGAATTAATACCATCTCATAAGATTGACTATATAATAGAGAGTAAAAAGGAAATTACAAAAATTATATAATGTATCTGTAACTACATACTATGATACTATACATACCTTCTATATAATATTTTTCATATGCACAAACAAAAAATGTAGTACGTAGTAAAGAGTAATACAAAAAACAGTATAAATATACATAAATATTGTGTATTTATTTTATGAATTTTTACACACATGTACGAGTATAAATGATTTCATACATATGAATATATATGTGTATATATTGCATGCGATTTTATTTTATATATACATATAAATAAAAAAGGTTCATGCGGAAAATTGACTCCTCTAATATAAAATTTACACAATCGACTCTGCTATCATAAAAAATTGAATGTGAACCGACCGAAGAAAGTAAAAGAAAAACATAAAAAATACACACATGTGTATACTATACACATAGACATACCATACATGATAGAAAAAGAAAATGAAAAGTTGTTTGATATACTATTTAATATATACTACATACATAATATTATATAATGCCTGTCTTTATTTATGTGATGAGAAAAATTGGTATTGATAATATTTTGAGATTAAATCATTTTTTTTTTGCTTTTTTTTTTGTTTTTGTTTATTTATTTTTTCTACTTTTTTACTGCTTTCGAATTACAAAATTTATATTAATATGATGTTATATAAATATGAGTATTTTTCTTTACGATTATTACACATATCATAGAAAGTACATATGTATATATACATGATGTATGTATAACATAGATATTATTATAAAGTTATGTGAACTTTATGTTATTTGTATTTGTGTATACATTACTAACTAAAAAAATATTACATATTAGATTAGATACTTCCTATCATCATATTTATTTACATATTTTTCAAAGTTATTCAAACATTGATAAAGTCTGATGTTGAGTACATACTTACATATAAATATAAATCAGAAATCAATTTAATAATGAAAAAGGAATCACATATATAGGATACGGATAATAAAAAACCTTTCTTTTAAAGTTTATTGTTAGTTTAGGTTTTTTTTTTTGTTTGTTTTCAGGATTGTAATTTTTGGAAGATTCAAGTGACTTCAAGAGCTATGTAAGTAAGTAATAGATTGCAAAAAAGAAATTCATATATATAATGTACATATGTAAATAAAAATTATGAGATACAATTTATTGTCAACTTTGTCAACATTTTTCTTTAGAGAAGAATTTAATTTAATCATAATATAGTATAATAACCCTGCGTCTATACTGGCAATATGATGGGCAGTGGTAATATGAATATTGACTATATGTACTGTATTTCTAGTAATTTTTTCTAAATGGCAATATTGCTTCTACAAAATATTTTGGCAATAATTTTGACATGTTCATTTTTACAAATGAAATTTTTAGAAAAAATCGTAAAAGCATTGAATTTGTGTGTATAAGGTGCTTTCGATTTGGCAATTTGAAGTACCTACTTGCCAGTAGAAAAGGTAAATGTCTGAGCTAAAACATCTACTCACAGCTACTCATGAAAAATTTTTCAAGTATAGCTGCTAGTAGATGCAATAGTTACAAATGGTTTGTTTTAACAATTTATCCTAGACACACATTTTAGTACTTGCAAGTACTTGAAATTGCCAAATCGAAAGCACCTATTTTGTAAATGAATTCTGTTTCCGTATGTCCACACACAACATGTTTTGTCAAATAATATTTTGCGTTACTGTCGTATATTGCTGCCGGTGTAGACGCAGGGTAGGTTATCAAATCACTTCTATAAAATCTCTGGTTCACTTAAAACCGTATTGCTATGAAAGAAGAATAATTTTTTATATATTTTCTTTGAATTTATATCTTTTTCACAAACATAATATGTACAGTATAATGTTCAATATCATATAATATCAATCCGAATATGTATTCTATTTAGAATTTATTATTATAGAATTCTTTATTAACCATGAAATCTTCAATATTATTATCATGAATTATGATATGTAATAACGATCCATGTACATATATATCTTACATTTTACAAAATTCCTCATATAAAAACACATATCGGTATCTATATTTATTTTATGTTTACGATTGTGATAAAATAATTGAAGATATTATTTACTTAATTTACCATGAATTCAAAGATTTTAATTAATATCAACAATTCGTATACTTATGCTTATGCACGCACAAATTTACGTACTCTCGTTTAATTTATATATATGTATGTTAACTCTGGCTTAGAATTTAAAATACCTACACCAATGTCAACATTATATTACATTAAATCAAACATGGACATATGTAATATAACACTTAAGTATTTGTGTTCAATAAATCTATCCAACAAAAATTTTCATTTCCTGTATTAATTTTATCTATCTGTTCAATACCATTTTATTTATATTTTTCAATTACATTCAAGACATCATATTTCCATCCAATCAAATGGCAATGAACTTATACTATGTATATGGTATCTACATATTTTTATTTATTCATTTAGTTTTTTTTTTTAATAAAGACATTTATTCAGTATATAAAATTTTACACAATCATATGCATACATAATATGTAAGCAATACATTCACACTCTATAAATCTTATAATGTCATATAAATGTATATGTACGCATTTTGTATGCATTTACATTTATAAAATCTTCGTATACAGTACGTGTTAATTATTTCTTCATCTTCTTCTCTATATGCTGTCACATTTTTTAACATGTCTCTGTATATATACAGATTTTTATTTTTTAATCGGAATGCAGAAAAAAAAGTAAACAAAAAGCAATCATAGTCTACATATAAAAATTCAAAAATTTTGTACGTGTGAAACAATCTAAATACGTATTATGGGGGGTACAGGTATGTATATGTAAGTATTTATTCGTGTGAAATATGTGATTTTCCTCTTCGATTCTTTACAAAAATATATTTCTTTGTAGTTATGTAGTATATGCACCTTATTATTCAAAACGTAGTAAATATAAATGAATTCGAAAAAACAAATTCACACATACTCGTATATACTTATAATTATACAATAAAACACACACATTAAAAATGTGATCGAGTATATGTATACAAATAATTATGCGCATAAATATTTTTAATTAACACATTCATTTTTCTATATGATATGTACCCTTACACGTATACACTACATAGGTTTTCAAATATGTACATGTAATCTACTGTCAATATCTGTGATATTATTGATTTTTCTCATCCATGCATATAAATTTTTCTTCTTTTACTAATTTGTAAAGTACCTAAACCTCTGTCCTCTGTCTTAACTCTGTCGTTATTATGTTTCCAATTGAATTAAACGAAATAAAATTATTTTAAAAATTACAAATAAATCAATAGGTAAAATATAAATTTTCATAAAAATATGGCAAAAGGTATTGACGTCTTTACGCACGCACCTATTCGTCTATAACTACTCATCAGACATTTAAATTTGTCGTGTTTATTTTTATAAACAAAATGAAATGCAAATAGTAAAATTTATTTGAAAAAAAAAAGTGTACAAACATACGTATTTGTAAGAGAATAAAATGTATTTTAATGCACGTTTATAATATATGTAATTTAATTTTTTGCATTCCGTTCACGTACATCCTGAAATATTTATCTGTATACATATGAATGTACAAATATATGTACATATACACGAATATATTTAAAATGTATAAGGAATTTACAAACAGATATACTCGTATACTAGAGGAAAAGCAAACAATAAACAATAGAACACGCATAGATAAGTACGTATACTTTATCCATTCAATCTGTCATGTAATTTAGAAATTATTTGTTATTGTGATTTATTTTCATTTATTTAAAACAAAAATATTTTTTTTGAAAAACACTAATATTAAATATTTTAATTTTTAAGTAAATATTTTTAAAAAAAAATTATTTTTAAATAATAATCCAGTGCTACCGTTCGAAAAAATTTATTTTGTATACATATTTCGTAATAAAATCACAAATATAAAAGTGTGTAGAGCTTGTTCAAAATTCGTAGCGAATAATCTGCGCATGTTTCTCTTGAAATTAAATATGTACATAAAATGATTATATGTATTTGTGTTTTTCTCCCATATAAACCTGAAAAAGTGTAACCACTACAATTATAACCTCGCTCAAAGCATGACGCCATACTCTCACTGCGCATATATTCTATTCGCTACGAATTTTGAACAAGCCATACATATAGTATATTAGAATTATTCGTGAATAAATGAATTACAGTGAGTGTTGTGAGTTCGATACCTGACGCTGACTGACTAGTGAGTGGTGTGTCGTGTGTGCTACCACTAGTCTAGTAGCAGTAGGTCTAGTTCTAGTAGTAAGTAGTAACTAGTAAGATATCACTCCTTCCTTATCACAAATTTTCATTCGTGAGGAAAACTCATTTGCTCTCTCAGTAAAATATACGAGAAACTGGAAATATTTTCTAATTGTTTAGTGTTTACACTTCTTCTATACTATGCGTGTACTACTACTATGTATTACTGGTACTACAATCGTACACTGTCTATATTCTGTGGTACTACTCATAGTAGAATAACGAGAAAGAGTCATATAATTAGTAAGTAGTAAAATTACGATGACAAGCTGATAAGCGCATGGTATAAGAGTGTAGCGTATACAAGATACATACTTGTTAGACTACGCTAGTTCTAGTATTTCTTTACAGCTTACGCCACTATAACTACGAGTATATCATATTTTCGTACTTTCATTCATTTAAAAAATATTTATTTTTCTTTTATTTAAATTAATTCATTATTGCTATCAAATACATTTACGATGAGATAAAAATTTAGAAATCACAATAAAAATAAATTCAGTAGGTATATAAGATATGAATTTGTTTATAAATTTTCTTTTATTTAATTTTTTTTTTTTTTTTTTAAATATAAATACGAATTGTAAATAAATTTAGTAAAAGATTAAGAGATTAAATTGAAACAAAAGATAAATATTTACTAGAATAGTAAATTTAAAATAAATAAAAATTTGCTACTGAATGAAATGTAAAAAAAAAAAATAATAATAATAATAATATTGAGACGAAAGTATAAAGGTACACATATAGGTGCGTAGATAGATACAACTGGTGTATGTATGTTAAATGTATGAATTTGTATTGATACTAACCTACATATTAATGATAAAGTGATTTTGTTCAATATATGTATTTCAGATTAAAATATACAAAAATAAAATATGTATGTATGTATGTACTTTTATATAAAGACAGATTTTATAGTAGGTAGGTACTTGCAAATATTTTTCCATATGTTACATTCTTCTTATTATTTGTACTTGTGATAGAGATAATATTTAGTTTAAATCTTTATTGAATATGTATTTGATAAAAAAAAAGATATTTTTTATACATACATACATACATATGTTCATATGTAGTACTTTACTCTTATAAAAGGATTATAAACTTTTATTATTATGTATTTTTCTTTTTTTACTTTTAATATAAATTTTAAATAATAAAATTCTTGAATATGCAAATATTGTACTACATATCACAGAATACCAATAACATATGTATACATCATATATGTATAAGTGGTTGTAAGTTTTTGTATAAAATGTATTTATTGCACATGATATGAAATGAATGTATACCTACCAAAATATATATGTATGTATATTCAAATTTTTAAACGAAAACAATATAAAAAACAGGACATACAAAAGTATTATATCGTATTCAAATCAGATTATCTCAGCAGTACTATATTATGTTGTAAAACATGTATGTGTACAATAGTGTATTTAATATTAAGATGTTACGCTTGATTATGTTTAAAAAAAAAAAAATAAATAAAAATAAAAATTTACATACGAGTAGATGTAATCTACATTTATATTAATTTTTTACAATTGAAAAATTCCTTTAAATAATGTACAGATGTTTAATTCACAATGTATGTACGTATTGAGAATAAAAGAAATTTATATAATGTATGCTTTGTTTGCAATATTGCAATGTTGTAAAATAATCAAAGTAAAGTATACATACTCGTATAAATATCAGTCGTACATTACATTGTATACGAGTACATAACATAAGAGCATGCAAATGTGTAATAAATAGACATTGATTAATTGGACTATTGAGATTATACTAACACGTACATATTATATGAATTTTATTGTTTAAATTAAAATAATATCCTTGATTCATTATAATCTCATGTACAATGTATGTATGTACACATTTATATACAGACGTGTATGTATATACGTACATAGCAAAACATATGCATTTTTAATGATTCATAATGAACATTTTTTTTTTTTTTTGTATACATTCTGATACCTTTTATCTGCATATATTTGTTATTATGCATATATACACATATTTATCCATTCATAGTGCGATAAATATTTAAAATAACAGAAAATAAAATATCATACTATACAAGTATGCACGTAAGAAAATGTATGAAAATGTATGAAAAAAGAAAACCGAATATTATTCCCTTTTCTACAATTATTCGTATGTACATTCTACCAACTACAGTAAAAATGAACTTATAACTGCTGCTTCTGCTTTCGATTAAAATTTGCATATATGTATACAACAAAAAAAAATGTTTAACCATATACAGTGAGTAAACACATAAAATTTTGTATTCATATACATTATATAAGTACAAATGTGCCTGCATAATATTGTAGATCTTCTATTATAGATCCAGAGTATGTCTTATTATTAAATATAATTTTCTTCTTTCATTCATAAAATTATTTTTCACTTTTAAGTTTGTGTATTCTTGTTTTTTTCTATTATTTATATATATTTTTTTGTTTTTGCCGACATACATACATTACATGCATATAGTTAATATGAAATAGAAATCGTTTGATAAAATTTTCAAATTCTAATTGCATAATTTTTAAATTTAGGTAGGTATATGGCAATAACTTCATTTTATTGTATTCATTGTACGATTTAATATTATTACACTCTATATAATTTGCGCATATACAGATATGTACTATAACTATATAAATGTATATGAATATCATTATAATGTAAAGTAGATTTCTATGTATTTATGTGTTCATTTTTTTAAAATTATATGTAAGTACATTTATCTACAAATAAACTGAACTTTATATACGTATAGATACTCTAATAAAAACTGATGTGTATACACATATATGCATAATATATGATTATCATCATATTTTATTTATACATACATTTTCACTTTTGTGTACAACAATATATTTTATATTATAACTACAATATTCATTCGTAAAATATTCATAACCTTAATGAGATGTGGGATTTTTATTTCGAATGAGTTTTCATATTTTTTTCCCTAAACATACACGTATACTGATAGGTGTGTATATTTGTAGATACCCTGTACGTATACATATACATAGATTAGAATGAAATCATATCATCATATACTTATGTATAATAATCGTCATTAATATAAATATAACATTGTATACCTATTTAAATATGTACATAAAAGTACATTTTCTAATTTTAATATTTAGTATCTTTATTTATACAACAGAATTATTTGCATACTCACATGTGTATAAGTATACGTATATGGTATATGTATGTATGTCTTATATACATACAAAAAGTACTAGTATACGTATAATAATAATAAAGTTATCATGTATTTTAACATAGAATATGGAAAACATGGTTACACAGATAACAAAATGATGGTATACAAAACTGATTGATGGAATAAAATGTTTCTAGTTTTCCTTCATGTGCATAGGTATATGAATTGTATAAATATTATAATTCATGCATGTACGTTTGTGTCTAACAGACAAAAAGAAAAATAATATGAAAAAGAGGATAATACAAAATAAAAAGAAGCTAAAGGATAAGATTACAATAAAATTCTATGATTTTGAATTGTCGATTTAAAATAGAAAAAAACAACAAAATTGTTATGTATGTATGTATATGCAAGTTTAACATTATGAAATTATTATGAAAATTGTTAAACATGAATGTTCTTCTTAACGATAATTATTATGTTCTCTTTGAAAAATTTGTTGAAAATAAAATTTAAAATAATTTTTATTGCTGCTGGTATGTGTTATGTGTTGCGTATATAGTTTATATATACTTTTTCATACACTTTTTATTATAATTTCCTTTTTTTCATTTTTTTGTAAAATGTTAATCTTTATAATTTAAATACAGCACAGCATTTATATGTATATGTAGAAACTTTAATTAAAAATTTCATTCATAGAATTTTTCATGCATTTTCGTATATGTGGGTATAAAGATAAACATATAGTATGTACGTTAATGTGTCTATCACATCTACTGACGTTAGTTAGTTAGTTTAATAAAATATGTACGTATGTATAAGTATATCGGAAGGTATATATTATACATTCATTTATGTCTGCATATGTGTGTTGTAATTAAAATAATCAGATAGTTTTTATTTATTTACTACAAAGTATGTATGCATAGAGAAGAGATTCTTTAAAGTTTTGAATGCGATTAGTTTTTTTTTATTTTATTTTTTGTATTTAAAAATAAAGATTTTTAATTTTCTGTTTATTATTATGGTTGTTCATTATATGCATTTCATACAAAATAAATTTACCTATTATATATGCATTTTAAAATGTTCATAAATGTTTAAGAAAAAACATAGTCAGTCAAACGTAAATTTTTCACATTTAATATTAATATTATGTTCTAATAATTTTCATATTCTTATACATTTATTTATGTATGTAAACACACACACAAATATCTATCTAAATACGAAAGTACAGATGTATATATCTCGCTTACCATATGACAACGTTCGTTACAAGAATTTAACTTTAAATTCTCGAAAATATTTTTATCTTCCTGTAGAACAGTACCTAAATAGTAGTGTAGTAAATACATACTATATAAAGTACATATAGGTATGTAATTTGTTATGGATGTTCAGTATAAATTTTTCCTTGTATCCTTCTTGTTCTATATTTTTATCATCTCACGTACGTACATGCTCGTACTACTTATCTATATGTAATAGGTGCATGTCAAAACTTCATTATTAGATGTGTTTATTTGTACTTATATTTTGCAGATAACAAAATATGAACACATTTTATATATATGTACATACATATATAACCAAAGACACTATATACCATTATAGTATCTTTGATATAACACAAAATATTACATGAGACATGAATGTGGCAGTATAAGTATTTACGAACACAAATAAATACGAGTATATTATGTACATAACATAAAATGGATATAAATTCATTTTTATTTTATTTTTGCTTGTGTTACTGACTTTTTCTCTAAAACTATTCCAGACAAATTATAAACAATTGTGTTTTACCGATTTATAAAATGTATACTTATCATGCGAAAATACTACTTGAACTCATGTACACAAATAAACAATTTTTTTTCTTTTTTTATTCTTATACATCATGTACATAATATAACACGTATTCAATCTGCGAAACTAAATTTTAGAATATCCTATTTTTTTTTTTCGTTGTGTCATAGAAAAATATAAAAATGGAAAATAAAACATATAAATAAAAAATATAATAAGGAATAAGGATAAAAATACAAAAATGTATACATAACGGGAAGAAGAAAATGTTTTCGTTTGTTGTTATTTTCGTTTCACTCAAGTACAAAGTATACATACTCATGCTGGAATAACAATGCATATGTGCTCTCTACTCTAATATAATAAAAGATTTATTTGATATTCTGTTGTTGTGGCACAATTTTTCGTCCTGTTTTTGTCTCGATCTCAAACAAGTTAAAGTTGATATCAAAATAAAATTCACTATTATTTTATTTTATTTTATTCTTTTTATTATTATTTTTCTGTATTATCTTTTATCTAGTTTTAGCACGGATTTTATATTTTCAATAAACAAATTTGTTTTCTCATTTCAATATATGTATGTAAATGTATATAAAAAAATTGTCTAAAAAATATATACATATTCCACCATTCCTATCCCTACTATAACTACAAGAACATTTTTATTTGTTAATCTATCAAGAAAAAAAAAAAGCTAGAATTAGAATAAAATAAAATGCAAAAATTTAAAAAAATTCCTCGACATCTTTAGCAACAAACCTCTTTTTCTACGATAATAAATAATGTCATTTATTCTGCAATGTATTTTTGAATATTTTAAATATACCTACACATACACACAACAGAGTATATACAACCCATGTTCTATATATTATATGTAAATGGTAATAGGTGGTAATGGTTAATACATAAAAGAAAAATTATTAAAATGCAATACGATAAATTGAGAATCATCAGAAAAAGTATATACATATATGTATACAGAAGCATATATTTATGTAGTTGCTGTTGCTGCATTATCGAAATCATTTTCAAAGTTTATATGGTATCACAGACTGAATAGAAAATGAAGACGGTATATATAAGTAGAAAAAGTGTACTACATGTATATGTACAAGTGTAAAGGTAAGCGACTTTACTGCAGCGTGTATAAAGATACATATATTCATATAATATTTATGATGGAAATTAATAAAATAAACACGTACACGTACGTAAAAAAAAAAAAAAAAAAGAAAAAAATAAAAAAAATTATGGAAGTAAATATAATAATAAAGGACATAAAACTGAAATTTTTAGAACTGAATTCGTGAATGAAATTTTTTATTTTTGTAATCATAGTGTACTTACATATAATTATAGCACCAGGAGTACGTATTTATCTATTAGGACATTATATACATATATGTATTTGAAATGTTAGAGTGAATACGTAAGTACACACCTAGTCATAAATACAGGACTTTAAACATTGAAGTCCTAAGAAAAGTTTTCACATTTTTGAACTTTAAATAAATAAAAAAAAAAAATGTCCAGCATTTCTTTTATGTAAAATTCATCATTTAATCATATTTTAACATATATTTACCTATATCAGTTACTTATGCATATATTTTCTTCAACACATTACACATACATATGTAAGTAGATGCTATACGTACCTATTTAATGTAAATCCATGTAGAAAGATAATTTAAAGAAAAATATAAAAAAATACGCATCCTATAATATTTTTGTGGTATAAAACTTTTACATTTAAAACGTATAAGTAATGTATTTAAATGCTTTGCTCATATAGTACATTTACTATGAAAATATACATATACGTTTGTATACACTTTATGCATATAATAAATAAAAATATTATCATTATAAGAAGTAAATAATATATGTATAAATATATAGTGTATAGTACGAATGAAAAAAAGAAACAAGTGAACAGAAAATAAGAAAAGGATATCCTGTATATAATATGTTATGGAATAACTGATAAAATATGAATATTTTTTCCTTTCTTGTTGTTGTTGATGGTTTTCTTGTTGTGAATTTTATTTTAATTTATTTTTTTTTTTCTTCGTTCTGTCAAACTTTTGTTTATTTATTTTTATTTTTTGTTTTTTGTTATTCATTTTTTATTTTCCTGTCATGTTTATACTCGTACATATGTATATATATTCACGTACTTATGTAAAATAGAGAAAACTTATAAATAATTCAACAGCCGATTATTTATAAGAAGAAATATATATTTTCTTATTTTTTTTTATTTTCTTATACTATCTACTTTTTTTTCATATTTGCTGTTTATGTTTTTGTTCTTGCTCTTGTTAAAAAAACAAATAAAATAAAATAAAACATGAATAAAAAATCCAAAAATAAGTAGAAGAAATGAACCTTTTTTTTAATACCTTAACACTTGCGATTTTTTTTTCTTTTTTTTTTTTGTCGTTCCTTTTCCCTTAAAATGTTTTCTTTATAAAGATGACAAAATGATATAAAAAAGTGTTATACTAGATATCAAGTGGATAAGTATTATAAATATGTATTAGTTTGGTTTTTCTTTTCATCCTATCTCCTAATACTAAAGCATTCTATTAAAGTTATTAATTTCCATTTTCAGCATCATACTGTATATATTATGCAAATCTATATTTTTATTATTTAAGGATGACCTAGCTATGTATATAGTTTTTATTTCGATAAATTAAATTTTGATTAAACTTTATCTTTAAACTCATTTTAGAAAAAAAAAAATCTTTTTGAAATATTTTATAATATTTTTTCATTGAAGTGATTTCTATACTTTATAATTATCATGAATGCACGGCGATCTCCTACATTACCGTTTAACGGGGATTGCAAACCACTGAGTTGTTGGTAGAAAAATTGATATCACTTGGTTTGATCTACTCTTAGAGTGATCTAATAATAATTTGAGTTATTTGTCGTGAGCAAACAGATTAATCAATTCATTTCTGAGCTCTTTTTCTCAGCCAGCTGAAGCTCTGGTATACTCATTCAAAGCTGAGTGAACTTTGTGGGTAATAATAAAAGTCGGAAATAAACATGCAACGAACAACAATTGAACATTATTATTTTTACTTTTACCTTGGGTGGAGTAATGGAACTTTCACTTCAGGATCAGTAGCGACTTAGTTGCTCTGTTAGTGAAAACTACACATTACCATTTAAATACAAAAATCTTAAATAAAATTGACTTACACTTCTTTCGAAAGAAAACGTCGTCTCATATGAAAATTCTTACATATATTGAAAATAATTCAAATTCACGAAAATAATACGAATATTCATAATATGTACATATGTATGTACTTTCATAACAACATATACATACATACATATTTAAAAAAGGGCTTTCTTCGTTTGAAAACGTTTTCTATTATACTTTAAATAATCATAAAAATGAAAATTATGAAAGTTCAAAACTTCATCTTCCTTCTTTTCCAGCTTTATTTTTTTTTCCTTCTTAACACACATATACATTACTTATATGTAAAGTGATATATATGCATTTTTTTTCAATTTTATTTTTGTTCTAAAGTTTTTAAAATATAAACACATACATATAGACATTTAAGAATATATTTATACATAAAATTTACTTAGAAAAGACATAAATTTGCATTTTTATTGCAACAGTAGTTTTTTGCATATAAGATATTTCTTGTAAGTAAATACACACACTCGAAGATATATTATATACGTATATGTATGTATGAAAATATATAGAACTGTAAATATAACTTTATAAAAAGTTTTTTTCTCTTGATATAATACATTAAAATAATGTTTATTTTGATAATTTTTTTTTCTTTCATTTTTTTTTTTTTTTTCGTTTGTGTTTGTCTTTATATTTTTCTTGGTTGACTCTAAGACTGTTAAACAAGCAAGTATGGAGAAAAAAGCAAAAATTGTTATTATTTCTTATACATATTTGTATCTTTTATGTTTTTGTTTCACATTTTTAATTCTTTCAAATAGAAAAAAATTTATTCGTATACTCGTACAATATTTTTATTTGTAAATTGTATATTCATACAATAGCTGTATTTATGTAAGCTTGTAAATAATATCAGTATCATTGGTGCTATATGTGATTTTTTCTCCTACTCTGTTTTCCAATTTATCAAAAGTGATATTTTATTTTGCTGTATTGAAACCATGAAGAAAATAAATTTCTGTCTTTATTCTATAAAAAAATTTTTTTACTCTATCGGATAGAGTCTATCCAATAAAGAATATAAAAACAGTAGGTATTATACGTATTGGATTCTATCATATTCGAAAATGTATACACAAGTACGTATATACTATACAGTACAATAAATTTAAGATAATTAACACCAACATACAAGTAAACAAACAAACCAACCGCTGAGAAATTATTTTAAGTTTATGTAGAAATTTTGAATTTTATATGAGCGTACATATGCTCACATTAGTTACATATACATATCTACATAAATAGTCCAATATAATATACATATATCCATATATACATATGTAAGTATTTATGTACATTGAACTTTTTTGGATTTTCTAAACAAACACAAATGAAATTTCTCAAAGAAAAATAAAAGGAAAACCATAGAAAATGTGGAAAAACTTAAACTGTGCATATGCTTAAATATAAAACATATAAATTTATATATATGTATACAGATGAGAATTTAAATACATAATTTAATTTTTAAATTTTCTTGTAACTGTATTTATTATACATATATTATTATTATTATATATATTATATTACCATTTAACAAATTTAAATTTTCTATGTAACTGTGCACAAACCAAAGTGATTATAAATGATGATACATGTGTTTGTGCATTAAAATTTATGATTTCTATAAGTTAACTTCTGTTTAATATGCATCTACAATATCATCATCATCATCAAAAAATTAAAAATAAAATAAATATATGTATGTAAAAATATCCTTAACGTTGCATGAGATTTTCTTGCTGTTATTCTTATAAATATATGCACGCTTATACATTATGGTTCATATATATGTACTTATTTATAGCTTCTTCACATTACATGTGATATATTATATTCATCCATACATGTTAGTATGGTTATAGTGTTAGGATGTATTAGTCATCATCGTTCTTTCTTTCTTTAGAACTAAAATATAAGTAACGCACACTAATCATAAACCTTATGGATGTGTATAAAATGTAATTTAACTGATATAATAAAAATATACATTATTTAAAAATATAATATCTATATACCATTCACATTAGTTACTTGCATTATACCATATAGACAGAATAATGAACAGATGCTTAAATTCTCTCTTCATCATCTATTTTTGGAATAATTCCAGAAAAATTTATGTGTACAAGCAGTACGAATATAATATCATTTTCCGTTTTTATATTCTAAAAACAAATAAAAAAAAAATCTGTATATATTTATATTGTTTATATGCAGTCTATATTTATACTCCCAATCCCAATGTCTATGCATTAAGTATATGAAAATTACATTAAACAGAATGCAATGAAAAATGAAATTTAAAAACTTGAAAAAAAAAATTTTCCAACACAAAAATTATTCTCAAATGATAATTACTTCACAAAATTTTCATTTTTACATTCGCTGTGCTGGACATTGATATCTTTTTAATTTTCTTATTTTTATATCATACAGAAAAGTATGATTGTACATTTTGAAAAAGAAAAACTTAATTCAAGAAATAAAAAAAATAATTTCAAAGTCATCTTTATTGGCAACGTATACAACATTTTAAAATCCTTGAAATAAATAGAATCATCGCATTTTTCATTTTGAATATAAATATACTTCGATAGAAAAAAAAATTTTGCAAAGTTGATTTGTTGAATTCTATACCTATTCATGCATATGTATGTGCGTATTCGGAAAAAGGGCTGATACTTCTGTATCACATTATTCATTGATTTTCATTAAAATTGTTGAATGATTTTCCGTGTTTGTCATGCACAGTATTCGCATATTCTACTGAGAGAGAAAATCAACTTTTTCTCAACAATGAAAATATGAGCACACAAAATGTGAGAAATACTAGTTTTTTAGCGTACATACACGATAGTATACGTGCTCATATTTTATAGTTATGGACTTGAATAGATCGATGTTTATGCTGTTGGACTGGTGTTAGACTTGAGGTCTCAAGTTCAAACTCCAGCCAGCGCTACTACTCTCACCCAAGTCGATCATTAATTCAATCAGCAATGTACACAACAGTAACTGATTACTAATGACAAACTAGATGATATATCTGACAGAATTACTGATCGGCGGTACCATAATGGACTGAGTATCCATGTGTAATTTTTTTTTTTGAAAGAAAAAAAAATCATATATCTACTTTCATAAAAAAATCATGATCGTACTTTTCCTTAGTTTCATATTTATATTTTTTATTTTACGGAATTATAAATACATTTATATTAATTAATATACAGCATTGTGTGGAATACAGACACAGGCAGTTTAGTATTAATATATGGTGTAGATATCAATAAAATTGAAAAAAAAACAAAAGTTTGAAAATATAAGAATATTGATAAAATTTTAAAAAAAATTCTATTTCAATTATTCACAATAATCATATTAATAAATAAATTTTGGATTTATTTTAAATTTATATATACGGAGTTATACGAAATTGTATGTAAATTTAAAACCTATATACTCGTATTATATAAAAGATAATAATGTGATAATAATATACTTGTTTGTGTAGTATAAGTATAATACGTAAATTTATGAATTTTTATAAAATTTGTTATAACTACTACTTACTACGTTTATCTGAATTAATGCAGGCATTCGAATTCGAAAATTTATATATTGAATTATTACAATTGAATTTTATTTAAGGATTAAAAATTGTTTTTTGAAGATTATGTAATATAATAGGTATTTGGCTTGATATACGAAGAATATAGATATTATATTGAATAAATCTATACATAAATTTAAATTATCACTATAAATGCTATAGGCTCTCCTTCCTTTTCTATGCTCTCCATTGTACCTATGTATGTGCAGAAAATTGAGAAAAATTCATGGAATAAAATAGAATCGAATTAATATAAAAACTTATCTGTTAAAGAATATACTAAATACGTGCAATTACTTTTATTTGTTTTAATTTTTGAATTCCTTTCAGTTATTTATTACGTAACAGTTTCCAATCGAAGAATATAACTTATCTTCTTGGGTAATATGCAGAATTTATTACAAAGAACATTTTTTTTTTTCATTTTATCTCAAAAATTTCATTATTCTCATAATATATCCTATTTAATCTAGTACATTACATCCCAAAGTGAATATTTTAAAATGTAAAATCAGTTGAATTTCTCAATTTTTAAAATTTTGATTGAAAAGGATTTTAGCTTTTAAAAGCGTATACGTACTCTCAACTACAGGTATTAGTATATAAGAAGGCATCTCATTTATCCTTTTTTTTTCCTCCGAAATAATCTGATCTTTAACCGATTGATTGATTGATTGGTATGGTATTTTAACATTTTCATGTAATATCTTTAAAATACATTTACTATAATATATACACACAAAATTGTACACGTAAATTTTGAATATTGGAATACATTACAGTATCTACATACATATATACATTATATATGTAATACATTTTTTGTTAAAATTTTTTCGTTACTATAATATCACTTTATTACAATACAATAAAGTGTTCTTAACGAATTCGTTATGTGCATAACAAACAATCAATACAGATAATAAAAGTGTGTTCAGGTGTATATGTATGCTATATATAAAAGAATCAATAATATATTTATCAAATTTTAATACTTTTCATATAGTTGAAGAAGAATGCTCTAAGTATATAATAATATAGGTTGTGTGCGTCCATGTATAGTATGAATGTATACAGATTCGGAGTAAACGTTACATGGTAATAATAATTTTCATTTAATTGTTTCCATATACAATTTACATACAAAATACACACAAGTAATAATAATTTGAGTGTGTATTTGTACTTCTCAAATTTTCGTATATAGAACTGAAGTGAAGAATATATCGATTTTTTTTCGTATACCTATCCTTTATTTTATGCAAAATAATACTCATCTTATAAGTACATTACACATAATAGATACCATGTACATATATGTTGATAGGTGTATATGTATATAAAAGCATACATATACTATGTCTATATCTACATATAAGGATATACGTATGTATATTGTATATAATATGAGAAAATTATACTTGTTATATGTATGTGTAATAATGTTTTGCGCTAATTTTGTATAAAGTATACGAAAAAAATTTTCTTTCATTTCGTATGTATATCAAGATAATTTGAATGTTCGAACTGTTAAATATTCATGAAAGCGAAAATCCTCATTCATACAAATATACAGACTTTTTATCATTGATTTCAAACTTATATATGAGAATCTCTATATATGTACTACAAGAAGCTTCAACTTTTAGGAGGTAAATTTTGTATTTTTCTTTTATTGTTTTTTACTTTATTCATAATTTTGATATTATTAAATACAGCCACATGCAATGCAATCGTTCTAATCATTTTATACATATACATATAAGTACGTACAATGTTTCTATTGTTTACAGTATATACGTACATAATATTTCTGTTCTAAAAATATATTTTTTTTTCTTTATTATTATAGAAAACAATAAACAAAGAAAAAGGAAAGCAAAAGTTAAAACTAACTAACATAAAGAAATAATTCAGCGGAAAATAATAAAGGATACACATGTAAATTACATACTGCGAAACGGTATATTCGTTCGTATAACTTTTGTATAAATTAAGAAAATAAATTTTTTTTTTTTGAAATTCAAGGTTTCCCATATACTTATTTTAACTTATTTTATGATGACGTTCAAGTTGATAAATTTCACTAACAGTTTTACGAGTACTTGTTATTTCATACAGAGGAAAGTATGGAATTCAGTTTTTGTAATAACTTGACTTTCAGAGTCATCATAATAGTTGATGAAAATGACAACAATAAGTGATGAGAAAATAAATATGCGCAAATATAGAAGAGATCCACCTACACATAATTTTGTTTCATTGCTGTTTTATATTTTTGTTTTCATTTTACATTTTTGGAATTGAAAAACAAAATTACTATCCTTTTTTTTTTTTCATTTATTTAACTCACATTTTGACAAGGTGAAAAACTTTCATCATTATAGTGAATTCAGTATGACAAAATATAAAATGAGATGTGAAAAAAAATGTTAAAATATGAATAACATCAGCAGATAATGTAAACAAACAAAACAAACTAAAAAAAAAAATAAAAATAAAATAAAATTGTAAAACAAAAAATTGAATGATAATTTTTGAGTACATTCGCATGAGTTTGTTTGTTTGTTTGCAGTAACTAAAATGCAAGTGAGGCATGTACGAGTATTATTTCATATACATATATATACGTACATATGTAAAATTACAGGTAAAAATACAATCATCAGATTCATCTATGCAATGCATATGTACTCGTACAAATTCAAATGAACATGGGTTGGGGTCGTATGCATTTAATACATCCCATACAAATATTCATGCATACAAATATTACAATGCAAACATATCAACATATTGTAGTACATATATGCGGCATTCAAATTGAAAGATCTGCATTTATGTACTATATATACAAACGACATGTATAAGCATGTAAAATATACATAATATGTGCATAGTTTTTTGAGCATTTAATGACTAAATAAATTTTTTCAGAATCTTTGGTCCTTTTTCTCTCAATTTTTTTTTTTTTAATTATATTTATTTTGTTCAGTTTTTTAAAAAATTATTCATAATGGTGTCAAGGAATTTATTGTATAAAATGCACACTTACTATATGAGCCCATACCTATTATAAAGATATGTTGACTGTTTTC
Source organism: Villa cingulata (assembly GCA_951394055.1). Lineage (NCBI taxonomy): Eukaryota > Metazoa > Arthropoda > Insecta > Diptera > Bombyliidae > Villa > Villa cingulata. The sequence continues at coordinate 29,670,074 of OX596021.1, read as the reverse complement.
CTTTTAAAATTATATATAGGTACAGAGATACAGACTCGAATACATACATAATAATGTAATGTGTAGTAATGTGAATATAATGAACATCATATAATGTGAAACATTTTTTTTTTACTTTGTTTTTTGAATTTTACTTTTAGTTTTATTTGTTTTTTCTTTAATATTATTGTTTATTATTTTAAATGAAAAAATTACATTTAAAGTGCATTTTTTATAATAATAATGATAATATATAAAAAATATGAACTGTTGACACATATTTATAAAAGAATTTTTATTCATTTTACATAACCACATCCACATACATACATATACGTGAATACCCAATATGTGATGATATAGTAAATAAATAGATTTGAAGTACATACAATGTATGTACATGTGTACTTATATGTAGGTATTTAAACATTTGAATTTTTTATGAAGAAGAATTTATATATAATTACATATAATGTAACTTAAAAAACAAAAATAAAATATAATATAATGTACAATAATTGTAAAAATTATATAAAATAATAATCAAGATAATAGCTTTTTCATTAAATATATATGACACAATTTAATTATTAAATTTTCTTTTAAAATTTAACACTCTCTCTAACATTACCTCACCATTATCTACGTAAAACAATTTTTATATGAAATAATTTATTTTCACTTGAATTTTACAATTGCAATGAATACATATTACATCATAAAAATGAAAATTTATTTGATATAAAAGTGTACAGTATGCATGAGTATGTGTATATAAATTGAGGTTAAATTTCTAATTTGTGTATACCACAATAATTTTTGTCTGGAATGGATTGCTAACCAATCTCCCTACCCTCTCATCTGTGAGAAAACACTGCACTCATAATATTTTGTTTGAAAAATTACCGGTTAACCGGTACCAGTTACCAGGAGCCACCATTAGCGGGAGGTACGGTATATGCATGAATTTGACTTTAATAAAATCATCAGAGTTCACACTCTCTCTCTCTCTCTCTCTCTCTCTCTCTCTCTCTCTTTCTCTCTCTATAGACGATCGGTAGCTATACCCTACTGTTGATTTCATCACTGCATGGTGGCCATAAAAATATACGGATATATATATTGATTCGTTAAAAAAATTTCAAAATCTGATTTTTAGAATTTTAAGATTATCTCTCATATGACTCATAAAAAACAAAAAAAAAACAACCCACTGTAATCTATGCTACATATTGAATTTGAGATATAAATGCCAAAATATACATATTACGGTGTATGCATATTCCATAAAAGAATCACAAATCCTTCGCGTATTATTATTATCCTTTTTTTTTTTGTTCAACGAAACTATAGAACCAAAACAGTATATTAAATTATTCAAAATATAACTAAAATCTTTTTACGATCAAAAATTTTATTTACAAGTACATATTTATTTTGATTTTTATTTTTGTTTTTACTTTTTGTTTTCTCATTTTATATATTTCATTTTATCCTTAAATATATATCATTGGAAAAATAAGGTGAAAAAAAATCAAATACATACTTTCGAAAAATAAGTATATGTATGTATATAATAGGTATCTACCCGTGATTTTTATTTATTTTTTTATTTTCTTGCATTTTGGTTTCATGTTGATTAATAGTAGCAATAAAAAAATGAAACTTTCCATAATCATAAATTTTTCTAACATGATCCAAAAATAAAAAAAAAAAAAACAATTTTTTTTAGAGTACGTATTTATGTATTTTTTTATTTTTATTTTAAATTTTTTTATTTTTTTTTGTGTATGGGTTAATGTACATACATATATGTATGTAGGTACATGAATATGTTTTGCATTAGAGAGAATAATAAATTATAACACCCATGAGAATACTTCATGTATGCAGGGAAATACTAAAACATACACATATGCTATACGAGTATACATATATGTAGTTTGATAGAGGTAAACAAAAAAATTAAAAAATATGAAACGAAATATACATAAGTATAAAAAATATTTTCACTTTATCACAAACAAATGTGTGTGTGTGTGCGAAATATAAAAAAAAAATTACATGCTATCACATTAATAGAATAAGACCGAATATTTAGGTATATACATACATACGTAAATACACACGATTACATATAATGTACGTGTTTATATTATATTTTCACGATTTTACGCATTTTCTTTTATTCATTTTTTTTATACATATTCATTTGTATTTTTTTTTTTTTTTTTGTGTGTGATATAAAATAAAAATAATAATTTTGATTTATTTAATATGTAACTTGATAAAATATATGTATATAAACGAGTTTGTATTTAGTATAAAACAATAGAGAATGAAAATTATGAAAGCGTAAAGAAAAAAAAAACAAAAATAAATAAAAAAATAAAGAATATATATTTATTTCAAATTTTATGATAAAAATCAAACGTAATAAAAATAAAAATGAAGAAAGACAAAATAAAAAGATTTATTCATTCATTCACTTCTGTAGCATTTACGTATATATTATACTGATTGTACATATGTACATATATGTATATCCATAGAAATGTGTCTGTATAAAATGTATAAAAGTAGGTATAATAAAAATTTGTAATAATAATACATATGTGAAGAAATTCTTGTTAATTTTACATCAAAAACATATAAATTCAATCGAAAAATTAACGAATTATGAAAAGTAACATTTATTTAATACAATTTATTAACCATGTAGAAAATAATTAGTTTTATTTCTTTTTTTTTTTTCAAATGTAATACTTTCAGCTATACAAATATCTTCTCACATAGGCATATATTCAAAGTATGTACCTATTATGTGCTTTTGCGGATGTAAATGATGAGTACAAGTACAAGATGATGATGTATAAGAAATACAAATACGTGTACTCAAAGGTAAACGTATAACGTATGCGTATGACTACCTAAAGTACATATTTACATACATTATATCGGGTGGTGATTCATTTAGAAATTCTTAGTTGCATTAATTAAAAATAAATAAATAAATATGTAATTGCATTTATTAGGTTAATTTCTACTTTCATTCATTTTTTAATAAATTACATTATTTTTTTAACATTACACCCATATGGTGAGATTTAAATTTCTTAAATTTATCAATTATTCGAGTAATATTGTCTTCCAATTGCAGTTCTTCAATTATTTTATAACCAACTTTCACGGATTTAAACTTCTTTAACTTTATGTAGTCGCAAAGGAACAAAGAATCTAGACCCGACAAAGTATTTTCATGACGAAAAAATATCAAAAAATACTGACCATATAAATCATAAACTAATGACAAATTGACACGATTCACTCCTGATCTGTCATAATATTTTTAATGAAAAAGTTCTCCTGTCTAAATATTAAACACCCTATAAGTATGCTCGTGTCATGTACGTATGATAGGAGTATTAATTGCAGTTGTAAGAGGTAAAATACATAACTAATAAAATTCTGAAAAATTTTCTTCGTAAACATTATGTATCTTATTAAAATAACAATATATTATGTATTTAATAAGTTTATCAAAATTTAATTATGTGAAACTAATTAATGAACCATTACAAATTATTAATAAAGTTTATCTTATCGAATTTTATCCTATAATCCCTTTTCATTAATTTTAATTTTAATTAATTGTACTTTTATTAACATATGTGTGTATATACTTAAATTAACTTAAAAATCATATATCAAAGATTATAACATGTGAAATAAAAAAAAAAAAAACAAGAATATTTTTGCTTGCGTGTTTATTACATTTCATATTCTACTTATATTTTCGCGTTTTACCTCCATTCATATTTTATTCTCAATTAGTTATATATAAAGATTTTATATGTGTTATACTCGTATATGAAATGAAAAACTGATTTACACTGATGTAGTATTGAAGGACAAAATACAGATTTTTGTTTACAATACCGATTGAATGTAATAATAAATTTATAAAATGTTTGTATACAAAATGTATAGGTAAGTATGTAATAGATTCGTGTATATATACATAACATATGAATCTGCACTTTAAAATCAAGGTTAAATCTTTCAAATTTTTCATTTATAACTAATCATCTTTATTAGATCTTTAAAAATATTCGATATTAAATATAAATTAAACTTAATAAAATTCATTTAAAATTCTACATAAATAAATACATACTCGTATTGGAGTACATGTGATACGTCATAAGTATTATGTATCTGTATGCCTGTAGTATATATACATAGATAACCAAAAAATTAATGAAAAATATTCGAATCATTCTTGTTTATTGTTTGCTTTTTTTTTCTTTTTTAGATTTCCAGATTTTCTTTGTGCACATAATTTTTTTATATCTAAAAATAATTATCATCATGTAATTTTGTTTCTAAAATGGTTCTGGTTAATGAGTTTTTAATTAAAGTTTCTAACACACTTTAAAAAAAAAATAATAATAATAAAAATCAATGAAAATAAATTTTTTTTTGTACTTACATACACGATGATAATGTTATGATATTTTGATAAATAAAAATTTGAACTTACCTGAAAATATATATAAAATGAAAAGAAAAAAAATATGTAATTAAATATAAATCTACAATTACATATAATATATATAATATATTTAAAAAATACAATTCTACATATTTATAGATTTTTTAAAAACTTAGTCGAACGAATGTATACACATAAAATAAACTTCAATCAAGACAGAATTTGAACAGAAAGAATTTTGAAGTAAAGAAAATATAAATGAAACTTTTATTAACATATATTAACTTCGATAACTTGTACGAACTTATTTATATGATAAGTTGTATAAGACGTAATTTTAATACACAATTTAGAATTTTAAAATAAACTATTTTATTAAATTCAAAAATTTTAAATTAAATTATTTAAATATGATACAGAAAAATATCAAAATATCAAATTTAATAATTTTTGGTAGAAATCATTGAAACTGATGCGATTGTTTAAAGTATTATACAAAGTATTACACAAAAAGTATTATGTATTATATTGGAACTAATAAGTGAACGAACGAACGAACGAACGAACGAAAATTCAAATGTTTCGATAAAAATATCACTCAAATCAAATTAACTTTTAATAATTCTGTGGTCACAAGCGATAACCGCTTAAGTCGATATAAGGCAAAAATGAGTATGAGTTTTACTGCATTCTCCGCATCAAGCTCTATGTGCACACAAAATTTGGTTTTCCTACCACTTTTGTAGCCAAAGTTATTGCTTAAAAACATTATCGCTTATGTCGAATAGTTCATGACTTACATATGCAATAACCGCCTAAATCAACATAATAATATTGGAGAGATATTTTATGTTTAAAAATACAGGCTTATCTAAACTTAAGTTATTATTGCACAATATATTTGGAAACAGCTTCTCAAAATTGTAAGGTATATCATAACAGCCTATCTCGAGTTAAGCGTTTTTGGAACGTAAAAGTTTATCATCGAACTTTACAATAATGACTTAATCAATATAAATCTAGGAAATTAAAAATAGATTTTTGCAATAAAAATGTAAAATTACAAATTTGCATAAATATCCTAAATTTCAAATTCTCAAATATTTTTGTTCTAGAACATACTCAATTTTAAATAATTTCAATTTTTAATTGTTTAGTTATCAATTTAAGAAAATTTTTCTCATAATAGTCTTCCATTCAACACGAAATTATTGTTTTTGACCATCAAATTTGTGTAAAAAATATGTTCAAATTTTTAAACCGTGTTTACTCAAAACCACAATTTTAGACTTAAGCGATTATCGCTTGTGACCACAGAATTGTAATCGAGTTCATTTAACTCAATGTAATCAAACTATTGATTTGTGTTATTTCAAGTCAAATTTAATAATAGGCCTGAAGGTATACATATACTTACATTTGTATACATACTAAACATTACAGTCTGCACACTGATTTTTATGTCAAATTTTAATTATACCTATATTTTATGCAATAAACGATTGTAATGTAATAAAAACTATGGCAAAATATTATTTAAAATTTACCACGTGATCATATAGTAATAGGTAATTAATATTAGAAGAAAATAAATGTGTGTGTTTTGGTATTCATATTACCACAAAAGTCTTTACGAGTATATAATAATAATTTCAACATTAGGTAGTAAATATCAATTTACGTATAATAGTGAAAATACTCATACTCATATATGAGTGTTTATGTAACAAATCACTTGCGGTATTAAGTCACTGAAATATAGGCAAAATTTCATTGATAAATAACGTGAAATTGCAGTGTAATGAATTTCTTTATATACCAGTACATAATATACATATCTACAATTTCAAGGTATATATCATAATTCTTGTGTACAAATAGCTACATTATATCATTATATGTATGCATGTACTGTGGTGTAGTAAAATAAACAATTTAGGATTATCGTATGAAGAATTTATGTATTAAATACGAAATACACATTACCAAATTATAACTACGAATAGATAAAATATAAATATACAAGTACACATTATAAAAGAATTACATAATATATAAGTGAATAAATTTATGAAAATTGATACTCATAAAAGACAAATTGAAAATAAATAGGTATGAAAAAAAAAATAATAAAAGGATATATATCAAGTATAAGGACTAAATTTATGTAAGCACGAAAGTTCGAAATTTCGTATAATTTCTATTAACGAAATTTGTAGGTAGGTACCTAATACAAAAATAAATATGATATGCATATGATAATAAAAATAGAAAAATTTATAAATTATCAACAATTTTTTTTTTTTATTTTTTGAATATAGTTTTATGATATTTTGACTTTCAGTTCTGCATTTAGGTACCTACTTCAAAAAAAAAAAAAAAAAAAATTCAATTACATAATTCGTATATGCATGAATTCGTATAAATTAAATCTCAATAATTGCTTGGAATTTATTTCCACATAAAATTAAAGATATATGTACTATAACTATTTTTTTATATTTTTATAATTGTTTTTTTTAGAATTTAGATGAGTACATTATATGTATGTATATGTACGTATACTATTACGCATCATCGCTTTAACTATAGTTAACTTCTAATTTGAATAAATGATTAAATTTTTTGTTTTGTCTCTTATATTCAAAACGATATTTAAATTAATCTGATTGATGTCGATAAAAGGCAAAAAAAATATATATGTATATATATGTATATATATTTTATTATGTCACCACAAACAAACAAACAAACAAAATTAATAAAGCTGGTATAAATGAAGAATATAAATATTGTATATATAAATGGTCATAAAATTTAATTAAAAATTATTCTAAAATCAATATCAATACTCACACATACATATATAATATACATATAAGTATATTTGCATATTTATTTAGATAAATATATGTATATAGGTATACACATCCGAAATATACAAACATTTGAAGAAAAAAATAACATCAAATATAAATTGAAAAAGACTCAAATACACACTGTATTATAAGGTATAGATGGGTAGATATGCATATATGTCAATATATATGCATATTTAATAAAAGATAAAATTGACAGTTTTTAAAATATATATACATATAATTTTCAAATATTTCATGATATGTACATTTATGACAAAATATTTTTCAACAAAATTTTCTATATAGAAATTATTATCAATTTGATCATATCAATTGTATCTACGAGTATATATTGATATGTACATATCTATTTGCAGCCATGACCATAATTTGTAAATGATTTTTCATATCTTTTTACCTTCAAACATGCAATTTTGTATTTATTTTTTTTTAGATATTTGTACGTATATCTCTATTCCCTGATAAATGTACAAAATCCTTCATGATGTTTATGATATATGATATATGATATATGTATATATGTATGTATTATGTATTCACGTTTAAATTATATACGAAAAATATAAACAAATTGTTTGCCATTTATTTTTATTTGCTTGCATACTTTTGTGTTTACTTTATTGACTGTTCTGTTCTTTTGTGAGCTGTATAATTTTATTCAATTTTTCTTGTACCTAATATTATTTTTATTTTTTGCAATCATTTTTAAGTGGCATTTCACGTTATATTTGAATGTGAATTTGTATACAAAATGTATGTATCTACCAATATAATATTTGATAATATCTATATCAAGAATATTTCTTATAATAAATACAATATTTTTATTGATTCATATTCTCATATGATGTGTTGATGTTTATATTTGCAACAAAAAATTTTTAAAGAATAAAAAATTATGTCAAATGTAGTATAAGTTTGAAAAATGACCTTGTCAACAGCATATTATCGCGTATTTTCAGGTTCATATATCATCATCCATCTCAAAAAAAACAAATACAGACTAAAGCAAAAACATCTATTTGAAAACCACAAAAATACGAGTACCTATAATTTACATCAGTATGATCGTTAATTTTAGTTAAAAGCTTTATGTGTGGATATAATCTGTTGGTTGGTTGGAAGGTAAAAACATAAAAATTTGCGAAGTAGTTAAAAAACGTAAGTAAAAAACAAAATTCGAAGCAAATAATTGAAACAAAAAATACACTATACATTAATGAAAATGTAATTTTCATGCACAGTAAACACGCAAATCATCAGTTGTATACGCGAGTACGTAAGTAAGTATATCTATGTGGGTGTACGTAAAATGGAAATCCATACGACCATCTGTGGTGTGGTGTAATGTGAAATTAGCTACATATACCTACCATTTGTGTATTCAACATTTTGATTTTAATTTTTAAATGTAAGAAATGACAGATTTAAGAATAAAGTTAAAAATTGAGCATAAAATAATTGTATCAGAACTAACCAAAAAAATAAATAAAAAAAATATATGCATACTATCATTCCTATCCCTCTATCTTTCAATCAATTTTTTTTTCTTGTTCATTGCATTCTCATTCCAGCTCCACTCAAAATGAAAAATAATTATAAAAATCTTTCAAGTACAAATTAAACTGAATCTTGATATGCCTTCATTTATTGTATGGAGAGTATTGGAGATAATTTGTAATGTAATGTTTTTTTACATGTGGCGCGGCGCATAAACATTAAAGCAACAAAAAAAAAAACAATTTTTTTTTATTAATTTCTAAACACAGACTGTTCTGCTATACTAACATTGAAATAAATGTCTCATAGCCCCCCATAGCAATGTTTTATAACTGATTTGAATGAAAATGTTTTAAACGACTGGAAAATTAAAAAAAAAAAATTTTATTATTGTGCATATATAGAACAGCTATACTAAAAGGATAATTAGTTTTACAATTTTCACATATAGCCATGCCATTATAAGTACATATGTAAATGTGTATAACGGAAATATTTTAATACTTAACACTGTACTTAAACAGCAACAATAATATGTAGTATGAATGAAATGAAATTAAAAAAAAAAAAAAAAACAAAAAAAAAATTAATAAAAAAATATAAAAAAAAAAATAAAAGGAAAAACTTTGAAAATCATGTATTTACCACAAATGTACACAATTTCCTTAACACATATTCACTCTTTTATATAATATATATTTACGATTATAAAGTAATCTAGGGAATAAAGTCCTGCGACAACATTTTCAATATATAATATAGTATAGTATAGTATATGCTATACACATGTGTGTATATGGCCTATATGTATGCCTGTTTATACATAATGTATATGTGTAAAATTTCTCTTGAACTATAAATGAGTTATTGATGTTTCGTGTTAAATGAACATTATATTTTGTTCAAGTCATAACTAAAAATGTATAATTACCCATCTATTATATATGTTACATACGCTAATGTATAATACAGCTAAACAGTCAGAAAAGTGTGTTTAAAAATAGGTACATATATATATATATTCGTATGTATTTTATGTGTGTTTACTACAAGTATCATATGTAGTATGTAGAATAAAGAATTATTAAATAACATTATAGTATTTTGTATAAATTATACAAACACATTTTGATACATTTTACATGTAAATTAAATGTTTTTTTAAATTTTCTATAATAAATACATACTCTTGAAAGCACTACATACATACACATGTAAGTGTGTTTATAAAAATATGAATGTAAGTATGTTTGCATGTAATCGTAGAATGTATATATATATGTATGTATGTACAAACATTCTAATACAGAAGTAATTAATCAGGAACATAAATTTTCATTGTTTTATACAACATTTTACTGTTGTTTTTTTATAGCATATGTTCTCTTGTATGTTTTGTATGGTTTTTTTTTATAATGTACATACATACATATGTATATATTAAAATTTAGTCCTTTTTTGTTTTTCTTTTTCCATGACGCTAATATGATATTGATATAGTAGTGTGTGTACTATAAACATATGTATGTGGAATTAATTGGTGTAATATTTTATGCATGGTTAAGGATATATAAAATATTTTATGATTTTGATTATTTCATTAATTTTTTTTCTTTTGCACTTTTAATTTAATTCAATTATCTATGTACATTATATAGAAGTCGTTGTATGTGCAACGACAAAAAAAAATGTTTTTTTCTACGCTGTCAAAATTAGAGTTGCATTATTATTATTTTTTTTTTTTTTTGAGAATGAGGCAAATTCATATTTTTGTGGATATTGTAAAGTTTCGATTATTTATAAGAGTAAAATGAAATAATGATAAATGACGAAGTTTTATGAATATGACCGACTGATTTATTTGTAATTAAATACGTAATGCAAAAGTAATGTAAGTTAAAAAATAATTTATATTCACAAGAACAAAAAAGAAAAAAATTACAATTTAATTAAATTCAAAAAAGTGGGGCTTGAATAGCTCGATGGTTGTGTGTCGGTCTTGCGATCTTTGAGATCACGGTTCGAACCCCAGCCAGCGCACTACTCTTGCCCAAGTCGATCAAAAATTTTTCCCATCAGCAATGTACACCAGTAACTGATTACTGATGATAAACTGGATAATATGAATATCTGACATAAAATTACTGATCGGCGGTGCCATGGACTGAGTATCCGCGTGCACTTAATATATACTATATACTATATACATTTATGTATATATGTATATCTTAAAAAAAAAAAAAAAAAAAAAAATTCAATATTTTAGCAATTTTTTTTTCTTCCGATTCAATAATTCTCATTATATTCAATATTAATTTTAAACAAAATATTTGTATATAATTACAAATACACAAATCGACATATATTCGTATTATTACATGTGTGAAAAGAAATTCTGAAAAATTATAATTCAAAATTATTAATTTTTGTTTTTTTCTTTTTTTTTGTTTTTTAATTTTATATATCAAAAATGTATATTTAAATGAATTAATTTGCGAATAAATGTTCATAAATGAATTGTTAAAAAAAATGTTTGCTTTTTTATATATTTAATTTTTCATTATTGAGAAATCATGCGTAATTTTATATTTAAATAGATAGGTATATGAACAATAAACATACTGTATGTATGTAATTCCTTTTTAATATTATGTAGGTATAGGTAATTCCTTTTTGATTAAACAATTAAAAAATAATAAATTATAACCATACGATATAAAATATTTTTGGAAATAGTTAAAGTTATAAAAATACATCGGGTATAATATTTAATTTTCATTTTGCTTTACAATTTAAAAAAATAAATTGATAAATTTTGCTATACCTATATGTATATTGTATGTTATATATAGAAATTTTAATAAATTTCTACGTATCTTCTACGAAATTTATATTTTCCTTCTCCTTGTTATATTTCTTTTATATTTCTAATATATAAAAGGCAGACGAAGAAAGAGCTGCAAGAAAAGGTCTGGTGGGAGAGTAAGCTATAGTGGGGAAAAAGATCTGTCGGATCGGGAGGTTACGTAAACTTTGATGGGATGGCGTGTCTGACGATTTACGAAAACATATAGGGTGAAAAATTGAAGAAAGTTAGTTGAGCAACGAAATAGAGTGACGGCAACTTGCGATGCTTCTTCATGGACTGTGGCGCCAACATTATGATATAAAAGGGAAGAAAACAATATGTATATATGTATAATTATATGTATGTAATGTTATATTCAAAATATTTTTTTAAATTTTATGTATTATTCATATTATTTTTTATTTTATAATAGATAACAATATGTACATATATACACCGAAATACAATTACATAAATATATGAATTTAAATTATTCCTTTTATAATAGTACAAAAATAGGAACGCATTACATTATTATGAAAGTTATATATCAACGGGTGAGGAGTTAGGGGCCTCAGAAGTTTTTTTTTTTTGAGGTCAAGAGATTTGTTTCCTATTTGTGGTCATAACTCACGAAATCATTCAGTTTCAGACACTGGTCAAGTCAGATTAGTAGGAGGAAAACCGGCCAAACAATGAGATTTTCTAAACTTATCATTTTGGAGACAAAGTGATCAGTATTTATAGTCAATTTTTACTTGTCCATTTTGTTTCGTTTACTTTGTTACTATTAGCTTAGTTTTTTTTGTCTAGAAATGTGCTAAATTGTAACCAACCTAAATTGAATTTTGTAGTTATAATGCAAAAAAACACATTTGTTCAAATAATTTTATTATAAGTATCACGGAAGATTTCTAAAATTGCGATAAATTTATTTACTAAAAAAAAAAACTATTGTTATTAATATTTCAAGAATAATGTTTTCATTGTTTTCTAATTATACAAAAATAAAATATGCATATGTATTTTAAAAGCATTCAAAGACTGAGAAATTCCTATTATGACTTAAACATTTTATTTAACAAACTATAACACATTTCTTTTGTTTTATTATAATCATATTTATTTTTATCCTGCAAGTGTTGTTTATTATGGAAAAAATATTTTTTTATTTCTTAATTAATCGAGCCAAAAAAAAACATTTTTATAAACTAGACATTTATTCCAGTATTATTAGATATCCATTCCAGGTAATAACTAACCTTTGTCAAAACTTGTGCAGTATTTAGATCACACGAGGCTGACACCATTGAACTAACACCAACAACAATATTTGTACCATTTTCTTTAAGTACATTTGGTCCGCCGGAATCGCCATAACAAGGTGTTGATGATGGGGAATTAATACAAATTTGTTTATTGCTTTGAAATTGGTATGAAATATTATAAGGTATGAGGTATTCAGATAATTTGTTGCATTCAACACCGTCCACTACTTTTGTTTTCACATAATGTAAAATATGAGGGATAGCGTAATCGTAATCGGATTCACGTATAATACCCCAGCCAGAGGTAACGATTGTTTTGTTTAAGAGTTCTTCTTCGGTTTGATAATGGCTTGGTAATTTTGCTATTTGAATATAATCTACGAAACGAAACATTGAAAAAATTATCTCAGTATATTAACTTATGTATTTTATATAATGTAGATATATAAATTTTATATTTTGATTGTTACTTACTGCTAAATTCAACTGGTTTAGGCAATTTTATAAGTGCAATGTCATGACCTAACGTTGTTTTAGTGTAGTTTGGATGTATTATGAAATTATTTTTTGGAACAACAAAATACTTTCTCTCTGTGTCATTAGATTTTCGATTTACTTCACCAAGTATTACAACGGCAAAATTTAATAATTCTGTTGAATCTGTGTCTGAAGTTGCACAATGTGCTGCAGTCAATATATATAAATCTGAAATTAGAGTTCCACCACACATATTTCCTGGTTCATTTTCTTTGTCGAAAAAAAATAGAAACGCTTGATACGGTAAATCTCCTTGTTTAGCCGGCTTTCCACCTATTATTCTCAGTTGAGCTTCAGAGTGAGCGAATACTGTCATCAATATTACAAAAATTGATATCACAAACATTTTTTCTCGTCAATTTAATATTTTTTTCAGATAATTAGTACTTATAGTAGAAAATCTTTTAGAAAACTTATCATTTTGGAGACGAAGTGATCAGTATTTATAGTCAATTTTTACTTATTAATTTGTTTAGTTCATTTTGTTTTTGAGTTAGCTGTTTGTTTCCCAGAAATGTGCTAAAATGTTACGCACTTTAATTGAATTTTGTACATGATGTAAAATAAATCCATTTGTTCAAATAATTTTATTATAAGTACGTGGAAAATTTCTAAAATTTATTTACGATGTATTATTTAGATTTACGTAATACGCAATAAATTTATTTACATATATATGAGTGTAATTAAGAAATTGACGTATTTATTTTTGTTTGTCAAAAACTCAAACACATGTGTTTTTCATGGCCACATACTTATTTCGACGCGTTGAAAAATTTACCTAAATTTTCCTGGAATTCTTATACCACGTAATATTATAAAAATTATGTACATAATTCGTTTGAATAGAAAATAATGAAAACAAAAAAAAAACAATTGTTATTAATATTTCAAGAATAATGTTTTCATTGTTTTCTAATTATACAAAAATAAATATTATACTTGAATATTTTATTTAAAAAAACTATACCACACGTTTCTTTTGTTTTATTATACTAATCACATTTATTTTTATTCTTCAAGTGTTCTTTATTATGAAAAAATATTTTTTTATTTCTTAATAATTAGTCGAACCGAAAAAACATTTTTTAAACTAGACAATAATTCCAGTATTCTGAGATATCCAATCCAGGTAATAACTAACTTTTGTCAAAATTTGTGTAGTAAGTAGTATTTAGACAACACAAGGGTGACGCCAATGAATTAACACCAACAACAACATTTACACCATTTTCTCTAAGTACATTTGGTCCGCCGGAATCGCCATCACAAAATGTTGATATAGGGGAATTAATATAAATTTGTGTTTTACTATAAAACTCAATTTTATGAGATTTAAATGCTTTGCTGCATTCAAAACCGTGCACTACTTTCGTTTTCATATATGTAATGTGAAATTTCTGGAAATTTTCATAAATTTAAATGTATTCTAAAACAATAAAACATTATTGAGAAATTTATCACTAACTAATCTGAAATATAATTTTTAGGTTTTGATTGCTATAAACTTACTGCTAAACTAATTAATTCAGTTAATTTTATTAATGCAACATCTTGCTGTGACGTGGAATTATTGAAATCAGGATGTCTTACAAAGTGTTCCTTTGAAACTTCATCTCTTGCCCTTCTACATTTTTTTTATTATTCAAAAACTCAAATTTCAATTGATTGTATAGAAATATAAAAACGCATTTGTTGCTGATTATTTATTTCGACGTTAGAAATTAATTTTGCTTTATTTTTCTGGATTTGTTTCTGTTCGACATATTTAAAACGAAAACAAAAAATAGAAGTAGATATATTTGATTTCTAAAAGATTTTCTACTATAAGTACTAATTATCAGAAAAAAATATTAAACTGCCGAGAAAAAATGTTTGTGATATCAATTTTTGTGATATTGATGACAGTATTCGCTCACTCTGAAGCTCAACTGAGAATAGTAGGTGGAAAGCCGGCTAAACAAGGAGATTTACCGTATCAAGCGTTTCTATATTTTCTTAACCAGACGACTAAAAATGAAACTGGAAATGTTACCAAATGCAGTGGTACTCTAATTTCCAATGAATATATATTGACTGCAGCACATTGTGCAACTTCAAAAACAGATTCAACAGAATTATTAAATTTTGCCGTTATAATACTTGGTATAGTAGATCGAAATTCTAATGAAACGGGGAGAGAGTTGATTTGGGTTCCAAAAAATAATTTCATAATACATCCAAACTACACTACTAATTCAAATTTAGAGCATGATATTGCACTTATAAAATTGCGTAAACCAGTTGAATTTAGCAGTAAGTAACAATCAAAATATAAAATTTATATATCTACATTATATAAAATACATAAGTTAATATACTGAGATAATTTTTTCAATGTTTCGTTTCGTAGATTATATTCAAATAGCAAAATTACCAAGCCATTATCAAACCGAAGAAGAACTCTTAAACAAAATAATCGTTACCTCTGGCTGGGGTAAATTACATGAATCCGATGTCGGTATCCCTAATATTTTACGTTATATGAAAACGAAAGTAGTGGACGGTGTTGAATGCAACAAAATGTTCAAATCTTATAATGTTTCATACCAGTTTCAAAGCAATACAGAAATTTGTATTAATTCCCCATCATCAACAACTTGTCATGGCGATTCCGGCGGACCAAATGTACTTAAAGAAAATGGTACAAATATTGTTGTTGGTGTTAGTTCATGGGGGTCACCCTCGTGTGATCTAAATACTGCACAAATTTTGACAAAGGTTAGTTATTACCTGGAATGGATATCTAATAATACTGGAATAAATGTCTAGTTTAAAAAATGTTTTTTCGGTTCGACTAATTAAGAAATAAAAAAATATTTTTTCATAATAAAGAACACTTGAAGAATAAAAATAAATGTGATTAGTATAATAAAACAAAAGAAACGTGTGGTATAGTTTTTTTAAATAAAATATTCAAGTATAATATTTATTTTTGTATAATTAGAAAACAATGAAAACATTATTCTTGAAATATTAATAACAATTGTTTTTTTTTTGTTTTCATTATTTTCTATTCAAACGAATTATGTACATAATTTTTATAATATTACGTGGTATAAGAATTCCAGGAAAATTTAGGTAAATTTTTCAACGCGTCGAAATAAGTATGTGGCCATGAAACACATGTGTTTGAGTTTTTGACAAACAAAAATCAATACGTCAATTTCTTAATTACACTCATATATATGTAAATAAATTTATTGCGTATTACGTAAATCTAAATAATACATCGTAAATAAATTTTAGAAATTTTCCACGTACTTATAATAAAATTATTTGAACAAATGGAGTTGCATTATTATTATTATAATTATTATTATTTTTTTTTGAGAATGAGGCAAATTCATATTTTTGTGGATATTGTAAAGTTTCGATTATTTATAAGAGTATGTTGGTGTTAGTTCATTGGCGTCACACTCGTGTGATCTAAATACTCCACAAATTTTGGTAAAAGTCAGTTATTACCTGAATTGGATATATAATAATACTGGAATAGGTTATGAAAGTTGACCAAAATAAATTTTTTCTTTTAATTAAATTTAAACAAAACTTTTTACCTTTGTTGAATTAACATTATTTTTTTTTTAATTAATAAATTAATTTTTCAAAACAAACTATGTATACTGAGTTTCATAAAAAAAATGTTTTCACATATGGTCACCATCAGAAGCACTTGTTTTGTCTTTCAACTTCAACAAATCATACAATTATTACAAAATTAACATGACATCATCCATCATCCCAAAAGCAATTATTAAAAATATTCTAAATTTTTGAAAAAATGTATATACATACATATATATACATATATAAACATTTTATATCAGAAATACTATTTTTTATAATTCTAAAGATTGAATTAGTAATTTTATTGGAATTTTTAATGTAGATAAATGAGGATACATATATGTATATGGTATTTGTGTTACTTATATTAAAATCGTTATGGTTTCATTCGCACAAAAATTCGCAAAAGATAAATAATGAACACAATTTTCATGGAGAAATAATATAATAAAATGTTGTTGTTGTTGTTTGTTAGGGGGGAGGTATGAAACCAGAGCACTCAGACATAACGCTGTCCATTGTACTCGAAGTCTAGTCAAACTACTTCATTGCTCTCAGATAGCTTCGTTGCTTTTAAAAAAAAAAAGAAAAAAAAAGGCTTAAATATAAAGTTCGTATAAAATAAATTGTACAAGTATACGTGTATATCTACTACCTACTTGATAAATTCGATGATATATTTATTATGCTTATTGTGATGTTCATTCACCCTCTCAAAATATTTTCTTATAGAAAATTTCATATTTTCTTTTTTTTTTTTTCAATTTCATTTTTATTTTTATTTTTTTCATTTTATATTTTACAAGAAATTAAATTTATAAATTGATGTTATAAACTAGAACCAGCATCTAGCTAGAACATAATGATGGTAGAATTCTAAGAAAAATAAAAATTAAATAAAAAACAGTTAGCGAATAATAAAAAGCAAACGAAATATTTAATACATATACGAGTACACATTATATTGGTACGAATACTGAATAGAAAATATATTAAAAAAGAAAATTATTTTCTCCCCTTTATTACATAGAAAACATTTCATTTTCTGCCTCCTTACTTTTAGTACTAAAGTTTTACGAGTATTGTATACATATATATAAATATATAAATTCGTAATACAGTATATTTTCTTATGTTTATACAATTCTAATATATTACATAAATACTGGTATATGTATGTAATGATGTACTAAAAATAAAATTTTCACACTCTATTTTTAATGTTATTGTTGTTGTTTACATATATTCGTTTTTTTTGTTATTTTTCTTCTTCTTCTAATTTTTGATTTAATAAAACATAAAAAATGAAAAAAAAAAAACTATGAAAAATATTATTATTCTGTATACCTATATACCTATACTCGTGTTATGTACTTATAATAAATGATTTTTCAAATGATTTAATTTTAACATTTTGGCATTAAATTCACGTTTAAAAAATTATTACATTTTTTTTTTTTTTTTTTTTGTATTTTTTTCGTAACTTTATATATTATTTATTATTTATTTGAAAAATATACGATTATATCTATACTTGGATTTAGAGTCTTATCGATAAGCAGCATAGATATAGAGTATTTATTACTGCCGGCTAAATGTATATAAGTATAACGAACAAATTCGACCATACGCAAAGAAAATATGTAAATCGAACGAAATATAGAAAAAACACCATTCAAAAATAATATTAAAGAAAAAATATGTGTCGAAGAATGGTACTTTAAACCTTTTTTTTTCTTTTATATATTGCAAACAATTTCACACCAATTTTTACTGCGCTATATAGATATACATTTGCAATGTGACAGGAGAAAAAAAATATGATAAAGAGCATGAAGCTTGAATAAAGTATAGATATATGTATATATTAAATGATAATGAAACATACAAACTTTCGACTATTTAATTACATTACATGTACACATATAAAAAAAACATAAATACATACCATTAATATAAGTATACAGAGTGTAGACGTATAGATAAGTACGTACGTGATAAATTAAAACTAAGTGTAATGCATATGTAGTATGTAAAAGAAAAATTACAAATTGAATTCTTTTTCAATGTAATATGGTGTAATGGTACAATCATATATAGAAAAATTATAAAAAAAGGATAAATATATTCATTAAAGAAAAACAGAACTAAAGCATACTATGATATCAGAATGTCCTTAACCACAAAAAAGATTTAAAAAAAAGGAATAACAAAATACAAAAAAGTAAACAAAAACTATACAGTAAGTAAACACATTTTTTTTTCTCTCTTTTTTTATAATTTTTCAGAGTTAAATTATTGAAATATTTCTTCCTTTTTGTTTTTCTGTATAGCCTCAAGAAAATTATTATATTCTGAATATAATTTTAATCTATTACCTATTACATATATGTATCATATATGTATGTATATACAATATATAGGTACATATATTTAAGATACGTTTTAATATACAGTACATATATACGAGTATATGTACATATAATAACAGGAACTAGACTATTATTATTATTATCTTTCGTATGTAAAAATATATAGGGCTATATGCATTGATACATTTCTAGGTATACGTATTATATACAATATTTACACAAACAAAATTTACCTACATATACGTAAAGATTATGTTTCGTGTTTTTATTGCAGATACATACTTATTATATTTTTTTACTATATATAGTAAGTAGTAATATGTATAGTAGTTATATACCAAGTCGATGTACTATGTAATTATTATGTACACAAGTATACAGTTTTTATAAATTATATTTCATAGTATTTTTCTATACAATAATCGATACACATACATATGTATATATTGTATATAGCGTGTATTATACGAATATGTGTTACCGGATTTATTATATTAAATAATACATATGATTGTAGTACATTTATATATAATATGATATGATACAAAAAAAAACATACATCTAGTATAATTGCACTTTATAGCTCTACACAAAGTGTAATACAAAATATTTCAATTTTCAAAAGAGGGTTCGGTTTAAAAAGGAATCCAATGTATTTTTGTTCTGTTTTATAAATTTAAAATAATTAAACTTAATTGACTTTAACTATAAGTCTTGAATTAGCGCTGAATAATAATACTATACAACCATTATAGATACATATATACTCTTACATATATGTATATATAATAGCTTTATAAGTGTATTGCAATTATAGTTACAAAGCATTGCATATAAAACTCATATACATTTATACTACACTTATACATAATTCATTCATCAAAATTTATGCATATATTTAGGTAGTGAAGTTATATTACCCCTCAAATACAAACCTATAAAATGGACTGACACCACTTTCAAAAAAATTAAATTTATGTAGTTAGTACAGTTTTATGTACAAAATGTCGATAAATTTTTGAAGTGTTATGAAAACAATTTAATACTAACTTATAGCTAATACACATACGACTACACAAACAAACAATTATTCAAATTTTCATATACATATGTAAATGTATTAGACATGTGTATCAATAAGTAAAGAAGATGAAAAATCTATAAATTTTATAAATTCAATACTACATATATAGAAATGGTAGAGAAATTAATTTTCCAATAATCAATAAGATGTATAGGAGGTACTATATAATATATATCATGGTACATATTTACATTGTACCACATTGTACATATGAATGGATATACGAGTATGTATATATGAAAATTCTTCTTAAATATATGTACATGATATGTATACATACATTACTTTTGTACAAATGTTACTCATTCAATATTTACAGAGATAAATCTATTATGGGAATTGAAACATAATGCATTCATATTACTCTTAATTAATTAATATCGATTAATTTCAATTCTTCAATTTGTTCATGTTCATATATGTATGTATTTTAAAATACATGTACATACTTATGTATAATTCTGATTACCTATTATTATTTTTTCTTTGAAATTGTTTGAAATATGCGTATAAATAAATTAATTGCGAATAAATTATATTTAACATTTTTACAACGTACAGACATATGTATGTATATAATACATATTTTAATATAATGCCTACATGTATTTTAATACATCAAAAACATCATTATTGTGGTTTACGAATAAAATCATCATTTGTATATCAAAATTTATCAAAATAAATTACACGCACACATCTAAATACCAACACATATATATGTATATTTATTAATATATTCAAATTGTATTTATTTTATATTATATAACATTTCGCTATATGAACATAAAATTTATACCTACTTATATATATATGTATGTACGTAAAATAAATGCGTGTATTTTGAATTTCAAGTTATATAAAGTATGTTAAAATTATAAATTCAGCATTCAAATAATAAATTTAATAATTACCTTCAAAACATAATCGATATTTTATAATAAAATGAAATGATCATTGTCTATGCATAGTATATTATCTATACGTACATAAATGTGTCTACAAGTATCACACATAAATACTGATATTAATATACAATACAGCACTATAAATAATTATATATTAAATATGTTTATATGGCACATTATTATTTATGTTTACAAATTCATCTGAAGTCTTTTATAATTATTAAAATTTTAATTAAATGTATTTATTTAAATTATTTTGTACGTGTATATAATAATGTACATATCATACATATGAATGTTTAAGGCATCATTTATCCGTCAAAGTAGCAAATTATATACCACACAAAGTGTAAGAAATTTTTACAGAATATAATGTATGTAGTATTATATAAATGCTAATATCTTGAGGGTATTCACTTAATGTAATGAAATGCATGTAAACCGAATAAAACGTGTTTATACGTATGTGTATTTTATTAGATTTATTCGTTTTATGTGTATTTTATAATACTATACATTAAGAGTGGTATTCATAAAGCAGTAGTAAGTTGGTACTCGTATTATCTTTACTATCACTTTAATCATTGTTCGTATTTCTGTATTCATGAAGTGGTAGTAAATTCTGTACACAAACCATTATCGAAAATTTTCGATGTGTCAAACGAATGTGTCATCTGTCAATTGTATCTATAAATTAAAATAAACATGTGTAAACCAAAAATAATTAACCTATTTCTGCTGTGTGTATTCAGATTTGAAATAATTTTACTGACGTTTCGGCGATTAACTTTGCTACTATACTATGGTATCAACTTCACTAATCTAAGATTAAACTATTACTATGAATACATTTACTACAGTAATAATCTACTATCGTTCTATGAATACCACCTTAAGTGAATACCCTTATTGTATATTTGAAACACACTTGAATAAATAAATTTGAAATAATTTCGAAATAATTCAAATAAATTATCATAGCAATACATATGATTCATATGATTCATAGCATGTGTATATGTATAAGTATCTGCGACTTGTCTAATACATATTATCATAATTATTAGTATTATTATGTACCTATACTTTATATGTACGTAATACAAACTTTGAAAATTTTAAATTGCAAAAAAATAATAACAATTAATGGAAGCTAGTCGTGTATGAATGATTTTTGAATCATTTAAGAAATACTCTATTCGATTTCATATTAAATTATTTTTTTGTGTATTTTAATGAATATAATGTCATATAGTCATAATATAATATAAACAAATGTATATGTATGTAATGTACTATACGTATCAGTACAAAAAAAAATTAGATAATGATATATGGATCTATAGGTACATATATATATACATATTGCTTTTATATGTATACTTATATGTATATATAATGTACATAAATTTTAATGAATATCGTCATCGCTCAATTTAAAGATGAACAAATATACTCCTGCTGATGTTGCAAAAAATAAAACTCTTCTTATATTTAATAAAAAATATGCATATATAAATACTTATGTAAATGAATAATAAATATAATACATATATATACGTATTATACTATATATACATATATATTTCAAGTATACATATGTAATATAAATTTGATATCTATACTACATGAATATTCAATGAATGTTAGAATTAATAAAAGCTGCATTTCAAACGTTCACAAATCGTTTAATATATCTGTAATTAATCTTACTATTTGATGTATATACCATAATTTAATTTATCTGTAATAGATGCAACATTATAATCGTGCAATCTTTTTCAATAGAGTTATACATACATATAAGTGGTATTCAAGTAAATTCAGTTTATTAAAGAAAGCATTGTTTTTTTTTTGTAGATTTATCATCATCTCAGATATTTATAATAAAATTTTTCTTTTAAATTATAAAATTGTGTTACATGGGATGTAGTACAGTCTAGTCTAATGGATAGATTGTACATTTATGTACATGTAATTATTATTCAAAGTCAAATTAAGTTAAGAGCAGGTTATTCTGATTTTACTGATTTTGGGTGATTTGGGTACACGTTTTCTCAGCCATTTTTATCCAATTTTTATGAAATATGTTTTAAATGAAAGCTCAATGGGTCTAGAGTGAACTAAGTGGAACAAATTTTTCAAAAAGGTTTTAGTTTTTCCTGTACAGGATAATAAGGACGAGGCTTTCTTCAAATTTCAACGTGCTATGGTACACTTTTTCTCCGTAACTACACCATGTCATTGACTATATAATAATACATAGACTCAGAAACCATACAAAGAGTGGTATGTAAATTCAGAGCCGCAGCTGGCGAATTTATGAACTAAATTTTTTGATTTTTAATTAAAAATTATCAATTTTGCATAAAAATAGGCACGATATTTTGAAAATCCATTTTAAATAATAAATTTTGCATAAAAATAAACGCCACATTTTGAAAATGAATTTATATAATATAAGTATTACATTAGTTTGTAGATAGTGTATATTTGATATTGTTACTATTTACTATATAGTTATTATGTTGTTTGTTGTAATCTACATATACGTCAAAGATATACGTATATATATGCATACATATAGAAAATATTACACGGCGATTCAATCCTGATTGTATTCTGTATAACGTATGACCGTATGCTGATATCTTGATTGTATTGTGTTAACTGATACAACACATGTTAGTTAAATACAATAAATATAATAAATATGGATCGTATCATAAGACATATAATGAATGATCTTTTTTTAAAAGGGTAGATTTTTTTTCTCTTTATAATTTTCTTATTGTTTACGAATATTACATAATGAATGTATTCCATTTATTTCATTCATTATTTTTGTGCCTTACTTTTTTATGATAATATAAATTTAAAAGAAATGTGAATTTCGCTTTTAAATTTGACATCGTCGATTTTTATATGCATTACATGATTGATATCCTCTTATGAATAGTAATAGTATAGAGAAAATGTATGGATGAAATTTCACTTATGTAATGTAAAAATTTACAGTATACTACAAATTACATAACGAATTTATTCATAGGTAAATATATACTTTATATAAATTAAATGTATATTAATTTCAACATTTAAAAATTTATGAAACTAAAAAAAGGATGATAAAATTTCTTAACATTTTTTAAAAAATGATGAATATATATAATATCAATAGATAAATACACATATATATATATATATATATATGTGTCTATGTATGCAGTATGATAAATTATTTTTTTGAAAAGTCCCTTTTATTAGCTATATTTTATTTTACAAAGTAATTAAATACAGTAATTCCTTTCTTTTTCGGTTCTTTTGTTTATAACTAAACAGTTTTTTTATGTCTATATTATACTTAAATGTACAATTTTATAACTTCATGTGCCGAAATTTACCATTCAATTTATTGAAATGCAAATCTTTTATTATAATATCGATTTTTTTATTTTTTTTTTTGTGAATTGGAAAATTAAATTCAGAACCTTTTTCTGCATTAAATCTAATATTAGACTACATATAATATTTGTAAATTTTCATTCATATAAAGAGATATGTAGATAAAAAAAATAATTTTAATATCCTTGACAGATAGATTTTTAAAATATTGTATTACTTTTGATATTTTATTCATTGATTTTTGTGTCATTATAATCAAGCTGTTTAATGATTTAACGCATTTCAGACTCATTGTAGAATTCAAATTTAAATTTTAGAAAAAAAAACGGAGTGAATAAATTTAAATTTTTTAATATTTTGAATAGTGATATATTTAAATATCAATTAAATTTTAAAGTAAAATTTTGAAAAAAGACCAATAATTGCCATGTTTGACTTCGTTCATTTATTAAAATCTTTAAGAAATATCCTTTTATTAAATTATTTACAAACCATTGATGGCAAAGTTGATTGGAACATAATTGAAAAATTGTACATTGAAGATAAAAGTAGAACAACTAGGTTGTGTGTCAAATTAACTTCAAGGCACATTTGGCCAAATAATTTCCAAAAAATGAAAGTCAAAACTGCTGCTCAAGTTTTTAGCTGGTCTGTAGCATCAGCTATTAGGGCAATGCAAGTCGCTACATCGACAGCTAATTTTGTTGAAAAAATCAATCACTTATTTGATGTTTTCAATGTAAGCAAATGTAGTTCCAGCAAAATATATATAAACGACCTCTTTATTCAGACAACAGATTTTCCATAAATTTTTTGCATGATATGAAAATTTATCTTGAAAAAATAAAAGTTTTTTCAAAAAAAATAATAAACCCGTTAGAGTATATGCCGTAGATGGTTGTATTCATTTTATTAACGGCATTTTCAAATTATTAGAAATTTTCAAAGGTGTACCAGAAACTAAATTTCTCCTAACTTCAAAACTCCAACAAGATATTGTAGAAAATCAGTTTTCTACCTTACGTTCTATGGGTGGATACAACCGATTCCCTTCTGCTAGAGAATATCACACAAATGTGAAACACATGATAGGAAAAAAACATGTTGGATTAGAATTGGTCCAGACTTCATCCAATTGTCATCCATACCAAATCATTTTTTCATATGTCATAAATCTTACACCAAAGATAAAAGTGTTGCACTCAAATGTCCGTCGGAAGAATTTTTCAAAATTTGTTCGACACAAGTTGAAGTTTTTGAAAAATATTTCAATTCAAATAAGCACAGTAGGAATATTAAAAAAATTCTGAAACAAAAAGCTATTGAATTAACAAATGTTCGGCATCCAACGTGGTTTCGTCAAGATGATGAGTGCAATGACCATAAAATTCAAATTTTAGATTTTTTAATATTAGTTTTAATGAGAAAAACTTGTATTTGGTTGTCACAAGGTATGAAAGAAGCCAAAGAAACTGTTAGCAGAATGGAAGTTTTAAAACAATAACGCATAATTTTAACTTTTTGGTTGTACGTTTTCCGAGCTGAAATCAATAAATCAATAATATATAAAAAATTGGTCCTTTTCATGACTACCAAAAAAATACGCAAAGATTAAAAGATTTCAGTATTGAAAAACAAAGTTAAAATGTTTTAGGTATACACGAATAAAAAACAGGTTCTTAATTGTTTTCTTCATTTATCTAATTTAAAAGTTAAGTCAACATTTACACATGTAAATATTTACATACGCAAACTAAACCTTTAAGCCTGCATAGGTACTTAGTCTATGCCATTGACTATATAATAATACATGTATAGTCAATGTCTATGCTATATATATAATATTATATATAATATTATATAGTCAATGTCTATGCTTTAGGTGTATAATTCAACACACACAACACATAATATTGATATTATATATTATACACGTTTTAAACTAACATTGATGTACAGCATACGAGGTTGATATACAGTATCATCAGAGGTATCATGGTTACACACATAAGGATACAGTATACAGTATACACTATACAGCAACAGCACAGCAACATTACACTAACAAAAGTACTCTATGCAGTTAACAAGCAGTTTTCTTCTTTTTTTTTTTAGATCAAATGAAAAATATTTAAAATCCCATGAATATGCAATATTTTTAGTTACTTTATTTGCCGCATATGGCTCTGAAATCACCTACCCGATTTAGAAAATAATTCGACATAAAAAATGTATGGGCTTTCTGAGTCTATGTATTATTATATAGTCAATGACCATGTATTTTTCTAAAATTTTTGTCATACATCATTCAAAGGGTGTAGAGTGAACTAAGTGGAGCACTTTAGTGATTTTTGTCCTTATTAGTCCTGTAGAACGCTTTGAAGAGAGAAGGAATTTAAAAAAAATGTATAGATTTTAAATGTAATTTTTCATGGGTAGATGATTGCGTATTATACTGAAATTTTCATATAAGGTAATTCGAATGTTCTTTTTTCGATTTCGAAATAGAAAAATAAAAGTTTTTACATTATTTCAGAATAATTAGTAATATAAAATTCCTATTTTTCACAAAAATTTTGTCACAGATAATAAAAATGTTTTGCATAACTCTTGGCTCTAAATATATCAATTTTTCACCGATACGTTTATTCATTTTATATGAATAAAAATATTATATATGTGTGAGTGGTACATATTCAATAAACAACAAAAAAAATGTTTCCAATTGCTATCATACGATCGCCGAAAATAGAAGAAAAAAATATAAATAAAAAAACAAACAAAAAAAAACATGGCATAGCCAACATAGCAAAGCATTGCAAAGAAGCTACCTGCTATTATGATGTACAATATTGTATATTGTATATGTGTATAATAAGCACTAAGAATAAAATAGCTGGAGTAAGGAGTAATCTAATGATATTTATATTGTATGAATATATGTATATGTTATATGTATATATAGTATATATATAGTATATATATACATAGTATATTCATTACATGATATACGCAATTATATACACAATAATGTTTATATCTTGTATTTCAAATATCATTTAAAAATTATCAATACAGGTTTGTAACTCGGTAATATGGTAGTATAATTTTGTTTCCAGGATAGTGGATAGGTCCAGTTATAATTATGTTATAAAATTAGTATTTATACTATCATGATGTACAATATGTATTACAAAAAAAAAAAAAAAAAAACAACCATTTGTACAATACAATGC
The DNA here is from genome assembly GCA_951394055.1 of Villa cingulata. Taxonomy (NCBI): domain Eukaryota; kingdom Metazoa; phylum Arthropoda; class Insecta; order Diptera; family Bombyliidae; genus Villa; species Villa cingulata. The sequence continues at coordinate 29,641,951 of OX596021.1, read as the reverse complement.
TTTATCGTTGCGAATAAAGTAGTTAGAGTAACATCACAGAGTAAAATAACTATATACAGAGTGTGCAATACAATCCTTTACATTGCCGAGCTAATTTTGGAAGTGGATTTAGCGAAAATCCACCTCTCTCAAAGCTTTTCTTATAAAATGAGTACATTTTGAAAATTGAGAGTAGAAAATATAAATAAAACAAAACAAAACAACACAGTTTCAAATATACATTCTTACATACACGTAAGGTAATGTACAAAAAGGAACAAATTTTATTTCTTGTTTGCGTACATATTTTGTATTGGGCAATAGAAATATGTATGTATGTACATAAGTATATAGAATATGTATGATACTGGAATATATACTGTTTTGTACCATAATGTTAGATATAATATATTTATGTATATTTACGAGTATATATGTATATATATATACGCACATTATAGTTTGTTTTGGTTTGTTTTTGTTTTCGACCCTTTGTTACTATTTCATTGTTATTTTCGACCCTAAATTCATGTTTGTTCGATTATGATTTCATTTTTTCAAGTTAATATGCATCTTACAAATTATGCTGCTTCTACATTATATGTGTATACACATTATATACACATGTACAGTAATCACAAAAATTATTTCTGCATAATTAAAGTATCGTAATTTGGATTTAGACACTTGTAATACTAATAAATTTTTATATTTATTTTTTCAAACTTTAATAAATACAATTTCTTAAAAAAAACCATAATTATTCTTAGAACAAATATATTATTTGAATTATTCCAAAAATTATTCCTGCATTAATTCTATCGCAAAAATTATTATGAATATTAAAATGAAAATAATTGATTTAATTTTGACTTTCAAGAAAAATGCCAAGGAAAATTGAATTATTTAGTAAAAATTTGAAGTTTGTTGTGCACAAGTAACACCAATAATTTTTGTGATCACTGTACATACCTATCAATTTCTTCATATAAACAGAATCTAAGATCTAACATCTACCAACTATCAACTATAAAATCCGGTATTTGATGTAAGTCAAAATAAAGAAAAGACAACCAAGCCTCCTTGTATACGAAGTGACAATATAGTTGCGTTCCTTTTGACCAAGTAAAGTACTCGCAAGTACTTGTAGTCGTGATCATCTACACCACCTCTTGTATTCGAGTAATTTACTTGACAGTTGCATGGTTAGTTACGCCAAAATTCGCCGTCAGAGGTGTTTGTGTTTTAATCGTTAGAGATTAAAGAAATAGGTTTAAGTCTATAATATTTTTAATACACGTTTTATTCAATAGGTGGCTTTTTATTGTTTAATGTTATGAAGCATCTAAATTCAAAGCAAAACAAATTTGAAATACATGACAGCTGAAATTGGAGCATGGCCAACTGTCACTCCAATATTTACATTGCCTTAGAAATGTGTATGCTTTCAAATTTGAGGTTACTTTTTACTTCCAAGTAAAAAAATTGCGTTCCATTTACAATTTACTCCCGAGTACTTGAAAGTTCTTTACTTGGTCAAAAGGAACGCAACTTATGTGTAATGATAAAACCTGCCTGTACATTTACATACATCTATATCTAGCTATTGTGGTATGGAAAAAAAAATTAAAAATTAAAAAGGGTAGCAGGTAGCAGTATGTATGAATAAAAAAAAAGTATAAAAAAAAATTTCTTTTCTGAGAGAGAATTATTCTCACAATTTACGAATTTTAAGTTTCAAATCAAAAGTTTTATAGATGAAAATGCAAACTTGAAATTTTTTAAAATGAGCTTTGCGATATTGGCCTATCTGTGTATCGTTATTTAGGTCTGTGGTAACATAATGAATATTGTATATTGCATGAACATTTTTTGTACTGTATAGTGTATACATGTAGTTTTTTGAAAGTGTAATATAATTTTGTTTTCAATGATTATTATTATGTACACTATGTTGTTTTGTTATGACGTGTACTTTTTTTTATGAAATTTTTTTTTGCTTTTTCTGCCTTCGGTCCTCATATAATATTAAGAATTGAATTTTTTTTTTTTATTAGTTGCGCATTTCATATACCCACAAAATTTACAAAACAAAATAAAAGAAGGTTAGTGTAAAATAAATGAAAAAAAAATAACAACAGAAAGTAAACTAACACAACGATAAAAATATTTTTTGAATGTATTTGTTAGATATTTTCGTCGTGTGAGTTTTCAATTTTAATTTTTGATTTCAGGAGGACATGCTCAGTAATATTGTCTTCCAATTGCAGTTCTTCAATTATTTTATAACCAACTTTCACGGATTTAAACTTCTTTAACTTTACGTAGTCGCAAAGGAACAAAGAATCTAGACCCGACAAAGTATTTTCATGACGAAAAAATACTGACCATAGAAATCATAAACTAATGACAAATTGACACGATTCACTCCTGATCTGTCATAATATTTTTAATGAAAAAGTTCTCCTGTCTAAATATTAAACACCCTATAAGTATGCTCGTGTCATGTACGTATGATAGGGGTATTAATTGCAGTTGTAAGAAGAGGAAAAATACATAACTAATAAAATTCTGAAAAATTTTCTTCGTAAACATTATGTATCTTATTAAAATAACAATATATTATGTATTTAATAAGTTTATCAAAATTTAATTATGTGAAACTAATTAATGAACCATTACAAATTATTAATAAAGTTTATCTTATCGAATTTTATCCTATAATCCCTTTTCATTAATTTTAATTTTAATTAATTGTACTTTTATTAACATATGTGTGTATATACTTAAATTAACTTAAAAATCATATATCAAAGATTATAACATGTGAAAAAAAAAAAAAAAACAAGAATATTTTTGCTTGCGTGTTTATTACATTTCATATTCTACTTATATTTTCGCGTTTTACCTCCATTCATATTTTATTCTCAATTAGTTATATATAAAGATTTTATATGTGTTATACTCGTATATGAAATGAAAAACTGATTTACACTGATGTAGTATTGAAGGACAAAATACAGATTTTTGTTTACAATACCGATTGAATGTAATAATAAATTTATAAAATGTTTGTATACAAAATGTATAGGTAAGTATGTAATAGATTCGTGTATATATACATAACATATGAATCTGCACTTTAAAATCAAGGTTAAATCTTTCAAATTTTTCATTTATAACTAATCATCTTTATTAGATCTTTAAAAATATTCGATATTTAATATAAATTAAACTTAATAAAATTCATTTAAAATTCTACATAAATAAATACATACTCGTATTGGAGTACATGTGATACGTCATAAGTATTATGTATCTGTATGCCTGTAGTATATATACATAGATAACCAAAAAATTAATGAAAAATATTCGAATCATTCTTGTTTATTGTTTGCTTTTTTTTTCTTTTTTAGATTTCCAGATTTTCTTTGTGCACATAATTTTTTTATATCTAAAAATAATTATCATCATGTAATTTTGTTTCTAAAATGGTTCTGGTTAATGAGTTTTTAATTAAAGTTTCTAACACACTTTAAAAAAAAAATAATAATAATAAAAATCAATGAAAATAAATTTTTTTTTGTACTTACATACACGATGATAATGTTATGATATTTTGATAAATAAAAATTTGAACTTACCTGAAAATATATATAAAATGAAAAGAAAAAAAATATGTAATTAAATATAAATCTACAATTACATATAATATATATAATATATTTAAAAAATACAATTCTACATATTTATAGATTTTTTAAAAACTTAGTCGAACGAATGTATACACATAAAATAAACTTCAATCAAGACAGAATTTGAACAGAAAGAATTTTGAAGTAAAGAAAATATAAATGAAACTTTTATTAACATATATTAACTTCGATAACTTGTACGAACTTATTTATATGATAAGTTGTATAAGACGTAATTTTAATACACAATTTAGAATTTTAAAATAAACTATTTTATTAAATTCAAAAATTTTAAATTAAATTATTTAAATATGATACAGAAAAATATCAAAATATCAAATTTAATAATTTTTGGTAGAAATCATTGAAACTGATGCGATTGTTTAAAGTATTATACAAAGTATTACACAAAAAGTATTATGTATTATATTGGAACTAATAAGTGAACGAACGAACGAACGAACGAACGAAAATTCAAATGTTTCGATAAAAATATCACTCAAATCAAATTAACTTTTAATAATTCTGTGGTCACAAGCGATAACCGCTTAAGTCGATATAAGGCAAAAATGAGTATGAGTTTTACTGCATTCTCCGCATCAAGCTCTATGTGCACACAAAATTTGGTTTTCCTACCACTTTTGTAGCCAAAGTTATTGCTTAAAAACATTATCGCTTATGTCGAATAGTTCATGACTTACATATGCAATAACCGCCTAAATCAACATAATAATATTGGAGAGATATTTTATGTTTAAAAATACAGGCTTATCTAAACTTAAGTTATTATTGCACAATATATTTGGAAACAGCTTCTCAAAATTGTAAGGTATATCATAACAGCCTATCTCGAGTTAAGCGTTTTTGGAACGTAAAAGTTTATCATCGAACTTTACAATAATGACTTAATCAATATAAATCTAGGAAATTAAAAATAGATTTTTGCAATAAAAATGTAAAATTACAAATTTGCATAAATATCCTAAATTTCAAATTCTCAAATATTTTTGTTCTAGAACATACTCAATTTTAAATAATTTCAATTTTTAATTGTTTAGTTATCAATTTAAGAAAATTTTTCTCATAATAGTCTTCCATTCAACACGAAATTATTGTTTTTGACCATCAAATTTGTGTAAAAAATATGTTCAAATTTTTAAACCGTGTTTACTCAAAACCACAATTTTAGACTTAAGCGATTATCGCTTGTGACCACAGAATTGTAATCGAGTTCATTTAACTCAATGTAATCAAACTATTGATTTGTGTTATTTCAAGTCAAATTTAATAATAGGCCTGAAGGTATACATATACTTACATTTGTATACATACTAAACATTACAGTCTGCACACTGATTTTTATGTCAAATTTTAATTATACCTATATTTTATGCAATAAACGATTGTAATGTAATAAAAACTATGGCAAAATATTATTTAAAATTTACCACGTGATCATATAGTAATAGGTAATTAATATTAGAAGAAAATAAATGTGTGTGTTTTGGTATTCATATTACCACAAAAGTCTTTACGAGTATATAATAATAATTTCAACATTAGGTAGTAAATATCAATTTACGTATAATAGTGAAAATACTCATACTCATATATGAGTGTTTATGTAACAAATCACTTGCGGTATTAAGTCACTGAAATATAGGCAAAATTTCATTGATAAATAACGTGAAATTGCAGTGTAATGAATTTCTTTATATACATATATACATACCTTCAATTTCAAGGTATATATCATAATTCTTGTGTACAAATAGCTACATTATATCATTATATGTATGCATGTACTGTGGTGTAGTAAAATAAACAATTTAGGATTATCGTATGAAGAATTTATGTATTAAATACGAAATACACATTACCAAATTATAACTACGAATAGATAAAATATAAATATACAAGTACACATTATAAAAGAATTACATAATATATAAGTGAATAAATTTATGAAAATTGATACTCATAAAAGACAAATTGAAAATAAATAGGTATGAAAAAAAAAATAATAAAAGGATATATATCAAGTATAAGGACTAAATTTATGTAAGCACGAAAGTTCGAAATTTCGTATATGTAATTTCTATTAACGAAATTTGTAGGTAGGTACCTAATACAAAAATAAATATGATATGCATATGATAATAAAAATAGAAAAATTTATAAATTATCAACAATTTTTTTTTTTATTTATTGAATATAGTTTTATGATATTTTGACTTTCAGTTCTGCATTTAGGTACCTACTTCAAAAAAAAAAAAAAAAAAATTCAATTACAAAATTCGTATATGCATGAATTCGTATAAATTAAATCTCAATAATTGCTTGGAATTTATTTCCACATAAAATTAAAGATATACTATAACTATTTTTTTATATTTTTATAATTGTTTTTTTAGAATTTAGATGAGTACATTATATGTATGTATATGTACGTATACTATTATGCATCATCGCTTTAACTATAGTTAACTTCTAATTTGAATAAATGATTAAATTTTTTGTTTTGTCTCTTATATTCAAAACGATATTTAAATTAATCTGATTGATGTCGATAAAAGGCAAAAAAAATATATATGTATATATATGTATATATATTTTATTATGTCACCACAAACAAACAAACAAACAAAATTAATAAAGCTGGTATAAATGAAGAATATAAATATTGTATATATAAATGGTCATAAAATTTAATTAAAAATTATTCTAAAATCAATATCAATACTCACACATACATATATAATATACATATAAGTATATTTGCATATTTATTTAGATAAATATATGTATATAGGTATACACATCCGAAATATACAAACATGTGAAGAAAAAAATAACATCAAATATAAATTGAAAAAGACTCAAATACACACTGTATTATAAGGTATAGATGGGTAGATATACATATATGTCAATATATATGCATATTTAATAAAAGATAAAATTGACAGTTTTTAAAATATATATACATATATATAATTTTCAAATATTTCATGATATGTACATTTATGACAAAATATTTTTCAACAAAATTTCCTATATAGAAATTATTATTAATTTGATCATATCAATTGTATGTACGAGTATATATTGATATGTACATATCTATTTGCAGCCATGACCATAATTTGTAAATGATTTTTCATATCTTTTTACCTTCAAACATGCAATTTTGTATTTATTTTTTTTTTTAGATATTTGTACGTATATCTCTATTCCCTGATAAATATACAAAATTCTTCATGATATTTATGATATATGATATATGTATATATGTATGTATTATGTATTCACGTTTAAATTATATACGAAAAATATAAACAAATTGTTTGCCATTTATTTTTATTTGCATGCATACTTTTGTGTTTACTTTATTGTCTGTTCTGTTCTTTTGTGAGCTGTATAATTTTATTCAATTTTTCTTGTACCTAATATTATTTTTATTTTTTGCAATCATTTTTAAGTGGCATTTCACGTTATATTTGAATGTGAATTTGTATACAAAATGTATGTATATCTACCTATATAATATTTGATAATATCTATATCAAGAATATTTCTTATAATAAATACAATATTTTTATTGATTCATATTCTCATATGATGTGTTGATGTTTATATTTGCAACAAAAAATTTTTAAAGAATAAAAAATTATGTCAAATGATTTTTGTTTTATTTTTAAAAAAATAAATAAAAAAAAAAAAAACAATATTAAGTGGTAATACTAGTATAAGTTTGAAAAATGACCTTGTCAACAGCATATTATCGCGTATTTTCAGGTTCATATATCATCATCCATCTCAAAAAAAAACAAATACAGACTAAAGCAAAAACATCTATTTGAAAACCACAAAAATACGAGTACCTATAATTTACATCAGTATGATCGTTAATTTTAGTTAAAAGCTTTATGTGTGGATATAATCTGTTGGTTGGTTGGAAGGTAAAAACATAAAAATTTGCGAAGTAGTTAAAAAACGTAAGTAAAAAACAAAATTCGAAGCAAATAATTGAAACAAAAAATACACTATACATTAATGAAAATGTAATTTTCATGCACAGTAAACACGCAAATCATCAGTTGTATACGCGAGTACGTAAGTAAGTATATCTATGTGGGTGTACGTAAAATGGAAATCCATACGACCATCTGTGGTGTGGTGTAATGTGAAATTAGCTACATATACCTACCATTTGTGTATTCAACATTTTGATTTTAATTTTTAAATGTAAGAAATGACAGATTTAAGAATAAAGTTAAAAATTGAGCATAAAATAATTGTATCAGAACTAACCAAAAAAATAAATAAAAAAAATATATACATACTATCATTCCTATCCCTCTATCTTTCAATCAATTTTTTTTTTCTTGTTCATTGCATTCTCATTCCAGCTCCACTCAAAATGAAAAAGATATGCCTTCATTTATTGTATGGAGAGTATTGGAGATAATTTGTAATGTAATGTTTTTTTACATGTGGCGCGGCGCATAAACATTAAAGCAACAAAAAAAAAACAATTTTTTTTTATTAATTTCTAAACACAGACTGTTCTGGTATACTAACATTGAAATAAATGTCTCATAGCCCCCCATAGCAATATTTTATAACTGATTTGAATGAAAATGTTTTAAACGACTGGAAAATTAAAAAAAAAAATTTTATTATTGTGCATATATATAGAACAGCTATACTAAAAGGATAATTAGTTTTACAATTTTCACATATAGCCATGCCATTATAAGTATGTAAATGTGTATAACGGAAATATTTTAATACTTAACACTGTACTTGAACAGCAGCAATAATATGTAGTATGAATGAAATGAAATTAAAAAAAAAAAAAAAAAACAAAAAAAAAATTAATAAAAAAATATAAAAAAAATAAAAGGAAAAACTTTGAAAATCATGTATTTACCACAAATGTACACAATTTCCTTAACACATATTCACTCTTTTATATAATATATATTTACGATTATAAAATAATCTAGGGAATAAAGTCCTGCGACAACATTTTCAATATAATATAGTATAGTATAATATATGCTATACACATGTGTGTATATGGCCTATATGTATGCCTGTTTATACATAATGTATATGTGTAGAATTTCTCTTGAACTATAAATGAGTTATTGATGTTTCGTGTTAAATGAACATTATATTTTGTTTAAGTCATAACTAAAAATGTATAATTACCCATCTATTATATATGTTACATACGCTAATGTATAATACAGCTAAACAGTCAGAAAAGTGTGTTTAAAAATAGGTATATATATGTATATTCGTATGTATTTTATGTGTGTTTACTACAAGTATCATATGTAGTATGTAGAATAAAGTATTTTGTATAAATTATACAAACACATTTTGATACATTTTACATGTAAATTAAATGTTTTTTTAAATTTTCTATAATAAATACATACTCTTGAAAGCACTACATACATACACATGTAAGTGTGTTTATAAAAATATGAATGTAAGTATGTTTGCATGTAATCGTATAATGTATATATATATGTATGTATGCACAAACATTCTAATACAGAAGTAATTAATCAGGAACATAAATTTTCATTGTTTTATACAACATTTTACTGTTGTTTTTTTATAGCATATGTTCTCTTGTATGTTTTGTATGGTTTTTTTTTATAATGTACATACATACATATGTATATATTAAAATTTAGTCCTTTTTTGTTTTTCTTTTTCCATGACGCTAATATGATATTGATATAGTAGTGTGTGTACTATAAACATATGTATGTGGAATTAATTGGTGTAATATTTTATGCATGGTTAAGGATATATAAAATATTGTATGATTTTGATTATTTCATTAATTTTTTTTCTTTTGCACTTTTAATTTAATTCAATTATCTATGTACATTATATAGAAGTCGTTGTATGTGCAACGACAAAAAAAAATGTTTTTTTCTACGCTGTCAAAATTAGAGTTGCATTATTATTATTTTTTTTGTTTTGAGAATGAGGCAAATTCATATTTTTGTGGATATTGTAAAGTTTCGATTATTTATAAGAGTAAAATGAAATAATGATAAATGACGAATTTTTATGAATATGACCGACTGATTTATTTGTAATTAAATACGTAATGCAAAAGTAATGTAAATTAAAAAATAATTTATATTCACAAGAACAAAAAAGAAAAAAATTATCATTTAATTAAATTCAATATTTTAGCAATTTTTTTTCTTCCGATTCAATAATTCTCATTATATTCAATATTAATTTTAAACAAAATATTTGTATATATGTAATTACAAATACACAAATCGACATATATTCGTATTATTACATGTGTGAAAAGAAATTCTGAAAAATTATAATTCAAAATTATTAATTTTTGTTTTTAGCTTTTTTTTGTTTTTTAATTTTATATATCAAAAATGTATATTTAAATGAATTAATTTGCGAATAAATGTTCATAAATGAATTGTTAAAAAAAATGTTTGCTTTTTTATATATTTAATTTTTCATTATTGAGAAATCATGCGTAATTTTATATTTAAATAGATAGGTATATGAACAATAAACATACTGTATGTATGTAATTCCTTTTTAATATTATGTAGGTATAGGTAATTCCTTTTTGATTAAACAATTAAAAAATAATAAATTATAACCATACGATATAAAATATTTTTGGAAATAGTTAAAGTTATAAAAATACATCGGGTATAATATTTAATTTTCATTTTGCTTTACAATTTAAAAAAATAAATTGATAAATTTTGCTATACCTATATGTATATTGTATGTTATATATAGAAATTTTAATAAATTTCTACGTATCTTCTACGAAATTTATATTTTCCTTCTCCTTGTTATATTTCTTTTATATTTCTAATATATAAAAGGCAGACGAAGAAAGAGCTGCAAGAAAAGGTCTGGTGGGAGAGTAAGCTATAGTGGGGAAAAAGATCTGTCGGATCGGGAGGTTACGTAAACTTTGATGGGATGGCGTGTCTGACGATTTACGAAAACATATAGGGTGAAAAATTGAAGAAAGTTAGTTGAGCAACGAAATAGAGTGACGGCAACTTGCGATGCTTCTTCATGGACTGTGGCGCCAACATTATGATATAAAAGGGAAGAAAACAATATGTATATATGTATGTAATGTTATATTCAAAATATTTTTTTAAATTTTATGTATTATTCATATTATTTTTTATTTTATAATAGATAACAATATGTACATATATACACCGAAATACAATTACATAAATATATGAATTTAAATTATTCCTTTTATAATAGTACAAAAATAGGAACGCATTACATTATTATGAAAGTTATATATCAACGGGTGAGGAGTTAGGGGCCTCAGAAGTTTTTTTTTTTTGAGGTCAAGAGATTTGTTTCCTATTTGTGGTCATAACTCACGAAATCATTCAGTTTCAGACACTGGTCAAGTCAGATTAGTAGGAGGAAAACCGGCCAAACAATGAGATTTTCTAAACTTATCATTTTGGAGACAAAGTGATCAGTATTTATAGTCAATTTTTACTTGTCCATTTTGTTTCGTTTACTTTGTTACTATTAGCTTAGTTTTTTTTGTCGAAAAATGTGCTAAATTGTAACCAACCTAAATTGAATTTTGTAGTTATAATGCAAAAAAACCCATTTGTTCAAATAATTTTATTATAAGTATCACGGAAGATTTCTAAAATTGCGATAAATTTATTTACTAAAAAAAAAACTATTATTAATATTTCAAGAATAATGTTTTCATTGTTTTCTAATTATACAAAAATAAAATGTATTTTAAAAGCATTCAAAGACTGAGAAATTCCTATTATGACTTAAACATTTTATTTAAAAAACTATAACACATTTCTTTTGTTTTATTATAATCATATTTATTTTTATCCTGCAAGTGTTGTTTATTATGGAAAAAATATTTTTTTATTTCTTAATTAATCGAGCCAAAAAAAAACATTTTTATAAACTAGACATTTATTCCAGTATTATTAGATATCCATTCCAGGTAATAACTAACCTTTGTCAAAACTTGTGCAGAATTTAGATCACACGAGGGTGACGCCATTGAACTAACACCAACAACAATATTTGTACCATTTTCTTTAAGTACATTTGGTCCGCCGGAATCGCCAAAACAAGTTGTTGATGATGGGGAATTAATACAAATTTGTTTATTGCTTTGAAATTGGTTTGAAATATTATAAGGTATGCCGTATTCAGATAATTTGTTGCATTCAACACCGTCCACTACTTTTGTTTTCATATAATGTAAAATATGAGGGACACCGTAAACGGAATCGGATTTACGTATAATACTTACACCCCAGCCAGAGGAAACGATTGTTTTGTTTAGGAGTTCTTCTTCGGTTTGATAATGGCTTGGTAATTTTGCTATTTGAATATAATCTACGAAACGAAACATTGAAAAAATTATCTCAGTATATTAACTTATGTATTTTATATAATGTAGATATATAAATTTTATATTTTGATTGTTACTTACTGCTAAATTCAACTGGTTTAGGCAATTTTATAAGTGCAATGTCATGATCTGGCGTTAATTCAGTGTAGTTTGGATGTATTATGAAATTATTTTTTGGAACAACAATCAACTCTCTCCCTGTGTCATTAGATTTTCGATTTACTTTACCAAGTATTACAGCGGTAAAATTTTTTAATTCCTTTGCATCTGTGTCTGAAGTTGCACAATGTGCTGCAGTCAATATATATTCATCTGAAATTAGAGTTCCACCACACATATTTCCTGGTTCATTTTCTTTGTCGAAAAAAAATAGAAACGCTTGATACGGTAAATCTCCTTGTTTAGCCGGCTTTCCACCTATTATTCTCAGTTGAGCTTCAGAGTGAGCGAATACTGTCATCAATATTACAAAAATTGATATCACAAACATTTTTTCTCGTCAATTTAATATTTTTTTCAGATAATTAGTACTTATAGTAGAAAATCTTTTAGAAAACTTATCATTTTGGAGACGAAGTGATCAGTATTTATAGTCAATTTTTACTTATTAATTTGTTTAGTTCATTTTGTTTTTGAGTTAGCTGTTTGTTTCCCAGAAATGTGCTAAAATGTTACGCACTTTAATTGAATTTTGTACATGATGTAAAATAAATCCATTTGTTCAAATAATTTTATTATAAGTACGTGGAAAATTTCTAAAATTTATTTACGATGTATTATTTAGATTTACGTAATACGCAATAAATTTATTTACATATATATGAGTGTAATTAAGAAATTGACGTATTTATTTTTGTTTGTCAAAAACTCAAACACATGTGTTTCATGGCCACATACTTATTTCGACGCGTTGAAAAATTTACCTAAATTTTCCTGGAATTCTTATACCACGTAATATTATAAAAATTATGTACATAATTCGTTTGAATAGAAAATAATGAAAACAAAAAAAAAACAATTGTTATTAATATTTCAAGAATAATGTTTTCATTGTTTTCTAATTATACAAAAATAAATATTATACTTGAATATTTTATTTAAAAAAACTATACCACACGTTTCTTTTGTTTTATTATACTAATCACATTTATTTTTATTCTTCAAGTGTTCTTTATTATGAAAAAATATTTTTTTATTTCTTAATAATTAGTCGAACCGAAAAAACATTTTTTAAACTAGACAATAATTCCAGTATTCTGAGATATCCAATCCAGGTAATAACTAACTTTTGTCAAAATTTGTGTAGTAAGTAGTATTTAGACAACACAAGGGTGACGCCAATGAATTAACACCAACAACAACATTTACACCATTTTCTCTAAGTACATTTGGTCCGCCGGAATCGCCATCACAAAATGTTGATATAGGGGAATTAATATAAATTTGTGTTTTACTATAAAACTCAATTTTATGAGATTTAAATGCTTTGCTGCATTCAAAACCGTGCACTACTTTCGTTTTCATATATGTAATGTGAAATTTCTGGAAATTTTCATAAATTTAAATGTATTCTAAAACAATAAAACATTATTGAGAAATTTATCACTAACTAATCTGAAATATAATTTTTAGGTTTTGATTGCTATAAACTTACTGCTAAACTAATTAATTCAGTTAATTTTATTAATGCAACATCTTGCTGTGACGTGGAATTATTGAAATCAGGATGTCTTACAAAGTGTTCCTTTGAAACTTCATCTCTTGCCCTTCTACATTTTTTTTATTATTCAAAAACTCAAATTTCAATTGATTGTATAGAAATATAAAAACGCATTTGTTGCTGATTATTTATTTCGACGTTAGAAATTAATTTTGCTTTATTTTTCTGGATTTGTTTCTGTTCGACATATTTAAAACGAAAACAAAAAATAGAAGTAGATATATTTGATTTCTAAAAGATTTTCTACTATAAGTACTAATTATCAGAAAAAAATATTAAACTGCCGAGAAAAAATGTTTGTGATATCAATTTTTGTGATATTGATGACAGTATTCGCTCACTCTGAAGCTCAACTGAGAATAGTAGGTGGAAAGCCGGCTAAACAAGGAGATTTACCGTATCAAGCGTTTCTATATTTTCTTAACCAGACGACTAAAAATGAAACTGGAAATGTTACCAAATGCAGTGGTACTCTAATTTCCAATGAATATATATTGACTGCAGCACATTGTGCAACTTCAAAAACAGATTCAACAGAATTATTAAATTTTGCCGTTATAATACTTGGTATAGTAGATCGAAATTCTAATGAAACGGGGAGAGAGTTGATTTGGGTTCCAAAAAATAATTTCATAATACATCCAAACTACACTACTAATTCAAATTTAGAGCATGATATTGCACTTATAAAATTGCGTAAACCAGTTGAATTTAGCAGTAAGTAACAATCAAAATATAAAATTTATATATCTACATTATATAAAATACATAAGTTAATATACTGAGATAATTTTTTCAATGTTTCGTTTCGTAGATTATATTCAAATAGCAAAATTACCAAGCCATTATCAAACCGAAGAAGAACTCTTAAACAAAATAATCGTTACCTCTGGCTGGGGTAAATTACATGAATCCGATGTCGGTATCCCTAATATTTTACGTTATATGAAAACGAAAGTAGTGGACGGTGTTGAATGCAACAAAATGTTCAAATCTTATAATGTTTCATACCAGTTTCAAAGCAATACAGAAATTTGTATTAATTCCCCATCATCAACAACTTGTCATGGCGATTCCGGCGGACCAAATGTACTTAAAGAAAATGGTACAAATATTGTTGTTGGTGTTAGTTCATGGGGGTCACCCTCGTGTGATCTAAATACTGCACAAATTTTGACAAAGGTTAGTTATTACCTGGAATGGATATCTAATAATACTGGAATAAATGTCTAGTTTAAAAAATGTTTTTTCGGTTCGACTAATTAAGAAATAAAAAAATATTTTTTCATAATAAAGAACACTTGAAGAATAAAAATAAATGTGATTAGTATAATAAAACAAAAGAAACGTGTGGTATAGTTTTTTTAAATAAAATATTCAAGTATAATATTTATTTTTGTATAATTAGAAAACAATGAAAACATTATTCTTGAAATATTAATAACAATTGTTTTTTTTTTGTTTTCATTATTTTCTATTCAAACGAATTATGTACATAATTTTTATAATATTACGTGGTATAAGAATTCCAGGAAAATTTAGGTAAATTTTTCAACGCGTCGAAATAAGTATGTGGCCATGAAACACATGTGTTTGAGTTTTTGACAAACAAAAATCAATACGTCAATTTCTTAATTACACTCATATATATGTAAATAAATTTATTGCGTATTACGTAAATCTAAATAATACATCGTAAATAAATTTTAGAAATTTTCCACGTACTTATAATAAAATTATTTGAACAAATGGAGTTGCATTATTATTATTATAATTATTATTATTTTTTTTTGAGAATGAGGCAAATTCATATTTTTGTGGATATTGTAAAGTTTCGATTATTTATAAGAGTATGTTGGTGTTAGTTCATTGGCGTCACACTCGTGTGATCTAAATACTCCACAAATTTTGGTAAAAGTCAGTTATTACCTGAATTGGATATATAATAATACTGGAATAGGTTATGAAAGTTGACCAAAATAAATTTTTTCTTTTAATTAAATTTAAACAAAACTTTTTACCTTTGTTGAATTAACATTATTTTTTTTTTAATTAATAAATTAATTTTTCAAAACAAACTATGTATACTGAGTTTCATAAAAAAAATGTTTTCACATATGGTCACCATCAGAAGCACTTGTTTTGTCTTTCAACTTCAACAAATCATACAATTATTACAAAATTAACATGACATCATCCATCATCCCAAAAGCAATTATTAAAAATATTCTAAATTTTTGAAAAAATGTATATACATATATATACATATATAAACATTTTATATCAGAAATACTATTTTTTATAATTCTAAAGATTGAATTAGTAATTTTATTGGAATTTTTAATGTAGATAAATTAAGATACATATATGTATATGGTATTTGTGTTACTTATATTAAAATCGTTATGGTTTCATTCGCACAAAAATTCGCAAAAGATAAATAATGAACACAATTTTCATGGAGAAATAATATAATAAAATGTTGTTGTTGTTGTTTGTTAGGGGGGAGGTATGAAACCAGAGCACTCAGACATAACGCTGTCCATTGTACTCGAAGTCTAGTCAAACTACTTCATTGCTCTCAGATAGCTTCGTTGCTTTTAAAAAATAAAATAAAAAAAAAGGCTTAAATATAAAGTTCGTATAAAATAAATTGTACAAGTATACGTGTATATCTACTACCTACTTGATAAATTCGATGATATATTTATTATGCTTATTGTGATGTTCATTCACCCTCTCAAAATATTTTCTTATAGAAAATTTCATATTTTCTTTTTTTTTTTTTCAATTTCATTTTTATTTTTATTTTTTTCATTTTATATTTTACAAGAAATTAAATTTATAAATTGATGTTATAAACTAGAACCAGCATCTAGCTAGAACATAATGATGGTAGAATTCTAAGAAAAATAAAAATTAAATAAAAAACAGTTAGCGAATAATAAAAAGCAAACGAAATATTTAATACATATACGAGTACACATTATATTGGTACGAATACTGAATAGAAAATATATTAAAAAAGAAAATTATTTTCTCCCCTTTATTACATAGAAAACATTTCATTTTCTGCCTCCTTACTTTTAGTACTAAAGTTTTACGAGTATTGTATACATATATATAAATATATAAATTCGTAATACAGTATATTTTCTTATGTTTATACAATTCTAATATATTACATAAATACTGGTATATGTATGTAATGATGTACTAAAAATAAAATTTTCACACTCTATTTTTAATGTTATTGTTGTTGTTTACATATATTCGTTTTTTTTTGTTATTTTTCTTCTTCTTCTAATTTTTGATTTAATAAAACATAAAAAATGAAAAAAAAAAAACTATGAAAAATATTATTATTCTGTATACCTATATACCTATACTCGTGTTATGTACTTATAATAAATGATTTTTCAAATGATTTAATTTTAACATTTTGGCATTAAATTCACGTTTAAAAAATTATTACATTTTTTTTTTTTTTTTTTTTGTATTTTTTTCGTAACTTTATATATTATTTATTATTTATTTGAAAAATATACGATTATATCTATACTTGGATTTAGAGTCTTATCGATAAGCAGCATAGATATAGAGTATTTATTACTGCCGGCTAAATGTATATATAAGTATAACGAACAAATTCGACCATACGCAAAGAAAATATGTAAATCGAACGAAATATAGAAAAAACACCATTCAAAAATAATATTAAAGAAAAAATATGTGTCGAAGAATGGTACTTTAAACCTTTTTTTTTCTTTTATATATTGCAAACAATTTCACACCAATTTTTACTGCGCTATATAGATATACATTTGCAATGTGACAGGAGAAAAAAAATATGATAAAGAGCATGAAGCTTGAATAAAGTATAGATATATGTATATATTAAATGATAATGAAACATACAAACTTTCGACTATTTAATTACATTACATGTACACATATAAAAAAAACATAAATACATACCATTAATATAAGTATACAGAGTGTAGACGTATAGATAAGTACGTACGTGATAAATTAAAACTAAGTGTAATGCATATGTAGTATGTAAAAGAAAAATTACAAATTGAATTCTTTTTCAATGTAATATGGTGTAATGGTACAATCATATATAGAAAAATTATAAAAAAAGGATAAATATATTCATTAAAGAAAAACAGAACTAAAGCATACTATGATATCAGAATGTCCTTAACCACAAAAAAGATTTAAAAAAAAGGAATAACAAAATACAAAAAAGTAAACAAAAACTATACAGTAAGTAAACACATTTTTTTTTCTCTCTTTTTTTATAATTTTTCAGAGTTAAATTATTGAAATATTTCTTCCTTTTTGTTTTTCTGTATAGCCTCAAGAAAATTATTATATTCTGAATATAATTTTAATCTATTACCTATTACATATATGTATCATATATGTATGTATATACAATATATAGGTACATATATTTAAGATACGTTTTAATATACAGTACATATATACGAGTATATGTACATATAATAACAGGAACTAGACTATTATTATTATTATCTTTCGTATGTAAAAATATATAGTGCTATATGCATTGATATACATTTCTAGGTATACGTATTATATACAATATTTACACAAACAAAATTTACCTACATATACGTAAAGATTATGTTTCGTGTTTTTATTGCAGATACATACTTATTATATTTTTTTACTATATATAGTAAGTAGTAATATGTATAGTAGTTATATACCAAGTCGATGTACTATGTAATTATTATGTACACAAGTATACAGTTTTTATAAATTATATTTCATAGTATTTTTCTATACAATAATCGATACACATACATATGTATATATTGTATATAGCGTGTATTATACGAATATGTGTTACCGGATTTATTATATTAAATAATACATATGATTGTAGTACATTTATATATAATATGATATGATACAAAAAAAAACATACATCTAGTATAATTGCACTTTATAGCTCTACACAAAGTGTAATACAAAATATTTCAATTTTCAAAAGAGGGTTCGGTTTAAAAAGGAATCCAATGTATTTTTGTTCTGTTTTATAAATTTAAAATAATTAAACTTAATTGACTTTAACTATAAGTCTTGAATTAGCGCTGAATAATAATACTATACAACCATTATAGATACATATATACCTACTCTTACATATATATATATAATAGCTTTATAAGTGTATTGCAATTATAGTTACAAAGCATTGCATATACAACTCATATACATTTATACTACACTTATAGTACATAATTCGAATTACATTCAGACAATGCGTTTATTATTGTACTTTTGTGGTTTAGAATAGGTTTCTATGTACGTACAAGTGCAGTTATATCATAACGTATGTTATGTAGATACATAATTCAGTTCTGGAACTGAGTAAAATTCTCGGATATGTGAAAATGAAATATAAAGACAAAAGTATACATTATATAATTTTAATTTTTTGGAAATATACACAAATATTTAAATAAAAATTTGATTTACTTACTTATGTATGTAGGTACCTACTTAAACTTATTTTAAAGAAAAAAAAATTATTATTTTGAAATTTTTAAATTTTTAAATTCAATGTGCTAATATAATATATAATGTGCTAATTCCCCTATATCAACATTTTGTGATGGCGATTCCGGCGGACCAAATGTACTTAGAGAAAATGGTGTAAATGTTGTTGTTGGTGTTAATTCATTGGCGTCACCCTTGTGTTGTCTAAATACTACACAAATTTTGACAAAAGTTAGTTATTACCTGGATTGGATATCTCAGAATACTGGAATTATTGTCTAGTTTAAAAAATGTTTTTTCGGTTCGACTAATTAAGAAATAAAAAAATATTTTTTCCATAATAAACAACACTTGCAGGATAAAAATAAATATGATTATAATAAAACAAAAGAAATGTGTTATAGTTTTTTAAATAAAATGTTTAAGTCATAATAGGAATTTCTCAGTCTTTGAATACTTTTAAAATATATTTTATTTTTGTATAATTAGAAAACAATGAAAACATTATTCTTGAAATATTAATAACAATTGTTTTTTTTTTTCATTATTTTCTATTCAAACGAATTATGTACATAATTATACAATATTATATATACAATATTATATTATACGTGGTATACAGGAAAATGAAGGTAAATTTTTCAACGCGTCGAAATAAGTATGTGGTCACAAAACACATGCGTTTGAATTTTTGCAAACAAATATCAGGAGGTTAATGTCTTAATCCACTCATATTTATCGCAATTTTGGAAATTTTCCGTGATACTTATAATAAAATTATTTGAACAAATTTGTTTTTTTGCATTATAACTACAAAATTCAATTTAGGTTGGTTACAATTTAGCACATTTCTAGACAAAAAAAACTAAGCTAATAGTAACAAAGTAAACGAAACAAAATGGACAAGTAAAAATTGACTATAAATACTGATCACTTCGTCTCCAAAATGATAAGTTTTCTAAAAGATTTTCTACTATAAGTACTAGTTATCTGAAAAAAATATTAAATTGCCGAGAAAAAATGTTTGTGATATCAATTTTTGTAATATTGATGACAGTATTCGCTCACTCTGAAGCTCAACTGAGAATAGTAGGTGGAAAGCCGGCTAAACGAGGAGAGTTACCGTATCAAGCGTTATTATATTTTTTTAACCAGACGATTGAACATGCAATTGCAAATTTTAGCGTATGCGGTGGTACTCTAATTTCTAATGAATATATATTGACTGCAGCACATTGTGCAACTTCAGACACAGATGCAAAGGAATTAAAAAATTTTGCCGTTATAATACTTGGTATAGTAGATCGAAAATCTAATGACACAGGTAGAGAGTTGATTGTTGTTTCAAAAAATAATTTCATAATACATCCAAACTACACTAAATTAACGCCAGATCATGACATTGCACTTATAAAATTGCCTAAACCAGTTGAATTTAGCAGTAAGTAACAATCAAAATATAAAATTTATATATCTACATTATATAAAATACATAAATTAATATACTGAGATAATTTTTTCAATGTTTCGTTTCGTAGATTATATTCAAATAGCAAAATTACCAAGCCATTATCAAACCGAAGAAGAACTCCTAAACAAAACAATCGTTACCTCTGGCTGGGGTAAATTACATGAATCCTATGTCGGTGTCCCTAATATTTTACATTACATGAAAACGAAAGTAGTGGACGGTGTTGAATGCAACAAAATATTTGAATACCTCATACCTTTGAATATTTCATACCAATTTCAAAGCAATATACAAATTTGTATTAAATCGCCTACATCAACAATTTGTGATGCCGATTCCGGCGGACCAAATGTACTTAAAGAAAATGGTACAAATGTTGTTGTTGGTGTTAGTTCATTGGCGTCACCCTCGTGTGATCTAAATACTGGACAAGTTTTGACAAAGGTTAGTTATTACCTGGAATGGATATCTAATAATACTGGAATAAATGTCTAGTTTATAAAAATGTTTTTTTTTGGCTCGATTAATTAAGAAATAAAAAAATATTTTTTCCATAATAAACAACACTTGCAGGATAAAAATAAATATGATTATAATAAAACAAAAGAAATGTGTTATAGTTTTTTAAATAAAATGTTTAAGTCATAATAGGAATTTCTCAGTCTTTGAATGCTTTTAAAATATATTTTATTTTTGTATAATTAGAAAACAATGAAAACATTATTCTTGAAATATTAATAACAATTGTTTTTTTTTCATTATTTTCTATTCAAACGAATTATGTACATAATTATACAATATTATATATACAATATTATATTATACGTGGTATACAGGAAAATGAAGGTAAATTTTTCAACGCGTCGAAATATGTATGTGGTCACAAAGCACATGCGTTTGAATTTTTGCAAACAAATATCAGGAGGTTAATGTCTTAATCCACTCATATTTATCGCAATTTTGGAAATTTTCCGTGATACTTATAATAAAATTATTTGAACAAATGTGTTTTTTTGCATTATAACTACAAAATTCAATTTAGGTTGGTTACAATTTAGCACATTTCTAGACAAAAAAAACTAAGCTAATAGTAACAAAGTAAACGAAACAAAATGGACAAGTAAAAATTGACAATAAATACTGATCAATTTGTCTCCAAAATGATAAGTTTTCTAAAAGATTTTCTACTATAAGTACTAGTTATCTGAAAAAAATATTAAATTGACGAGAAAAAATGTTTGTGATATCAATTTTTGTAATATTGATGACAGTATTCGCTCACTCTGAAGCTTAACTGAGAATAGTAGGTGGAAAGCCGGCTAAACGAGGAGAGTTACCGTATCAAGCGATATTATATTTTTTTAACCAGACGATTTTAATTAGAAATGTTACCGGATGCAGTGGTACTCTAATTTCTAATGAATATATATTGACTACAGCACATTGTGCAACTTCAGACACAGATGCAAAGGTATTAATAAATTTTGCCGTTGTAATACTTGGTATAGTAGATCGAAAATCTAATGACACAGGGAGAGAGTTGATTGTTGTTTCAAAAAATAATTTCATAATACATCCAAACTACACTAAATTAACGCCAGATCATGACATTGCACTTATAAAATTGACTATACCAGTTAATTTTAGCAGTAAGTAACAATCAAAATATAAAATTTATATATCTACATTATATAAAATAAGTTAATATACTGAGATAATTTTTTCAATGTTTCGTTTCGTAGATTATATTCAAATAGCAAAATTACCAAGCCATTATCAAACCGAAGAAGAACTCCTAAACAAAACAATCGTTTCCTCTGGCTGGGGTAAATTACATGAATCCGATGACGGTGTCCCTGATATTTTACATTATATGAAAACGAAAGTAGTGGACGGTGTTGAATGCAACAAAATGTTCGAACCTTATAATGTTTCATTCCAATTTCAAAGCAATAAACAAATTTGTATTAATTCCCCATCATCAACAACTTGTTTTGGCGATTCCGGCGGACCAAATGTACTTAAAGAAAATGGTACAAATATTGTTGTTGGTGTTAGTTCAATGGCGTCACCCTCGTGTGATCTAAATTCTGCACAAGTTTTGACAAAGGTTAGTTATTACCTGGAATGGATATCTAATAATACTGGAATAAATGTCTAGTTTATAAAAATGTTTTTTTTTGGCTCGATTAATTAAGAAATAAAAAAATATTTTTTCCATAATAAACAACACTTGCAGGATAAAAATAAATATGATTATAATAAAACAAAAGAAATGTGTTATAGTTTTTTAAATAAAATGTTTAAGTCATAATAGGAATTTCTCAGTCTTTGAATGCTTTTAAAATACATTTTATTTTTGTATAATTAGAAAACAATGAAAACATTATTCTTGAAATATTAATAATAGTTTTTTTTTTAGTAAATAAATTTATCGCAATTTTAGAAATCTTCCGTGATACTTATAATAAAATTATTTGAACAAATGGGTTTTTTTGCATTATAACTACAAAATTCAATTTAGGTTGGTTACAATTTAGCACATTTTTCGACAAAAAAAACTAAGCTAATAGTAACAAAGTAAACGAAACAAAATGGACAAGTAAAAATTGACTATAAATACTGATCACTTTGTCTCCAAAATGATAAGTTTAGAAAATCTCATTGTTTGGCCGGTTTTCCTCCTACTAATCTGACTTGATCAGTGTCTGAAACTGAATGATTTCGTGAGTTATGACCACAAATAGGAAACAAATCTCTTGACCTCAAAAAAAAAAAACTTCTGAGGCCCCTAACTCCTCACCCGTTGATATATAACTTTCATAATAATGTAATGCGTTCCTATTTTTGTACTATTATAAAAGGAATAATTTAAATTCATATATTTATGTAATTGTATTTCGGTGTATATATGTACATATTGTTATCTATTATAAAATAAAAAATAATATGAATAATACATAAAATTTAAAAAAATATTTTGAATATAACATTACATACATATATACATATTGTTTTCTTCCCTTTTATATCATAATGTTGGCGCCACAGTCCATGAAGAAGCATCGCAAGTTGCCGTCACTCTATTTCGTTGCTCAACCAACTTTCTTCAATTTTTCACCCTATATGTTTTCGTAAATCGTCAGACACCGCCACGCCATCCCATCAAACGGTGCGATTCTGCATAAGAGATCTCTTATTTCTCTTATTCCTCTTATCGTTTTTAGTGCAAATTATATTACAAATACATACTTTTAGGAGTTAAATTAAATTAGATAAGAGATGTGATCAGCCGATCTCTTAACTTCAGTGGTGAATTTTTTAATGAATTTTGACATTCTACTTTTGAACGTTTATAACCGAAAAATTCTTTTTTAACGGACAAAAATCTCTAAACTTTAGAGGTCATCGATGAGGACCTCTTATATCTCTTATTTATTTTATTTATATTGTTGATATTCAAATATTGTATTCGTGTCCCTGCATATTGTAAGTAATTTGATAATAATAATAATAGAATTGTATTAATAATAATAATTATTATAATTATAAATAATAATAATAATAATAATAATAATAATAATAATAATAATAATAAAATAATAATAATAATAATTATTATAATAATAATTATTATAATAATTATAAATAATAATAATAATAATAGTAATAATAATGAAATAATAATGAAAATTGTAATAATTACTTATAACAAAGATGATAATATAGTGCAACTACATTATCTTTGTATATAACAAGTAGTTATTATTATAATTATAAATAATAATAATAAAATAATAATAATAATAATATTAATAATAATAGTAATAATAATAAAATAGTAATAAAAATTGTAATATAAAAAAATAAAAATTGTAATAATTACTAATAACAAAGATGATAATACAGTGTAACTACATTATCTTTGTATATGACAAGTAGTAAATTGAATAAGGTGGGTTCAAAATCTATGGTGAATCTTATGTCATTTTATGAGGTGAATCTCTTATCCAGAATACCGATTCCTCTTAAAAAATATATTTCACCAAAACTTTAGATAAATAAGAGGAATAAGAGATCTCTTATGCAGAATCGCACCGAAAGTTTACGTAACATCCCGATCCGACAGATCTTTTTCCCCACTATAGCTTACTCTCCCACCAGACCTTTTCTCTCAGCTCTTTCTTCGTCTGCCTTTTATATATTAGAAATATAAAAGAAATATAACAAGGAGAAGGAAAATATAAATTTCGTAGAAGATACGTAGAAATTTATTAAAATTTCTATATATAACATACAATATACATATAGGTATATCAAAATTTATCAATTTATTTTTTTAAATTGTAAAGCAAAATGAAAATTAAATATTATACCCGATGTATTTTTATAACTTTAACTATTTCCAAAAATATTTTATATCGTATGGTTATAATTTATTATTTTTTAATTGTTTAATCAAAAAGGAATTACCTATACCTACATAATATTAAAAAGGAATTACATACATACAGTATGTTTATTGTTCATATACCTATCTATTTAAATATAAAATTACGCATGATTTCTCAATAATGAAAAATTATATTCAAAAATGTATATTACCTATAGTATACTTATCGTATTAGACATATGGTATTTATTTTATTTTTTATTTTTATTGTAGGGGAAGTTCAGGTAAAATCTTCCATTGGTATAAATATAATGTACATTGTATATTTGCGTATGTATATAATCAATTAAAAAAAAAAATACAAAATTATTAGGGATATTCATCAATTTTCGTATATAAATTTCTGATATTTTTCGTAAACATGATAAACTTCGAAATTTATAATTAATAATAGCTGCTTTCTATTTAGCAATTTCAAGTAATTGGGAGTACAAAAATGTGTCTAGGATAAATTTATTGTTATAACGAATGGCACAAAAATTATTCGTAACTACTTGCATCTGCTTGAAAAATTTTTCATGAGTAGCTGCGTGTAAATGGTTTAGCACAGTTATTTACCTTATCTACTAGCAAGTACTCGAAACTGTTAAATCGAAAGCAGTTAATGAAGCTACTAGTGAAAAATGAAAAGGCACCTACATCAGTTTCGTATTCAAATTTATCAAATTGGAATTTTAATTTACAGGAGTTCCATATTTGTTATTGAAATAGAGGAAATAAAATGGCAAGACATTTTTTTCTTCTTCTTTCAAATAATGTCGAAATTATTAACTGATTATCTAGGTATTAAACCATTTATTTGAGAAAATCTAAATCAGGTTTGAGCACACGATTATTAAATACGAAAAAATACTCCTAAACCTACATACATATAATTTGAAACATATAATGACTACTCCTATTGTGTTTTATTTTTTATTTTTATTTATAGAAATAAAAAAAAAATTGGCACATGTTTATTTTAATTTATATATACATATTTACTTTGTATTAAAAAACAAATACAAAACGTATAAAAAGCTAATATTATATCATTTGTTTTGTTGATTACCAAAATAATAATTAGAAATGTCGATAAAAAATACCAGCAACAATTACTGTTGATATTGAAATAATTTTTATATTCAATAGAATTTTAACTTTTTCAAGGTAAGATAATTTTATTTGTCCTTTTTCAATTACATTTAATTTCAGATCTTTGTTTATTTTTTGATGTGCGGCAGCATCAATTCTGTGGTCACAAGGAAAAACCGCTTAAGTCGAGTTATGACAAAAGTGAGTTATTATCATTTTCATATTTTATGTTCTTTGTTCTGTTACCACACAAAATTTCGTAAATGTACGACACTTATTGACAAAGATACATGCAGAAACCATAATAGCTTATGTATTTTGATGGTGAGATTGATTTTGGAATATCGGCTTATTTTAACATAAGAAATAAAATATTCTGCTTGTATGTTCACAATAAGATCCTAAATATATAAGTTTATTATTTAATTAAAGTAAGTAAATTACAATTTTATTAAAGTAACTCAACACCTTGTAAAATGGTTTAACCAAATTTTTCATAATCAACTTCAAATCTTTGAAACGTTCTCCTGTAAAATCACGTTTTTCGTATGATCAATAAATGAACTTATATTCATGTATGTACTTATTTTCAATATATGTATTTACATACGAATATGACTTTGTACTTGAAATATATTATTATTTCTTCATTTTCAATTATAAATCACAAATACATCTTGTTTGCGTCTAAATTAATGTATACTTTACCTATAGGTACATTAATTTGAAATCAATTAAGTAAATTATAATATGTCAGATACATTCATTCTATCAATTTATTTTAATTACACCATTAATTATTACTAATAGAATTTAGAATATATTTCGCATAATATAAACACATTAAGTAACATTGTTTGAGATTAAAATTTTGCCAGCATGAAATCAACAGTAAAAAAAAAATGGTTAAGCTTACTAAAATTCAAATAGAAACATAAAGATTAAAAACAAAAAAATTTTTATTGTTAACAATCCAATTATGGACATACATATTATTTTTTCTTAGCATTTATTTGTCGTTATCATTAAGACTATAGGTAATGAGAAAAAAAAATTTATTTTACTGCGTAACAATCGTCAAGTTATTGTCTTGATAAATAAATAAATAATAAATAATAATTAAATAATTATAGGTGATTCAGGAGGTCAAAATTTTCTTTAAGAAAATGTTAAGATATTAAAAGTATTTAAGTATGTACATTATATACACCCATTGTATAATTATTATTAAAAATTTTGATCGAAGTCAATTATGTAAATTTGGAATTCAATATTCTTATTTCGAAATTCTTAAACACATTTTTTCAATTATTTTGTTTCATAAGTAAATAAATAATAATTTTAAATAAATTTTATTACATTTATTTAAAAATTTTAGTTTTATGAATATATAAAGGAGATTTTCTAACTTTGAACTGACACGTTTAGAAAAAAAATGAATTATTCGATATTAAGTTTTTCGACTGCAATTCTTTTGATATAATTTTGGAAACAATATACTTTTACTTATCTACTTTTTATACTTTTAAATTAATTATTTGAACAAGTGAAAGTATTTTTATTATAATGTTCAATATGATGTTCAATGTACACAATTCTGACATTTCTCGAAAGCAAAATAACAAACAATAATTGACTATAAATATTGATCACTTTTCGTTTCAAAATTAATAAGTTTCCGAGATCTTCTCTCGTTAATAACATTTCTATTTTATAAAAACAAAAATATAAAAAATTAAGTAAGAATGTTTGTGAATTTAATTTTTGTGACTTTAGTGACGGTTTTCGCTCATTCTGAGGCTCAATTAAGAATAGTAGGTGGAAAGCCGGCTAAACAAGGAGATTTTCCGTACCAAGCGTTTTTATTTTTTTACCAAGTAAAAGGTCAATCAGGTTTCATGTGTAGTGGAACTTTAATTTCTAATCAATACATATTGACTGCAGCACATTGTGTTACTTTATCAACAAATCCATCACAATTGAAGAATTATGTCACAGTTTTTCTTGGTACAACGAATCGAAAGATCTTCGAAGAAAGTCGAAGGGTATACGATGTTTCAAAGGAGAATTTTATAATACATCCTAATTACAGTAGATTAACGAAAGAACATGATATTGCACTTATAAAATTAAATGAACCGGTAGAATTTACAGGTAAGAAATATTAAAAATTTAAAAATTGTTATCCACATAAAAATTATTCAATAATGTCTTGTTTTAGAGTACATTCAAGCAGCTCAATTACCAAATAATAATCATGAAGACCTAGTCAATAAAATGCTTGTCACATCTGGATGGGGAATATTAGATGGAAACAATGGTGCTTTTCCAGAAGTTTTACAGTATACGAAAACAAGAGTAGTGTCAGGATATAAATGCCGTAAAGAATTTTCCAATCAAATTAAATTTAATAGCGATACACAAATTTGTATTAATTATCCTACAACAACATTTTGTGATGGCGATTCCGGTGGACCGAATGTGCTCAAAGAAAATGGTGTGAATGTTGTTGTTGGTATTAGTTCTTTGGCTTCCACCTCTTGTGATTTGAATACTCCACAGATTTTAGCAAAAGTTAGTTATTATCTAGATTGGATATTTCACAACACTGGAATAGCTGTATAAAATTTAGAAAAGTATATATGTAATATTATTTAATCTCCTATCTAATACATTCAATTTACGTTTATAAAATCTTTACTAATTTTTATTTCTCATGAGTAAATAAACCATGATTTTAAACAAATTTTATTAAATTTTTTATTTCATGAATTTTTGTTCGAACTATATTATGCTATGGTGTACTATGATAAATACCTGAGAAGTAAAATAAAATATTTCTAATTTTGAACTGACACGTTTAGAAAAACTTGAGTTTATCAGTATTAAGTTTTTCGACAGTAATTATTTTGTTCATTTGGAAACAATATACTTTTAATTTTCAATTGCCTTTTTGAGTTTGACGAGCATTTAGAAATGTCTCTATATGAATTATAATTAAAATATTTGAACAACTGAAAATATTTCTGATCATAATGTTTAATCAGCTTAAAAACAATTCTCACTTGTCTCGGGTGCAAAATAACAAGCAATAATTGACTATAAATACGGATTCTTTTGGTTCCAAAATTTATAAGTTTCCGAAATCTTCTCTCGTTAATATAATATTTCTATTCTATAAAAACAAAAATATAAAAAATTAAGTAAGAATGTTTGTGAATTTAATTTTTGTAACTTTAGTTATGGTTTTCGTTCACTCTGAGGCTCAATTAAGAATAGTAGGTGGAAAACCAGCTAAACAAGGAGATTTTCCGTACCAAGCGTTTTTATTTTTTTACCAAGTAAAAGGTCAATCAGGTTCCAGATGTAGTGGAACTTTAATTTCTAATCAATACATATTGACTGCAGCACATTGTGTTACTTTATCAACAAATCCATCACAATTGAATAATTATGTCAAAGTTTTACTTGGTACAACGCGAAGAAAATTTTTGGATGTAGGTCTACGATTTAGTGAAGTTTCTAAGGAAAACTTTATAAGACATCCAAAATACATTCCATTTTCGATAGATCACGATATTGCTTTAATAAAATTACCTGAACCAGTTGAATTCAGCGGTAAGAAATATTCAAAATCAAAAATTTCATTTATAAATGATTTAAATATTTAAAATTTTTCAATTTTAACTCTTTCAGAGTATATTCAAGCAGCACATTTACCAAGCAGTTATCAAACCGAAAAAGACCTAATTGGCAAAACTATCATAACATCTGGCTGGGGAAAATTAGACGCAATCAGTGGTTATAGCCCGATGATTTTGCGGTATATGGAAACTACAGCAGTCGCCGGTGATGACTGCCACAAAGAATTTCCACCATTTATTAGGTTTGATAACAATACAAAAATCTGTATTAATTCTCCTATTTCAACATTTTGCGATGGTGATTCCGGTGGACCGAGTGTAGTAAGGGAAAATGGTGTGAATACTGTTGTTGGCATTGCTCTTGCGGCATTTCCAGATTGCGATTTGGGTAAACCACAAATCTTGGGAAAAGTCAGTTATTATTTAGATTGGATTTCTCAGAATACTGGAATAGCTGTATAAAATTTAGAAAAGTATATACATATGTAATTTTATTTAATCCCCTATCTAATACATTCAATTTACGTTTATAAAATCTTTACTAATTCTTATTTCTCATGAGTAAATAAACCATAATTTTAAACAAATTTTATTAAATTTATTCAAAATTTTTTATTTCATAAATTTTTGTTCGAACTATATTATGCTATGATATACATACTATGATAAATACATAAGAAGTAAAACAAAATATTTTCTAATTTTGAACTGACACGTATAGAAAAACTTGAGTTTATCAGTATGTATTAAGTTTTTCGACAGTAATTATTTTGTTCATTTGGAAACAATATACTTTTAATTTTCAATTGTCTTTTGTGAGTTTGACGAGAATTTAGAAATGTCTCTATATGAATTATAATTAAAATATTTGAACAACTGAAAATATTTCTGATCATAGTGTTTAATTAGCTTAAAAACAATTCTCACTTGTTTCGGATGCAAAATAACAAGCAATAGTATTGACTATAAATACGGATTCTTTTGGTTCCAAAATTTATAAGTTTCCGAAATCTTCTCTCGTTAATAACATTTCTATTTTATAAAAACAAAAATATAAAAAATTAAGTAAGAATGTTTGTGAATTTAATTTTTGTGACTTTAGTGACGGTTTTCGCTCATTCTGAGGCTCAATTAAGAATAGTAGGTGGAAAGCCGGCTAAACAAGGAGATTTTCCGTACCAAGCGTTTTTATTTTTTTACCAAGTAAAAGGTCAATCAGGTTTTATGTGTAGTGGAGCTTTGATTTCTAAACAATACATATTGACTGCAGCACACTGTGTAACTTCAAAGACAAATCAGTTAGAATTAAAGAATCACGTCAAAGTTTTACTTGGTGCAACGAATCGAAAGATTTTCGAGGAAAGTCAACGGGAATACGAAGTTTCAAAGGAGAATTTTATAAGACATCCTAATTACAGTAGATTAACGAAAGAGAATGATATTGCACTTATAAAATTAAATGAACCGGTAGAATTTACAGGTAAGGTAAGAAATATTTAAAAATTGTTATCCACAGACAAATTATTCAATAATGTCTTGTTTCAGAGTACATTCAAGCAGTTCATTTACCTAGTCATAGTCATGAAGACCTACTTGATAAAACGCTTGTTACATCTGCCTGGGGACAATTAGATGGACACAGTGATGCTGTTGCAGACGTTTTGCAGTATATGCAAACAAAAGTAGTGCGAAGTGATAGGTGTAGTAGAAAATATTTTCGGCAAATGAAATTTAATAAAGATGCACAAATTTGTGTTAACTCCCGTTCAACAAGTCTTTGTGGTGGCGATTCCGGCGGTCCAAGTGTAGTTAAAGAAAATGATGTAACTGTTGTTGTTGGTGTTAATATTGCGTCTTCTACCTTTTGTGATATAGGCACACCACAAGTTATGATTAAAGTCAGTTATTATTTAGATTGGATAGCTCAGAACACTGAAATAGCTGTCTACAATAATTCAAAAGTTGTAGATTTTTTTTTAAATTCTAATAAATTATTTTTTTAATACTAATATGTATTTAAAATTCCAAACAAACAATAATTTAAATTCATTAAAAAAATGGAAATTCGATATTTCAAAATATTTTAATATATCATTTTTTAAAAATAATAGTTCAATCAAAAAGGAAATACTTATGCAATTAAATTAATTAAATCTGTTACAAATCTTATATAAAAAAAAATTATGAATTCATTAAAAATGAAAAAATCAAATCTACTTTTTTCTTAATTACAAAATTATTTGCATATTTTATTTTAACATGAAACTAATTATTTAGTTGGCATAGGTCGACCTATACGGATAGATGGCGTTGTTAAAATTTTGTTAATTTCGGAATTGACGTAGAATGACAAATGATGATAATAGTTTAACGATGACTGGTTGTTCAAATTTTCAAAATTTCAAATAATTAATATACAAACTGATGATTTTCCGTCGGGAATATTGATGATTGTCGAGATGAAAAAATTTTCGTACTAGATTTTGTTAGGACTCAACACGTCCTGGCTGATGATTTTGGTCTTTGGTTTTCCTGCTTCAGTCTCAACACGACAGTATACACAGGTGCTTCGCAAAGACAAAATTTTCTGCGAATTTCAACCCTTTATATATCAAATTTTTGCGGCTCTATAAATTTCTTTTTCCCTGTTGGTGAAATGTTTCTTCTATTTATCTCATATTCTCGTCCTTTTTATAAAACCGTTTTTTTTTCAAATTCTGCTTTGGTAATTTGGATGACAATTTATGATAATTGTGAATAACTTGATTGGTAATTATATTCAGCCGGTATTTTTTGACAGTAATGACATGTTCATATATCTATCTATTTATCTATTTATATTATATAAAAATGAATGTATGTCTGTTTGTACTCAATAGACTCAAAAACCATACATCCAATTGCCTTGAAAATTTGGGAAAATATTAGGTATATCCCCGGGAAGGTTTTTGAAAAAATTTTTTTTTAAAATCAGAGTTGGGGTTCGAGGTGCTACAGAACAAATATCCCAAAAATATCAAAATAACATTTAAGGCCCATGTTCACATGGTTAGTCTTAATTGTATGTTCACATGTGCATTGGTTTTCATTTTACTACCAGTCGTAATACAAGTTAGTAGTAGTATTAGCGTATTAACATAGATAAATAAAAACAAAAGATATGACAAGTAGTGTAAGAGCGTAGTCACGATAAGCCCGTTCCGTTCCGTTCCGTAAAAAACAAATATTGAATATTTGACATTTCCATGTTATTTATATGGATTGACCGAAAAGCTGTTATGATTGACGGAACGGTGCGGAACTTCGGAGTTGAACAAATTTCAACTTTATACAGACAACATAACCTGTTTCCATATAAAATTTCAATATTAGCTTTCAACTTTACTATATACCGTTCCGTTTTATTATAACAGGTATGTTTTGAAACGTGTCGGAACGGAGCGGGACGGGACGGAACGGGTTTATCGTGACTAATCCTTAATTCAAATTTTTCTTCGAGAGGAGCTATCGCAATCACGATAACTCCGCTCACCACACAATATACATAATGTACTTTACTTACCACGATTCTATCTACATACGCGCATGGTGTACATAATAAACATGGTGTACATACACATACACATACACCTGCATATACTGTTATACACACTAATTTTCACTTATCCACGATACCAACCATCGTTTAGTTTAGTGGTGCCATATAAAATTTTTACACAAACGAATTTTTCAAGTTGACTGGAATTATTTTAAAATATTTTGTGGTACGTGGTTTTTTTAAAACATTTAATTTTGACATTAAAATTAATTATAAAATTAATTTAAAAAAAAACTACGCAAACAATAACAAAACGTTCAAAATACATATATGTAAACGATGAACAAAATTCTATCGATTGAGTGGACGATGAAAATCGTTTGAATTTGGAACGTTTCGAATATCATGATCGGGTTTTTAACAAGAAGATACGAAACGTTTCGTTTTCGAATATCATGATAAGGCGGAAAATATAGTCGATTTTTTTTATTTTTATTTAATTAGCCTTGCAAGTGTCAAAGTTTATATTAGAGCGAATGAATGATGACGTTTCGAGTTGTGGGTGAAATAAGAATTTATGTAAATTATGAAATTCATGTCAGGCTCACATTGAACAGACAATAAGGGAATTCATTTCACGTCGTAAACTTAGTACTCTTCGTAAGATTAAGATTAATGAATAGAAAAATGATTTTTTTATTGTTTTCTTTCACTTTTACTTGAGATAAAAAAAAAAAAGTACATGTCACAATTTTTTCGAAATGAACAAAATCAATAAAATGACTTAAAATGAATTGAATATTTGTATAATGTCTTTCTTTCAAATTTATTTTAGTTGGTAGCGTAGCAACGCGCGCAGGGTACAGCTAGTTATGTAATATTATATATCATATAAATGTTCCAATGTTTTCATTTTAGATTAGTGTTAATTATATAAAGTGAAAGTGAAAGTGACATGTAACAAAAGTTACCTCTTTTTTTTTATTCTATATTATTAATTATTTTATTGTTTGTCAAAAACAGATGCAAAGGAATTAATAAATTTTGCGTTGTAATACTTGGTACAGAAGATCGAAATTCTAATGAAACGGGGAGAGAGTTGATTTGGGTTCCAAAAAATAATTTCATAATACATCCAAACTACAGTAATTCAATGGCAGAGCATGACATTGCACTTATAAAATTGACTATACCAGTTAAATTTAGCAGTAAGTAACAATCAAAATATAAAATTTATATATCTACATAATAGAAAATAAGTTAATATAATGAGATCATTTTTTCAATGTCTCGTTTCGTAGATTATATTCCAATAGAAAAATTACCAAGCGGTTATCAAACCGAGGAAGAACTCTTAAACAAAATAATCGTTACCTCTGGCTGGGGTCTATTACATGAATCCGATGACGGAACCTCTGAAATTTTACATTATATGAAAACGAAAGTAGTGGACGGTGTTGAATGTAGCAAAGCATTAAAACCTCATAATGTAGAGTTTCATAGCAATACACAAATTTGTATTAACTCCCCTACATCAACAATTTGTGATGCCGATTCCGGCGGACCAAATGTACTTAAAGAAAATGGTACAAATATTGTTGTTGGTGTTAGTTCATTGTCGACACCCTCGTGTGATATAAATACTGCACAAATTTTGACAAAGGTTAGTTATTACCTGGATTGGATATCTAATAATACTGGAATAATTGTCTAGTTTATAAAAATGTTTTTTTCGGCTCGATTAATTAAGAAATAAAAAAATATTTTTTCCATAATAAACAACAGTTGCATTATAAAAATAAATATGATTATAATAAAACAAAAGAAATGTGTTATAGTTTTTTAAATAAAATGTTTAAGTCATAATAGGAATTTCTCAGTCTTTGAATGCTTTTAAAATATATTTTATTTTTGTATAATTAGAAAACAATGAAAACATTATTCTTGAAATATTAATAACAATAGTTTTTTTTTTTTAGTAAATAAATTTATCGCAATTTTAGAAATTTTCCGTGATACTTATAATAAAATTATTTGAACAAATGGGTTTTTTTGCATTATAACTACAAAATTCAATTTAGGTTGGTTACAATTTAGCACATTTCTAGACAAAAAAAACTAAGCTAATAGTAACAAAGTAAACGAAACAAAATGGACAAGTAAAAATTGACTATAAATACTGATCAATTTGTCTCCAAAATGATAAGTTTTCTAAAAGATTTTATACTATAAGTTTGTACTAATTATCTGAAAAAAATATTAAATTGACGAGAAAAAATGTTTGTGATATCAATTTTTGTGATATTGATGACAGTATTCGTTCACTCTGAAGCTCAACTGAGAATAGTAGGTGGAAAGCCGGCTAAACAAGGAGATTTACCGTATCAAGCGTTTCTATATTTTTTCGACGAAGAAAATGAACCAGGATATATGTGTGGTGGAACTCTAATTTCAGATGAATATATATTGACTGGAGGACATTGTTTAACTTCAAGGACAGATTCAACAGAATTATTAAATTATGCCTTTGTACTACTTGGTACAGAAGATCGAAATTCTAATAAAACGGGGAGCGAGTTGATGTTGGTTCCAAAAAATAATTTTATAATGCATCCAAACTACAGTAATTCAATGTCAGAGCATGATATTGCACTTATAAAATTGCCTAAACCAGTTAAATTTAGCAGTAAGTAACAATCAAAATATAAAATTTATATATCTACATTAGAAAATAAGTTAATAATCTCGTTTCATAGATTATATTCAAATGGCAAAATTACCAAGCCATTATCAAACCGAAGAAGAACTCTTAAACAAAATAATCGTTACCTCTGGCTGGGGTAAATTATATGAATCCGATGACAATGGCTCTGATATTTTACTTTACATGAAAACGAAAGTAGTGGACGGTGTTGAATGCAACAAAATATTAAAACCTTATAATGCTGAGTTTCAAAGCAATACACAAATTTGTATTAATTCCCCAACATCAACATTTTGTGATGGCGATTCCGGCGGACCAAATGTAATTAAAGAAAATGGTGTAAATGTTGTTGTTGGTGTTAGTTCATTGGCGTCACCATCATGTGATCTAAATACTGCACAAATTTTGGTAAAAGTCAGTTATTACCTGAATTGGATATATATAGTAATACTGGAATAGGTTATGAAAGTTGACCAAAATAAATTTTTTCTTTTAATTAAATTAAATTAAAAAGCAATAATTAAAAATAATCATAAATTTTTGAAAAAATGTATATTATGTATATATGTATATACATTTTATATCAGAAATACTATTTTTTATAATTCTAAAGATTGAATTAGTAATTTTATGGAATTTTTAAAGAAAGTTTCTTATGTAAATTTAAAGTTGTGTTGTATTCGTTTCATTTTCAGAATCATCATGAGAAGTATATAGAAGAGATATTATTTCTTCGTCAATTTTAATAATTTTTTCAATAATTAATTTCAATAAATATGTACATAATTTATTGTTGCTTCCTTGGAAACATCTATTTTATTATTGTTTTCTAAATGAAATTTTTATGTAGATTTGAATAAAAAAATTATGCTTTCGTTAATACGAGTATATTAGAATGGTATTAATTACATGAATTTATAATTTTTAAAGAAACTACACACATGTAAGTGAAATTTTTACAGCTTATAATTATATTTGTATATATAAAAAAAAATCTACGACACTGTATATACACAAATCTTGACGGTTTTTAGTGTTTCTCCGTTCGTTGTATTTGCCAATTTAATAATTCTTACGTTTGTTTATGTTTACGCTGAATCTCAAGTTCGAATAGTACTTAGGCGGAAAACCGGCAAAACCAGGAAGTTTTCCATATCAAGTTGGATTAAATTTTGTTAAAGATCCTTATTTATTAGAAGTTTTTTGGTGTGGTGGAGCTTTAATTTCTAATCAATATGTATAGACTGCAGCCCATTGTATGTTTTTGAAGATTAAAAATTCATTTGAACTTTACAATTCTGTGTATGTATTTCTTGGTATGACAGATCAGAATAATTTAGACGAAGAAGGACAACAAATACTTTTTGTTTCAAATAAATATTTTACAAAACATTTCAATTATAATCATTCAACAAGACATAACGATATTGCATTAATAAAATTACCTGAACCAATTGAATTGACTAGTAAAAGACAATTAAAATCTAAAAATTTTATTACAAATGAATGATCGATCGAATGATATATTTAATTTTTTTCAATAATTTTTTTTATATTTTTAGAATACATTCAAATCATTGTATACATACATTGTATTTAATTAATAACGAAAACGATAGGACAGGCACAGGATTCACACTGAAAATTATCTTGCTGTTAACAAATTTTCACTGAATAACTAGATAATGAATTTTTCATTTAAAAAAAGAAAAATAAATAAATAGTTAACTATAAGAAAACAAAAGTTTTTATCTTGATGACATTATCACTTTTTTAAATTGTGTTTGTCTTCTTGAAATTGTTACGTTTACGTTTATATATTATGTACACTACACATATATTGTATATAAATGTAATATGTTTATTCAACCGGTAAATATATCTACATGACTGATAGAATGATAACAAATAGTTATATACATGAGTATATATATTATATATACCTATAGAATGTACATAACTGTAATGGTTGTAATGACTTCTATTATAAATACCTGTACAGATCTATAAAAATAGAAAAATTTTACTGTACATTTATAATAATGTAATATATACATGTAGTACATTATATATATTTTTATATTATTTGTGTATGTCTGTGTATATTATGTTATTAGATATACATGTACATTTATAATTTGAATGAGTATATTTTTATACCACAATTGATTCACTAAGTTTATCTTAACCGACAACTAAAAACCTCAATTTATTGCAACAATTATTCAACTAGGTATAAGGTGATATTATATAACTATACATATACGTATCTATATGCATATAAATATTTATATCGTGTGGTATGTCGACATGTGTACTTTATTCATTATTCATTATAAATATCTTCTATTTACATATACAAATATTCATGTATACAATTTATTTTATATATATACAGGTAAATAATTATTATTTTAATACTACCACACTACACTATATATGTACATATCTATAGATAGATACTATACTCACTATATTTACTATAAAAATACAGTTGGTAGGCGTGATCGTTTTTGGTTTTTATAGTTTATTCAAATAATCGTGGGATTATTTTAGATTTTAAAAATATTATATAATATGCATTTATGTAGTAATGCGAATGAATAGATATATTACCTATAGAATATAAAACAAGTTGTGGTTTGTTGACTATTACATGTAGATATACCTACTTAATATTAGTACATTTTATACATATTAGCTATAGCCTATAGCTGAAAGATTGAAAAATAGTAAATATTATTTATATTACATATTATACGACATGTAAGTAAACCTATGTATTTTGTTCGAAGATTTGTTTGTTTGTTTGTTGATATTGCAAAATTGATTGCCTGATGATGATGTGAAGTGAATTGCGTGCATTTAAAATAAATATAGGAAGATAGATATAATACAATTTATTTAAGGCGTAAGGTTGCAAAAAAAAAAAAATAATAAATAAATAAATAAATAATTAACAAATGAAGAAGAAAAAAACATTTTTTCAACTCATTTATGTATTTAGAGATAGTAACGTAATGTTTATTGTTTGTGGTACTAGTAGTTACTTTATGTACATATTTATACATAATACCTTATGTACTCTTATAATATACAAAAAGTATTACTAAATATGCTAAATAACGATTGCTTAATGATTAGATAATTAATGATAAATTATTGCTTCAAGAGTTTTTTTTTCATATCGGATCGATATGTAGGTATTTAGATATAACTATATATGCATGAATAGAAATTATTATATGTAATGTAATATTAATTGATGACACATAAATGAAAAATTTTAAATTATTGTAAATTTATATTAATAATGTGTTCAGAAACCGTAAACAATTATAATTTCTCTTATAACATAAATTCCTTAAAGTATAATTCATATTATTATAGAATTAAATTAATACATTACTTACATACCTATTAAGAATGCAAAATATACATGAATGTTGAACCACATCGTATCACTTGTTATTTTCATATTACCTCTAATAATTGATCAATTTATTTATTTATCTTATTGGTGGTACATTAATTATTTAATTTTAAAATGGGTGCGCACCCAATATACATTATACCTACACATTTTTTAAAATTTTCATTTAAAAATTTGAGAAATAACAAAAAAATTTTGGGAACACCTTATCAAATAGATAACATGAAATATTTGAAATAATTTTTTGCTGGTGTTTAAATAAAATTTAATTTAATAATAATCGATAAGTATATACCTATGTACTAGATAGAT
Source organism: Villa cingulata (assembly GCA_951394055.1). NCBI lineage: Eukaryota > Metazoa > Arthropoda > Insecta > Diptera > Bombyliidae > Villa > Villa cingulata. The sequence continues at coordinate 29,601,932 of OX596021.1, read as the reverse complement.
ATGTATGTACACAGTACGTGCATAATTCGTATTTGTTTATCTCTATTTAGTAAATTCTTTTTGGCAAATATGTATATTTATTACATTTTAAAAAAATTTTTAATCATTCATCACTTTTATAAGTATTTTTCGAATTTTTTATTTGATTACGTTTTAAAAAATTTCGCAATATACCTACCTACCTAATATTATCTATTATGTACATACGTTTAGTTTATACAAAAATATAAAAGTGTATACATATGTACATACATAATTTTAAATTATTTAGAAACATTTCATATTTGTTGCAAATAATTTATCGCAAAATTGTATTGTTGCCAGAGAGATATCGGATGTTTCATTTTCATGGTTCATATATTCAGAAAGAACATCAACCAGTGATGGGACCTTTACTACAATTGTAGTAGATCTACTACATCTGAGTAGTCCGAAAAACCTACTACGTACTATTCAGAATCTACTACATATTTGAAATTTAAGTTTTGGGAACTAATATTACATTACATTACATGAACCAACATTTTTGTAACACAGTGTACTCACTTTCACTGCACTGCAGACATGAGGCATGGTGTGGTGATGGTGACACTGACCAAAGAATATAAAGCCAAAGCCAATAGCCAATGGTTTATAGTAATCAATAGCTAGATACTATTTTAGTCTCCATTTGGATACGGAAAAAAATTGACGAGTGGCAGTACTGATTCCTAAAATACTTTATTCCTTTTTCTTTCTTTACAATTTTTTGAGAAATTTTGTTATTTGTTTGTTTATTTTTTTATATGTCGATAAAAATAATAATAAATTTGATACATTGAAATTATCTTAAATTTTATTTAGCATAATGATAGTTATAAATAAAACATTGCATTTCTTTTTATACTGTTTTTCAAGAAATTTGTTAATTAAAATAAAAGTTCAGTAAAAATATTGATAATTTTTTTATGAAAATTTCTCCATTATAATTAAGCGAAGGAATGTTGCTCAAAACTTAAAACCGAATCAGTCTAACGATTATTTTAACCATATACCATATAAACATTATAATTCTCTAAATCTACTACATTTTGGTTCAATCTACTACATTTTTTTGGGCAAACTACTACATTTTTTTCCTTCTAGGGTCCCATCACTGACATCAACATCAGAATCAGAACAACTCAGCAGCAGTGATGCCCCCATTTGAGCTTGTATACGAAGTAGATCGACACCAAAATAGTAGTAGATTGGTGCTAAATAGTAGTAAATCTCAAATTAATTTCTAAAAGGCTGGAGATAAAAAATTCGGTAAATTTTACAAAGATAAATCATTATTATTAATGTTTGTACTTTAAGAAAATCCTTCCATGATTCATTTATTTCATTTTTTTTTTTCAGTTACAAAAATTAAAAAAACTAAAATAAATTTTGAAAAATAACAAAAACATGAAAAAATTCCAACTTGAAAAATAATATAAACAAATTAAAATTTCAAAAAATTTAACAAAATAAAATTAAAAAAAGGTAAAAAAATAAAATTAAAAAAAATTATTGCTTGAGTTTAAATTGTCCCGAATGATATGTAAATCTACTTGAATATTTAAGAAGATCTTCTGACGGTGTCCAAATTGATTCTTCTTCAAAGTTGATTAATAACTTACTTAAAAGAATATTTTCGGTTGTTTTGACAGAAAGTCTGTTTGTTTTTCTAGTTTTTAATAAATTCATATCTGAAAATATTCTCTCCGCAGCTGCACTGCTATGATGTAAAATTGCAAGTTTAAGCATATATTCAGCAAGATCCTTATATAAAAATTCACCAAATACATTTTTGATATTTCCTAATTTGATCCAAGTTGAAACAACATCTTCATCCTTGTGTTGAAGAATTAAATCCGTTTCGGCAACTAAATTTCTCCATTGGTCATTTAAAAGTTCTTTGCAAGATTGTTCATAATATGGAAACGAATTCAATAGAGGCAAAATGCACGGAAGTTCACCTGTAGCAATTAATTCAGGGTCAATGAATCTTAGAAGATTAAGCCTCTCATCAGCAAAATTAGCTCTTTTCTTAATTTGAATACAGAATTCAATGTAAAAATTTTGAATTCTTTTTTTTACATTTAATACTGCAGAAGAATCCAACTTCGCTTTTTGAACAAATTCGTCAAAATTTAAACCACAATATATAAATGATGGTTCTATTTGAAAATTATTATTTTTGTAGTCAATGTCAATATTTTTGGAATATTGTGGTTTTATAAAATTTTTATGAACTGTAAGTAGTAATTCTTTCATTGTAGGAATAATTAAATGTACTTGAGTAGATTCAGACTGGAACATTTTATTTGCTTTATTCACAAATTTTAAAATATATGATAAAAATATCAAGTATAGTTTAGACTCTGAACTTTGAAAGAATTCAAATATTTCTTTTGCATTTGAAGATTTTGTACGGGATTCTTCATGGCAATATAAAATAAAATAATGCAGCAAAGGCTGCCATTGCTCTAATATTCTGTTTGCAGCATCTTCATATGATAGCCATCGTGTACTGGCTAAGCATAAAATTTTATGTTGCATCACATTAAAAAGTTCTTGAAAATCCTTTAGCTCTTCCTGTCGTTTAGGACTGTGTGAAAAATGTGAATGTATATTTTTAATATTTTTTTCTATATTTTGCGGTAAAGTTTTAGCTGCTGCAGATGCAATTAAATGTAATGTATGACACATACAGCCAATATAAAATAATAATTCATTGTCACGCTGTAGTTTTGCTTTTACACCATTAATATTCCCAGACATAACTGATGCATTATCTGATGCCAATGCAACCATGTTTTTCAAAGGTATTTTTTGTTCTTTAAGTTTATTTATTATTGCAGAATAAATTCCATCAGCATCTGCATTTTTTATTTGCAATAATGCTAGAAATTTATCCTTAATTTTTTGCCTGTCAGAATCAAATATACGGACAACAAGAACTAGAGACTTTACCGTGCTTACATCGGTAGTTTCATCAATAATTAATGCAAATAAATTATTTTTCAGATAATCAGATAGTTGCTTTAATGCATATGGTGCTAAAATATTATTAATTAAAGCAGTAGCTTTAGTTCGTCCACAATTTACTTCTTTTGTAGAATCATAGCATATTGCTTTAAGTAACCCTGGTAAGGAATTCATTAATGAAAGTGATAGATGATTTTTAATACAATACATAACTAGCATGAGCTCAATTTTTTGTTTTGAATATTGTTCTTGAAGTGTATTACTTTTTTGAATTATTTCAATTATATTCAAACTTTTAGCTTTATCATTTTCTTTTTTTTTATGTGAGCTTGTTTCTTCGTGCCTTTTCAATAAAGACTTATTATTCGCTAATTTTGTAAAACAATATTTACAAAAGCAACAATCTTCAACTTTTTTTAACCATGGAAACAAATTTTCCCACTCAATTTTATATTTTTGTTCATATATTTTTTTTCTTTTACGATTTTCGTCAATCGAATCAGATCTGATGAGATAAATGTAAAAATATATTTATAAACACTAGTGGTTTCCTTAAATAAAAATTAATAAATATTATACTTACTCAGACACGGACGGGAATATTGTTTTTATAGTCAATTCTTCAGAATCTGTATTTAATTCTTTGTCACTGTAAATAAATTTAAATTTGCAATTCACGATTTTCATTTATTAAAAAATATTTTCTCACCTCAAAGTATCACAATTTTTTGTTATCGGCTTAAAAAATCTTTTCATTTTAAATTAAATTTTGCACCACCGGTATTGATTAAAAATTGAAAGTATTATATTGTATTATTTCACCATGATTGTATTGAAAAAAGCACATTTTAAAAAATTGTGAAATGCTAAGATTTACTGGTAAGGTTAAGGCTGGAACAGCTGATGAACAGATATATTCGTTCGTTTGTCTCGTTCCTACTTGACAGTTTTCTTGATGCCGACAACATACTTTTTATATGAATGGAAGCAGAACTAGTCTAGTGCTAATCATATAGAAAAAAAGCGAATGAACGAGTTTTTCATATTCAAATAGAACGAGAGAATAAAACAGAAATACATCTGTTCTGTTTCAGTCTTTATTATAAAAATTATGAAAAAATAGTAGTAGATTTCGTTTGGTGCGAAGTAGATTTTTTTGGTCACAAAATAGTAGTAGATCTACTACAATTGTAGTAGGGGGACATCTCTGCTCAGCAGCAGATTATCAGAAATTCAGACAGAATCAACTCAACTCAAACAAGAACACAAGAAAATTTTGTTTTTTGTTTTAATTTTAATTGTTTATTTCCAATTTCCAAATTCCAACATCTGGCTGGGTAGGTTTAGGTTTAGTGCAGTGCAGAGAAGGCTGATCTGACGGGACGGGAATGGGATTGTCGATGAATGTCGCTTTTTTGTTTTTTTTTGGTTTATTTTTATTCAAATTATGTATACTTCCAAGAAATATTTTTTTGACATTTGCTTTTTAATGATTATTCGTAGATTATAATTTTTATACTCATGTGTGTAATGTATGTATTCCAACCAATTTATTTTTTGTTTGCTTTGTTCTTATATGTTTTTCGCGCTTGTGTAAATAGATTTTATACTATATAATAACAAAAAATTAAAAGAAAAAACAAAAACAAAAATTTTACAAGTATTTATGTATTTTTATTTATCAATAAATAAACGTAGACTGTAAAATTTGTATACAATTACAAAATTACAAAATATATTTATGCATACATGCATATAAATGTACCTGGAAGTAGTAAATCTGAATAGGTTAACTTACATTATTATACGGTTTTCACAATTTCACACGACCGTCATATTTACTACAGAATATTTTTCTTGATTTTTTAAGTTTATTAAATGCGAATTAAAAATTATGATATAATGAAATATATCAACGATTAAAAAATTTAGAAATTTTATGAGTTCATTTCAATAAATAATTAATTTTTTTATGAATGTATGTAATTTTGATGAAATTGTTTTGTTAATTTAACTTACCGGGTAGTACATTCCCTGGGGAGGAAGAAAAAATGCTCCTGAACCCCACAGTTTGACGGCTTTCTTAAACACTTTTTTTATTCAAATAAAGAAAAAAGCCTAAACAGCTTAATGTATATTATTTCAAATTTATTTGTGTATTTATAATTATGTAGATATAATCAAAAACAGAGATTATTTAAATCAAAATATTTTACTAGAAATTTATATACGGACTGGCACCACTTTTTATCTTTTTTAATTTTCAATAATACGAAATTGCGAAACTGACTAGAGTTGATGATGATCGGCTTTAAATACAATTTTATTACCTATTTATAATTGTTTGGCTGGCTGCTAAAATTTCTTTATTTATTTAATTTGTTTTGGATAGTAGTATTAAATTTGTCTTTTTCTATATTTTATTTACGTATTATAACACCTATTTTTGTTTTGTTATTTTTGTCTTATTTCATATTTATGTACTTATATGGTTATCATCACACTTTTTATATTATAAACTTTTCACCTTTATATTATTTTATTATTTCAATTAAAAGAAAATATAAATAAATGAATAAATAAACTGAATTCTAGATTCTAGCTACCTATATTAATTAAAAAATAATGAATTTATAATATTTTTACACAAATAAAAATTTTTGGCACAATTCATATAATGTACATAAATTTATTGTAATTTTGAATTTGTAAATAATGTTAGTTTCTTTTACGAGACATAATTTAATGATTTTCTTGAAAAACTACAAATTCATAATAATAAGGTAACATATTCTTAAAAATAAAAAGCACACATACACACAATACTTCATAACATGAAAAATGAATTTCAAATCACAAAATTATTATAAAGAAAAGAAAAATTACTAAGTAAAAGTACACAGTGTATTTTGAATGAAATTTTTTGAGATCAAAATAAAATTTTATGGATGATGTTGAGGTTGACGATGTGAAAGATGGAATTTCTCAATTTACGTTAGACAGACGAAGATAGGTTATAAAATAATTTTTTTTTTTATAGGAAAAAGTACATTTACAATATGTTGTTATATGTTATGTTATGTAGATATAAGCTGAAAGAATCATATAATTATGTAAACGAACGAATATGGGAAAACAAAAACAAATATTTATCCATATATAGTGTACTGTACGTGTACAGTGTACACAATTGTGAAATAATTATTCTAAAGAAGAACCGTCATCGTGACTTCTTGGCTTCTTGCTCTTCTTTCCCGTATGGATAATTTGTTGGATTGGATGGATGAAATGAAATAAATTGTGAAAGATGAAGAAGATGCAGTAAATAATTTTTTGGAAAATGGTGGATGAGCAAAGGACAAAGGATTTTTTTTTTAGTTTTTTGTTCCTATTTTTTTTTTATTATTATATACATTTATAACAATCGCAATGTAGTTTAGCTAGTATTTATTTTTCTATTGTTATTGATATAATATATGTATGCTTATGTTATGTAAAGTAGATATACTCTATACTACGGTTATAATATTTCAGTACAACGTGTTTTCCGTTTGTCATTGATTTTTGTTTTATACACAATGTTTATTGTTTACGCACAATTCACAAAAATTGAGTGAGATTAAAGATAAATCAGAAAAAAAAATGAAATCTTGTTTTCTTTGGTTAGGAATCACCATCAGACTCGTTTTGTATCCATGATGTCAAAAATATTTTTATACCAACAAGATTTATTAAATTTTTTTTTTTTTTCAATATTAAATTTGTATGAATTGATATATTTTTTTTTCAGAAAATTATTTTATTGTAATTCAAAGTTTAATTTTTATTTCTATCGTTTTACATCACTAAAAAGAAATTTTCAGATTTTGTTTGTTGGTGTTTATTTAAGAATAAAATGTCCTTTTTATTTTTAAACATATGGTTTATAATTCAATAAAACAAAACAATAAATTTACGTATAAAAACTGTAAAAAAATAATGTTTCACCTTCTTCAAATAGCACACACAAAATTTATAATAATTTCGAAAATAAAACAAAAAAAAAATTTATATTATTTGAACTTCACTATTAATTTGTGCGTAATTACAATTGGATAAAATTGATGTAAAATATAAAAAAAAATTATTTAAATCACATTCTGCACTGATTTTTTAAATTCAAAAAAATATATGTATTATAATAGTAATATAATTTTATTTCTCAATTTATAATACTAAAAATATTTTTATTTAACAGACTATGTAATTTCATTCACTATACAATTTAATTCTAAAAACAACTTCATGCGCCTTAATAAAACAATCAATTGAATTCACTTTTGTTTCTGATTTTGATTTTCTTTCTATATTATGTTATATGTTCCTTTCCTATCTATCCATTCCATTTGCTTACTTTACTGCACATACCACATATATGAATATGTATATATACAAATATGTATATAATACATTTCTGGATTAACTTTACTGTTAATTTGTAATTTGTTTGTATTTTGTAAAATAATATTTATTCTCAATTTCTCAATATGTATCTGACTGAATTCCAATAAAATTCCAAGTCAATCGATACATTGGATTGGAATGGAACTGGAATATTGTGGAAATTTGAGAAATTTGAAACTTATTGCTCTCGTCTAATGCTCAATCAACATTTTGTTTGAACATGAAATCAATGAAATCATGATTTTCGGAAACAAATTCTTCTCCATTTCTCCATAATCAGCATTCAGCATAAGCAAACATGCAACTTAGCTGAATAGCGTTTTGGTATTATCTCCATTTTTATTCTATCTTTATCATATAAACATAAACAAAAGCAAAATACATGAATATTGAATGAAATTGAATATAAATGTTGATAAAATAACGTGAATGGGACTGTAAGCAAACTGTAATACCGTAATACTGCGATCCACATCCACCATCCACGAAACTGCAACAAATCAAATTCAGTTCAGAACAAATATGAAATGGATAATGATGATTGATGGTGTACGCCGAATGAAAGGCAAAGGAAATAATAATAACAAACCAAGCGCAAACCAAACGCAAACCACACAACCACATTTTACATCATAACTATATTTTCATTTGTTTCATCTTTGGTTTCGAATTGGTTTGGATTGGAATGGAATTGAAGTTCACAAAAATACTCCGTAAAATTTAATGAGTATGAGTATGAGTAATATTAATATGAAAATGAAATGAAGAATAACAAGAGCAACGAGAAAAAAATATTGGAAATGACATGAGTATAAAAACAAAAACAAAACCAAGCGAATATGATAATGACAAATGGTTCTGGCACAATACGATACGAATATGAACGTTCAACGTTGCGTTTTTAGGGCGTCGCGTTGTTGTTTAACATTTAGTTTTATATTTTCTTTTTACAATGAAAATAATTTTCTGGAAATATTTATCGAATTGTATAGATTTTGAAATTTTGAGTAGAAATTAAGAAATTCGGTTTGTCACACAATTACATGTAAATATTTATGATTATGATACCATGATACCTTCATTTCGAAAATAAAAAATACATACTTTCATTCAAATTCAAAAGAAAACTTATAAGTTATAACCGTCATCATATACATAATAAATAATTATTGAGAAACAAATAACACCATCAACAAAATAATAAATGTGAAATAATAGAGTAGTTGCGTAGTTGTCTTTGGCCACTGATCAACCACTATAATAAGATGTGACACTGAGTACGTGTTAGCAAAAATTTCTCATGACCTTTGTCCCGTTATTCATTCGGCCTTAACGGTTTTGCTAAAAGTCGATAGTAATTAAGAGCCTTTGTACGAAAAAGAGACAAAAAAAAAATGGAACTACAACACCAACCGTTTTAAAAAATGTAACATTATTACAGGGTATACCCATTAAAAAAAGTACAAATTTTGTTATTAAAAATTTTTTATCTAAAATAAACAAAATTAATTTTAAATGCATTACACTTAAAATTTTGTGTTTGTTATCAAATGTTTTTACACTTTTGTTAAATTTCTTAATTATAAAATAAATTCTTACTCTAATATATAGCTTAACAAAATAAACTTTTTCTTATCTTCAAAATTCTCAGAAATTATATGAATCACCTTATATCCTGATATAATGACGCGTCAGATAGTCAAAAAAAAAGTTCCAGATCGCCTTTAAAAATACATTATGAAAAAATGTAAACATCTGCGTATCAGTTTCAATTTTCCCTATGATTTACATTGTCTACCTAACCAGTACTAACACAGTGAAAAAGTTCCAGATCGCCTTTAAAAATGCATTGTGAAAAAATCGTATACATGTACAATATGATTGTATTGCTCACATTTATATATTATTTTGTATCTTTTCTTCATTACGGCGGTTTATAAGGAAATATGGATTTGAAATAAGTACATTAATTCTGTACTATTTTTGTAAATTGAATTTTAATTTTTTTTTATTATTTTTAAATATTTATGTGTGTTGGTAAATTTAAAAAAAAAAGAGTGTCACATCTTGTTAGTTGTTGATCAGTGTCTTTGGCTATTTGCTTGCATAATGCATTGTATTTAAGTTGAGAAATGAGAATTTGAGATTGAGTTTTGAGAATGAGAAATGAGATGAGAATGAGAAATGAGATATGAATGAATGAGAAAAAGAATTAGAATTTTTTATTTTTTAGTTCTGTTAATCTGTTCTGTTTCTGTCTGTTGTGGTTGTCTGTCTGTTCTGAATTTGTTTTATTTCATGGTGATTCTGTTTCTGTCAATTATGTTCAGCTGAATGTGAAATTGTAAATGTTGCTTTTGATATTAAATTAATTCAGACTTGCAACAAATCAGAAAGTATACATACACGTATACATATTTACATTGTCCAATATTTGTAAATAATATGAGCTAGAATTTATATTGAAAAATATATAATAAATGTTATTTTTGTAGAATTTCCCCGGTTTAAAACTGGAGAAATGGAGACTGAACTTCGAGACGCCATCATTTATTTTTCTTTCATAAACAAAAACATTTTGAAAAACAGTTATTGAAAAACCATCCAGGAACTGCTGAATGAATATTACTCGGGTAATGTTCAGGTTTACATACATAATTAATGCTTATTATAATGAGATGAGATGATTTTTTGTTTATATCTACAGTGGAAAGCATGGAAGAATTGATGAAAATTCCAATTGGACTACACCTACAACACCTATAGCAAAATTGTGATAGTGGTGTAATGAAAATGGATAAAAGGAAAATTTTCAAAACAGAGAAAATTTTGTATACATGTTACCGTTTCAATGAAATGTTTTTGTTATCCTTAATTATATTAATTTCAAATCAGTTTCAGAAAATTTCATATTAAGTTATTCAAAATTCTTGTAATTCTTGATATTTAAATAAATAAATATGTGTTCCTGAGAATTATTGAAAAGTTAACAGTTAATACATACTCTTTTCAATGATTAATAATTATATTTCACAAATAATTTATAGATGCAAAATAATTGGAAGGATATCGTAAGCCAAAAGGATTGATAGCATCAGATTTTATTTATTACGGACATTATTGTTTTTTAAATTTTCTGTTTTTTACATTATGATGTTATTGATTAGAATAATTTATAAACTTAAGTACATATGTATATGGATTGTAAAATATTCAGACAAAATTGAATTCCTTTTAAATTTTTAATAAGCAACTTATTCCTATCAACTGAACATCACTGAATTATTTAGTAAATTTGTGTACTCAAAAGTGATTTAAAGATATAATTTATATATTTGTATATTTTAAAGAAGAAAAAATTAAAATTATACATATATACTATATATGTTCATAGATTATGTACATAATCTTATATCATAATATCAAAGATTTACATCCATCAGTATATATTGTAAAGAACATCATTTTTTTAAAAGTCTTTCAATCCATTATTTCAAAATGCCAAAAACGTACACATAATGTATCTACGTGTGTATACTGTGTATATTATATGCTACATGTGTATAAAAATTCACTGATAAATATTATACAAATATTTCAATTCATTCATTAAACCTCTATAAAATATACTATATACCTTAAGGATATTTTTGTGTTTTGAAATGTTTCCATCGTCTATTTTAGCAATAAATCTTATTCGAAACAGTGCTTCCGGGTTAACATAAATTTCGTCTCCTATTTTTTTAGGTATAGATATGCATTTATATGCTGTATGTATTTGTTTGTATTTAGTTTGTAACAAAATGTATATATACGAGTATATGCCCGGGATTAAAATAACACACGTAGTAAAATATACTTACATATACATATGTATAAGATTTTGTTTACAATATCGTAGCTACACATATTTACATACAACATACATTTTAGCTACATTAGTTCAACTATTATTATTCATATGGTGATGACGATGATAATGTTGATGATATATCAAAAGATCAAATAAGTATATATATGTACCTACATATAATATTCATTTTGTTTGTGCTTTTATGTATACCACATAAATAATGTAATATGATGTATACATACATATATATATACGTTAAAATATAAATCGGATATCCTTGATATATTTTACAGAAAAATTTGTTCTTTTATTCATTTATTATTTTTTTTTTTTAATTTAGAATTAAATTAACGTTAAACATATACCCATGTAAATATGAATTATTAATTTATGATATAAATTTTGATATAGAAATTAAATTCTTATAGTAAATTTTAAATAAGTACACGCGTACTACTTATATGTATATATCTATATTTATGTAACCATAAAATACATTTAATATGTATAGGTTTAGTAGAATGTTTGTAAACAAAATAGGCATATAGTATTTAGTATGTATATATGTTGTAAAAAAATATATGAGTGTAAATCAAATGTAAAAATATATACTAGATCCCATTTGAAAAAAATATGCATAAATAAATAAACATACTTATAAATAAATAAAATAACGATAATAGCAAAAATATGTATACGGATATTGTTAATGTTGAAAAAGAATATAAATGATGGTGAATATTATTTCAAAATATGCGTATATGTAGCGCCGGTTTTAGCCTCATGGACGCCCGGTGCACTTTTTAACTTTTCGCCCCATATAGGTTGAAACTTTAATATTTGAACTTTAATTTGATTTTTTTTGTTTTAAAAGCACAAAATTCCAATTTTCTTTGTTTTTTTTTTTCTTAGCGTGCAAAACATAATTTACATGAGAAAAGAAGAAGAGAAACTAATCTAATATTAACTTACGCATGAAAATATAAGTCAACACCAACAGTCCATAAGATTATTGTGTACTTAAAAAAATATTTTACTCAATTTTACTACCGTTATCGTCACACTCTCTTAGAAAATTTATCGAGCATATCTTATAGAGTATTCTATTTATCTTGTTTTAATTGAGTGATTTATTTGGTTCAAAATCAAATTTAACCAATCATGCCAACTCCAAAGCTATACTGATTAGAAGTTGCAAACAAAACATAATATTTAATGTATTATATATCTAGGTAAAATATAATTTTTAAGAGAAAATTTTAGCAGAAAATATTTTTTTTACTGAGATTTGTAACTTTTTTTTTGTTTTCTAAAAACAAATATGTGACTTTCATTCAGTCCTTATTCTCAGCCCACAGATTGGTGCCCGGTCTTGGTAGGTCATTTTAACCTGTAAGATAATTGGGTATGCGTATATGTAGTATATATTGCGTATTTTACATGTAAGTAAACATATACTTTTAGACAAATCCATTTAAATAAACATAATCAAATATGTGTATGAACATCCAGAAAAAAATAAATAAATAAATAAATTTATAATGGTATTTTTACATATACACCCTAGAGGTGTAATATATATATCAATGTACGAGTACATATACCTATATATGTATATGAATGTATAATTCATGGTCATACACATATTTGTTTTATTACATTTTTATTTTTTATCCATTTTTTTCTTACTTTTAAAAATAACAAGATTTTATGTATATAATATGTATGTATATCATTATAATGAAAACGAATGTGTAAATGTATATAATACATATTGTATTATATGTATGTATAAAAGTACTCAGTATTATGTTTTTATATACAAATTTTTATCCAGCTATGGATACAAAAGTACCTATATTTATTTTTATTTATTATTTTGATATGTTTCATATCCATACATATTTATGCATATATGATATATTTATTTATCATTTGTTTACATACTGTTTAGTGTTTACATGTATGTAATAATTTGAAAAAGTATCACAAACACTTAATACAAAATATTACACTATATATGCATATAGAAATAAATCCTGAATTTATATGATTATACAATTGATATACAATATAACTATATAGAGGAGAGTTATGTTATGTTTAAAATTTAACAAATTTATAACAATAAAAATTATTATACTTGAAAATACATATGTGTGTGATATTATGTTCAGTAAAAATGAAAAATAAAAAAAAATAAAAACTCTCTAAAAACATAAAATCTACTTATATATTTAATTTAATTTTATATCTACTTTATATTTAATATAATAAATAAAAGGACGCACAAACTCATATACTCGCATTTAAGTGTGGATGTAATAATATGAAATCGTGTAAAAATTTTGTTTTATTTGAAAGAAGATGAACAATAAAATTATACTCATAAGTATTTTGTTATTTAAATTATATAAGTTAGATTTTTTTAAAGCAGTATAGTATATAATCCATCGCATATATGCTATACGATAGTATACAAGTAGTATGTATTTCACACATCAAAATGTACTCGTATTTTCATTCTTGAGAAAAAGTTGATTTTCTCTCTCAGTAGAATATACGAATATTGTACATATGAACACGACAATACTCCTCTACTCTCTCTATACATCCTCTGTATAGTAGAATGGAAGTTGTTTATCAGTATTTATGGTATACGCTATGCTAGTACGAGACTACGAGTAGCTAGTTATTTCATGTATCATGTCTACTCATTTTTGAATTTTCATTTTGAAACTTAGAATCATGCCTATAGAGATACTCTCTTAATCGGAAAGTATCCTTATAGATACTATAATGTTGAAAAAATTGTTTTTATTGTTACATATATATATATATATGAATGTGCGAGTATATATTGATATGAAAACATTTTTTTTTTTTTCATTTTTAGAAATATCCTGTTCTGTTAAAAATTTCAACTTTATTTTAATTTGATATGGTATAACATCACTCAATATTATTATTAATAAATTCTATGTATTTTGTAATTACACAAATCATTAGTGTATTATATAGTAGAAATTCAATTAAATTTATAAGTAATTTAAATTCAAGTTGAAAATCGAAAAGTTTATGGTTTGAATAATATCAAATGATAACTGTATATGTGTCTGGTATGTATCATATAGGAATATCAAATATCTTTTATTTAAATTTTTGCATATATATAATAAATTAATTTAATTATACAATAAATATCTGTATACTATTTATTTTAGTGTTATTTTATATAACTATTTTATATTATATATAAAACATCAAAAACCGCATATAATAATATTTATCTATTCTAGAAATTCTTAAATTTAATTTATTATTCATATATACATTACACATAATATGCAATAATGAAATGAACAATACCTATAACATGTATTTATATGTAAAATATTCACAGAATGATATATATATAGGTACATATAATGTATATATTTATTATTTATAAATTTCTTATAATTAAATACACTTTATAAATATACTATATACATATATAAAGAAAACTTTTCTAATTTATTTATTTAATATTATATGTATGTATGTACATTACGGAGTATATATATGTATAGTAGTTAACGAAAATTTTGTGTAAATTATTTAATTGAATTTCAAATAATTATCATTATTAAATTATATTATTAGTAAGTAATTTCAATTTTACTTTGTACATACAGTATTATTTACTAAATAAATATATAATATACACATACATGAACATAATGTAGAATTGTAGATGATTGTGCAGATACATATATATATATGAATTTATATATTCGAAAATATAATGTAAATGCATATTTTCATGATGTAATATCCTTTTAAAATTTAAACAGTAAGTATTATAGTAATGTACTCAAACATATACATATACATATAATAATGTATATATTATCATTGTAAATATTGAATATAATTTTGAAAAGGACTTTATAAACATAAAATATTGAAAGTTTGTAGCGAACACACATATAGTATTTATTTATTTAAAGTTTTATGATACTATATTGATTCAAAGGTGTTAATTATTTTCATTTCACATTTTCAGAACGTCATACATAATAAATATTATATATAGGTGCTCAAATGTATATAATAATATGCTATATGAATTGAATAAAATCAAAAGAAATAATCATTATATACCTACATATACACATATAAATGTGCTTATATGAAATATAATACATATAAAGTATATACATATTTTAAAGGATGTATATTATAGAGGAATATAAAACTTGCTTTGTGTGATGGGTTTTTTTTTTTTCTTCAATTTTCAATGTTTAATGTAAATATTTATATAAAATATGTCACTACCATATAGTACATTATATGTATCCTATTTACATCAACATTTATACTCTTCACTAGTACTATGTACCAAAGAAAAAGTATCATGTGGATTTAATGGAACTGTAAAAAGTTATGAATTTTGAATTATATACTTTCCCTCTTATCCATATACATATGTACATTTAATATATTATTTCAAGGATATTATATGTATAAAAGATAAATTTTTATTTTTTATTTATTTATTTTGTTTTTGAAAATTCAAGAAAAAAAAAACTATATAAAAGAGCCCCCTATAAATAAATGAGGCTGTTGCTGGCAATTAGCTGTAAGCGAAAATCTCCAGATGTCATCATATGTGTATGTATTCGTATAGATATACATATACTTGTTTGGTATATGGTATACATTATATAATTCTTTTAATAATTCAATATCATATTTAAGATTTTTTTTACTTTAAATGAATAATTATGTATACACAAATGTATACGTATATATAATGTGTATATTTTGATATCTTTTGTTAAAATGAAATATTTTGATATGAGTTATAAAAGAAATGTAAAAAAATAAATACATAAATAAATTTCAAATATAATTATTCCAAGAATATGTATTATTATAATGTATTTATGTAAGGAAATAGTAAGGTTAATTTGCGTTGAAAGTTATTCAAAAAAAAAAAAAAAAAGAAAATAAGCTTTTTAAAAATAAATGAATAAAAAATTTTTATTTTTCGCCCAAAGAAGGCGTTTATTTTGTTATTTTTATTATGATATTTTTCAAATTTAGAAATTTTTATTTGGCAAACAAAAAAAAAAAAAAATAAAAAAACTAAAGCCTAAAAAGAAAGAGAACATTTTTTCTTAAAATATATGCCAGCCAACACCCTCGCTATCAAATCAATAAAGATTGTATGTAAGTGCATAATAACATAATAATAATAATATTCATATGAAAATGTTATTAATATAACGATAAAAATGAAAAAATGCGTCATGAAAAATGTACAATATATTTACATATTTATTACTGAGTATGTATTCGTAAAAATTACTTGTACATTTTATATATTCTTAAAATAAAATTAATTTAAATATTATGTACAAATACATAATTGTATGTACATAATCGTGTAAAACATTATACATAAACGTATATACAGTATACTCGTATCGTATGCAAATTCTAATGAAAATTTTTTAAATAAATATCACAATTAATTTTTATTATACTTAACTAAAATTTTGATCATTAGAGAATATTAATTAAATCGAAAATGTAATTAAGTATATACAGAGCTTTATATACTGATACAAAGAATATAAAAAGGTGTATTCATATAATGTGGTAACAGGCATATAAACCGAGTAAAACGTGTGGCTTTAGTTACCGTGGCGTATAGAAAAATATGAAATTTTTGGCAATGAAAATGACTGAGAATTTTGAATATTTACTATTATACTTCTGTACACAAGATTTATGGTGAAGATATAATGTACGCCTTGATTGCTTTGCTTGTTTATATTGATGGTATTAACTAAAAGGCTGGTAAAACTGTGTAATTACGTACATATAGTTTATTAGGTTTACTAGGCTTACGAGCTTTTTACTCGCTAACAACAAGTAACACAAAGAATTATTAATAATAACCAACTTTTATGTGTTGTTGACTTCACACGCTTTTCATGCGTCATCATCATTGGAACTTGTTACATATATTTTAATGTTGTTCAAACTTTCGTGCTACACATACTTCAACGGATGCAAGGCGTGAAAAGCGTTAAAAGCATACTCTAGGCTTTCAGCTTAATCTCTTATCATATAATTATAAGAGTTTGTTTTCTCTGCCAGCAACTCATTGCCTCAGTATATGTAGTTCGCAATCTATGATAATAAAATGTCATGAGATCATTTATGTGAAAGCCCTGGTTCGCATCGAGTTTTAGTGCCATGAAGAAGCAGAAGAAGAAGAAGAAGAAGAAGAAGAATTATACAAGATACATCACAGTGCTTAAAATCAATGTATAAATTTACTCTACTAATACGAATTTTGTAATTTTATTCTCTTAAGTAATTGAATATCCTTAAAGTAAATAATTTGTACAAGTATAAATTACCCATTTACACATATGAATAATAAAACGTATGTAATGTATACTTTTCTTTCTTGTTTACATATTCATATATGAATTACTTAAATGTACATTTTAATTACTTTTATTTTTTCGTATAATTAAATGATTTCATATGTACATATAAAGTACAAATATATAATATGAACATTATACATAATTTTAAATGAAATTTAATATAGTAAAACAGTCGAAAAGAAAATAAAGCGAAAAAAGAAAAAAACATTTTCCATCAAGAAAGATAAACAAATTTGTTATTTCATTTCATTTCATTATGTGTACATAATGTATACTTATACTCGTGTATATAAAAATATCTCTAACACATTAAAATACAATTTTAAAATAATGTACATCATGCAAGTATATTTATATAATAAACCTTATATTATTTAAGGAAATATATATTCCTTTAAAAAAAAAATTTATTTAAATAAAATTCAACGAAAAATCATAATTCATTTTTTTAATTAAAATAAATTACTAACTTTTTTAACTATGTAGTAAGTAAATTTTTTGTATTATTCTTTATGTACCAAGTTAATTTTTCTAATTTGTTGGGGGTTTTTTTTTTTTATTTTCTGAGTCATTTCTTTCTTTCTCAAAAATGAATTGATTTTTATCTAAATTGAAATGTATATATTATCTTACAATTTATCTGTACTTTGTATACGAAGAAAAATATATACATATAGCTATATGTAAGTACCTATATTATACCCATAACATAATTCATAATTCATAAAGAAGTTAAATAAAATACTTAGGTATGCATACAGGGTGTCCTGAGTTCGGGTGCAGCATTTTGCCAGTCGATACAATTCAAGTATCAAAGTAAAGACTGATTAATTATCTTTCCAATGAATGCAAAATAATTGGAAAAGACCAAGGATTTCGTGAGTTATGACCACAAATAGGGATCAAGTCACTTGACCTCAGAAAAAAAACTTCTGAGCCCCCTAGCTCCTCTTCCGTTGATATTAGACCCCCTCTCCGGAGCCATACGATTTTTTTCGTTTCTCAGCAAGACCTATCGACTGGCAAAATGCCTGCACCCGAACTCAGGACACACTGTATATACATATATACTTACGTATTTATTACACATTATTTGTATAGATATTTTTATATTTATAATTTTCGTAGAATATAAATTTGCATATTTTTATATGTGTTTCTATTGTAATTATATATATATATATATATATATATATATATATATATATATATATTTCATTCTTTTTATTAAAATTAAAATTTTTCTTGAATAGCTTGTAAAGTGTAAATTTTTCTTTCCATTATCTTAAACTTTTCATTAGAACAATAATACACCATATAGTCAGGTATTAATACCATTTAATATATGTAGTATATTATTTTAATATTAATAGCTATTATCCTTTCGTTTTTATAATGTTATAATATTGTAAAGTACATATGTATGTATAAAGATATATATTTGTATATAGTATGTACATAATAAAAATTGATCCTAAAATATATACATACGTATTCCTATATTTTTTTTTTTTTGTATAAAAAAGACATGATAAAGTATATACAAATTATGAAATGATATAAGTATTACCAGGATTCTACTTCTTTACATGCATACAGGATATACTCGTATATGTAAGCTTTTTTTTTCTAAACTTCTTATAGATATACTACACTGAATATTACGTATATACATCTAACGTACGTACGAATACATAACCATAACAATATGTGAAAAGAAGCATCTTACAGGTAAACACAGAACAGAAAAACTTTTAAAAAGGATCACTCTAAAACTTTAGAATCAATCGAATAACAAGTGCCTATGAACTACCAGCATTTGTTGGTGTATGAAAAAAAAAAATAAATACAAAAGACCAAAAAAGATACTGGGAAAAGAAAGTGAACGATAAAGCAAATGAGAAACGGATCAAATTCAACAAAACATATGATATAGAAATGAAAAATTGTAGATAATGTAGGTAGCATAATAAAACTTATAAAATGATGGCTGCGGATAAAATACAAATAAGTATCTATCCTATCCTATCAATATCGTACCAAGAGATTCATTTCTTTCTATTTTAAATAAGCTTTTATTATTCAAATCTTAAAATAAACAGAAAATTTAACTAGTATCTAGTATCTACTACTATATAGGATGCGGATTATATAAAATGAATTCGGTATAGAGTGGTATAGAGTATAGATTTGCACACATTAAATGAATATTTATATACAAAGGTTAAATTTATACAGTATTAAAACGTTGTACATACACCAAAGATATACGCGTTGTATATACATACATACATACACTTATAGGTAAATTTACATTACATTTATTAGATTCATCTATTTATACTACAGATATTTAATGTATTAAATGAAAAATATATTTTGTACGTTTTAATATCATGAAAAAAAAATTACAAATTTTAGATATACGATATTTTCTGAAACGATAAAATTTTATTGAATATAATATAGAGCACTAAATTCGTGATGTATTTAATTAAAATTTAAGCAAAATATAACATCAGAATATCGTATATATAATGTTTCGTATTATTTGATAAATGGCAAATTATTTATTATTCATTATTACATCACATTGATATTTCAGTTCTTCATAAATATTAAATTATTAATTAAATACAAAATGAATGATATATCAAACAGATTTATTAATGTTTTGTCTATATATAGGGATACATATTTACAGGAACATTCAATGATTTGAATAATGAAAATTATTTTATTAAAACTTTGAGAGGAAAATAAATCACTATTCGCACTTCATTAGACAGAAAATAAATAAATAAAATACATATATATTTGAATAAAATATGTACATACATATAGACCCTTTTTCTTTGTTGAGTTGAATTTTATTATTTTTATTTAATTTG
Organism: Villa cingulata; assembly: GCA_951394055.1. Lineage (NCBI taxonomy): Eukaryota > Metazoa > Arthropoda > Insecta > Diptera > Bombyliidae > Villa > Villa cingulata. The sequence continues at coordinate 29,581,299 of OX596021.1, read as the reverse complement.
GAATTTTCATTTATAAAAATACAAAATAAGAGGATAAATTTAATTTATATAAAGGGTATCAAACATACAAATTTATATACATGAACACTCGCACACATAAGTAAATTAGTAAAGAGATTTTTTTTAATAAATAACATTTATAATTTACCTTCATAAAAATATGGAAATTAGTATAAAAATTTTAAATAAATTTAATTCGAAATAATAATCACATATAGTGCATATTGTATATGAAGATGAAAATTTAAAATTAAAAAATTTAAATTTCCTTTTTTTTTTGTGTGTATTTCATGAAAATTTTGATGATTTTATTTTATCACAAAAACAAAAAATAAAATTCATTAAAATGTTTTCAAAATATAATAAAGTTTAGAAATATAATATAGAGAATTTGAAATTTATAAATAATTTTTCTCTATATTTGAACACTTTAATCATTAAAATTTCACAGTTTTGATTAAATAAATAAAACTGGATCATTCCATTATTATTTATCCGTATTTAGATTTAAATTTAAATACTTCCCAAATCTAACTAATATCTAAACTTTTTACTTACATCATGCACCTACAGTTGACCTACAATCATACAGTTTATTATGTGAATTACGAATCAAACATTTTGATAGGCCAACAAACTCAATTACATTATATGCTTGAACTTATTTACTTATTGTTGGCAGGAAGACTTAAATCATTAGTATTACTCTATAAGATATTTTTCTGAAACTGGAAGCAAGTTGCCAGAGAATGTCTCGCATGGAGATCTACGCTGCTGGATGATCAAATCTGACCGCCATCGCACAATTGGGGCGACAGCGACAGCGTATACAGTAATTAAATGGGACTTTTTACACTGAACTTTACGCTGTCGCTGTCGCCCAAATAGATTATATTCTATTTTTCAGTGACAACGAGCCATCCCGATCTAGATTTTACAGTAGTAATAATCTATTCGCAAGAATAAGAATATAAAATTCATATATATTTTACACTGCAGTTGCGCCCGAATTGTGCGAACTTTCGTCGATACGCTGTCGCTGTCGCCTGAATTGTGCGATGGTTGTGATTTGGATTGTGAAAAATATTAGTTCTTCAGCCATCGAAGAAGATAAGATATTTTTCTCCAACAAACTATCGTAAGTATAATTAACACTGAGTAAACTTTTGCGGATAATGAAAGTTAGTATAATAACTAAGAATTTTTTTCGCCTAAGTTTTGGTTATCATTGAAATTTGAATATTCGGAACTTTTTAATAATCACCAACGATCTATCATTTATCTACCGAATATTCCCTAAAGAAATAGTCTATTGGTCTAACAAGAAAAATAATATTGAAATATATACATTATCTTAAAGTATTCTTATTTATTCGAGTATATTTTATATACACGATGATAAAATACCAAAAGAAATATAAAATATAAATAAACTAAAAATTGATTTGTAATGAAAATTAATTAGAATTTATTATAATATGATATTCGTAGATTATTATTATTATTATTATTATTATTATAATGAACAAAAAAAAATAATGCAAATAATATGTATACATGTGCCTGTGCACGAGTACTTTTTCGATTATAATAAATAATAGAAAATGAAATATTTCTATGTTTGTTTAATAATTATTAATTATAAATAAATAAAGTAGTATTTGTGATGAAATTTCATTTTTATTTGTTTAATGAATTGCGTGTAAATAATATGTATTGTATTTTTAGATATGTATTTTTTTTTTTTTTTTTATAATTTTTCGCAACATTTTATTTGTATATGCGTATATTATACTCGTTTATTAATTATTTCTATTATTATTTTTTGTATATATTTTTTTTATTTTCATATTATTCAGAAAAAGAAACAAATACAAAAATATGATAAATATTTCTATCAAAATATCTGACATTAAATTGGATAATAATTTACTTTGGTAAATTTCAAAAGAACGTTTTTTTTTCTCCCTAATACTATTTCGATTATGCGGGAGAAAGGAAGATACGTAACTCGTGTATATATCATACATATACATACATTTTTTATATTTTTTATTCGTGTATCAACACATGTACATATATATATATATACGCATATATAGATTTTTTCAGTACATATTTTGTTATTAGAGTTACTACAGTCATACATTTTTTTTTCATATTAATTTCAACAATGACGAAGATTGAAAAACAATATAAATTATTATTGTTATGTATAACAGAGCATTAAATACTTTCTGTATATAAAAGATGAAAATACATACATATATGTAATGTGCATTGAATAAAACGTAAATTCTTTAAATGGAAAAGAAATAAAATAAATAAAGTGAAAATAAATAAAGAAAAATTCTAATTTTCTAAATCAAACAAATTGTATTGTATATCGTATTTATGTATACATATTCTTGTATACATTATGTAATGCGTATAGAAAAAAAGTTTTATTCATAAATATTATAATCACAAAAGCTTATATACAAAAACAAAAAAAAATTATAATATATACTAAGTATATTAATTTATTTTTCTTATCATATATACTCTTCTTTAATTAGGATATAATAATAATATGTGTTTTATATAAATATGTTTGTTATATGAGAGATCATTTTTATTCCATTCATAAACAGATGTAAAAACAACATTTGAAAATAAAACAAAAAGTATAAAAATAAGAATCGAATAACAATGAAATGAAACTAAATGAAAAACAAATAATGTTGATAAATTACTTAATTACCGAAGTAAATTTAATACATAAATATACGTTTACATATATGTATGCGTATACATAAAAATCTATATGAACATATATGTGATTTAGATCATGTTATAAATGTATTCGTGTATGTAATGTATTTTATCTACATAGATGAATCGAAAAATTATAAGTATATATGTATCTGAATTTAATATTATGCTGTTATACATTTAAATGTGCTTATAAATAAGACATAACACTTGTATATGTAGATACCCATTTGTGTATATACATACTTAAATATCAAAAGCCTTAAAAAGGGATAAAACTTTGTATATACTTTTATATGCATGAAACATTAATGAAATCATTACTCTAATTCTAAAGTGATTCATATACGAATCCACATACATACAAAATATCATTATATTGCCTTCTGGCCTACATATGTATATGTATAAATGATAATAATATACAAATATAATTTGTATACATATTATATAAATAGTGCATTAATATACATACCACACATATAGCTACATGTTTATAAGTATCGATAAGTAGATCATATAATATAAAATTTGTTATATAGTAGCTGTTATATGCCTTACATGGGTCATGGATCAAAGTATCATTTATTTTATGAAGTTTGAATTTAATTAATTACCTACATACAAATCCACACATTATATTAAAGTTAAATTCAAAATTATTTACTTCACATTATACATTATATAAATATGTGTATATAAAAGTGTATGTAGGTATATGTATAACATTATATGTACATATGTATGCATACTCGTACATATATTACTATATTGATATTCCAATATTAAATTTAAATGCATACTATCACAGATACTATATAGGTACTATACTAACACTATCCATTTACTCGTACATATATAAATACATATTTATATATAAACAAAATTTGATTTAAAATGAATAAATTTCAACAGGATATTTACATGCATATTATATATACTCGTATATATAATATTGCATTAGATAGGTAGGTAAATACATTATTAGATACTTATGTGTCATCATATGTGTGTAGGTATTTGTATACTCTTTATTATATATTGAGCAGTAGGCATACTAATATGAATATCCAACTTAATGTATTTATTTTTACATTATTATATAAACTATAAATTGATAAATTCATTTTATGTATATAAATATAATTTTCATAAATTTAAATGCATATCCTTTCAATAAATAAAGTGGTAAAAATACATTTATTCATTACGAGACGAGTATGGTGCATTTACTAATATACATATATCATTATGTGTTGGATACCTAAATAAATTTTTATACATATGTATGTACAGTACACACAATATTTAAAGGATATTTATATAAAATTTATATTATTATTCAATTTTACATTTTTATATTTTAATAAACTCAATCATTTCATATAAATTTTAAATGAAAGAATTTAAAATATTGGATAAAATCATGATAAAACAAAAACCAATAGGTATACATACAGTGATAAACAAAACATTTGAAACACAGACAATTGACTAAAATTATTCAATGGAATAAATTTGTTTTGTATCACACAAATATTTTGGAAATCATTAAAATTTGTAATTTAAAAATGTAAAAATAAAGTGTAAAATTGATCAATAAATATTGAATATCAATAATTTTCATTTTATATAGGAATTTTAATAAAGCGTCAATTCTTTAATATCTCTTGTACGAGATAGAACACTTATTTGTGAGATAATAATATGGAAAATGAATTGAATTTATTGCATACTAGAATTTAAGATGATCACAATAATTATTATTGATTTAAAACGATACTGAAATTTGTACAAATGTTGATATTGAAAAATTTATCCTTTATTTGCAAATTAATTTCCTTCATTTTGAAATAATAATTGTCGTTTAAATGAATGTTTTAAATTTTACATAACTAAACTACACAAGATATTTCATAATTTTTTTAATTTTTCGATATTTTTTTTTTGAAAATATTGTACAAAACTCTTTTGTCACATACTATGTTTTTTTCATCACTGTTGTATATGTACATTTTTTTTTTTCAAATATACATATGTATATATACATACAATGTATATAGTATATATTAAGTGCACGCGGATACTCAGTCCATTATGGTAGTGTTTCCCATAGGTCTAAATTTCGATACGATATTGTCGATAACGATATTACCTCCAGCATTATCGTTATCGAACAATATCGGAAAATATATTTCAATGTCGATATTAATATCGATATTTCTTATATAAAAAATTATTGTCATTTATATATGTAATTTAAATGTGTAAATAATATTTTAAAACTAAAAACAGCAAATAATTTTAGTTTTTTTTTAGTTGAAGGTAGAATTTTATTGTTGCTAATAATATCATTTCCACATTCAACATAATGAAATCTATTTTTATTTGTGGCTGCACTAAGATTAAAATACGCTTTTAACCCATGATTATTTGAAATTTATACGATGATGTTAATATAATAACTTGTTTACTCTGCTATCGAATAAAAATAAATAGTCAAATTCAGTCAGATCAGCCATGAGGTTATAGATATAATATAGACAAACAGCTGTGAGTATGAAAGTGTGAAGAAAGACGACTTAGTTTGACAACTTGATTTGACATTTTTACAGGCGGTATAAAGGATGTAATTAGATTGAACGTTACAATAAAAAAATTCGATATATCGCCTCAAAAAATATCGATACGATATAATATCGTTCTTTGTAATATCGTGCAAATTATCGATTATGTGATGTTCGATATATCGATATTATCGATATCAATATCGTATCGGGAAACACTACATTATGGCACCGCCGATCAGTAATTTATGTCAGATATATCATCCAGTTTATCATCAGTAATCAGTTACTGGTGTACATTGCTGATGGGAAAAATTAATGATCGACTTTGGCAAGAGTAGTGCGCTGGCTGGGGTTCGAACCGTGATCTCAAGATCACAAGACCGACACTCAACCATCGAGCTATTCAAGCCCCTGTATATGTGCATACATTTATGTTTAATCGTATAAATTTTCGATATGATTTTATTAATGAAGATAATAATTGAACATCAAAATAAATGAAAGATCACAATAACTTATAATTTATATATGACATATGTATATTTATGAACACGCATATACAATGTACAAAAATTAATACCTTTTATATTATATAGTCATACTTCCTACAGACAAAAATATTGCATTATTAATTGTTTCTTTATTGTTAATACACGCACATACGAGTATTATATATAGGTACTTATATATCCTTCTTATATTATTATTTTTTATTCAAAATAATATTGCATTATTATATAGATAAAAACAGAAAGGTACATATAATATGCAAAGTAAAGGTAAACTTTTAAATTAATTTTCGAATTACACACACAAAAAAAAATATCCTTTCTTTCTCTCTCTCTCTCTCTTTTAAATCTGATACTTATTATGATGTGGTACTGCGATACACATGTATTCGTACTAAAGAAAAATGTTTTTGTACATATGTAGATGTAGTGTGTATGAAAACTTTTATATTTTTAATGTTCTTATAATTTGATATTGTAGATTCATAACATATACCCTCCTATACGTACCTATGTATTTGTGTATGTACGAGTATAATGTACTTTTATTTTATTAAAATTTTAATATAAACATAATCTTATTATACATTACATACTAAGAAAAAAATACGAAAAAAAAACAAGCAAAAATAATAAATATAGGATGCGTAAAGGATTGAAAAGTAAATATAAACATAGTAAACTTTTATACGATTTACTCAATACAAGTGTAAAATGTACAGTGTGTATACGATAAAAAATATTTTTTAAATTTAAATTATAATTTGATATACTTAAATATGTATACAAAAAGGAGAGTAAGCTATACATTATTATATATAGCTATTATGTGGATTTGTCTGCGTTCACCAACATATAAAGTCAATTTAAATTGGATTCGGAATTAAATTTTATCGCTTTAAGGTGATATACAAGTCCGTACGAACGTACATACATATACATATACATACGAATATATATGGATGTGTTTCTTTTTTTTTTTTTTCATTAATAATTTAATTCTCTCCCCAAAGGGTATACACTCTGCCATAAAGTGACGTGCGATATCACGTCATTTTTAATACTTTCTCTGTTGGAATACATATACATACTTATGTATATATGTATATGCGACATGATATTACTTCAAAATTGTACGAGTCCAGGAGTAAAGAAAAAATATTATTAATATAGAAAAAAAAAGTGTTAAAAAGTAAACAAATATAAGTTTAAATTTTTGCAATATATTCGTACTTAGGATTAAATATTTTTTCATCCTTGTATAAACACATTTGTGCACTATATACTATACGAAATGTTTTCTTTGAAAAAAAAAAAAAAACATTATTTACAAACATCATCATCATACAAATAGTATATCCTACTCTAGAGTATGTACATTTATGCCTGTACTTGAAATAGTACATATGTATGTATTTTTTTTTTTTTTAGTTTTAATTACACTTTGAATGTGTTTTCTCTTGGTATACAAATTTATATACATATATTTTTTTCTCTCATTTGCCTTGTTTTTTTTGTTTTTTTTTTTTCAGTTTAAGTTTTTAGTTTTACTTGTAAAACTGGGTCAAAGTCAAATATAACTAATTCCTAAGATACGAGACAATTTATCTTCGTGAAATTTTAATTTGAAAAAATATAAAAAAAAAAAAACAACAAAAATGATAAAAAAGTATATAAATTCAAGTACATTAAAAATCACATTTGCAGAAATATACATATACTTTGCAGTTGATGTCTGAATAATGACGAAAGAATGTAAGAGTGTGTATAAAGAAAAAAAAAAAAAGAAACATATAATTAGGGTAGAGAAAAAAAAAATTGAAAAAGAAAAATGATTTTAATGATTTTCAGAAATTAATTAAATTAATTACATCATTGGAAGTGACACTCATTTTATTTTTCTGATGTAGCCCGCCTTTATTTGTTTTTATTTGTAGATATTCTCTTGCTATCCGGATGTATGTACTGTATATGTATATGTAAATGGATAAAATGTAACTTTATATATTTAAATGAATGAATTCATAAGATTGTATTTTCAGATTCAAACAGACTAATTGATATAATTACTGATTAAGGAATTTTTTAGTTAAAAATGAAACGACAAATAATTTGAGGACATTATTATTATTCAGATAAACATTGACGGATTTCCCAATTAAACGCCCTCATATAGGTATCACTCGAATTTTCAAAATGAGTGCACATAATATACTAGTATAGCTTGTACTATAGGTGTACTGTCATAGTCAATGTATTCAACTGCTCTAGCTCTAGAGTATGTACAGATTAGAGCACCAGGTAATAAATGTTTCTATAATTGATTTTTCGTGTTTGTCATGTACAATATTCGCTTTCTCATCCTAATGAGAGAGAAAATCATCGTTTTTTCAACAATGAATATACGAGTATTAGTACATTTATGATGTAGAGAATACTACTAGCGTATACGTTGACATATATGCCTGCTTGCATATAATTCAGATTCAGAATGACATTGAAAGTTTCTACTCTGAAACGAAAAACGATGTCTTTGTACTATGTTTTCTAATGAAAAGTTTTCTAATAATAAAAGATTGATTGATATTCTTAATTTTTCGATAGGTTTTTTTTACATTTTTCTATAGAAAGTTAGATCAATTTGTCGCTCCCAAAAATTTGTCACTCCATGCAGCCGCCCATGTTGCTTATATTGCCTATTCAGCCCTGTAGATAAAAATGAATGCATATACATACATATGTACGTATACATATTTAAAAAAAGAGAAAATGAAACCTATAGTGTAATGTAATGAATTTACATGGTTTATTATCTCATTAAAACGTCGAGAAATTAACTTTGAACAATTAAATTTAACGATAAAGGACAATTATTGATATTGTATTTCCTAACAATTATACGAGGTAATACATAATAAAACTGTATATATATGTTTTAAAAAAATTCATTTTGATATAAATGTTTTCTTTTTTCAAATTTTTGATATTCGTTTTTACTCGATCACGTAAATTTTAAAATAAATAACAAAGTATTATAGTTTTCATAGTACATGATTTATATGAATAACTTTTAATATATTTTATTAGAAAAAAAAAAAATCTTGAAGGATACAAAACATATAGCGAATGTTCATTTAATGTACATAAGTATAAGTAAACAGGAAACAGATATAAATAATAATCTATAAACATCTATAAATTTAATATTTATTATTTTTTCACAAAAATTTTTCAAACCAATAGTGATTTTTAAAACTTTTTCAATCTATTAAATATTATATTATCGCATCGAAAAAAAATAAAGTTTTACGCTTTATACCTACACGTTATGTGTTAGTGAGTGTTGTGTATGCTGTGATATTTTCAAAAAATAAAAAAATAATAATAAATAAATAAATAATAAATATTTTCATCATTATTATTGCTAAACTATTGTATGTGTAGTGTTAAACACCGTCATTTCTCTCTCTCTCTCTCTATATCTCTCTCTTTGTGTTGTATGATATTATGTACATTAAATCGCATATTGATATTAATATAGAAAGTATGAAAAATATTTGAAATTCTTCGCGATAAACGGATGTTGTAGTATAGTAAAAAATTTTTTTTAACAATATTTTTGTAATAAAAAATAAATGAAATAAATAAATAAATGACAGGATATAAACTATTGTTTTGTTTTCGATATGTGATAAAATTTTCTATATTTTATGTTCATACTATACCAACACGTATGTAACACGCAGAATATTTTTCATTATTTTGCGTTATAAGAAATTTTTAAATTTTAGTTTTACATTATATAATAAAATTAAGTAGGTATATCCTTATGTTTTCATACAGAAAATTTTCCCATAATATCTATATATGTACGTATAAATTATTTGTAAATTTTGAAAATCATTTTGTGTATCGGACTAATTGATCTTTGGCTTTAAAATCTATATAGAAAAAAATAAATTGATGAAGGAATGGAAGTGGAAAAGAAATGAAAAACCCGCATTAAGTAGATAATATTTTCAAAGTTTTATTATTGTCTTATACAAAGATACTGTGTATTTAAACGTATAACGAACATTATATTCAAATATTCTTTTTCTTTTTTTCCGTTTTTAAATAGGAATAATACTGAATTTTTAGAATTTCTATGATTATCACATATATCTATAGTTTTTTGCTTAGCTTTCTAATTTCAGTTATTTTCCTTTTTTATATTCACATTTTCATTTGAATTTTCATTTTGAATTTGTATATACTATGTGTATTTTTATTTTTTTTTTTTTTTTTGTAGGCGGAAATGAATATAATAGACTTTAAGAAAAGTTTCTTTTTCTCTGTCGTTGTTGTTGTTATTATTTTTGGATCAATGCCAAAATGCCAATTCTTTTATTTTATTTCGAAAATAGTTTTTTATCTAGCTAGTGTTTTATAAAAGCACATTAGAATGTATGAATGAGTATATATACTGATACACATTATACATACCACATAATGTATGCCAGTACTAGTCTAGTGGATTTTTGTAGAAAGGATATTATAGAAAAATTCAATGTTCACCAATTGATATATCCTATACAACTATACGACATACTACAACGACATAACTTTATACATTCACATATATACATTCATATATATAGATTTAAATTCATTCATATACATTCATTTTCTTATCTTTTTAATGTTTAATTTATATGTGTTTGATTGGAAATTTTTTCTCAAATATATATACTACTCGTACATAACATATATAACAGACATACATACATTTCATTTAACAGTCATAATGTAAGTGTATGTACATATATTATATACGTTCCAATTTTGTGATTGCCAGTTGCCACATATTATTATTTACTGTATATATGTATATGTATATGTGGTGTGGTGTGGTGTGGTGACACTATATAGATTAGATCCCATGAGAAAAATGGTAAAGAAAACAATGACAGAAAATCGAAATGAAATATAATAAAAAGAATATTTTAGAAATTGTGTGCTTTTTTGTTGTTGTTGTTGTTGTTATTATTATCGTTGTTGTCGTTGAAGGAGAGAATGTTGAAGGAAAAACACTCCACCAGTACAATGTAGAAGAAAATATAATAAGAGAAAAAAATATATCATTAGGAATACTAATTTGCAAGATAATATTATGTGTATTATATATAATATGCTCGTATAGTGTACATTCATTCACATCTATACATCTGTTTTAAGTACATGCATATGTACTATGTATACGAATAAATGTGTCAGAGGATTTCTATTTAAAATTTGTTTTATTATTATTTTTTTCTATAATTTTATTACATACGAGTATATGCATTTATTGGCAAAAATGCAATCTCAATACACAAATGGAATTTTTTTTGTCTTCTTCTTCTTCTTCTTCTTCTTCTAATCTTGTATAGTTTATTAACCAACTATAATATTCCTTTTGGCTATATATTTGTAACGTATATGTGTGTTTTTTTGCTTGCTTTAATTAGGATGCACAAGCTAATTTATATTGAATGTCTGATATGTGTTTTTGTATTACATACATATTATATACATTTTTATGTAATATGAGTACATATATAATTGGGTCCTCTAGGGTGTAAATTGAAATGATATAGAATTTGATATCTTCAGATACAAGGAGACATGAAGTCTTGGAATTTCATTCAAAAAATATATCTACTATTTGAAAATTTCAAAAAAAAAAAGAAAGAAAGAAAATTACAGAAAACAAAACAGAAGAAAAAACTTTAAAATAAAAATTCCCCCACCTATTTATACCCTATCTGCTGCTACACATACAATCTACAAATTATACCTATATGTATGTGGTTGCTGTATAAAATTATAAAGTGAAGATGAAATCATTGCAGACATGTTTCTTTTTTTGTTATCAATGCACACATATGTACATACATATGATGAGTGAGAAAAAGAAATTTGCAGTAATTGTAATATCAGATTTTGATTTTTCTTCCAAATCAAATTTTAATGCAAGAGTAAAAATGTATTTGGCAATTATTTTTTCAAGGACAAACAAACGTTGAAAAAATAAATTAAATTTTACCATTAGAAAAATGGTAATAATTGTTCTTACTAATGCAGTATACCTATTCATTTACAGAGCTTTCTTTCACGTTTTGTTTCTCACAAGTTTTGATTGATTGCAAATTAATGAAAAAAAAAATGATTAACATACCCATATATCCTTGTTAATTTCAGACCATTCTTCATTTAATTCTTTATTTATGGCATAGTTTCTATAAAAATTTGATTGCTGCCGTAACATGTCTTTTAATTAAACACAAAAACAAAATTGAACACAAACACAAATTAAATACAAACTAAACAAAATTAAAAATAATTTGGAAATTAATTGAACCAAAAAAAAAAAAAACAAAAAACACAAAAATTAAAATAAAAATTTTTAACAAAAACTCATCAAATGCAATCGCCTTCGATTATTCGATGTGTAGGTGTGTGTACATTTTTTTTCTAATGTCATTCAAAAATTATTTTAATACGTTTTGGCGGAAAGAAAGAAAAAAATTTAAAGAAAAACCGCCAAAATTCGGAAATCCTTGCTCTGAAAGAATATAAAAAAACGATTTTGCTGCCATTCAGAATTTTGTGAAAATGAGAAACTAAAATCAAAAAGTTTAAAATTTATACCGAATATATAATACAAATTTATGGTTAGATGGCGTTCAATGTAAAATTTTAATATTTCGTATAAACTGTAGATGGCTCTTCTAAGATATGTTATGTGGTACAATTTGACGTTTTTTGTAAATTTGAAAATTTTGTTTCCTGTAACGTAAAATTGTATACTGATTCAAATTTTAAAATCTCCTGAAAATAGGCAGTTACAAAATTATTTATTCAGTCGGTCAGAGAATTCTTTACATTCTTTATAACTCGGTTATTTTTTTTATTTTTAGTTAATTTCCTTATTAACACATTCACATAAATCTGCCTATAAACATAACTAGGAAACTAAATGTTTTAGAATTAAATTACATACCTACCTACATTTAGAAAGGATAATGACAGCAACATAATAATTATCTGCATATTTTTTTGAAAAAAAAAAAACTAACCCAATTATTTAGTAAATCCCTTTTTTTGTTATTTTTTTATCAACATTTGAACTACAAAATATGAGCATCCTCTTAATTTGTATTCAAAAAACAAAACAACATTAATTCGTAAATGATTTTGTTTTTTATATGTTTTTTTTTTGCATTTTCAAAATGTATTTTTTTACAAAAAATTTTCCAGACCCTTTAATTATAAGATTTTTCTTTTTCTAATTATAAAAATGAAAAAAAAAAGTTTGATATTAGATTAGGTAAAAATACGAATATCATTTCTTATATGGTAGAGTATTAAAAGTTTCATTTTCTTTACTATTAACTCGTATAGTATTTACAAATAAATTTACATACATACATTTAATATGAATGTGTATTTACATAAATGTTTAACATATTCATTTTTTTTATACACAATCCCTTTTTTATATATATACATATGTATATTTTTTTCATGCACTTATTTTCATTGAATATGTTCTTACCATATCATATAAATAAGAAGAAAGCTTAACCTTTCTTATTTGTATTTTTTTTTTTAACCCAATTTTTGTTTTTCATACATTACATATACAAAGCACATGATATATTTATTTTTTGTATCAAAACGAAAAAAAAAGAAAATAAATAAAAACAATTTTAAATATTCTCTCTTGTAGTAGAAATCCTATTTGTATTTATATTTTTTTGTTCAAGGAAAAACACTACATATAACATACATTTTTTTATATTTTTTTGTTCAAGGAAAAAGACTATCTACATGGATATAAAAATGAAGGTAAAGGTAACTCTAATTAATCATATCTTTGTTATGGACCATAATTAAGAATCTTATAGATATACATATATACACATTAAACTATATATTTATTTACGATGGCACACAAGTATATTTCATAATTAATTAATTAATATACGCATGTGTATGTTGTTATAAAATATCAAACGACAGATTGTATATACTTACATACGTATATACATATATACTATATATGTATATATATATGTATATATATATTTATTTAATTTCTTTACTTTTATTTTTTTAAATGTATAATGGAAACTGAATTAAAAAAATTTTAATCGCTCTTGTTCTATATAAATTAAAATATATATGTATGTACATTTACATATTTCATATAGATACAGACAATATATTGTGCACATTTATTTATAGGCGAATATTAAAAGGATAGATAATATACATATAAAAGTGAAAAAATTAATATGCTTGAAATGAAAATAAAAAATGAAACAAAATAAAAATAAAAAAAAAATAAAAAACATTCTTTATCAACAAGAATCGTAACTTAATTAATTACTTTGTACTTACCTGTCTTTGTCGGAAGTCCATAACAGATACTGAACTCTTTAATTCCATTACAGACATTTAAATGTGATGATGGTGAAAAATGTGGTTTTGTCTTTTGGATTTTTATTGGTATTATAATCGTGTCCGTATTCTAGTATTTATTGCTATAAATGTTTTATTTTCTTTTCTTTTTTATTTTATCGTTATAATTCTTATATTCTACTATGTTTCATTCACATCTATATAAGGAATATCATACTAAAGGACATTATATATTAAACAGTTTGTTGTACACTATACTACTATATACTCTGTTTTTATACACGTAAATAAAATTGTAAATGATTTTCAATAATTCATTGTTTATTTATGTGGTTGTTGGATTTTTTTTTTTTTTTTGTACCTTCAACTGTTTCACATAAAATTCAATATTTTCATGTCTGGAATTTTTATTTTGCTGTAAGAGTGTATTTTTTTGTTTGTTTTTGTTTTTAAATTCGACTCCTTATAATTTTACAAACCAAATAAATGGATTCTCTTATTAAATTTTACACTATTTATACACAGTTACAGAGTAGATACACAGTTATATAATGATACAATATTTAACTGATTGTGTTCTCAACGATATTTTATACGTGAATGATGCGATGAATGAATTTAACCACACACACACATACACACAGTAGATATTGTATAGACACTATTTATTTTGTGTCCATGATGATATGGTTTTTCTGTCGATAATCGGTATTGTGCACATCGATATTAAAGAATTTTTAATAACTATATCTGTATATACAGTATCAATATATGTATCTGTTCTGTTGTTATTTCAAATAGTTATACGAGTATATAGGTAGGTACTCGTAAGTACATACATAGTACATATATGTATAAGATGAGGAAGAAAATATTATTAAATCGATTGATATTTATCTGCTTTCAGTCAATTGCTGATGTATTATGTGCATTCCATTAATCAAGTGCGGTTTATTATAGTTGCTTGTGAAACTGACAGATAATCGGTTTTTATTTTTTGTTTTTTTTTTTTTTTGTGGAAGTTTTCTGAAAGAATGATAAATTAATTAGATTATTTTAGAGGAAATTAAAAGGATTTTTGATATAATATGTACATAAATATGTATATTATTTTTTCGAAATAAAAGTTTTTTTAAAGGTATATTATTTATGTTTCTAAATTGAAACAAAGTATAAAAATATAAAGAAAAAAATATTTGTATTAAATCTTTAAAAGAGTTTCAATATATGAGTGTGATAATAAATACATAAGTCTATAGATATAAAATAAAAATAATAAGAGAAAACAAATAAACATTTTTGTTGTACATACGAATATTTTATTTCATTTCTATAAAGACATATATGTATATGTATATACTTGTATATATGTACATCTGCTCCTTATATTATATGAAACTAATTAAATGCAGAATATTATAGAGTACTTTTTTAAGTACTTAATAAATACTCGAATAAAAACTTTGCAACATAAACTTGTACTATTTGTATATCAACAACTTTATGTATGAGTACATCGTATCGACTTTATACATAGGTAATAATTATTTTCTGAAACGTAAATAAAAGCTATATAAGTGTTTAAGTTATATACATGTACATACATACTCATTTATATGTATGTACTATATGGTATCGAGTGTGTTTGGAAACTTTAATGAATTATTAATTATCTTGTTTGAATTGCATTAGTGCAGTAATTACGCTTAATTAGTAGTATTAATTAGTTGTTCAACAAAATTTTATATGTATGTGCATAAATATACATGCGCATGTATATATATATGTGTTAAACGGATTAATATAATATTTAAATAAAATATACTATATATAATTATAATTATTTATATTTATATAAGTATATTTTTATATGTATTATTATATTTGGGAGTATCTACAGTGCACTCGCGCTAACTTGGCCAAACTCGTGCAAGGGGTTGTTCAAGTTAGCGAATCGTTCAACTTACCGAATGGGTTATATAAGACAGTTTATTTTTGGTAAACAAGGATATTAATATGACATTAAAGCAATAATATTAATCGAAAGTCAAGCTTTTGAACAGAAAATTAATTTTTATTTGTTCTTGAAAAGTAATCATACATATTAGTTTGTTTACATGTTTTTAATGAAGATAGAACTTCTATTTGTCATAAGTGTTGCAGTACTGAAATTTCCTTGTAAGAAAGCTCTTTAAATTCAGCCCATGTTATTAATTTATTAATTATTTCAATTACTTCTATGTCCGAAATAACATTTACTGTTGTATTTTTTTCAATTTCTATGAAAGGCAAAACTAGATCCACGTTAGCTGAAGCCTTTTCGCCAGAAACTGTTAAATGCCTTATTCCAAATCTACGCCGAAACTTCTGAAGCCAGCCATCGCTCGCATTAAATTGTTTTTCTTGGCTTTTACCTTCATTTTTACCAAAAAATTCTATTGCCATTCTTTTTAAGGTGGGTTCATTTATTGGCGCACCTCTTTCTCTTTGCTTCAAAAACCATGCATACAAATCACGTTCAGTTAAAGGAAACTCTGAACAAGTCATTCTCTTCTTATTTCCTAGTCCACTGAATGTGTTAGCGACCGACGAGGAAATATATTTTGATTGTTTTTTTATATTAAAAACAGTAGATTTGGCTACATTATACGTTTTAGCCAAACTTCCTAAACTGAGTCCCGAATTTGACTTATCTATAATTTCTCTTTTTTGTTTCAGGGTAAGTGAATTTAGTTTTTGGCCCTTAATTAAACCCATTTCTATTAATTTAATAAACTTTTTAAAAAAATTACCACAAAAAATATGTACTGATTACCGAAAGACGACTAGACGACTGACTGACTATTAGACCCATCTGCAACCTGCAACCATATACGCAATTACTACTTACTGTTTTATTTTGGATTACCGTTATTTTGCATTATTTTATTTATATTTTATTTCTTAATGTACAATTTTGTATGTAGTAATGAATAAAGAGAATATCGAACATGCACGAACATGTTTTCTCAAATTTCCTATGTTTAGAAAGTAAAAACGATTAGAGTTCAAGTTACAGAGCGACCAAAAATTCAAAAACGTTCAAGTTATAAAGCAGCCAATGTTAAATTTTAGGGTGGTCAAGTTACTGGATAGTTCAAGTTACCGGGGGTTCAAGTTATCGCGAGTGCACTGTATAAGTTTTATGCATATAATGTACAAATTTTGTAAAAATGTTCATAAATATATACGTCATATTTTGTACATTTACAAATATTGTATTAATATAAGTATTATATGCATCTATGTACATAACTCGTTACATATACCACCATTTAAATAAATGAAATTTATTTACTGAAGTTAATTAAATTTATTTTATATAAATATTTTTATTGTAGCACATATATTTTACACTGCATAAATATAAATTTGTCGTTGTTATTTTTTTTGTTTTTGTTATTGTATTTGAATTTGTATATTTTTCCGTAATTGCATTATACTATATGTCGAAGTCAATTACACATTATAATTAATTTTTGAAATGTACAAAATAAATCATAAACAATATACGAGTATGTAGAGTAGATAGTACATATACATAAAATATATTACAAATTAATGATGACATGAACGAAATTAATAATAATAATAATAATAATAATATTAATGTAATCGATGAAAAAATAAAATTTATGATTACAAATACACAATAATTTAAAAATAAAACAGAAAATAAAAAATACATACATTATGTGAATTAAGGGTTTTATTTGAAAATGGTGTAAGTTTATTTTATATTATTATAAAATATGTATAAATATATATATACTTAGTTATTGATGGTAAAATAATTTCAAGAATAAATGATATTGAGTATACCATAGAAGAGAAAATGATGAGTTACACTGAATTTACGATAATATCGATAGATATAATAGTATCATTTATCAGAATTAATCGTCTTATTAGGTAGCTGGAGCACGTGATTATAATGCAAAACACAGATTCTTGCAAGAAACTTGGTGGCAGACCAAGGATAGATGGTTGGAACCCGGTAGTTGCTGATTTGAAAATGTTCCAAATACAGAAAATGAGTTACAAAAATTAAGGACTGGTAGAAATGGTGGAATTTTTTTGTTTGGAGACGAAAGCCACTGGCAAGAGCTGTAGTACCAAGAGGAAGAAGAATATAATTTCACTAACTATCTATGTATAAATTTATAAATTGAGAATATTATGAAAATTATGAAGCTTTTTCTTGGGAACTATATTTACATATATAGGAAATTACATTAATTGTTATCATTAACTAACTTCTTGTCAAAAGTCGATTTAAACCATTTTCAGAGAAAATAGCTCGGATATTATAATCGAAAAAAAAAGGAAATATGTATTTTGTAACTAATTAGCTATACAATAAATACAATATAGTATATTTACGTATATATACGGCAGATAAATAATGCTATACGTACTTATACAAAACAAATGTTGTGAAAATACATTTTTAACAACTCATCCTACACTAATAGATCAGATACCAAGTATATCCAGTAAATTTTAAATTGGATATCGAAATACAATAATTAAATGAAAATAATAATAATTATACATAAATGTTTTTTTAATACACCAGTGTACAGATAAATTAGCTGCAGAGCTCAATGTATTTATAACAAAAAAAAAAAAAAAATGTAATAAATAAAATTAAAACAATGTAAGGTTTACCAACAGGAACATCAAACCTTTCAACAGCAACACCGATAACACTGATCGAAAAGAAAAATCACATCTTTTTGGATGAAGCACATTTGTGACATTCAGACGAAGACATTATGTATACGTAGCAGAGGAAAACATATATTTTACGATATTATTTTCAGGACGTAATGTAATCGATAACAATCATTTTATTTCATTTTAAAGTTCTGACGCACTTATATATTGGTAAACGTAATAATACAAAATCAAATATAAAAATTTGTAATAATAAAGTAACGAAATATAGAATAAGATCATATCATAAATTTAAAGAATAATGAGCATATATTTTACATTTATTTGATTTTATATTCAAATAAAACAATTATTAAAAATACAAAAAATATCTCTAAATTTCGTAGGAATATATACTAATATATAGTACATATACTTATGTATTATGTGTACATGAGAAAAACTTTCATTTTTATGTATCAGAAATTCATGTTCCATGGAAATCAAATGACCATTAAAATTTACAATTTTATACCGATAGAGAATTATTATTTTTATTATATACATGTATTTGTTATGTAGTATGTATACTATACTTATGTATAATGAAGTTTGGATATCGACCGTAAACTTTTTATTTGTATAACTAAAAATATGCAAACATATACATTATGTAATCATCCTTCAAATTATATTAAAATTTAAAGTATTTTTCATGTTATTTTTTTGATGTAGGTTTATTCATTTTATAAACCTTTTCTTTCTATATTGTACATGTAACTCCTATACATATACAATATATATGTGTATGTGTACATAAAAAATAATATTTTTATTGTAAAATATTATACATTTATAAATCTATTATAGATATAGACACACATTAGGCATGAATATATTATGTACAAATATACTATGGACATACATGAAAATATGTATATAAGTAATATGTAAAGTATCGTACTTTAATTTATTTTTATTTTTTTTGTTTGTTTGTATTTTATTTTTTATTTTTATTTTAAATAACCTAACAAGAAAATGCCATATCATTTTCATTGTTTACTTTAGATAAAATGATATTGTGATCCATGACATTGTTAAAAGGAAATTTGAATAAATTTTCATATATGATTTTGTGTTTAACCATGGGCAATAGTATAAGCATATTTATGTAAATATGTACATATGTATATACTTTGCGATATATATTTTTGTATACATGTATATCCTTATAAAGTTTATACAATATAATATCCAGAATAACATACGAATATCGTTATAATATGTACTATTATAATTTCATTTCCTTAAATATATACACAAACAATTACCAAAATAAAAGTGGCAAAAAACGAAAGGAAAAACAAAAAAAAAAAAATATTTAAAAAACCAACATAAAAAAGAATTCTTGTTTTTGTATATTTTTGGAAAATATAAACAGAAATGAAAAATTTTAAAGTACAAAAGTAAAATATTTTATGTATAATTTATTCATGTACATGTATTTTATTTAATGTTAGATGCCGCCAGAGAAATTTGTTACAAAAAATTAAAACAATATGGAAGAGGAAGAAAAAATTAAATTGTGCACCAATAAAAAAAAATTAATTTTTAAAACACATACTGATAATGTCGGTATAGTTACACTATTACACTTGCTACAAGAAAGGTGTGGACTCTAACCAGGAAGGAGACGAATTGTATGCATAGAACAGTCAAGGAAGGAAGACTGAATGACTTGAGAAAAATGTATAATAAATGCGTGATGAAAGTAGATGTGATGTGATGTGGTCCACCATATCAAAATAAGTAAATTAAAATGATTCAAACACGTTACAGATAGAAATATATCTCTGATGGCACGCTAGAAAAAAGAAAGCTAAAGCTGAGCCTGCTAGATGAATTTTTAGTGAGTATGATTTATATGGGATTGAAATAGAAAACTGTGGAAACTTTTTGAAACGCAGGGAAGAATGGTAGTGAATCTTACAGCAATCTTTGGTCCACCAAAGACTGTTCAGCTATTAAAGAAGGAAAAGAAGAAGAAGAAGAAGAAAAATATCATTTATTGATTAAAATCAAAATCATACTCAAACATAAAATAAAAGTTAAAAAAAAAATTATTGAAATAATAAAACAGCAGTAAGGATTTTGTTTAGAAAGTGATAAAAAAGCTAAAATACCATGGAAATGAAAAATCTATTGTAAACACTGTCTACTACATGTACGAGTGTTTATATACATAAATATACAAATGTTATCTGCCCTGCTCTTGGATTTTTCTATTACATTTTTTTTATTTTTATTTCATTTTACTTTTTTTTCCATTTTTATTATTTTCCTTTTCGTAAAAGGTTCGACTAGTATTCTCATTTTCCATTTAGATTAACTTTTGTCTGCAGTTTTTTTTTGTAGTTTTTTCTTTTTTTCAACTTTTAAATTTTCTATTATTTTATTTTTCATTTTTTTTTTCATTCATATTCTCATGAAAATATTTAACTGTTTTTATTATGTGAACGAAGCAGAAAAAATGAAAATATTAGCATGTGTATACGTATGCACAGTATACTCGTACGAATATATTTTACAGAGTTGGTATGCTATGTGACATAACACTAAAATGTTTATTTCTCTTTTTTTGTTCCTTTTTTTTTGTCTATTTGCTTGTTTGTAGTTCTTTTTTTTTTTCTTAAAAAAAAACTTCTAAAAATTGAAAAAAAAAAAAAAAAAAAATTAAAAAGTAAAGTGCCAAGGAAGTAACATACACGTACATACACATTGTGCCATTAAAAATCATAATATGTATTAGAAAATGATTCATTATGAAATGAAGAGAAATTAAAATGAAAAAATATAAATTCGAGTAAGAATAAAATAATAACAATTTACAGTATGGGATGGGATGGGGAATGCAAATCAGATGGCATCAGAGAGCGATGCCGATGATACTTAACAACAGAAACACCAAGGAAAATATGGGTGATATGATATGGAGTGGTGTGGTGGTACGATGTAGTCAAGGATAAGTTAACAAAAGTTAAGGATTAGAAACTGGTACCCAGAAAACGAAGGAGAAAGAGTAGCATGGTAACAAATTCTGTAAGTGGTGAAGTTTCTGTATATGAATATAAAGGACCTTACATGACGATAATGATGATGATAAAGCGAAAAAGTAAAACAAAAAATTATTACGTATGCAAAAAAAAAAAATAAAAAATAAAAAATTGTATATTCATTATTCAAATAATACGAATTCAAATTTAAAATGAATGAAAAAAAAAAGGAGAAACATTCACTATCGGATATAGATTACAAGAAATACACTATTAAATACAATACACGAGTATATTTAAACATCGATATGATTCGTTCATTATATATGACGGCATAATATGAAATGAAATTAATGTAATGCACATAAATTAATGTCTAAATTGCATTACATTTACAAAACAAACAAAAAAAAATTGCATTAAATTTTTGTTTCGTTTTTCACAATTTTATTTTTTGCTTCATTTTTACATTTTTACATTTTTTTTGTTTTAGTTTCCTTGTTATAAAAATTTAAAATAAAGATTCATATGAATTGACTATACATACATACATACAAAGTATGGTATAGAGTTGTATCCTGCAATTATTTTGAGGATTTCAAATTTATACTTATGTGAACGTACGTATTACTCGTATAGAGTGCCATTATTAATATGTATTTCGAAATATCGAAATATAATCGGAATCCTTAAGTTTACAGAAATCAATAAATAAATGTTAGCAATTTTTGTGCTGAAGAAAAATCAAAATAAAAGAAAAATATCTGTATGAATTTTGTGTTCATTTGTATTGAAAAAAATTTACTGATATCATGTAAGTGTGAAGTATTGTGTGCATGAATAAATAATTTTTGAAAAAAAAAAAAAAAAACAGAACAAAAAAGAAATAGAAATATTCTTGACGAAGAACACATACCGTGCATTTTTTTGTCTTACAAAACACCAGAAAAAAAGCTTAAGTATGAACGTCAAATATAAATATCAAAAAACAAAAGTGAAAAAAAAAGGATTGAAATTAAATTTTTTTTCATAGTCATAATTATTTTTCAGTTTTTATATTTGTACCGACGACCTACATATGTATTACATTTAATTCCATTTTAATTAAAATAATCAACGAATAATATATAGCAGAATTTACACATTTAAATGAGAATTAATATAATGAAATCAACAAACTGAAAAGTTCACGAAACAAAACAAAATACTAAAATTTAAATAAAAAACAAAATGAAGGTATTCACTTAGGCCCTAGACAGATATCTAGTATAAATGTGGTATCGATACGATGGTATTGGCTATACTACATGTCTGTCACCCTATACAAAGATAATACAGTCCTACGACGAAGAACTATATTATCTTTGCCCTATACTAGCTTTATACCAAGAAAACAAGCTGGTATAAATGTGGTATTGAAACCAGCATAATTTGTCTAGTATAAAGCTAGTATTCAAAAAATTTACTAAACGTAGCGACATTTTTATTACTGTAGCAAGAAGAAAAATTAGTTTTTACAGTATTCGTGTTTGAATTTTGTTTAGTAACCACATTTTTCTCTAAAAATCACATCTCATTTTTGCTTTTAAAGCCAAAAATATTAACTTTTAAGTTTTTCTTTTTAATTCTATTATTTTCTCTACATCTATTTTTTTGAATTAGAATTTCAATATCCGCATTCTTTTTTTTCATTATAATAATAATTATATTCACCTAAAGTCAAATTTAAATGCAAATATAAATTTTTCCATACAACAGCACAACAAAATTCACAAATATCAAATGATACTAGGTTTATACTACTTAGATTACATGTCTGTCATCATGCTAGTATTGTTCATACCATGGTATCGATACTAGATGTCTGTCAATGGTCTTAGTGTAGTAATAAAAAGCTCGTAAGCCTTGTA
This sequence comes from Villa cingulata, assembly GCA_951394055.1. Lineage (NCBI taxonomy): Eukaryota > Metazoa > Arthropoda > Insecta > Diptera > Bombyliidae > Villa > Villa cingulata. The sequence continues at coordinate 29,557,357 of OX596021.1, read as the reverse complement.
AGCCTAGTAAACTAGTAAGCCTAGTAAACACGCTTTATTAGGTTCACAAGCCGTTTACTACATCAAGTGAATACCCTCAATTTATAAACAAAAAATGAACAACAAATAAACAAGAATGACAAACAAAAGATCAATGTAATGAATTTTTATTATTATTTTATTATTTTTGTTATTTTATTTTTTTTTTACATTTTTCTTATCACAATAATTTTTGTTATCATGTACAGAGTAATTGGTTATTAAATTTTCCGTAAAATTTTAATTTGCAACTATCAATTATTATTGAATATTATCATTTTATTTTATTCATTGTTATTTGTTGTTATGTTACAATAATATTTTTTTTTTTTTTCATTTAAAAATAATATTGACAATGAAACGTGTGCTGGCATATGGCATTATGTACTTACATTATAGGTTATAGGTGCGTATATATACGTGTATTTATGTCATGTTTTTTTTTATATTATAATTGGTATAATGCGTAATATGAGAATAATAAGTAATTGAATGAAATTTCAATTTTTATTTATAATTGAAAAGTTTTAAATGAAAAATTACTACGATGAAAATATTGAGTATAGGTATAGGTAATATAAAAATAATTTGTTAATTAAAAAACATAAAAAAAAAGACTTAAATTTTTTGAAAAAAAAAATCATAATAAAATGGCGAGAGATTCAGAAAGAAGTCATATGGAGTTTCACAGATTTTGGATGCAGCACTATATTGTTGTTGATGTTGATGAAGGAACAAACATTTTAGAAAGGATCGAAATCATTAAAAATATTATTTTAATGATGTAATTTAAAAAGAAGCTTTGAGGTAGCCAAAAAACAAATGAGTGAACTTGGAGAAACGGGCTTGGATTAGAGGGGTAGGTAGAATCTTAGATCTTTGAATCTTTAGACTTAAATGAAGAAATGTAGAAAGGACGATCCAAAACCTAGATGTTTTTTTTTAAAACTTAAACGGAGAAATTTAGAAAGGACGACAGAGCTTTATGGAAATCAATCATAAAAGATGCAGATCATATATACTCGTATAAATTGGATGTTTGGAGTTAGAAGAGTAAAAAAGGAAGAAGAAGAACATTTAAAAAAATATACATATATAAAAATATGTTACACTTATCAAAGTTTGTGGTCCTTCTATTGCTTTCAATTATGACTTAAACTATACTTATAGATAAGTAAGTAATTAATTAAATTTTTATACAAAACAAAAAATTATCTTCAAAAGTAATTCAAATTAAACAAAACGGTGGCTATTTTCATATTCTCCATTATTTGTTATATCAGTGTTTCAATTCTAAAATTTTTCTCTTTAATTTACATTTAATATATGATACGGTACACGTAAATGACTGAATAAAACACAAGAAACTTATCATTTCTTCCTTCAGTCTTAGCATTTTTAATTATTATTTTTCATTTCTCAGAAAGATAAAAAAAAAAATAACTAGATAAATATGTATTAAAAAAAATCTTTAATTAATGAAAGTTGAAAATTTGAAGTTTGCAAAAAAAGGAGAGGGAAGAAAAATACTTCTTAAGTTAGAATTATCATGATTCTTAATGTCAACTGAACTTGCTCATAATACATATATATCTATGTATGAATATGTTAAAATAAAAATAAAACACTCGCATAAATTTATAATGCTAGAATTAAGTTAAATAAATGTTGCCTCATATATAAACATACATATTTATAAAAGTTTGTATTATACATAATGTAACATAATTATAAGGATATGTGTGAATCATTATTACATATGTACTCGCGCTTCACCTTCCTTTTTTTATATATGTACATACATATTTCAAATTTCATGTATCTATTGTATTATGTTACATACATACCAGAGTAAATAGGATATACGAAATACATGCATATTCCGGGATAAGAATACATTAAATAAGAAAATTATTTTATAAAACGTTGAACTTTTTTTTTGATTTAACAAAAACAAACAACAGCAGAATGAAAGTAAAATATGTTTCGAATGAGATTCTTTCATTTGACATTAATTTTGTGTTGTTTTTTTTTTTTTTTTTTTTTTTTTTGTATTTCACAAAACCCATACACAATGTACCCGCGTGTACGAGTATATATAAACAGTAAGTAGTAAAATTAATCTATATATTCATATGTTCATTCTTCTTGTGTAGAAACGATTATAGTCATATACTCGTATGTATCCTTTTTTTGTACATACATCAAGGAACATAAAGTACACATTACATAAATATGTACATATATGAATAAAAGATAAAAGTTAATAAAAGGAACAAAAGCGTAAAATATTTATATGAGTAGGAGAACAAAAATAACGAAACAACATCAAAAAAGAAATATACTATATTTAAGCGACGAAAAAAAAATTGTCAAGAACTTTTGTAAGATTGTTAAGAAACAACATAACAGAAAAAATAACAAAAACAACAAAAATTTTTAACAAGAAGAAGAAGAAGAATATGATGAAAAATGATAATGAGAAAAATAAGAAAATAAAAATGAAGAAAATTTAATAATAAAACAGATTCCAAGAGTATTTTAGTTTTTTATTCATTTTTTATTTTTGACTTCATACGAATATTTTTTGGTATAGGTATATATGAGTACATAGAACAAATAAACTGTTCTATTCATCTTGACAAATGTATGTATGTACATTATATATGGTACTATGATTCGAAATATTTTACATTCTTTGCTGTTAATGTTGTTGTTTCTGTTTTTTCTCTGATTTTTTAAGTTCAGCCATGTAAGTAATAAGAAGAACCTATGTTAAGAACCGTTAAAGAGAAAAAATTACATTTTTCATTTCAACATCTATAGGCAAAAGTTTATTTATGTATTGTATTGTATAATAAGGGGTAATTATAAACTATTTATTTTGAAATTAAAGGTTGAGGAAATTGAGGTTTTACCCTCTTGAACGCCCAGTGCATACTTTTAAATGTTTCACCCTCTAGGTTGTAACTTTACTATTTAAACTTTAATTTGGAAAGTCAGATAGAAAGATATACGCGAATAATACATTCCTTTCTTACTTATTTTCTTGTGTAAATTATGTACTGGACTATAATATGCGTGCACGAGGAAGAATTTCAAATTGAAACAAGATCCCTGTATACAAGAAAAAACGATAAATTTTTTAGTTTAAATTTTTAATTTTTGTTTAAAATTATGTTAACATGATGATCAAAAATCCAAAAAAATACAATAGCCTACAAGGTTCTGAATAAGAAAGTTTATAAATACCCCTATAAATTTTTCAAATTATATGCGTAATAACTATATGTTGTTCATGTATGTGCATTTGTATTATAGAATCAAGAAAAATAAACAAAATAAAGAAAGTCAAAAAATTAAACATGAAGAAAAAAGATTTCGTAATATTTTTCATTATGAAGGTATAGTCGAGAAAAAAGATTAAAAAACGAATGAATAATTGTACATATAACTTGTGTATATACAATACATGTAAGTGTATATAATATTACATACATATGTACATTATATATTTTATATGTATATCACACAAAAACTTGAAGAAAAAAAATATATTAATTTAAAAGAAAAATAATGAAAAAGGAAAAATGATTTAAATTATGAAAAAATTGCTATGTAGGTCAATAATATTCAAGATTTCTTATATTTTTCTACTAAATAAAAAATTTCTTTTTATTTTTTTTTTTCATAATTTCTTTTCTCTCCTTTATAATTGCACGAATTAAATGAAATAAATAATATTTTTATATATTTTTTTTTTTTCAAATTAACAAAATAAACGTAAGATGTGCTGGAAAAATTTGTTATAAATTTTTTCTTGTTGTTTTTTGTTTTTTGTTTACACAAATTATAAATGAATGAATGAAAATTAATTCTGTTGTTGGTTTTTATGTTATTTTGGCTGGGTTTCTACCCAGATTTCGAAAATGGTCAATTAAAAAAATTACTTTTTCTGTACTAATTTTTTTCAATGAAAGTACATATTTCTTTTAAGAATTAAAAAAAAGGTACAGGCACCTTTGGATTAAAAGAAATTTAAAATAAACATTATTTGGGAATGAGAAAAATATACAAAGAAACTGTATAGTTATGGTAAAAAAATATTAATGAAAAAAAAAAAATAAATAAATAATAATTATAAAACAATGTGTACAGTATACACAACACCAACTGATCCTCTTTAAAAGGGATCCTTTATTAAAAACAAAAATAAATAATAAAAAGGTTCATTAACGAAATACATATTTTTATGATTAATTATAATAATTGCAAAAGGATAACGGGTACTGAAAATATCCTAAATTAAATTTGTTGTGTATTGTATGTGTCGTGCATATCAATTTTTCGACAAATTCTTCTCTCAGAACTAAACGTGTTGTCTTACGCACTTAACTAAAGAGTCTTCTATTGAATTTATTACAATACAATCAAGACAATTTTTGAAAGTTTCAAGACATCCTGTTAATCCGAAAATTCGTGTGAACATTACGTAATTCATAAATTCATTGTGACATGTATAGAACATCCTGTATACATGTTTTAAATTTACACAAAAATGAAAAATAAATGAAAAATTCAGGTCAGGATACAATATTACTGGCACATAATTTGTAGATTTTTGATTCCACATTCAAAGAGTTTTTAAATAATTTGATTTCATTCAAACTACATTCAAAATTGAATTTTCTCTGTGTATACAAACAAACTTTAGCTAGATAATTTTCAGGCAATTTCTCATGCATATGCATCCTTGTCGATGGAATGCTTTTAATTTCGATACTCTTGTGTACGTAAATTTCGTATGAAACATCAAATTTTAAATGAATACAGCAAACATTCACAATGTACTGTACAGCTTATTCATTATTGTCACATAAACTATGAACGAATTTATGAATTAGTTCTCAACTAAAAAGGATATTTTTTGTGTTTGTTATATAAAGAAATACAACACAGTACGTGCAGCAGTTGCTTGATGATGTAGTTCTCTGTGATGCTTTTGTGATATTTACCAGCTTTATATTTTTATTTGTACCCACCTTCATATGCACCAGTTGCAATTTTTCACATTTAGAAAACCAAAAATAATTTTTTTACGCTAGTTTCATGCATAGTTTTTATTTTAGCAGCAATTTTCTTAATTGGTCACAATTCAAATTAACTCCAAGTGCACGTATATAATACACATATTGAATATACGTAAACATGCTTACATTTTTGTACTTATGTGTAATTGCTTAAAGGACTTTAAATTATTTTTGTTTCGTTTCTTTTTTAAATGAAAATGGTTAACAAAAATAATAAATTTCGTCCTTCCCTAATTTTTGTAATAATTTTAAAATGAAATACACAAGGTTTTTATCATTTATGCATTTACGACAAGTGTACTTTTCATAACTATAAAAACTGAAGAAATTTAACCTTCCTGCCCAATTTTATGAGCTCGTTTACTGTAGTTAGTTTTAAATTTTATAAATTTTCTGCAATAATAATAATGAACTGAATGATTCTCGTATAAAACACTTACATTACCGCAAATTAGTGTGATGCTATATGGAATTGTTTTGTGTTCTGGGTTTTTAACTGAATATTTACACATATACTGAGTGTAGTTTGTAATCTATCTATATATGTAAATGTAAAAATGTAATGTGGATAAATGTAAATGATTGCGTAAGTACGGAATTGTGTACTGCAGTAATATTTGCACAGGAAAATACGAATATAATACGCGAGTATAAATACTGAAAAATATTTCGATGTAGAGTGTGTGTGTTAAATAGCATGGAAAGTTCTATTATGTATACACTGCACAATAATATTCCGATGAAAACTACATAAAATACACATAAACAATAATTTAAAATAATTCAAGTTTTTCATGAAAATTTATGGTGTAGAAAATTTGAATTTAATTTTTTTTTTTAAATTAATTGAAGTAATTTTTTTCTTTTGAACGTATAATTTGTGTACGTAATGCATAAAATCATTCAAAGGGTCGTTCAGATACGATATTTTTGATAAATTTTTAGCTTGTAAGAAAGATCTAAAATGTGAATTAAAAACAGAATCCACACATTATCAGGAAATTTAATGGGACTGAATATAAATAATTGAAATGACATTTGAATAATAAATAAATAATTCTGAAAAAGTAACTAATTGAAATTTAATTTGGAATCAATGTTTATGTATTCTAGAATTTAATATTTGTCAGACATTTTAAGTTTAAATGTAATTTTAGAGAGTATCTTACTGAGCACTTAAACCAAAGCACTTATAGTATAAAAATATAAATATACATTGTTTCCTTAAAAAAATTGAAAATCATCTCGATAATAATTTAAGAGCACAATATTGAAGAATTTAAATAATACTCTGAAAGAATAAAAGTACATTTTACATTATACAGAAATCCTTTAAGATTCTTATTTATTTTTAGTAAATATTGATATGAAAGAACATATAAACTCACATACACACATGATGAGTGTTTATGTTTTATGCTATTCATATATATACAAAGTTAGATTTACGTAAATGAAAATAATATCCGTTCTTACTTCAATTACTCAAACTTCTGATATGAAAATTTGATTTGATATCACATGCATATGTTTTTAAATAAACGTACGAACATATGCGGAGTTTACATTTTAGAATTTCTTTAAGTCAATTAATTCTAGAATTTACGACAGAATTTAATCGAAAATTTTATAGTTTGTTTCTTTCATTTTGTCCATAACTATAAAATTATTATAATACATACACGATATAGCACAAGAGTAATATTAATGTAGATGCACATATTATGTAGATGCACATCATGGACTTTATGATACTAAAATTGAATTTAATATATCTTTATAAAATATATTTAAATATATTTTGCAAACATTTTCAAAGTTATGACTAGATTATGTATTTGTATTTATAATTTGATATTATATTCGTTTATAAATGTAACTATTCTATTTGGTTTTGATCTGTGAATAATTTTTAGAATACAATGAATTTTCAGTATTTATAAAGATACATATGACTAAGAAAAAAAATTAAGAAAAAATAATAATAATAATAATAATAATAATAATAATAATAAATACGAAATTATTAACCTTGACTCATGTGAACAAAAAAAAAAAAAAAATAATAAAATTAATTTTTTTCAAATTTTAAAATTAAATTTATACGATATTACTCGTGTATACATACGTACTTACACACATACTCATCGAATATATGCATATACATATTATTACGTGGAGTGAAAATAAAAAATCAGTGACATATAAAATCTTCAAGGATTAAAAAAAAATATATTAAAATAGTCAGATTCGATTTAAAAATACATAATACATACATATTTATGTGTATATATATACATACATGTCTTGTTTAGATGTGTGCTGTTATTTATTTTGTAGGTATTTGTTTATGAGTGTTCGCTTACACAAAATGGAAAAAAAAATAAATAAATATAAATCTATAACTAGATGATAAAAAATTCAATTTAACTTTATTGGTTTTTATTTATCTATGTTTTATTCATTATATATATAGTATGATGTGATGTACGTTTATACGTATGTACATATATGATACATCAACATTACATGTATGGCTGATGATTATATTATATATTATCCCTTTTGTAAAATGAATATTCTACATAGTAAATTCAATTAGGTTCATTTCAGTTAACATACAAACACAAATGTATATAAAATTGAAAATACATTTTTAAATGAACATACATATACTCGTATATGTAATTACAATATAATATTTGCATATAAATGAGTATAGTATACGTGTAAATATATGTATGTATGTAGATGTATGTACAAAAACAGAATTATATTGTATAGAGAAGAGGTATTTTAAAATATAAAATTTATTTTTAGTAATAAACCATATAGTATTTAATCTTCTATTCCATTTAATGTCATAAAAAGCCGCATATACATAGTACATTATGTAATACATATTTATGTACATATATATTTATGCAAAAGTACAAATACTTAAATACTTACATTTACATAAATACATGCATATATACATAAGTACTATAAACATAGATGTATATAAGTGGAATATTGCATACATATTTTACTCGGGTGGAAAAAGTTTTTAATTAGACAATACATAATCAAAACGGATGAAAGCATTCGTTTTAAATTGTACATGTATACCTACAAACATACAAATGTATGTATGTATACCTAAAGTACATTCATAATTGAATATACATATGTATATACATACAGAGCGAATATAATAGGATCGTGTTAATGTACGTGGATATTCTTATTTTTTTTTTCCTCATTTATAGATGCATAGGTTTGCGTATATACATACTCGTAAATGAATGAAAAAAAATAAAAAAAAATAGTGTCAAGCATTTGTTATAAACATATAAGAGAATACATATATTTATATATAAATGTTGAAATATTTTCTGTTATCATAACTTAACCATAAAGGATATTAATTATAGAATTCTATAATATGAAACTTTATATATACATATATATATATATACATATACATACTTATATCAAATGAATATGGGGGATATAATTCTCATGTACGCAGCTCTATCTATATATAGTTCTATGCTCTATATAAACTACACTTCTATTATAGAATCTATATTTGGACGTATTCAATATTGAATAAAATATGCATTTTTATATGTTCCGAAAGGATAACAAAAGCTCAGTTAAAAATTTATCATTTAATTTACATCACATATTCATACACATAAGTGCATTCATACATACATACATGTGTATGTACAGATATGTGCACACATTTATGCTTGAATAATAGATTGCATTTAACTTCATTCTTCAAAATTATTTAACAATTCATGGATAAATTAACGCATTTACGAGGATTTTTTTTTTTTCTTTTTAATTTTTTTTTTTTTTTTATTTTTGTTAAAAGAAATTTAATATTTTTACACATACACATAATATCTACTACTTGCACATTAAAAAAAATCAATTTTATTTTAAATAAAACATAAAATACCATTTTTACTATTATAGAATATAGGATTCTAGTTATTTTTAATACATACATATGTATGTATATAGACGCATATGAAAGTGTATATGAACTATATATGTATGTATAAAGAAAACAATAAAAATATATAAAGAATTTTTCACATAAAAATGTAAGTATGTATACACAATTTTATCAATGAAATGTGACAATAAAATGATGTTCATGTCATAGACTTTCATGTAAACTGTGCATGAATGAGTATTAATATGTATGATGGTAGTAGAGTAGATAAATTGTAACACTACTATTTTATGTACATATTTATATTTTTTACATATTAAATTCATACATACTATATGTTCATATATTATATATATGTATTTGACATATTCATTCAATCAACATTTTTGTTTCTTATATGTATAACATGCGAACATCAATATCTACTCTTAACTCTTATATACAATTTTCATTTCAATTTTCTTCTTTCAACTATTTTCCTTTTTTTAGTTTTGTTCCTGTTTTATATATATAATGTAGTATGTGACATCATATACTCTACTTATATGTACAATGTACATTATGATGATATGTAAGTGTGTATACATTTTATATTATTCATTCCTATATCATTTATCATTTTTTACTATGCTATAATCGCTTCAAATAGTTGTGTGTAGAAGTAACTAAATTGATATTCGATAAAATGTACATAATAGAAATGTTAAAAAAAGAGAAAAAAATGAAAACAAAAATAAATAAATAAAAATAGAAAACTACAAGAAATTTATGTACAAAAACCAGAATAAAGAAAAAAGACATGATTGAATATAAAAAATAAAATACAAAAATATTATAAGTAGTAGTGGTATGAAAAAATTATTGGATATTTCGTTTCTCTAATGTAATATCTATATGTTTTCTCTTTTTTGTTTGGAATTGAAAAATAAAAATGAGAAAAATATTACAAAATATATGTAAGTCTTATAATAATAATTTTATGTTGATAGTATTAATTCTCAATATATTCAATATTATGTATATATAAATGTATAGTAGAAATGAAATGATGAATGATGATGGTTAATAAATTTTATGGATGATAGATAATTTTTTCCTATAAATTCAATAAAAGACGAAAAAAAAAAATTCGCAAACAAAAAATTTATAGAAATATGTGATTCTTTTTATTATACTAGTATGTATTTTAGTCGTAATGTAGGTATACAGTTATGCACAAAACAATAGGTGCTTTCGTTTTGGCAATTTCAAGAACTTGCGAGCACTAAAATGTGTCTAGGATAAATTGTTAAAATGTACGACACAAAAATTATTCGTAAGTACTTGCATCTACTTCCAGCTACTTGAAAAATTTTCCGATTGTAGCTGCGAGTAAATGGTATAGCACAGACATTTGCCTTTTTTACTCGCAAGTACTTGAAATTGCCAAAACGAAAGCATCTAATATAACAACCTTTCAGAGATTAAAATTCAATTATTATAAAACAATGGTTTTTATTTGTAAGGTCACCCACATTTAGCAATCCAGTCCAGATTATGTTATTCATTAGATATTTCCCACTTTTCTCAAAAAATTCTATAGTGCTATTCTTTTCTTGCCCAGTCCAGAGTGAGATTGAGATTTTACCAAAGTAAGATTGAGATTAGGTTGTATTTCTAATCTGACGCTGGTGATAGGTGAAATTGCATTGAAAGTTTATTTATCAATACCAATGTTCCTATGTAATACCATCCGGTAATCCACGCTAAATTGTGAATACCATCTATAATCTCGCACGTAATCTGGGCTGAATTGTAAATGATGCTTAAAACAGTCTACATATTTATTGTAGTGAATAATGAGAAATTACAATTATACAAACACTAAAAAAATCGACGCAGTCAAATTTCAATAAATGAAACACATAAACATTTCCTCAAAAATATATTTTACAGTTGGGACTGATTTTGAAATACAATTAAAGTATTCTTATGGATTTTATGCAGTTTACGAGATTAACATTACTTGTGAACTTTATTAAAATATCAAATAATGTATAATCGCACTTGTTGAGTACACACAAACAATTTCAAACTAAAAATCATCATTTTATTATTCTGTTTAAAAATTATATGTTTGATAAATCTACTATTTCTTTGATTCTTAAAAAAACTACATTAAAAATGTGACCTGAATCTCTGCAAAAACCAATAAATAAAATTGAACGTTTATTTTTTTCAAATTCGAAATGTTGCTATTGTTTTGTACAACACTGTAGATAGTATTATGATAATATCGATTATTTAGAATATGATATTTTGTAGATTTTATCTCTTTATTACACTATCATATATAGGTACCAGAAAATACTTAAATTTATCATGACATTTATGTAGATATTTATAATATTTGTATTTATAGAAAAAAACATTTTTTTTTTATTTCAACATTTATTTTTTATTTTTACAAAAAATACTATTTCCTTAAAAAAAGGATTAGAAAATATATTGGATGATATAAAATTTTTATTTGTATTTAAAAATTTTGAACAAAAAAAAATTCATATATTTCAAAAGTATTATTTATGTTCATAAATGAAAATGGTTTTTAACTTTCAAAATTAATTACTGGAAAAATGAATGGATGAATAATGAACGAATGGAATTTATTAGTTATAGGTATAATAGGTGTTCGTGTGTATAAAGCATTTTGTATAAAATATAAGTAAGTAAAAAAATTGTAAATACATTCTCATATACATACATATAATGAAAATTATAAGAATTTAAGAATTTTTTTTTTTTTTTAAATTTGAATTTTTTCTTTATTTATTTTTTTGTAAATTTTCGAATTAACAAAAGAACATAATAAAATTCAGCACATTAACACAGTGAATCTAAACAAAAAAAAAATCTACATGGTCATGTTTCTGATTTAATCAAAACCAAAAAACATGTTAATTTGCTTTCACAAATAAAATATGAATAATTTTTATGTGTGAAATTACACACGTACATACATCAAAACACACTTACATTACATACATATAAAACTCACACAATGTACGCATCGCGTATATTGTGTAATGTGTATAATTTATAAAATGTGAATAATATGATGATCCCAATAATGATGGGTATATATGGATATGTACATTGTATATGGTACATGAAAATCGCATTATCATTACAAATTATGGTGAAAATGAAAATCATAAAATGTTATCATCTGTTATATATGTATAATAGTATACGAGAATATGAGTACGTAACAATATAAGTAATAATAAACTCATGATAATCATGATATCATGATACAAAAATTATATCTTTTTTTTTACATTACATCAGTACGTAACATCCATAAACATTTTATTTATATTTTTTTTTTTTTGCCTTATTGTCCTTATTTGTTTATTTGTTTGTTTGTCGATTAGAATATACATTATAATCATGTACATACATATGAGTATATACAATAAACTTGTATGAGTATCAATATTTTGAAAACTGGTAAACAAATTTCATTCATGAAATTTTCAATAAAATTAAATAATGTTATAAATTTTTTTCTTTTTACTAAAGAATATTTTTTTTTGGGTCAATGTTCAAATAATATGTACATACGTAATATTACAGACTTATACAGTAGTATGTAATTTTAACATTTCAATTATATTATTTTTTTTTTTTTGTTTTTTCAATATGATTTGATTTTGTTTTTCATTTTGATTTCGATCAGATTTAGTTATAACAATATAAAATAGGTCATTATTACAATGTTATACATATGTATCTAGAACTATAGTACATATCTACATATCTAGAACTCTTTTCATGATTTTGTATAAAAAAGATTTGTGTGTGATTTCATAAGATATAAGGTATGGCGGTTTCGTTTATAATTTGAACAAACATACTTTTTATTTTTATTAATTTTATGAATTTGTCAGTGTATACATAATGTATAACATATTCGTATGTGTGCAAATATAGACACACATTTTATGTATGCGCAATATATAGAGTAAAAAAAAAAAAGTGATATTAAATGATGTGGAAAAAATCTTTGAGATGATTGCTTTCATATAACTCCTACCTCACATAATGTGGGTATGTATAGTATTTACACACATGTACATGTATTTTTATGTAACAGATAAAATTTCGATTAAGGATTTTTAAGCCTTTGCAAAAAAAAAAAAAAAATAAATAAAAGAAAAACGTTGTGTAAATATTTGAAATTTTGTGAAAATATGAAGAAAGAAAAAAAAAAATGATTCACAGATAATAATCAGAATATTATGTTTATCGAATTTTGAGAAACATATGAAAATGTTTGTCTTCTGTGTCAAAAATGATGGGGAAAAAAAATTAAATCAGAGAATTGAACAGAGCTGTTTATATACTTACATATACGTATGTATGATATTTTACATGAATAAATGTGCACGTATAATAGGTATATACATACTACATAAATGTACATATATACATATGTAAATATTTACATGAATTTTCATTCAAACTAGGACATGTATATATACATTTTAAAGGATATGCTTTAATGTGTTTGTGTGAGTGATTTTGTTTGTATTTTTTTTTTTCTTGTTTGCATGTTATCCATTTATATTGTTATATGAGTAATATCGACAGAACATTTTCTGTTCCTGATTCAATCTTCAATTTCCTATATACCTACTATATGTAAAATATTATACATTTTATAATAATATGCAAAATAAATTGAATTTATCTTTGAATTTCATATAAAACAGCACATACTATACTCGTATTTATACACACGCATATACACAATAAAAAATTATTATGATGGAAAAACTTTGAAATGATTTAAGTACACATACACAAATATAAATTTGCTATATATAAAAACATTTTACATTTTACATATTACATACCTACATACAGTACATATATAGTATAATGTATGTAGAACCCACAAAAATTTTAATTTAATAAAAATAATTTATGAGAAAATGAGAAAATTTTCTGATTTATTCAATTTATTTTCGTTTTCGTTTTTTTTTTTTTTTTGTGCGAAAAGATGAATTTCTGTTTTATTTAAATTTTTAAATTTTACTTATATAAGTATAATAAAAACAATGAAAAAAAAAGGAAACACAAAATGTAAAAAAATAAAAATCTAAAAAAAAGCTATTCCATGGAAGAATAGTAAAATATACGCAAAAAAAAAGGAAATAAAATACGAATTAAATTAATTTTTCATTTTGAAAATAAATTAATGTACGAATATACACACATGCTTGTGGATAGAAAATAGTTTTTGTAAATAAATATATATGTATACGTACACAATATGCGCTTATAAATGTTTTGTAAATAATATTCGTATGCATATGTATAACACTTTCAAAAGCATGTATTCGAGAAGGATGAGAAAATTCTGAAAATTAAAGATTTTATAAATTTTATATAAATGAAGAATGAATATACAGAAAATATCTTAAAAATTAAAATGAAGAATATAGAATGTATACGCAGTAGTAGATACATACATAAGAAATTCTGTAAATATTTTGTTCTATACTATGTTGGTTATTGACTGAATTTCTTAAGCTTAATCTACATTTACTTATGTAACATCTACATACTTTTGTAAATAATTCCCATGTATATGTTATACAGTAAAGATTATAAATAGTATAGTGTGGTTTACAAATAAATTTTCTGATGTGTATACATTTAAATACCTTTGTAAAAAACCAAAAAAAACAAAAAAAAAAACAAAAAACTCAAATTATGAACTGTAATTATACATAAATACATAAATAAATTATTCTGGTATTTTTTTTTTTTAAACAAAATTTTACATATCTACCAATTACAAAATTATTAATGCAGATTTTATGATTTAATTATTAGAATCAAAATTACGAGCATTATTTAATATTTTCACTCTATTTAAATAATTGTAGTATGTAAATAAATTCATTTGTATTCCGTATAATATATACATATGTACGTACGAACAACTATACATATTTCAAGAGAAAATATAAAAAATATAAAAAAAAAAATTCCTTTAAATATTATTATTATTATTGTTTTTGTTGCCAGATTAAATACGACAAATTTTTATATAAACCACATCACATCGTACACGATACACGCATTATTTAATTTCAAACATTTTTGTTTACCGATGAAAGTGTAACAATCACAATTTAACGAGTTGTCACGAAATGTAATTAGTGATTACATGCACGCATATCCAATGTATACTTACAAATAATCATATAAGTATTACATATGGGTATGTATTATTATACTTTAAATATATGTTACATTATATACATTTATGTACAGGAACGTCTACTTAATAATATATACGTACGTATAGCAATACTCTTGTGTAGTACGTATCCAAGTACGATACGTAATATGTATGTATACCTTTTTAATTTATGAAAAAAGGAAATTACATTTTAAAAACACATTTTAATTTTTTTTTTATTTTTTATTTTTTGTTGTTGATGTTGTTGTTGAAAACACCATAAAAATAATAATATCAAGCATTAAATTATTATAATATGAGTAACACATTTACTCGTATACTACCTACATAAATTCTTAAAATAATATTACTTGTCATAAAACATTTAATAAAATGATGTGTACAAGTTTGCAAAAAAAACAACATATAAACGTAAAGATACTTATGTACAATATTTTTAGTGATTATTTAAAAAGAAAAAAAAAATAAAAATAACGAAAAAAAAGGAAACAAATTTAAATAAAAATGAAAATTATGAAACTTTTATAATTTAAAATGAATAACTTTCCACAGCATACAAAAGTATTATTATGTATACCTGTTATACAGTGTTATGCACGTATGTATGTGATAGTGAATTTATCGTCATTATACACATTATTGTCATTATAATGACATATTTAGGGAGGTGATAATGTATTTTTGATTACCTAATATCATGTGATGGGATGAGATATCATAGGGTTGTATTGTTGTATCGTAAACACACACCTCTAAATTAGAATTTCGTAAGATAAATCTTATATAAATGATCAGCTGTCAATTTTGACATATTTGAAAGAAAAATCTTTAAATGACAAATGTACATTATTGTAAACGAACTTCTAATTTGACATATTCGAATATGAAACTAAAAATATATTTACCCCATATATAGTCATAGTTGTGTATTTGTTTATAGGAAAGCTATTTATATTGAATTACGAAATTATATACGAAAATAATCGTTTTTACGAAAAAAAACAAGCATAATACTTGTTATACGAAATCTTATGAAGAATACCCATTTTATGTTTTATTCATTAGTTATGATATTGAAAATGAAACGAATAAAATTGGAATTTTTTGAATGCCATATACGAGTATTTGAATATGAATTTTTTAAGAAAATATTATCAGAAATTTTTCAATAAATTTCTAGTTCATATTAGATCTTCTTAATAATTGAATTGAAAAAAATACGTATATGTATATTGTATTTTTCATATAAATACAGGTACATTTCCAATGTAAAAAATGTGTTAGCTAACATACAGATATCTTCAGCATTTCATAACAGAAATTTCTGTTCTGTTCTGTTCTATTCTGTGATCAATGTATCATTAAAAGTCAAAGAACTTTCTTTCATCATCTTTCATCATATTCACATTTACGAGTATGTGTATATCTGCTAATAATATATTTCGATTGAAAAATATCTCCAATATCAAAAAGCATATTCTTTTATTTTCATTTTCTTCAGATTATTAATTTTCTCCCTTTCAATATTTTTCATAATGAAATATGAAAAATGGTTATAGAAAAAATATATATAATAACTTTGAATATACATATTTTCTTTTACATGCATGTACATATACAAATATACAATGTAATACATACAAATTTTATTCATTTTCTACGAAATATTTTATTTTTCAGTTTTTTTTTTTATTATCGATTAAGAGAAAGAATTCCAAGAAAGAATTTCAAATGTATCCAAGCAATATTACAATACGAGTGCATACCTGCATGTATATACAATAAATACACAAGAGTATACATACAAATGAAAACAATAAAAAATTGAATTTTATTGTATAGATATATCATTTTGATGCAATAATACAAAAATGTGCAATTTGAGAGCAAATAAAAAAAAATTGAATTGAAATTTGATTTTCTTATCATCTATATTTATATCCTTGCTCCTTTTTTTCTTATATAAATAATAGGAACTTTTTATTTTACTTATATATATTCTAATATATGCTCAAAGTGTATCATCTGTCATAATTCAATAATGATACACTGAAAACCAAATACATAAATTGTCTATTTTGTAACTTCTACTGTTTGTTGAAATTATATTAAGACAGATAGGTATATACAGTGATTCGAATTGAAATGAATTACTTATTATCTTATACTTATGTAAATTTTTTTTTTCCACTATGTTTGTGTGTTGAAAGTATAAAGATAAAGAGTATATACTTCTATGTCATATAGAAACATTACAAATACATACTCACTCTTTTAAATTTTCGTTTGTAAATGTTTTGTATGAAAATTCAAGTCATTTCTAAAACAAAACAACAACAGAAAATGAAGAAAGAAAAAAACACAATGTTATAGAAAAATTTGTGACGTTTCAAATGATATTGCATAATAAATGTACATATGTAGTAGATATCTACTACGTATATGTGGTGTTAGAATGATGGGATGATAGTTAGTATTGTATTATAGAAATTTAAAAGCTTAAGAAGCTTTCTATTATCCTTTAAAAGAATGAAAAAAAAAAAAATACAAAATAAGACATAAAGTATTATATAAAAAGAAGATAATACGGAAATATTGTAGCATTTTCTTGAAAGCAGTTTTTCTAGATAACACAATGCACATACATACATATGTATTATGTCCTCGTATATTTATGTACATATACAAAGACATTATGAAGAAGAGAAAATATATAATATATAAATACATATTTCATTCAACGTGCTGTACTATATGTACATATTTATATGTTTATGTATTTGAATACTTTTCAAAATTTAATTAGACAATTTGAATATTCTTTAAAAAAAAAAAAAATAAATAAGTAAATAAATCATTCAATTACCATATAAAGGATCTTCTTCAATTTAATTCTTTTAAATTACTTTAACAACAGAGTAAAGAAAAAAAAAACAACAACAATGAAATAAAAACAATGAACTGTACATACATATAATAAGTAAAAATAAAAAAGTAAAAAAAAATTCTAATTTTAAATAAAAAAGGATTTTAATTCTATTATCGCTTGAATAACAAAATTTAATTTGAACTAATTTATATTGCATTTACTCGTATATTCATTCCTTGATAGTATATGTATACTATATACAAATCGTTAAAATAATAGAGGTAATAGTTTTAATCTTATAGTTAATCTGTTATCTATATTTACATATACATATAACCTCTTATACATACATATTGGTTAAGGATTCATATAAATTCAAAAGTTTTCTCTCTAGCTAGATTTTGTACAATAATTCTGAAAAATGAGGTCATAAACTTAACAAAAAAGTTAAGCTAATATCACTAATTTTACTTCACACTGGATATCTTTTTTACAAAAAAAAAAAAAAAAAAAAAAAAAAATAAACAGGAATAAAAACTAAAAATTAAAAAGTAAAAAGGAAATAACCATAACTAATGTATAACTTTTGTAACTATAATATTTTTACGTATATCTTCGTAAAGTATGAAAATGAAAAAAAAAAATTTTTTTTTTGTTTTTTAATTGAAAAAGTTGAACAACGAATAAATACTTCAAGTATAGTAGTAGTGGTAGTACTAGTAGTAGTAATAGTAGTGGTAGTGGTTAGTAAATATTGATAAAAATACCAAAAATCTGATTTAAAATTACGATGAACTGTGAAAGACAATTGAAAGTTTACAAATTTCTTTTGAAACATAAATTTATTGTGCGATGATATTTGCTTGTTTTGCTTTGTTTTCTGTTTGTTTTTGTTGAAAAGTTTTTTTTTTTTTTATTATTATTTTTAATTTTTCACAAGTTAAGTAAAACGCAAAATTTCGGTAATAAATATTTTTTTTTCCTTTTCCTCTTAAGTTTGTTGAAAAGCAAAAAAGAACAAAAAGAAAAACTTTTCATTGTTGATATTGTTAAAGAAATTCTTCATTTAATGTAGATACGGTATAAAATTTTTATTTAAAATTGCATTTGAACGAAAGGATGGATTATCATGAAAAATACAATACATACATATATGCATGTAACTCTAAATGAAATAAAGCTCAAACGTTCAAATTATTTGAAGAGAGAAAAAAAAGAACTAAAAATAAAGAGATAAAAATGTTACTAACCAAATAAAAATCCTGAAATTATAGCTCTTTAATCTTTAGTACTTGTACAATATATACGAACAATATCCAAAAATAATTTTCCATACACACACACACACATACATACTTTATTACTACATTACATGTGTACATGTCCTGATCAAATTCAAAACATAATTTTTTTTTATATATCTTCAAATTTTATCGTTTTATTATATTGTGTATGTACATGGAATCATATACTTGTGTACATACGTACAAAAGCATGAACAAACAGTATAATATTACATTTTTTTTTATGTACGAGTATGAAATATGATGTATGACAATTTGTTTTTATAGCCAAAAATTAAGTAAGATACATATCCATTTATATTATTTTCATTGTATAAGTTATAATAATGTATATTCATATATACGTTCATAGAAATGTATATATGTACGTTAATATGTATATATGCGTGTAATTACAGAGTGATATTGTATATCGTCCTAAAGATATCGTCTGTACTCATACAATATTCCTTGTTAAAGTACATACATACATACATATTTTGATTAATAAAAAATGAATGAAAAAAAAAAAACAGTAACAACAGTAACAAAATACTTTTAAACAAAAGGTGAATGAACAGATTATTATAAATTATAATTTTTTTTTTTTATATTTTCAATTGGATGTCGCCTAATTGTCTATGTATGTATCGGATATAGACAAAATTTATGCTATGAATGTATTGTCTCGTTTCGTTTAACTGGAATTATGCCAAATAAATATATCCATAGAAAATATAACTTGTTAGATTCTAAAAAACAATATCCTTTCTTGTTTTGCTTTTTTTGTTTTTATTTTTTTTTTTTTATTTTCTTTTTCATTCTTCTAAATTTAAGAAGCTAACAACAATAAAAATATATTGATTCCTTTTTCAAGGATTTTAAGGATATGATTATTATTTAAAAAAAAAAACATTTTAAATGGTTATAGGGACAATATTAAAATTGTATACAACAATCCAACCCAACCAACCAATCAATGTACGAGTATTCCAATAAAAATTAATAAGTACTAAATAAAATAAAATATAAAATTAAATTGATGAATAAATAGAAAATATCTTTTTTTTTCAATAAATAATTTAATGAATAATAATAATGAAATGAAACGAAAGAAAAATATACTCTGTACGTTTTTAAGGATCAAAATCTCGATGGAATTTTCATAACAAAAAAAAAAAAAAAAAAAAAATTAAAATCAACAAAATTATACATAAAATTGTAAATTTAAATTGAAAATTTTTCAAGTATGTATGTACATGTGTACATGTGTTAATACTTATATGTGATCGTATACACACGATAATAATATATCATCATGACAATATACGACAATATACATTACATCATTATTTACAGTTAAATATGATAATATAATAAGTCAACATTTTATTGTACTGCTACTTTATTATCATTAAAAAACCAAAATCAAAAATCAAAAAAAAAAAAAAAAAAAAAAAAAAAACAGGAAACAGAATAAAATCAAATTAGTATACGATTTCGAATGTATACTTTGGTACGAGTAAGTGTATGTACAAATATTATGTGTAAAATTCATTTTAATTTATTTGTGGTGTATTAAAAATACTATACTATATATAACGGCTATAACAATACAAATGAAAGCTTTTCATTACCTATATTATTTTATGTACATAATATATTCACTTATATGTAAATATATACACATCTAGTATTTAAAAGTAAGCATTTATATACATTAATTTGTATATAATTATTCACATATAAATTGTGAATACAGAACATATATACATATATACATACTCGTATATGCATCATAGTACACACATATAACATATTTATACATATATATATTGATGATACAAGTGTGTGGTTTTTATGGATGTATAATAAATATGTTATATTTAAAAATACAATCAAATAAATGCAATTTTTGATTGAAAAGTAATTAACTTCTGTCAATGAATTTATTTTATACTATAACAACGAACACTAATACTTAAGTACATATATTTAAAACAGAAGTTTTAATTGACTGTATACTTTGTATAAATATAAAAATCACACACAAAAACAAACACATGTAGGTATATAAATATACACAAAAAAACAAATTTATTTTTAATTGTCCTCCTTTTTTTTTATATATATGTAGTATATATATTTTCATTACGATTTTTATAGTTTTAAATAAATTGATGGAATTTTTATCGTTATATTTTAATTAAATTCAATTTCAGTTTACCTACAATCCTGCAATACAATTCACGTGTATATTTGTATGTATGGTGACGTGTGTCAGTTGTATATTTAGTTAAGAAATAAATAAAACAAAAAAAAAACATTACATTAAATATGTATGCATAGTAGTTGGTAAGCACTTTTATTTATTGTTTTGTATTTTTTTTTTTTTTTGTATTTTTTTGTATTGGTTTTACAATTATCTCGATTGTCCTTATGACCTTGTTTTGTTTTTTAACTAAGTATATATATGTATATATATTTATTTATATTTTCAATCTTATGCTCTAGTAAGAATTTTTTGTTGTACATATGTTGTTGTTGTATGGATTTTAAATAGCCTCTGATACGATACGAGAATTTTATGTTTGAAGCCAATTTATTATAATGTAAGTACATATACATACTTGCTTATGCAAAATCTTAAGTATCATTATAAGAGCTTATTAAACACATATATATACGAAGGAAAAAAAAATCAATAGATAAATAACACAAAAAAAAAAAAATATTTTCCTACATATACATATCTATATATTGTATCTTTTTGATATATGATCTAAGGATAAATTAAATGAGAATATACGGTTAAAGAATTCATGTTGGTATCGACAAATAGGTATACTCGTAAAAATATTTAGTTGAAATTGTTTAAAGTATATTTTGACACTAATTGGATGTAAATTTTGCATTTATATTGAATATATTTATATTAGGGTATTTTTTTCTTATCTGCGCCTAATCTATATTCGTTTGTGTTCATACAAAATTTTCTTATATATACGAGTATATGTATACATATAGAATAAAATGTTAAAATTATATTGTAAAAAAGATAAATTCCTGTATACTTTTCCTACCTTTTAATTTTTTTTCTAAATTTTAATTGATATCCTTTTTTAACATTGTTTTTTTTTTTTTCAAACAATTTTCACTTGATATATGCTTGATGTACTACTATTATATTCGAGTATGTATGCATATATAAATAAACATACATTCATATATGAATGAAGATGAATGTATTCCAAACTTAATTTATTATCCAAATTGACATTCTATTATGTACACAAATATACATATGTACATTCATTTATCCTTGAGATAAGTTTATGTTGGTTTTAGTTAGATAGATTTTGTTGTTGTTGTTCTATGCTTTTTATTTTTCTTCTCATATATTTTTTTTATATTTATTTGAATTCTAGATAATATTTTTCGTTAAATTGTATATATGTAAATGTAATTATAACTTTTATGTTTTTCTTTTTTAAAATTATTTTTTTCTTAACTTTTCAAGATGAACTTTAACAATTTCTATATACACATACATACAAAATATGTACGTTTTTTTTTTATAAACATATAGTATAATTTGTGATGATTAAACAAGAAAAAACAAAAAGAAAGATATTTAAAAACTTTCTTATTCAAATATTCTTTGATCTTATTCTAAGAGCACTAATAAATAATATACATTTTATTTATTTATATAATTTGTATTTATTTTTTACACACACAATAACTATATGTATGTATATGATTATGTATATAGATCACAATAATAATAATTATACAATTTTTAATGAGAACACTTTAAAATTTTCAATATTTTGTACACAATTTAATTATTGAAAAACAAAAAATTGTATGAACTATAGGTGCTTATTTATAAAATTGTGAACAACACTTCAAAAACAGCAATCATAAATTTGTCTAAAAAAAAAAATGATAAACAAAATAAAAAACGATATAGAATTATTAAAAATTTTATAACAATATTAACAGGATTTAACAAGAAATTTTATTTTTATTTATTTATTTTTGCAAGAAAATAAATACACTAAACATTATTACTATCTAATGTATTGTGTAGCAAATTATGATAAGGTATATACCCTATATAAATGTATACTTAAATGTATGTTGGTATTTTGAATATAAGATACACTTTAGCACACTGTTGAATTGATAATGTTTTATTTGATAATAATTTTAATAATAATAATAGTAGTAGTACTAATAATAATAAAGATAAAATGAACCATACACGCTATCATAGTACATTCAAAAATGCTACTGACCCAACTTTATGAAAATAAAGAGTAACAGAGTGTTAGCTTTTCCTTTTCCAATCAGCAGACATCCTTATTTATAGATAGACATGAGATTGTATGAAAGCTTTTATAATGATATATTTGTATAAGGATATATACTCGTATATGTACAAGGATATATATTTTTATTATTATAATGTTTATGTTATTTTGATTCAGAATTCAGTCAGTATATTGTGGTTCAGTTAAAAATTTTCCCGCCACTTATTCTATGTGTTAAAATGCTGAGAGAAAATTATATTTTCCAGAGAAAAATTTTTTTTAAAAAACGAATAGCTATCTATAATTATTATGTACACATATATCATCAAATATACATACATATATACACAATGAAAAAGGATATGAATTTAAAGCTTTTTATTCGAGAGAAATTGTGCGCTATTTTTGATTGCGTCTATTACAATAATTCCATACAGTATTTCCGAAAATGATATAAAACGCTTTGGCTTTTAGTATATGCCAATGTTCATTTTTTACCAATATAACAAAGAATTCTAAAAAAAAAATATACTTAATAAAAATATAAAAAAAATTTATTTGCATATATTGTGTATGTAGACGTTTTTTTTTTTTTGGAAGGTGGTTTCTAATATTCAAATTTATTCAAGGCAATGTAATACAAATGTACGATCTATGAAAAATGAATGATGTTGAAAACTTTAAATTTTAAATCGATAAAAATATACATATACAACTTCTATAAATAAAATTTGTATATCAACGTATCTACTTTTAGTAAAATTTTAATGTTGTATACAGAAGTGTATATATAAATAGTAGTTTAATTGGTAAAAATTTTTCAACACTATGTGTGCGTTATATATATGTATATGTATATTATTTACATATATGTATATTATGTGTATTTTACAATAAATTTTTACGGTAGTACTATGCTCCTTTACCGTTGAGAATTCTAGAGTTTATAAATTTTTAATGACTGATTTAAGTAAGAAATAAGCATAAATTCTGTAATGGAAATGTTCAATGTAATATGTATTATGGATTCCATCCGTATAGGTATGAAGTGTTTGTCATACATCATTTATATGTATTTAGGTATATATCTGTTATGCCTAATACAGAATATTTTCGTATATGTATCTACAAATGTTTTTGTACTTTGAAATTTCATTTGAAATTGGTATGAAATATGAAATGTTAACGACACTTGTATACAGTGATGGAAAATATTCAATGGACCTAATGAATTTATTTTTAATATGAAACAATTTATTTTAGGAAGAAGTAATTTACATTGGAATATCTTACAATATTACAATAAGTAACTTTAAAATTCCAATTTTTCATTAAGAGCATCAAATCGAAATTGTTCAAAATTTCAATTAAAATATGGCACCAACATTTAAAATGTCGTATTTAACCTCTTGTAATTAAAATCAATTTTTCAGTTGTTTCAGAAAGGAAGTGTTGTTTTAAAATAAATTACCTTTTTAGAAATACATATTTTATTTTCAAAAAATTTTCTAATATGAAAAAATTTCAAAATAAATATAATTCTCATTTCCAGTAATTTTAGAAAAATAATTTCAAAAAGGATATGAAAAATTATAAAAATTATATTTCTTTTAAAATCTACTTTGTTTTATTATATATTTCATTGAATTTTTTCAAAAATCTTAAAATAGAGTAACGAAAATCCTTCAAGATATTATTATTTATTTTTATACTTTTACTAGTACTATTTCTAACTATTATAACAATCATATATCATAACGTCACAGCTATAATCTTATGTCTTTCCTTATAAAAAATATATAGCAATGGCTATAAAAGGAAAATACAAGATAAGTACGTATTTCCCTTGGTTTAATTTTTTTTGCACACTTACTTATACTATACATACATATATGTATGTATAACTTATATTACATAAAATTTTATATTTTATTTTTCATTATAGTACATTATTTGCTTCCTGTATCATGATCATATACAATGGAATTTTTATAAAAATCTGAAAATAATTTTCATCATTTATAATGAAGTCAAAGTAAACAAGAAATTCAATAAATACAACATTCTCTTGTTATTTGTTTCATTATCCTCTATTTTTGTTTTTAATCATATTATATTATATATTTTATCTTCCCTTGTTTTTTATCCTTTTATCTTACAGAATATATTTAAGGATGAAATAAGAACATTGTAAAATTTATATAATTTATCTTAAATTATGAAACATTTGCTTTTTATATCTTATACGCAAACACATACATACACATATATACACAATATCATGTTCAAAAGCAAAATGATGGATAATGTTTAAAGATTACAAAATATAATGAAACTCATCTTGTTGTTTCTGATAAGAAATAACGATAGTTTCATTCAAATGACAAAATATACGAGTAACTACAAAAATAATTTCATTTAATTTTTCAAACCTTAATTATTGTAATTAATTTGTATTAAATTCACAATGATTATATTAATTTGTCTAGAATATACGAGTATCTATGAGTTTTTTCATGTTTAATATGAAATTATCAAATTGAATGGGAAAATTGTTTCATATTCAGATTCATTCTTTTTTATACAAATTCACTTACCTTAAAATGTACACAAATTTGCATAGGAATTTTATGCAAAACAAGAAAAAAAAAATTGTTTTGTAACAAAAATGAATCTAAATAATACAAATTGTCCTTTTTATATTCTTTTCATATTTTTCTATTCATAAATAGATTGTTCAGTTTGTTAAAGTGACTTTTGTACTTTATGTATTTATTTTTTTTGTATTTTGCATTTTATATTTTTATTCTAAAAAATATATCCTTTTTAGTTAAATAACATAATACAAACTGGAAATTTAGTCAAATATAAATTGTATTATTGTAAATGCATGTAAATTGTATGTAAATACATATTATGTAGATTTTGTAATTTTATTTATTCAAAATTTTATATTGTTCATTTAAAATTCTATATGTTTACATATTATGTATTTATGTGCATATGTACGAGTACATAAATACTTCCTAACATCAAGTACACATTTTATGAATACATATTATATGTTTGAATTAACGTTTAAATTTGAAATAACATTTGAACATTTGAATGAAATTTGTTGCTTTTTTAAATTTTTTTTTTCAAAAAATTACGACTACAAATTAGTCGTATAAACTAGTAGTAATTGAACAACAGAAAATGTTTGGAAAATTTTATTTTACTTATACAGATGCGAGGAGTATAAAATAGAATTGAAAATTAAAAACAAAATAAATGAAACTTAAATGGAAAATTTTTTTCAAAAAAATTAAATTGCATATTCAGTTAAATGAGTAATAGACTGAACGTACTAGGAATATACTAGTATGCACCGGACAACATATACTCAAATGTTTGTGTGATGTTTCTCTTCGTTTAATTAAATTTATTCGAACTTTCATTTTAGATTTGTCGTAATATTCCAGAGTAATTAATTTATAAACTTATGTAATAATGTAGATTCATTTTTATATATGTTTTTACTCGTATACAGACAATATGTAGGAGGTACATACAAATACAAATATTTCTCAGATTGAATATTATGTATACAAACTACGTATACAGTCTGTTCCATATTATGTTCTTGTTTTAATTTAATTGCAGACTAAAACTTTTTAAAATTTTTAATTGGACCATTATGAATTTTCATATGTAAAGTTAGTAAAAGGCAGAGTTTGTATTTTACTGTTATACGATTTAATTATATTGTACGACAATAGTTATAAATAAATAAAATTTTATAATAATAAGTAGAGAAAAACAAAAGACTTTTATACTTTTATCGTCTCATAGATGTATGTATGTACATGCGTTGTGTAGTACGCATCATAGTTATCAAGTTGAAATATCAAAAAAAAAAAAGTAATTTTTCCTGTTTGAATATAAACGAAGAATTATTCATTAACTGGAAAAGCATAATTTTTGATTTTTATTTGTTTGAATGTTTGAAAAAGTTTTCTTACTTTTTTTCTATACATTTCTGAATATACATCATGATGTAGATATCATACACAAGTATAATTGTTTGTTAAAAATTTGTCTGATCATTACTTCTGATATTAAACTTTCTTAGGGTATCGATTTCTACTTTATTTGAATTTAATGACATAAACTTTAATACAAAATTTAAGAACAACATAAATTTGTAAAAATTAATGATGAACCAATTTTGAATATCGTTTGCTTAAAAATCTGAAACGATTCGTTGTAACTGAGCAGCAAGAGTTCTTAATTCAGTACGTGGCATCAGTGGTTTGTATAGTTTGAATTTTGTAAAAATGAAAAATTAGCTCGTGTTGATGTTACTAACTTTTGTAGAATGTAAGGTAACAAAAAAACTATGGATTTTTCCATTATGTGGTTGAGTGTGGGGCTGTTACTCTACCTTCAAAAAATCAAACCGCCAAAAGAAGGCTAAGGCTCAATGGGATGTAGCGCTACGAAAATAGATAGGCTATTCGCAATAAAGTTTAGTTTACAAGTGCTGATTTCAAGTTCAAAATTTAATGAATTTAATCCTATTTCATTATAAATACCAATTAGAAACATCTTAAAATTTTTAGTTATAGTCCTTTTTTTTAAAATCCATATAGAGAACATGTAAACGTTGAAAATTCAAATTATGTGCAATGTAAAAGAAACATTTATATTTTGTTTATTGTGGTGGTTTCATATAGACAACAATTTTCATATCCTTACGTGTATGTGTATAATTATTTTTTTTATAATAAGAATTTAAAAGTAAAAAATAATATATACTTTTAAACTAACTTTCTAAATATATACATTTTCTTAATTTATACATCATAATTTTTGATTATTTAGAAATATTTGAAACAAAAAAAAAATATATTAAAAAACTTAAGTATTTCATATTTTATTCATTAAAATTATCTTAAATATTATGTAATGATGTTTGTTCATCAAATAGCTACAACTCAAAAATTTTCTATAAATCGGTGTAAAATATAACATTTAACGTACATAATATACGAGTATATCTGAACACAAAGTAGAAAGTATAAAAATCTACTTGTGCAAATAATTTTTGATACCATTCTCGAATCATGACGTGTCTAAATGTAGTAAGTAATACTATAGCTTTTAATATGCAAAATTGTGTATGTATATAAATAGAAAAAAAAATTGCATTTTCTATACAAAATATTTTTCTTCTTATCTTATATATATATTTTAATTTTGTTGCTTTTAGTTTTATTTTGTAAAATGAATGTATATTACAGCTGTTATGCATCTGATAATACATATACATACATGCAAGTGGAAGTGCGTTCATTTTATATTCACTTTGCACATATTTTTCTTTTTTTTAGAATTTCTTTTACTTTTGAGATTCTTTAATTTACAATCTCTTTTATAATATAAAATGTACACAGAAGTTTGAAATGAAAATGAAACAAAAAAAAAAAAAAATAATATGAAAATGAAATAATAAAAAAGAAAAACAAACATAGACATTATACATACATAAAATGTACAAAAAACCATATTTTCGTGCATCACATAATATACATATGTATGTATATGCATACTTAAAACGTATGTATGCTATAGTGTACATGTGCACTACTATATGGTTTTCAATTCAAGTGCTTTTATATATTATGCAAAATGCAAAAATACAAAAAAAAAAAAAAAAATAATAAAATATTGTATAGTACATATTATAAATATGTACTTTATTCGGTGTACTTATTTTTTATGCTAATTTGTTTGTGAATTTATAGAAATTGAAAAAAAAAAAAAATAAATAAATAAAAATGAAAAAGGATTTCAGTAAAATAAAACAAAATGAAACTGAAAATAATGAAAAAAAACTGCATACAGCATTCATGATATGTATTTTCATATTCATTACATCTGCATATATAAGAACAGAACATGCAGTGTACATATAAGAACATAATGTAGATTTACCTGTACATGTATAATACATATCCATTTTCATATATACATTTTAACGAAAATATTAAAATTTTTTCAAAAGCAAACTTGCATTAATATTTTTATTTTTATTTTTTTTTTATTTTTTAATTTTCTTGTTGGTATATCGTATAGGTGTAGGTGTAAAAAAAAATTTATTTTTATATAAAATGCATGTACATAAGTACATTAATTTTTATTATTCGTTTTTATTTTTGAGTGTGTTCTTTCGTTATATATGTAATTTTTAATTTATGATTTCGAGTTGATAATGAGTATGATGAGCATATTATTATGTATCAGAAGTATTTTATATGGTTGGTTTTACTCCGTTGTCTTTTCATTTAATAAAAAAATAAAAACAACAATTACAACAACAAAAAATGCAATAAAACAAACAAATAAAATTCATTACAACCATCAGTATATAAATTTTGACTTTGTTTCGTTCGATATTCATTTTGAAATTTTTCGTATTTTTCTTTGTGTCTTCATTGTACATATCCTTTACAAGTAAAATACACATGTACACCGAATCGAATTCCATTGTAGATACGTTAGTATTGATGAATTACTACAAAATGGTAAGGTTTAAATATAAGAATGCATCAATATAAATATTCGTGTAATTATTTCTGATTTAATATTCAGGTTGATTTGGAAAGATTATTTTCATCAGTTCTACGGTTTTTGAAATATTTTTTTTTTATTTTTTTTCGGTCTTTTTCAAAAAAAAAAAAAATTTGTTCGCTTTTAAAAATACTGATTTTTAATTAAATTCCTCTTTGTGGTGTTAAAAAGTTCATATACCAATGTATTTGCATATAAAGTACAAATACATATAAGTATGAGCGCATTTAATTCGATATCTACTCGTATAGTACAGAAAAAAAAAATTAAAAAAATAAAATAAAACACATGGATGAATATCATCATAGACACATCAGGTATTATAGAGGTAAAAGTATATAATTACGTAATTACTCCATTCAACGGAATTAAGAATAATATTATGCAGCATCTTTTTGCATCTGCAACTGTTGGTAGTCGTACCTGTCATACTATACTGCAACTAACTACTACTACTACTACTACTACTACTACTACTACTACTACTACTACTACTACTATCATCATTACTGAATTTAATATTATGTATGTAACTGAAAATAAAATACATACATTTACATGCATATGTATAATGTACGAGTTTATCGTAGAGTGTATACGAACAGTCAAATTAAATGCTAATTAATATTCATGAATTTTGTGGTAATGTTCATTATTTCATCACATTATAATGAAAATAAAATTCATTGAATTTTATTTTTAATTTGATTTATTTATATAATGTATATGTACTATATATATGTATATAATTTTATTATTTTATCTTTGTTTGTTTGTTTTCTTTTTCGTTTTTCAATCATAACATAGTTTCAATTATGTATACGATATACATATGTGTGAGTGGTACAGTGCGTTTCACCATTGAATAATATATATTTCATATAACAAAGAAAGGCAGGCTTGAAGAAAACTGCTGATTTTACTCGTTGACCTCGACTTATTTCTATTGTTTAAATTACAATACATTCAAACTTTTTTCACTAATCCATAAATTTTAAAAAAAAATAGATAGACATAAGAGTAATGAAGGATGGAGAAAGAAAAAAAATGAAATCATTTTTTTAGTTGTCATCGGCCATGTTTACAGCCATGCTTATTTTTAATTTTGTTTTTATTGTTTCGTTATGCAGTGTTACCAGTGTTGTTTTAAAATTATTAAAGATGCCATTTTTTGAATTTTCAATAAAAAGGTTGTTTCTTTGTGTTATTAATTCTTATTTATTTATTTAATTATTATTTATTTATTTATATAACTATCTGTACATGAATTTTTATTACATCAATTATTTGTACTCCTGCATATATAACAATTGTATTCTTGTGTAAAAACTTAGCTAAAAAGTGTAATGTTCACAAAAATACCATTTGATATCAAGTCCTAAATAAAAAAAAAGCAATTGTATTATACATCTTTGCTATGCATAAATAATTTTTGTAACATTATCAGTATCAGTATCATTATCAGTAACGATAACTGTAAGTACTATATGCTAAATGCTACTTATATACATATTTCACTTTTGTTGAATTTATTTTATAAAAATATATAATTTAAATTTATTCATTTATGTTATTTAAATTTATAAAGTTTATTTATATAGGTATATAAATTATTCATTTATATATACATACTTATATTTTTAATCTAAGTATTCTAATTATTTTTCATATTACTTACACATACAAATCTTTAGGAAATCTAAAAAACCTTTTCCTATGATCATTATTAACATCTACACTCACTTCAATTTCACAGCTTCTTGCAAAACACTTCATCTTTAAAAAATTTCAATATTATTAAATATTTCAATTTAAACAAATTTTAAAAATACTTTAATTTTAATAAAAAAATTTTCTATTCAAAAGTTGTATAAAATTTTATACATTAGCGTATAATATAATTTTTTGTACTACGGTAACACCATACAACAATAAATATCAAACGATTAACATTTTTTTGTACATGTTCGTTTCGCTGGATTTATATTTTTGTACATTATTGTGAGTGAATTATTTAATGTTTTTATTATATTTAATTTTTTAATCATACAATTAAATATTAATAATATAATTTTTCAACTTTTTTTTATAATTATTTCCTTTTTTTTAGTGTATTAATTAAAACATTTTAATGATTGAATAGTACAAATTGTGTTGTTTTGTTGTTTTAGTATACATTTTTGTGGGTGAAATAATATGATGTTTTTATTATATTTAGTTTTTTAAAAAACATATAATTAAATAATAATAGTGTTTTTCAATGTTTTTTTTTGCTCATGCATTAATTTTCGAGACATGACAATATTTCTAAATATTTTTTAACAATTTTTAAAAAATATAATTTTCATGCAACCATTACAATACATTCTCATTTCAATGAAGTGTTAGTGTGTTAGTGAAAATTAGTAAAATTGAGTAAAAATGCATTGCACAGATAGGTGATACAAATACATATTCAAAAGTTGACTTCAGCCATATAAAATTGGTGTTTGTTTTTTTTTGTAATGATATAGTACGATACTGCTCTATCATGTTTTAATTTTCTATGAGAAATTCTTTTGCCTGTTTCCTCTTTAGAGAAAATTTTTTTTTTATTTTATTTGTTTTATTTTTATATCTGCAGCTCTTTTCTTTTGATCTCCATTACGAGCTTCTTTACTATATACCTTTATACAATGGTTTCACTTGAATAAGGCCACCTTTTTTCAATGAAGTTTTATGATTTATTCGTATTTTTTTCTCGATAATTGATTTTTTTTTTAATTTAAAACTAAAGTACAACTTCATTCTTGAATTTCAAAACGAAAAAAATAACTGGTTTTATATGTTTAACGTTAATTTTTACTGTTTATTGTCTGGTACTTAGAAAAAAGCAAATTTTTGCTTGCTTCACTTGAATAAGGCCACCATAAAAATTAATATAAAGGAGGGAAGTAAATGATTGCAAACACACAGTTTTTGAACAAAATTGTAATTTTTTTATTATTATTAAATTTTAGTACTTTGTACATCCTCCTTTTTTTAAAATTACTTCATATATTCTATTCGGCAAGGAATTGTATAGTGACTTCAAATAACTTAAGGAAATTTCCCTCCAGGCGACTTTAATGGCCTGAATTAATGACTCCTTATCATCAAACATTCGAGAAATATCGAGAAATTCTCGACTCGATCGAGAGTTGTGATAGGGCTGACTATATATAGGTACTGTGCAAGTTATAAGCAAGTGCAATATACACACATCTTCTTCTTTCATAACACAACAGCTCTAAGTGAAACAGGGCTTTCACAGAAATGATTCTATGGCTTTATTTCTATCATCAATATACACACATCGCTTCAATAAAAATATATGCAAAAAGTTTTATTTATTCATCCCTGATATGGATTTACTACATAATATATAAATAAATGATTATATTGCGTGTGCTATATAAATACATTTTTAGTAATCCAATGATATTATATTGTAGTTTAGTTTGTATTATTTATAGTCTGTAAATTGAATTCATATTTAGTAAAATCATTCATTAAAATTTAATTTTTCAATTTTGACATATTCTAGTCCATATGGACATAAATCTAAAAGGATTATATATAGTATATAAAAATTTTTCTTTTTATTTTGAAAATCTAAAATAATAAAAATAATAAAAATTGATATTAAAATACATGTGAATTTGAGTGCATACTCGTATCTTTGGCATTTTACAAAATTTTATTAAATAAATTTTGTTTTTCAATATTTATGAACTTGTTGTTATTGCTGGCGTTATTTATAAACAAAATTTGAATGAGTGAATTTTATTTTGATTGTGTTTTGAAAATATGTACATACGATTTATACGATTCGGATGGTATGTGTGCGTGTGTGTACGTAAATTTAAATGCACAATAATTCACATATATTGCACGAGCATGATACTAAATACTACCCTACTATACTCTCGAATATCTGTTATGTGCATATTCTATTTTAACTGGAAAAAAAATTTAATTTTAAAAGCACAGTAATTTGTTCTGCGATATACAGATTTGTGTGTGTTTTTATTCGCTCTTTTAATTTCATTTTTAATTTTTTATTTATTTTTTTAAGAACTTAATACATTTAGATTTGATTGTCAATCACAAAATTCTGTTTATTGTATTTACGTATGTATCATACATAAATAATATATTTTTTTGACAGTTTTTCGATGATAAAATTAACTCAAACAAGAAAAAAATTGCCATTCAAATAACGAAATTGATGATAAAAATTTGAAAAACTAAAAATAAAAACTAAATTGACTGTTATTTGATCTATAAATAATATCGTTCATAAAAGAAAATATATTTATTTGTATTTAGTTCAAATTAAAAAAAAAAGATTTGTAAAACGAAATAAATAAATAAAAGTTAGCCAAATTTTTGTAAAATGGATTTTTCACCGTACAATTCTCGTCAAAAATCAAGTCGTTATATGAATAGAAAAATTACATGTAGTGTCTGATGTGTAGTATGAGTTACTAGATGATGAGGTATTTTTCAAGATTATTTTCTGTAATTTGAATTTTTCATGAAAAATTCCCATAAAAAAAATAGATAAAATTGAAAATTTCTATCAAAATACAAAGAGAATTAAATTTTAGAGTGTATTCTAATGGGATACATAGCTGCAACATGATATAATATGCAAAGTGATATATACAATGCCATAGCATCAATTTTTATTGATATTAAAAAATTTACAGAGGACTTGTAATGTTGATATCAACTATACGAATTGCCAAAAATAATTTTCCATCTAGCTAGATGCTTAAATCTCATAAAAACACACACATAAACTATAATTAAAAATGAAGTGTTTTGTGTTGTTTTTTAATTAGTACATATTTTTGATTGAAACTTTTTATTCAAATTTTATTTAAATTTTGATTTTGAATTAATACACTTAAAATTTTCCATTAACATATTCCGAAGAAAAACATTTCCCATGATATTTAATGTCAATCAGAATCAAAACAAAATAATTTTTATGGTATCTGAATAAATATGTCAATCAATCACAGTGATGTGTTTCTCAAAGAGAGAGAGAGAGAGAGAGATAAAGAGAGAGAGAGGGAGAAAGGCTAAAAAGCAATATAAATTAAGTATGTGTAGAGCATATTTCATAATAAAATGAAGTAGGAAATTAAATTACATAATTAATTTTAAAACAAACAAGAAAAATATGAATTTTATATGGCTGAACTTCCGAATCGCTAGCTCGTGATATCGAAACAGGACATTTTCAGGACGATACTTTGGAATGTCCTCTTTAATGTGTCATATGTCCTTGTTGGCGGAAATTTGATATTTGGGAGAAAAGTACCGTTAAAAATTTTTCAAAAAATTCACTGTGTTTCACAAAAACCGTTATATTTATTTTTTGGAATAATGCAGGATAACAAAAGATATTGCATTTTAAAGAGAACTTTCTCCTCTTTCTAACGAAATATATTTCGTCCCGAAATAATAAGTGGTTGCTGAGCTATAAGGACTCAAAGTCAAAATTTCATGTTTTAAAAAAAACGATTTTCAAACTTCTTTTGATATTGATATATCTCCGAAAGTTGAAGGATAACATTGGTAAATTATGATGTCAAATGAAAGATAGTTTTGTCCTCTTTAAAATGATACCCCTTACACCCTCATATGTCACCCCACTAAGAAACTATGGACAAATGTATGCAACAAAGTGCATGTTTTTTATACATAACTAGTTATTTTTTGTTAAAATAATGAAAAAAAACAAATAATAACACATCAAATAATGAAAATGATTAGAAAACCAGATATGTACGTATTTATTTTTATTAATTTTACTCTTTGTTATTTTTTTGTGGTCCTGAAAAGGACCGATTTTATTTTTCGTTTTTCGCTTATTTGCCGCAATAAACAACTTTGATGTCTTCTATTAGTTGTTGGAAAGGATCTTTTCCCTCCTTGGCAAGTCTTCTCCTCCACAGAAATTCACATAAATGGAGGTCTAAATGTTCTTTGCGTACTCCACCTCGTGTTAATCTGTATTTTAAAGTTCGCCAGCTACTCTCGATGTTTTGAGTATGAGCTCCAGATTCTGGGTCAACAAAGTGCTCGGTATGATTAACTTTTTTATGAATATATCCGTGAGAATTCAACTCTCTGTAACCCGCCCAACAATCAGTTTGTATTTCAGTGCCGGGTTTAATATGTTTTTTAATTATTTCGGTGAGAGTATCACTATTACGTGAATTCTCCGGACATATTTCTAACCTATAATTATTCGAATTTCGTTGTATCATACCGACAATCCAACTACCATCAACAAGTCTACCCCGTTCGTACTTTCTTTTTCCAATTTTTGTCTCGTCTATCTCTACAATACAACCTGGACCACCAATTTGCCCGCTATCATCATACTCCTTATCAAGAGCGATCATACATACTTCACGTGCAAATGTAAACCTGTCGGCCACAGTTTCAGATGAAATTGTACTATCACTCTTGATACTACTCTCTTTTATAGTATTTTCAAATGAAAATTTATTTGCAAAGCAATACGTGATTACAATACATTCCTCAGGTGAAATGTGACAGTTTTCAAACCACGTATTGCTTGCTCTGGCGATTGAATGCCGTTTTCCATTATAATTACACACAAATAAACCGAAATTGTGTCCAGATTGTATATTCATTTTTTTTCTATGCTTTTTGCATATTTTTTCTGAAGGCAATAAACCGACTTTAGATAACCACGCCTCTGTTGACTCAGCATCCTTCAACTCCTGGCAAAGTTTAAACAAATTCCACTTTGTACTGTAATAATAAAAAAAAAAATAATTTAGCTTTTACATTTATTTCCTAACAAAATTTTTTCATTCTATTATTATATAACAAATGAATTTATTACATTTAGCAAAAACTAATTCCACTGTTAGTGCATTTCTTTTTAAATTTTTAGTAAAAGGTAAATTTAAATTCACTATTATTCCATTTCTTTATAAATTTATAGTAAAAGGTTAATTTAAATTCACTATTATTCCATTTCTTTTTAAATTTTTAGTAAAAGGTAAATTGGAAACACCTTTTTCTGAATTTTTTTATGTTAAAATTCACTTTTTTTAAACATTTTTAATATTTATAAAAAAAAATTGATATTGTAATAATTCTCTACGAACTGTTAATAATTTTCAAAACTAATAAAATTCTTAATTTTTATAATTTCATACAATTATAATTTTAAATAAATATAAAAAAATAAATAATGAAAACATTTTACTCACCTTGAATTCATATTTTTAAAACTTTCATAAAACACTTTTATTCACAATTAAAATTATACAGATCTTGTTTCCAACAGCTAACAGAAGAGAATAAAATTAACATATTTAAATAAAACATCAAGTTGATTATAATTTCATTTTCATTGTTTACATCAGTTCATTACATCTCTTCATAAAAACGAAATAAAGACAATGATAACAAACAATTCAATAATAGAACAAAACCGCATCAACGCAAGAAAGCGATTACTCAATAGAAGTGATATAGTTGATTTTTCAAATGTACCAAATTTTATTATAAATGCATTTTTTGGTGATGGCAATTATAGAACTCGGTTAATAGTAACGACCTTTGGAATTGTTAATGGTATAAGTCCGTATCAGCTTTTAGAGCTAATAAAGTGGAATCCATTCAAATCAACAGATAAAAGAAAAATTTTTGATTTATACACCTATATAAAAAAACCAGAAAATGCATATAAATATTACAGTTACAATATATATAAAAAATTAGTAATATATTGTAATGGTGATTTGAGAAGATTTGGTAACAGAGTACCACAAATCTAAGTGATTAGTGATTACATATATTAATTTGTGAAATAAAACCAAAAATAACATCGGAAAATAATCGAAAAATAAAATCGGTCCTTTTCAGGACCACAAAAAAATAACAAAGAGTAAAATTAATAAAAATAAATACGTACATATCTGGTTTTCTAATCATTTTCATTATTTGATGTGTTATTATTTGTTTTTTTTCATTATTTTAACAAAAAATAACTAGTTATGTATAAAAAACATGCACTTTGTTGCATACATTTGTCCATAGTTTCTTAGTGGGGTGACATATGAGGGTGTAAGGGGTATCATTTTAAAGAGGACAAAACTATCTTTCATTTGACATCATAATTTACCAATGTTATCCTTCAACTTTCGGAGATATATCAATATCAAAAGAAGTTTGAAAATCGTTTTTTTTAAAACATGAAATTTTGACTTTGAGTCCTTATAGCTCAGCAACCACTTATTATTTCGGGACGAAATATATTTCGTTAGAAAGAGGAGAAAGTTCTCTTTAAAATGCAATATCTTTTGTTATCCTACATTATTTCAAAAAATAAATATAACGGTTTTTGTGAAACACAGTGAATTTTTTGAAAAATTTTTAACGGTACTTTTCTCCCAAATATCAAATTTCCGCCAACAAGGACATATGACACATTAAAGAGGACATTCCAAAGTATCGTCCTGAAAATGTCCTGTTTCGATATCACGAGCTAGCGATTCGGAAGTTTCCCCGTAATTTTCATTATGTTGTTCTGTTTATTGCTGTATGGTGTCAACAGTGGTGGATTTCCGGATTATGTGCCTCTAGACGTTACTCGAAGTTTGAAAATGAAAATTCGAAAATGACTATACTTCTATACTGTACTGTAAAAGTTATAGGCAAAAGCAATATACACATATCACTTAAAATAAAAATGTGAAAATGTTTTATTTATTCAAACTTGATAAGGAACTACGGAACTACTGTATGATTCCTATATTGACTATAATGCTTTTAATACATTCGTAATAATTACTGTCAATCAATTGTTGAATGATTGAAGAATTTTATTTGTCAAAACAATTCCTTCAAATTGAAAATATAAATTTCCGCCAACAAGGACATATGACACATTAAAGAGGACATTCCAAAGTATCGTCCTGAAAATGTCCTGTTTCGATATCACGAGCTAGCGATTCGGAAGTTCAGCCGAAAATTACACCAAAATTATACACAAATAATAATCATAAAAATAGTCTTGCATTTACCTAATTAAGTATTTGAAGTATAAATCTGATAACAACTTTGCTCAATTGATTTCATTTATATTTTTTTAACACAAAATTTAAATCACACAAAATACGATGTAGTATAGTAATTAAGACCGACAAATGAGTAAAAAAATTGAGAAAATAAATAAGTAATGCAAAATAAAATGTATTTAAAAAGTTTCTAATTGCATACATTCGAATTGTATGTAAGGAATTCTGTAAAAGGAACATAAAATTGTAGATAGAGAATTTTTTATTTCCATTTAATTAACTTATTTAAAAAGAAAAAATCAAGGAAAATGAAATCGAAAAATTTGAACCGACAAAATAAAGTTGTTCCAGAATAAAAATTCTATTCCATTCTATGTGATATTTAGTAAGTGTAGAACTCAATAATATACATTTTAACACTACTTAATTGGAATATATAATCTTATGACAGTAATAAAATTTGAAGAAAATTATTCAGATTATCATTAAAATTGAGTAATTAATTTATAGCATACAAAAATTTCTGAGGAGAAAAAAAAAAACTCTAACAAACTCAAATTGAATGATAAGAATATAAAAATGAGAAATTAATTCTGATAAAATTTTTTATGAGAATAATTATACCATAACCGAAAACAAAAAAAAAAAACTTAAAATTATACTCCAAAACAATAATATTCAACAAATACGAGTATACATTATTATACAAATAAAATTTCATTTGTTTTTATTTTTCTGTTTTCCTTTCTCAACTATTTACAAGAATTTTAAAAGTTTTCTCTTTCTCATTTACTTTTCATTTTTCCGAATGAAATATAAAATGCTTGGAAAATTGCTTCCATAAGATAATAAAACCTTAGATCTTAGATTTTTTTTTTGTTTTATTTTTTGTTTTTTTTTTGTTTTGTTAACATTCTTTTATTTTTATTTATTTTTTCTATTTTATTTCATTTTATGTTTTCTTTTATTCATTTTTGTGTGGAAAAATTGTTCATAATATAAATTTTCATTCTTTTCACGTATTTTTGAAATTGTTAAAAGAACAACATCGACATCGACAATTGTATACCATATATACACGGTATTTTTACATGTGTTAGTATGTATACATATAAATGAATATCGTTGCTGCATATAAAATATACTCCTTTTCCTTATATGTATATAATGTGTGTGATAGCATAATAGAATAATGAATAAGAAAAGATATGTATGTAAAAAAAAAAAAAATTGAAGAAAAAAAAATAGAAAAGAAAAAAGAAAAAGATAAACAACATTTACGTGTTTATAGAGAATTTAAAGTATAGTAGAAAATATAGAGTAAGAAAAAAAAGAAAGGATTTTTTCTTGTACATTATATACCATACCATTATAGAAAACAAAAAAAAAATCCCAGTTAAGAAATAATATAATATCCTTTGATGACCTTTTGCATTATAAAAAATACACCTTTGGGAAAAGGAATTGAAATGCTGAATATTGCAAAATATTACTTTAAAATTAGAAATGATATTTATAGATTATTCGTATATTTTTTTTCTATTATTATTATTATTATTATCCTTTCTATATCCTTCGATATACTTACAGTAAAAATGTACAAAAATTCAATTCTATTCAATTCATTTATATAAGTGTATAAACTGAGATTGTAAAATATGACTGCACATTTCAAGAACTCAATTTCACAAGTTTGTTTATTAACACACAAAATTTATATAAAATGCCGGAAAAAGGATAATAAAATTGTATACCTGGCTCTCTGCTTGGTATAGCATTATGAAAATAATTTTATTTTTAGTTGTTTCGTGTTTAGGAAGGTGAAAATTTGATATTTACTCATACAATATATATGTATAATATGTAGATATACTCGTATGTATGCATATATACGGGTAGTTTGAATTCAAAAACATACGTACATACAAACAAAATTCATTTTTAAAGAATGTGATTTCAATATGAAATCCTTATATAAATAAATAAATCCTATATATACATAATAAGTATTTACTTATATATAAGTATGTACTATATTATAAAATCCTTTTTATATTCTTTCCTGTATTTTCTTCGGATGATAATATTGAATTTCATTCGTAAAATGAAAATAATTTTTACTTATATAAAGATAAGAGAAAACTAAAGAAGAAGAAGTAGAAGTTGAAGAAGAAGAAAAATAAAATAAAATTGTTTTTCATTTCAAAATATTCCTTTCTTTCGACTACATCATACTCTGTTTGAATTCAAAATGAAATGTCATTGGATGCAATTTCAATTTATAATTTGTATTTAGTATGTACGAATATTTGTACATGTTCTTTTTTTTTTTTTTAAAAAAAATAATAAAAATCCTTGAAAATAAAGAAAAAAACTAATTTGAAAATAAATAACATAATATAATTTTTAATTAAAATTTAAATATTAAATATAATTTTGAAAATGAAAATACATTTTTTTGTGTTTTCATTTTACGGAAAAGAGATAAGCAACATTTTTTTTTTCTAACGGAATTGTATTTCTTCTTCTTCTTTTTTTTGGAGATAATTAAGTTTTAAAATAATTCATAATTAAATTCATGAATATAAAACATTTATCATGTTGAAAATGAGATGAAATCAAAAACGATATGATAAATAAATAAAATAATTCTCAGTTGTATGTCATCAATCTAAACTTTTAAGAAGATGAAATTACAAAATAATCCATTAATAATTAGACAAGAAAAAAACAAAACAAACACACTACCATACAAATATGTGTTGTATATTAATCAAAATATGAAAGACTT
The DNA here is from genome assembly GCA_951394055.1 of Villa cingulata. NCBI lineage: Eukaryota > Metazoa > Arthropoda > Insecta > Diptera > Bombyliidae > Villa > Villa cingulata. The sequence continues at coordinate 29,515,060 of OX596021.1, read as the reverse complement.
TACAGAATCCTCACATAAGTAAATAAATTTATCATTCTGGTCTGTTGAATTTAAGAGCGATAACAAACAAGATTGCGTTAAATTATGTGTTTATTTACTTTTTTTTAATTCACTTGCCTTTAGCGAATAAATACATACGCTTACAATTTTATTTCAGTGATAAATTCTCGAAATAATTGAATTCATCATAATCATCTGATGAAAAATAAAATAAATAAAAAATCAAATTATTTCGGTGTGTGTATATTTATCATTTCGTTTAGTACTATGATGTTTTATTTTCTTTAATTTATTTTCTTTTTTTTTTTCGTATTTGTTTTTCATTTTGTTTAATTTTTTTTCTTCTATTTGCTTTAATAAAATAATAATGTTTTTTTCTATGATGTTATATGTGATGATGATGGATACACGAATATAGTAAGAGTGTATGTTAATGAATAAATAATAATGAAAAAAATTCTTATTCAAATGGAAAATTTTTTAAATAAAGTCAAATAACTGTTTTGGTTATTTGAAGGAATAAATAATTATTTAGGTCAAAAAATAAATACATATATTTATCTTTTTGAAATACTTATGAGTATATGTATGCACATACATACATACAGAAGTGGAAGAAAATCATAAAACAAAAATATTTCGTGTATATTGAATTATTCATTTGTTAATTTTGTTAAGTTTGTTACTATTTGTATATTCCTGGATACGTAAGTAACGAATACTTGATATTCATATTCTGTTTATATGAATTGGAAAATATGAAAAACAAAAATGTTGCATTTCGAAATATAAGATAAAAAAAATCCCTTTCATTTCACTATTACGACTATATATTATCGTATTACACATAAATTATAATTAAAATATTTTTTGAAGGACTTTTAAAAAATTATATTACATATAAATCTTTATAGAATGTGAAACAAAATACAGATAAGTGTCTGAAAAAGTAAAAAAGGATTTTTTTTTTAAACCGATTATAAATATTTAAAAGAAAATATTTTATAGATTTTTTTTCTTCAAGAAAAGAAGATTTAAAGTAAACTAAAAAAAAAAAAAAAACAAAATACAAAATACAAAATGTGTCTTAGGATAATTCTCAGATTCTGTACAAAATCTAATTAAGTACTTATTAGCTAGCTTTTGAATTTTTTGAAAGAATTCTCATATTGAATGAATAAATGATCAAATTTCATGTAAAATTATATGAATCCTTTTTTGAAATTAGAAACATTTTGTTTTGTACATGTGCAAGATTATTTATTATCTCTTTACTATATAGCACATTATTATATGGTCGTTTATCATCATTTTTGTAGCCTAAAATATTATCTTTATGAGCATTTACAAGGATTATTATAAGATATTTTCAGCTTGGTAAACTTGAAAATCATATAAAAACTGAATTACTTTAATTTATTGATTTCTCCTTATTTCACTTATTTATATTTTTCTCTATTTCATATTACGTTTCGTACATTTTTTATCCTCGAACCAAACTATTTTATATGTACATACATATTTACTCGTATAATCGAAATGACGAAAAGCATGATGAAAACATAATTAAAACTGTGGTAAGTAAAACATCGAAAATGGATAAAAAAGGACGACATAAAAATTAAAATCAAACAAAATAGAAAATTAAGAAGGACAAAAATATCCATTTTATGTGCATGAATTTGGGCATTCAAAAAAAAAAAAAAATGTTTATTTATTTTTTTATAAATATCCTTAAGCCTAATGTATTTTACACGTTTTTATTTATTCATTGGATATGCCTAGAAACGTATACACATATGCAGTACAGTTTCCACACGTTATGACTACATCAGCTTGTAAATAATTTTCACTTTTCCGAAACAAAAAAAAAAAAAAATGAAAAATTTAAAGGAATAAATAAACATAGTACATGTTCATACATAACATTTATATGTATATATTTACGTAAATATGTATATTATGATACATGTATATGTATTTTTAAATGAAATGATTTACATATTACGCATGAAATATTCTGACATATGTGTAATATTTCATTTTGAAAATATGTATGTTTTCAAAAATGTTTATTTTAGAAAATGAATGAATTTGTAATTTTTATTCTCGCTTCTTGTTTTCCTTCCCTTCATCTACGTACGTACTACCATGTACTACGTACATTATGTGTAGAATATATATGTACATGGTCGTATATATGCACATATATTCGTATCGTATTTTTGTGATGTGAAAAATGTAAATAAAATCCCAAATAAAAAAGGAAAATACACTGACATTATAATACGAAAAATGCTTCCAGAAAAATGAATTATCATATGAAGAAGAACTCGAGTTTGCATAAAAACATAAATAAAAAAAATGTAAGTAAAAAAAAATACACACGTACATATGAATGTTAAAAAATAATATTTCAATTTTTTAATTTAATTTATAGAAAATTTAATATAAATATTGAAAACCTAATTTGACGGATGGAGATTATATATAGAGATACATATTTATATATTTATTTATTTATCTGTGTGGGTGTTGTGTTATGTACTTATTTATAAATGTATTTATACGTATTTTGTATACTTTTTTTAGTTTTAGTTTAAGAATTTTTTTGACGTTAATAAATTCGTCAGATTGTAAAATTTCCAATTCACAATTATATCTGAACTAGTGTTTACTAAAACCAAAAAATTGAAAACTGGATTAAAACAGATGTGACTATCTATAAAGCATGGAGATGGTGTGGCATTCAATCTTGAATTTGTATTGGTACATTTTAGAGATAGCGAAAACAGGAAGGAATTTTTATTGTTGAAGCAATTTATTATTGTATACTTGAGAAAGGGTAGGTAGGTAATGTAATAGAAAATAAAGTAGACAGACACGCGAATAGTAGATTCTCTTCTTATTTTCTTGTGTATATTATATATTACTTAGGTGCTATACTGTAATAGGCGAGTACGGAGAAGGATTTCTGATTAAAACTAGATTCGTGTGAACAAGAAAAACCGATGATTGTTTTCTTTTTTTCTTCTTTACAAGGGAAGGAAAACTACTATTCGCGTATCTTTCTACTTTTATTTCTTCTAGATCTCAAATACTCAAGAGTTAAATGATCATGTTTGTTTACAAGTGAAAATATATAGAAAAACAAGTGCAACAAACATGTTCATTAGAAAGAGAAAGAGAAGAAGAAATAAAAGTAGAAGGAAACTCGAATTGTAGTTTATCTTCTTCTCTTCTTGTTTAAATTATGTACTACGCTGTAGTAGGCCTGAAGAAGTAGAAAGATACGTAAATTATAGTTTTTCTTCTTATTTTCTCGTTCAAATTATTTACTACACTACACTGTAGTGGGCGTGTTTGAAGAAGAAATTCAGATTAAAACAAGATTCGAGTATATAAGAAAAACCTGTAAATGTTTTGACCTATATTTTCATTTGTAAGCAAACATGGCCATTCAACTCTTGAGTTTTTGATAAGAAGAAAAATAATTTCCAATAAAAAAGAATCGAATTAAAGTTTAAAATAATAAAGTTTCAACTTAGAAGATGGAAAGTTTAGAATTACATTGGGCGTCTAAGAGGCTAACACCAGTGCTGAATTTACCTACCGTCTAAAGGCGATTGAAAACCATCCAATCACATGATATGGCTTTTAGTAATCCGTTTATTCTCTAAATTAAATTTATTTTTCATTTATTTTAAATTTGTATAATAATTTTAATCGCTAGCATTGCGTTTTACTGTTAATAGCTTTCGTTGTTTTGATTTTTCAACAGATTCTCGTGTAACATGACACAACTTTTTGCTGTTCATTATTCCAAAAATAATTACATTTTAAAGTATAATCATTATAATTTTGATCATGATAAAATTTTCATTAAAATTTTTCATCGAATTCATCGTGTCGACATCGATGTGTGTATTTTTCGTGTCTGCATTTTCATTTCGATTTGATAAACTAATTTACATAATAGTTTTATTTAATTTTCATGTCATATATCTGATAACGAATTTATTAATTTTATGAAAACTGAAATGAAATTAATCTCTTTGATGCTCTAAGGCAACATAAATCTACTATATAAATCAAATAATTTGTGATTTTTAATATTCATAACGATTTATACAACTTTTAGATTTGGCTTCAAATTACGTACAAACGATCAGTAAAGCATATAAGTAGATATGAACGTAGCTATATAATATATATGACAAATAATTTAAGCGAAAAATTACTTTGAAATTGATTAAGTTTTATTTATCATGAATTGCGAATTTTCCATTTTAATTTGATACCACATAAGTAAAAAAAAAATATGATTTTCGTGTTTATTATCTTTAATTTAATTTTATATTCAGTATCACAAAAATAACGTGTAGATGAGGGAATTCAAAATGAAAATTAAAATATCAAAATTGCTGTTTTAACAACAACGACAACAACAACAACAACAGCAGCAGCAGAATCATAGTAAAAGTTCTTATATAATAATTGAATTTATTTTTTTTTATTCATCTAACATTCTTTTACTTGACAATATTTTTTTCTCATATTTAGAAAATGAATATTTTTTTTTTTTCGTAAGTACAGCAAAATTTTTCATAATTTTAATTCCTCTTTTCACTTACACACAAAAAATCATAAATATTTAATTAAGTCAAATGGAATGGTATCGTAATTCAGTTTTCAGTTTTTTTTTTTTTTATCATTTCACTCGAATTTAATTTTCATCACTTTTTATTTGAATTATTGGATTAATTCAATTTTCTCTTTTTTTTTAATGATAGCCTTTATCGTTAATTATCCATAAATTCTCGAAACATTAAATTAATTTGAACACTTGAAAAAAAAAAGGAAGACGAAATAAAAATCTGATGGAGAAAAAATAAAATGCAAACAAATACCATCACCATTATAATATGATCCAAATGATCCAATATCAACTTGTTATTATACTATAGTACATGTATACATAGACGACGCAAAGATAAGTACCACTAATTTGCTTTTATACTTTATCATCTATTTTTTTTTTTTTTGTTCTGTGTGCTAATAAATATATTTTTCTCTTCATTTTTAGTATACTACACTTTATGTCCTTATTTTTCTGACTATGACCATGTTTTTGGTTTTTGTTTTTGTTTGTCTTCTTCGTTCATTTCTTTTTTTCAAATCGAATTTTTGAAATACACACATAATAATGTTCATTCATCGTTAATAGAGAGAAGAGTGTATATCACAGTGTAGTTGATAATGAAGAGATCATTGAAAAAAATTTGTTGAAGATTAAATATTTTATGTTAATTTTAAATTTTCATTTCTCTTCTTCAAATTTTTTTTTCTTGTTCAATTTTTTGTAAATAGCTTTGAAGTGTTTTTGAAAATGTGAAAATTAAATTACCAAGTATATAGGAACATGATATAGGAATGTATAGATGAGAAAACATTCTGTTAATAGGAGATATTATGTGGGTATGTGGGTATTTAAAAAATATATATATATGTATGTAGATTTAACATATTATTTTCTTCATTTTTCTTTTTGTTAACAGAAAAATTGAAAATAAATTGGTCCTTTAAAATCAGAGCAAAATGAAAATAAAATTATATGTATTAGTACACATAATTATACTGAATTTTACTATTACTTATTTATATATTTTGTTCACAGTAAGGATAAATAGAAATCATAATTTTCCTTTTGTGAAACTATACTAAAATAAACACAATCCACAATCTTTTGTATCTCGTGTAGCTTATGTATCACAAAGGATTTTCATGAATAAATCATATTTTTGTGATTTGAATATCAAAGCCATAACTATAATTATCTCACCTTCGAAGGTCAAAAACAAGAAAACAAGTTTATATCCTATTGTATTTTTAATTATAAATCCATTTCAAAAAATAGTATAAAATACAAAATTCAAAATCAAAAGGATATGAGAGCATGAATCAACTGAATATTGTAAAATTCTACTAAATTTTCTGTATATATGAATTGTTAAATGATAAAACAATTGAAATGTGTTTATCAGTATATGATCACAAAAGGATTCAAACAATATATGTACGATTATATCCTTTTCAAAATTTGTGTATAATAATTTTGCAATAAACAATGGTTACGAAATCATTTTTCGAATTGGAAAATTTATTTTTTTTCCCTCATACGTTTTGCTTGTCAACCAAAACTCGAACTTATGGGATGCATGATGGTGATTAATATAATTTTGGATTTCAGCACTCTATCTACTGATTCATGTTACTCTCTACCCTTTCTCTATTCGTTATAAAGTATCGAAACATATGAAATTCATTTTTAATGCAGGATTATTAACGAAATTCAATTTGAAAATTTTTTTTCTTTCTAAATTTATAACGCAAAAGGTGACAAAAAATAACAAAAAAAAAAAAAAAATGAAATTGCGAATTTACATGCCGAATTGAACAAATCATTTTCAATGTGATAACAACAATTACGTCTGTCTGTAATGTTTTCGTATGTACATATATTTTCATGGAAGAAAAAAAAGAAACAAGAAAAAACACGAAACACAAATACCTACAAAAAATTCAGTTAGAACGTTTCCCTTTTTTTTTCATCCTTACGTATATTTTTTATTCGCTTATTTCTTTTATCTTTTTCTTATTTTTCTCTAAAATTTTTTATAAAATTGTTATGTCAGATATTATCATATATCTAAAAAAAAAAGTACACAGTACACATGCGAGTATGTGTGATAAATTTCAGTAAAAAAAAAAAAAAAAAACAGTAAAAAATAAAATAAAAATACAATTCCAGAAAATTTATTCTACAAAAAAAAAAATTAAGATGAAAAAATCTAAAGAATACAAATAAATCAAAGGCATTATAATTCTTATGTTAGAATGTTTATTTAAGAGAGCATGATAAAAGAATAATTTTTCTACTTTTCAGATACATAATGTCTACGAGTATGTGGGTGTGTAGGTATATATTTTGTAATGGTATCAATTTTTCTTCTTCAAGATATGAGTCTTAAAGATGTAACGAAAATCACTACATAATACACATACTTACAATGAAATTTTTTTAAATAATACGAAAATGTTTTATTTTTTTTTTTACGTAAATTTTAAAGAAGAAAATTATTCTTCATCTTATATCCGTAAAACGATTGTTATAGGAATCAAAAAAAAAAAAAAAAAACAAACAAAAAACAAGAAAGCGTTATTCTGTTTTATTGTTTTTTCTTTTTCATATTGTAGACACACAGAGGTTGAAATTAAGTATTTTGCTAATTTCAGCCTCGAAATCCAGAAAATACGACGGATTTGTGCCGAAATCTAGTCAGCGAAATTACATAAAAAATTCGTAATTATCGCTCGAAATCTACTCATGTTTCACTCTTTACGTATAGAACAGAGACTTCTACTAGCAAATTGTAAACAAAAAAAAAATGTTTTTTTTTTTTTATATTTTCATTAAGAAATAATTGAATATAAATGACAGTTAAATTTAATAGAAGAAGTAGGCTATGTTCAGATAAATTAAATTAAAATTAGATAAAATAAATAAATTCGACAAAACTGTCAAAATCGCTGTGTGTCACCTTCGTAATTTCTACCCGAAATCCAAATGAAATCTACTTAATTTCAACCTATGTGTGTCGAAGACATTAGTTTGAAAATAAATTTCATTGATTTCATTTTTAATTAATTTCATTTTTCTGATTTTTTATTTCATTTTTTTTAACAAAAAAAAATAATAAAAAAACGAAATAAAAAAATGAAAAAAATTTTACCAAAATATTTTACCCAAAATGTTTTAAATATATGAAATAAACTTTTATCTTTTTCAATACAGTGTACACATACTTAGTAGTGCACACAATCCAAATGTGTGTATTTTTTTTTTTTTTTTTTTTTTTATTTATCTTTTTTTTTTGTTTTGTTCTGACATGAAAAAATGAAAAATTTTCTACAACTTTGATAAAAAAGAATTTTCTTTATTGTATTTTGACTACTTTTTGAAGATAGCAAAATAAATAAAAAATTTGAAGAAAAAATATAAGAAGAAATATATACGTAAAATATATGTAATAGAATTTTATAAAAACTTTAAATGGGACACATTCCAATTCCATCTAATATAAAATGTCATGACAATAAAATATGTGTACACATAGAGTATTTATGTGTATAAGAGTACACTATACATACGTTAACGTATACATTATGTTTAGATATGTATACAAAAATATCCTGTAATGAAAGATAGAAGATAGATAGAATAAGTGTGTAAGGCAATTCATATGATATATATAGTAAACATATATGCCATAGAGTTTTCCCAGATGTTCTAGTATCGTACTCACATACGTATATGCAAATATGAATGTACGTTACATATACAGAGAAGAAAGTAGACAATTTTTCATCTTATTTTTTTTTTTTCTAAACGAGAAAAATTGATTTTCAATTTATTTTCATTTTTATTGTTTTCTTTCTTGTTTGATTGTAAATTTTACATTTTACTGTGTATACGTACTCGCACTCGTATTGTATTTACGAATGTTTGTACCTACTCGTACATACCATATAGTATATGTAATGTGTAACTAAAATAAGATTTTTGTTAAAGAATTTTACATATAAATACTGTTGTACATCTACTCGTATATTAGTAAATGTCAATAACATTTTAGTACCTATCTACAAATTTTACCACAATTTTATAAATTTCTTTATATCTATACAAATTTTTTTATTAATCCTTAAATGTTCTGTTGTGTGTGAATATGTTAAACGTGTATATACTATGTACATTATGTACTACATTATGTAAGTGATGTACGAGTATTCGTTTTTGTATTATGTTTTTTTTTCTTAAGTTTTATGATATTTTATGTGCTGTTATTTTCAATATTTTCATATACCGATAAATTGAACATATTTCTCAAGTGTACAATATACTGTATACATACATATGTATATGTGTACATACTACATATGTAAGTTTATTTTATGTATAAAAAAAAAGCAAGAATATTAAAATCCATTCAATAAATTGTGTATCGTGTCTAGGGAAAAGAAAACCGAATACAAATATTGCACTGAGTATATCACTCCTTTTTTTTTTTTTTTTAATAAAACAAAGACAAAAAAGTATATAAGGAAGTACATATAGAAACAACATAAATATATAAAGAACTTGTAAAAAAAAAAAAAAAAAAAAAACAATAAAATATCCTTTTTGTATAATTTGTAAATTTTTCAAACATTTCATTCATAAAATTATGCAAAGTTTTTTTTTTTTTTTTGGTTCGTAATTCCAAGTAAGTAAGTATAATGATATGCATGTATGCAGGTGTACGTACTGTATTCGAGCTTTCAAGCAATCTGGAAAAAAAAATTTTTTTTTTGTTTTTAAATTCTTTCATATTCCGAAGAGAAATTTAATTAAAAATTAAAATCAAACAATCATATAGTACATACAAGGGTATAATGTTCTAAAGTAAGTAGTGTAAGTAGTAGTATCAGTAGTGTTATAGTCTGTTGGTAATATGTATATATCCTTCAATATCTTCCTATATATATCTTCCTATCCTATATCCTAATTTCAGAAAGAGTTTTTTATTTAATTTTGTACATTACATACATACATGCACATATACATACATGTCTATGTATGGGTGTGATGTGTATCATAATTGTAAAATTGAAAATTTCTATATTTTTCATTAATGAAAAATTTTTCTTGGAAAATTATTTTTTATCCTATATTTAAATTTAGGTTTACATAAATACACATTTATGTATATGTACACATTTACGTAATAGTAAAATGTACAATTTTCACGTGTATACATTGTATAATTAAATTTAATTATTGAATGATCTTCTTAATCCCGACAGTTACCTAGTATTATTGAAGTAAATGTGATTATGAGTGTTACGTGCTTTTTACTTTTTACACATATGAGTGTTTTTGGTACATATATTGGTATATACATACACTTGTATTTACAGATATAAATACTAAATGATATGATATTTCATGTTTCTTATGTTCATCATTCGAATTCATAGTAGAGAGTTTCAAATTTTCTAAAATATATAAATATGTAGATATGCAATGAAAATTTATTCTAATGTAAAAGTTTCATTATTACATTTACGAGTTTACATTTTATAGAATACACATTCATATTTTATGAATGCAACATAATATATTCAGATATGTATACAGATACATTTTATGTATTTTACTTTATTTCTATAGTATATTTATGTTTGAGTATAAATATGTATGTATAGTTACATATATTAATTTTATGTAAGTCACATATACTTTCTTGATTAACAATTAAGAAAATTTTCTTTAAGCTTTGCCAGAGAATATGTAACAAAAATTACATAATTTTTAGAATAAATTTAATAATTTCCATACGAATTTAATATTTAATTTTTGATTTTTTTTTTAATAAAATTTAGTTTTTAATTTAAAATTTTCATTATCATTTATCCTTTATTTTTTTTCTGTATAAAAATGTTGGTACACCATAAAATGTATGTCATCAAGATGAAAGCATAATAATTTATACTACTTATGTACATGTTGTATGTTACTTTTATTTTTCTCTCTCTTAAAGGATTCAAGCAATACAAGCAAAATATATGTACATATATGTACAGTTTTTGAATTATCTATATGTTTAGTAGATACCTTTGAAAAAAGAAAAATATTTATCTTTAATATGCCCCTTTCAAATATTATATTATTTTCTTTACTGCTGCGTTAAATCTATCATTCGATAACTAGACACAGAAAAACAAAATGGAAAAAAAAAAAAAAACTTGTACTCGTAATATAAAATGAAAATAAAGATAAAACAAGTGAGGTGATCATAATTTCATTTAAATATAAAATCTTTACCATAAATATTATACATGTATACATACTAATTTACACAAACATATATTCACACAATCCATACAGAACATGTATGTATATGTATGGATGTGAATAAAAAAAAGATTTGTTTTTGTATTAGGGAAATACGCTTTGGGCATTAAATTTTCTCTTTTATCTTTAGAAAATTATTACATTCACATGAAAATCTCACATTCAATGGACTTCATATGATTTAAACGTTTCGTAAATTACATATCTAATATATATATGTGTGTGTGTTGTGTATCGTATACATATACGTACAACTATTTTTTATTGGTATTGGTATACCAAGTTGATTTACAGACAGCTAGAAGGTAAAATTTTTATTTTAATTTTTTTTTTCTATATGCGTATCATGCCTATACATAGTACAAGCACTACACATACACATGTATAGAATATTTATGATAGTTTATTTGTAATACTCGTAGCTGTGTATTCACAGAGTATTTGGTATTATTCAAAGTGTTTAATGTGTATTTAGGTACTCGTATATACGGAAAGATGCATACAGAAAATAAATCTCTTCACGGAAAATGATTTTCCATGTTTATGTACATATCTACTACATGTGTAATACACACCTTCATATTTTCTGTACATACGTTCATATACTACATACTATTTATCGAAACTGCTAGGAGGTCTTTAATCCAGCTTTAATATTTAGAGTATCCAACTGATTTATCTAGACCAATATTGGCTAGTCATTCATTATCGATGATTACTCTTCAAATCTATCTGTGTTACAATTGAATGGAATTTTATTTTATTTTTTTTTCGATTACTTTTCTTCTCTAATATGTGTTTCGTTTTTTATACATCAGTAAATATGTAGAATGAACATCTACTTAGTTAGTACTGTAGAATAATATTATTTTGTTTGTTTTGTTTGCTTCCTTTTTTTTTGTGTTCTCTCTATCATTTTTCTTGTTTATTATGTAATTTAGTTACAATGTAATAGTATATAGTAGCGTGTATATTCACAATAAAAATGAACTAAATCAAGTAAATTGTTTATAAAATCTTTAGACGAATATTGTTACTTCATTTCATTTCATACATCATTTCATTGTAAAAAAAAAATTGATGATTTGTAACAATTCTATATATATTTCTTTTATACACAGGCTAGCTGAATATACCAGTATGTAGGATTAAGAATGAATAATGATAAAGATTACGAAATTAAATAAATTTTTTCTTGAGGACACTAAATTTAATGATGATTCAATATACTTATGTATACTAGTAAACAGTTAGTTGAACAAAATCGAAAAAAATTTTTATTAATATTAATTTCGTATTAAATTATCTGAAACAGAAACAAATTCAAAAGAGAAACTAAAATTTATTTTGATTTATTTATTTAGTTCGTAACTTTAATGTGTTCGAAAATGAATAACAACAACAATAAAAAATTTTTTATGCAGTTCATATTTCAAATTAAAGTAGTATTTCCTATATTTCACATTCGCATGTAGTATGTATTTACTTTTCGCGAAGGATATAAAAACGTAAGATTAATAACATTTCAAATTTACACCTACATATCAAGCAAAAAGAAGAGAATAAATACATTTTCGAAAAGTTTTTACCATTTCGCCATTTTAAAGTTTTGTTAAAAAGTAAAAAATGAATAAAAAAATTGAAACAAACATTATTGTATGAAGTGTACCAGTGTGTAACATGTTTTACACTTTAACACATAATTTACACAAATCAGATGATTTGTGTATAGCGAAGTATACAATATATGTGCACTGTATTCACCCATACATATACACGTCCATGTATATTTCAATTAATCTTCAAAAATATAACTTCAACAAACCATATACGAGATGAATCTACGATAGTATATACGGTATTATACTCGGTATCGGTGTACCTTATACAATAAATAAAATTTATTTTCTTTTTTCTTCTTCAATTTATTTCCAAGTTTAAATAACATACACAATATGCATAGATGTACATGTATATTTTTATCGTTTCGAACAATATGTCAATATGATTTTGAAAACATTTCATTCAGCTCCTCGAAAATATACAAAATTGTATTGGTTTTGTATATAGGTATGCTGGAACATATATAAGAATAAAATTTTTTACAGAAAGTTTACATAAAATATAGAGTGAAAATTCAAAATAAATAAAACTAAAAATGATATTGGAATTTCCATTTTAATTTACTTTTCAATTTAAAAAAAAAAACAAAAATAATAAATAAATAAATAAATTAATAAATTTAAAGAACAAAAAGAATAGATATTATCGTTTGCGAAAATCGATCCTTATATAAAGTTAGAACTAATGGTAAAAACAACAAAATCCAAAGAAATGAATTAAATTGAATGAAAATAAAAATTAATCATTTCAAACACATACTTAAATACATATATGTATGGATATATTCTTATATTGTTAATTTATATCTGTACAAATAAATAACAAAATAAATTTATAGTTGAATTTAAATTTATGTATAAACCAGTAAATAACTGAAATTTATTTAAAAAGTTCACTATAGAATAAAAGTAATGAATTGCTTAGGATACCTTTAATTCAACCACATTTTTATATCATGTATTATTTTTAAAAAGTGTTATTCACCCAGTAGATGAGAAAATTTTAAATTTATTTTATTATTATTTTTTTAAATTTTTTATTTTAACAAATTTTTGTAGATAGAAGCTTGTATTATAAAATGTATATACAGTTGTAATATTTTTATATTATCTGAGAGTGAAAATTTATGGAAAAATTTACAGTCTAGCAAGAAAAAATATCTTCATTCTCGCTTTTTAATGATTTTCTTTTGGTCATAAATGCACATGCACGTACTAAAATTATAACTAAAATTATTCAAGGTTACAATCAGAAAATAAAATAATTAACCTTAAAATCCTAAAAATATTTAATATTTACTATTATTCTTCTTTTTCCAATGGCACTTCAGCTCAAATCGCGCCTTAGCCTCCTCTCCAGTCTGTTCTTCGACGCTGTCTTCCAATTCCTTTCCAAGAGCAAACTTGCCGCATCTTCACATACTGATTGAATGAATAGTGAACCTATCCAAGTGTCCTCATATTTATTGCAAATTTTTAGAAAAACCCAAAAAAATTTTAGATACATTTCAAATTCTTTGGTTTTTCTGCATTAAAAATCTGCTTGTTACAAAAGAAAATAAAAACAGTAAGGACTAAAAAAATACCTTTCTCATTTTAGAATTATAGCAAAAAAACGAATGAACCTATTCAAGTGTCCGGAAGAGTATATCTATACCAAAAAGCATATTTTATTTTCATTATATACTTACACATTTGAATTTCATAAATAATGCTTGTATACGTTCATAAATCCAGGAAATAATTATCATTACCGAAAAATTGTCGAATAAATCATCGAACAAATAAAGTTCATTTCATTTACAACTTGTTTGCTTATGAATTTTTACGAAGTTATTGATTTTATTTTGGTGTGCACAAGTTTACGTAAATATACATTTATTCTGAAAATTTGTCAAAATTTTATTAAAAAGCTGTTTATATAATTTTTGTTTTTTAAATTCATTTAATTATACAATTATTTAAAATCGATCATTTATATACTCGTATACATTTACAAATTTTTGTGATTTAATGATGAAAATCTCAAAGTTTTTATAAAGAAAATATTACTTTGAAAAGTTTTTAAAACTTTTATTTATTTAATTTCAAAAAGTTAAATAAATTTTCAATACTTTTTAAGTAATATAATAATTTACTGATGATTTACTGAATGGCAAATAAAATAAAATTAAAATCTAACTATGAGAAAAGGATGAGAAAGGATACGAAGAGATAAATTTTAAAATTATATATTCATTATCGTTAATAAAATTTAAAATATACACACATATGTACATACGTACGTAAAGATTTATGTATTATATTCTTTAATATGTTATTAGTGATAACGAAAACAAAAACAAAATAAAAATTTACAAAAAACCCACATATCGTGAAAAATATTACGCACGTATACGTATGTATACATATAACAGAGTGTACGTATGGACATGTATTTTTGTAAATGATATGTACTAATTCGAAAACAGAAAATTTTTTTGTCAACTCAGTCGATTTTACCATTCGTTACACGCACACATATTATATTATATACCAATAATATGAGTAAGTTTATATATTTATACTCCGTACCGTACGTATACATTTGTATATACATACATATTTATTGCACACGTATTTACGTATCTACTGCTATATGACACAGCACTGGCAGTCGGCAGAATTGTAACAGTTCAGTATGTCATACAGTTTGTTATGTGGTTTTATTATTTGTCCGACAAAAAAAAGGAATCGATAATAATTTTTTTTTGTATTATGTACTGTCCTTTTTCATGTATATTATCCTGAAAAATTACTATTTGTTTTTATTTTATTTTTATTTTTATATTTTTGCTTTCTCTATACAATACTATTTATTTTACCACACCACACATAGATACCACATAAAATTGTATATTCAAGGCAAGTTCAAATATAATACATATTTACTTTATTTTAATCTTGTAATTTTGTCATTTCGATATTTGAACATCGAACACATTAGGAACATACACGTATGTAATATACATACAATGTATTTACGGAGATTTATATTATCATACAGATACATATTATATTTATGTATATGATGTTTTAATCTCTATAAGGATATTTTAGATATATTATTTGTATCTATGCATGTATTTTTGGTTTGAAAATAGAAAAAAAATAATTGAAATTTCTTATTTGACGCAATTTCTTAGAAGCTTTTTTCAAATCCTTTCAAATATATCTTTAGCTGTTTATTTTATACTGAATATAAAATCATCAATAGAAGAAATAGAAAGAAAAAATTTTGCTTTCCTATTACTTTTTACTTTTGTTTTGTATATATTAAACAAAAATTTAATTTAAAAGATTTGATTTAGGCGACATAATATAAAAATGAAAATAAAAATCACAATACTCTTAAAAAGAATACACGAGTATGTATAAGGCAGGGCAAGAGTAAGATAAAAATAAGTAAATAAATTACTCCTTATAAAACAAAATTAATACCTAAAAATTGATACCTACTATACATACATAGCAATGTGTTTGTACATAGATATGTGTGTATTATATAAGCACATGTACTTAAATGTGTTTACGTAATCATTATAATAAAAATATAATACGAAATACGATACGAATTGTATCTGGAGGGCTTTTTAATAAGCAACTTCTTATGAGATGTTATCTTTTCTGTTAATTAAATGATACTTTGAATTTTTTTTTTTAAATTTATTTTTCTGTTTAAATTTTTGTTTTTTCCTTTTATATATTTATATAAGTATATATATATTTTTTTTTACTTTTGATTGTTTTTAATTATTTTTACTTGGATTTACAATATAATTAATTTAAAGTTATTTATTTATTTTATCTATTTATTTATTTAATTATTTTATCTATTGACAAATTTAAAATACATCAAAACGGATGAAAACTTTTTCAACAAAAAACAAAAAAAAAAAGAAACAAAATACAGAAAAATGGAAGAAAAAAATAAAATAAAACTTTTGACACATTTTGTGGGAATATATTGTAGATAATAGTATAATATTAATATCAGCGCGTCATGAAACTTTTCCGTTTCCTAAGAATTTATTTAGAAAAAAAAACCATACATAATGATGTACATAAACAAATACACATGTTATATTAGGTATTTATGTGAATAGACTTGAAAATATTTTATATGTATGTATTGTATGTTATTCATGTATTGTACATAACATACATATTACATTTAGAAAACTTCAAGAATCCTTTTTATCTGATATTCAAAATGAATTTTAATTTCCTGGATAAAAATTTACTAAAATCCCATTATATTCGTATATGTATGTATGTATATATGTAAAAGAAAAAAAAAATTCCCAAGAAAATGAATTTACTTACATATTATACAATATACTCGTACATATATATAAAAAAAATGCAAAAAGGAAAAGAAAAAAAAACAAATATGTGTGTTTAAACTTTGCTTTACTGAAAAATATATAGAACTTTTCAATGTTTAGAAATCTTCTTATTTTAAGGATGCTACTTAAGACTTTTTACTTAAATTTTATAAAATAACATAAATATGTTTTAATATAATTCACACATACATACATAGCATATAATATAATGTATAAAGTGTCATCCTTTCAAAAATATTTTACATTTAAAAATGTTTCATCAAAGATGAAACAACAATAACAACAACAACAACAACAACAACAACAGCAACAACGGCAACAAGAGCAACAGCAACAAAGAATCTAAGTTTGTTGTAAAACTTTTAAGTGCATTCAATATATAAGAGTGAAATTATTTTTGAAACTTTATCAGTGGCAAAAACAGAAAAAAAAAGAAAAACATTAAATATTGAAAAATAAAAAGTAAAATGATTTTTTTTTTATTAATTTTGATTTAAATCCCTATTGAATAATGAATAAAGTGATAAAATGTATGATATTTTTTTTTTTTCGAAAAAATAAAAAGTTACAAAGTTTATAATTTTATTATCAATTTTTGTTTTTTTTTTTTTTAATTTGTTGTCTCGCACATAGTTAATGTTTCAAAATTGTTGCCATTTAAACCAGTTCATGTAGTACATAAAAGTATTTTGAATAAATGAATGAATAAAATGAAAAGAATATTAAATACGTATGTTACGTACATTTTGTGTATACTTTATACGAATAAATGCAAGTTATTTAATTAATTTGTAGACGCAGGTCATAGGACTTTATATAATCATGTACTTAAAGGATTTTCATTTTCTCATTGTATTTATATATATGTATATATGTGTATATAAGAGTATATATATTATATTCGCGGATACGTGAGAATAACTTGGTTAAAAAGTTTTTTTTTTTTTTTTTAACTTGAATGTTGATTTGTAAATTTTATCTTCTTTTTTTTCTTTCTCGACATGAAATTCTTTTATATAGTTTATTATGCATTCATTAAAGTCAACAAGCATATATACATATGTATGTGTGTAATGAATGCTGTTTTCATGTACCATACGAGATAATAATAATGCATACACATATATAAATTCAATACATAAATATGTATACATATGTGCATGCATGAAGAATGTGAATAAATATTCGTACATAATGTAGATAAAAATTTCTTTAGTTTTCAAATATCTTCGGTATCATATATATTTACATACATATACGTACTTCATACATTCTCGTATGTATGGATGTGTATACGAACACTTATCCCGGCAAACATCATTCTAAGCAAAATTTTAAAATCCGTCAAAAGTATGCAATTTGCATATGCATTTCGTACACATGTTCGCATATAATCGTATATATATTTAGAGTACCTACTTAACAAATCTTCACGTAATAATATGTACACATATCCGTATATTTTGCATATATGTTGTATGTAAGTATACATAAAGTTATATTTAATGAATGCATATTGTGAATATATATGTATATGTACACATACTCGTATTTATATGTATTATTATTCTATTCTTTTATAAACAAGTATGTATGTACATATCATTTATATTGTATTTTGCATCATTTCTATGGATTTTAATTTTCATCATCATCATCTTCATTTTCATATACATATGTATGTATGAACATACATATTTTGTATGTACAAAAATGTAAAATAATTTACGTGATATAAGATCTTATTTATCCCACAAATATGTACACATAAAATCATCTATACATATGGTACATTATTATGTACATATGTATTATAACTCTGTTTATATTTATGATTTTATTTTGTAAAACAGGATAATAGAATTTATGTAAAATAATGCATAAATATTTGCATTATATGATATATAAATTTCATGTACATATATGTATACTTCACATCTTAATATACATATACATACCTACTCATATATTAAACAGTGAATATATACAACATGATATAACAACGGACAAAAGGTATCAAAAGTCTAAACCACACATCATTAGAATATATGAATTATGAGTACATATAGCACTACATTATGATGTTTATTCTCATTTTAAACGTAATATTATTTTATTCATATTTCTTGTGTTATAATATATTTATATATTTATTAAAATTGTATAAAAAAAAAATTTGATAAACATTTATTTATAAGTGAATGTGTATAAATGTGTGTATAAAAGACTAATGTATGTACTCACAAATGAAATAAAATAATATACTTAAAATCATTTTGTGTTGTCCTTATAGAAATATGAAATGGATTCATTTAAATATTTAATTTGCAGTATAATGTATACTAAGTATATAGTATAATACTAATATAATGTTTATTTAAATAAAAGAAAAGATATGTATGTACACATATTAATTTAATAACATTTTGTACAAATTAAATTGAAAATGAAAATGATATATGTACAGTACATACTCGTATATAACTCGTAAATGCACATACGAGTATATTTATGTACCTTCTTCAACTGAAGAAAATTATTATATAAAGAGAGACAATTTTTTGTTTAGAAATAAAATGATATTTGTAAATGATAATTCTGCATACCAGTACTATATAACTATAATAGATAGTATACAATAATATAGCGTCTAGTCTAGAATAATTCTTTCATTTACCAATATCCATTATCTGTTCTCCATTTTTTAACCAGAATTCACTTATATTACATTACCATATTGAATTTTTATACGTTTCAGAAAAAAAAAAAAACGATTTTTTTTTTAATTTGTATTTATCATCATAATTAAGAATTCAATTTTAAAATTATTTTCCCCACTATAAATATTCAAAAAACAAAAAAAATGTATTTACTAGATACATGTAGATAATAATCAAATAAATTAATATTGAAATTTGAAATATTGAAAAATTTTATTATTTTCAAAAATCTTTTTCTTTATACATTACATCCATAAATGATGTGTATTATCTGTAAATATCCTTTTCAGTTACATTTACAGTCTACATTTATGAATATTTATTTATGTATATTTCACTTCATATATGTATATGTACCTCATATTATGCATACATAGTGTAGATAAATATTTATGTACATATATCTGTACATTAACAGTCGTATGTAATGTACTTCGTTTCCATAATTCAAACAACAATTCGATTATCTTATTTAATTCTGTCTATTATTCGAATATGTAACAAGAGGTTTTATATTGTTCTTATATCTCATCAACATGAACATTATATAATACCATGTACACTATAAATGTAAATATATTGTATATTTTATTTGAATTTTGAATATATGTGTATACATCACTTATATGGTTATACCACTACCAGTACGATTTTATTTACATACATATATATATACTTATATAGTATTTTATTGTGTATACAATTGAGTTGAGATCTGTTTCAGTTCAATATACTCAATATAATTATATATTGAATATCTGAAATAAAAATCAATGCAATATCAATCATTGTGTATTCAGTGTGGTTTCGTGTATGTATAATTTTGTATTTGTATAAATGTTACTGTAAGTGTATATGAAGAGATATTTTAATTGCCTTATAATACGACATACTACATACATATTCAAATCTTCAAGAGTATAGTAAAAGTTTTTGTATTGAAAAAGATAGATAGATGCTCTTCGTATAATCTTTTATGCGATTACTTATATGTATGTATACATGCCATTATGTAAGTAAGTAATTGATTAAATTTTGAAGATTGGTTTGCAAATTAAGAGTATTTTCTATTTAAGATAACAAAATACAAAATGTATGTGATATAATAGTATATATGTGTGTGCACATTAGTACAAAAGGATAAAAGAAGAATTATTTAATTAAAATAATGTACAATATTTGTGGAATTTATGGTTTTAATTTTGGTTTTTTTTTGTATTAGATGTCCTGTTATATACGATTATTTCATTCAAAAATAATATTATATTGTGTAGACATACACATACATAGTGAAATTATTAATATTTTTTCATCAGCGGCGGATATCAGTGGCGGATAAAGCGCATCTGGGCATCACACGAAGTTTTAAAATGAAAATTCAAAAATGAGTACACAAAAGTATCGTACAACCGCGAGGCGTATATTATCGAAACTGTTATAGTCAATGGTCTGTCAGAATACAGAGAATATATACAGAGTAGATGAGCAAGTATTAAATGTTGTAACTTGTTAGTTGATTATCTATGGATTATCTATGTTTCTCATGTACAATATTCGCATTCGACTAAGAGAGAAAATCAAGTTTTTCTCAAGAATGAAAATACGAGTATACATATGATGTGCAGAATACTGCTCGTACTATTGTAGCGTATACTATGGGTACTACACAAGTAATAGACAAATGCAATATGTACACACATCACATCAATAAAAATATATAAACATTTTATTAATTCATTCTTGATATGGATTTACTGTATGTTATACCTTCATGCCTATTATATTGCCTATATGCTACACAAATTCATTTATAGTAATTTTTCTTTACCTGATATGAATTGCAGTAAGAAAAATAAATAAAAAGAAACATACTTCTTAAATGAATTAAATGAAATACGTGAATGTATTACCAAAATTACTATTTGGATGTGTGACAAATAAAAACTTTTTTTAAGAAAAAAAAAAAAATTATTAGCTTTTTAAATTTAGAAGTTTAGTAATACGAAAAAAAAAGAAAATTTATATATTCTGTATTTTCTCTATTAAATGACTTTTAAAAAAGAAATACTTAAATAATATAAAACTTAAGTGTTATTAACACCCTCAAATTCTGATAGAATTTTCATTTACTGTATGTCTTTTCTCTATTTTTTTTTTCGTTTTTTTTATTTGTTATTTGTTATCATAGTAACAGATAAAATACTTAATGGTAAACCATATACAAGTAATACATGGTACAGTATCATAAAAAACCATTCAAAGACACATTAGCTTTTAAGACAATAAAATTTATTTCTGCTGACTAGACAAAATAATGTGGTATATACGAATCTTCGAAGATGCTTACAAATATTATGTACATTTAAATAGAGACATAAATACATACATACACTATTATATATATGTAGATACTACATTTATTTTAAAGAAAACTATATGTATTTTGATAAAAGAATTCTGTATATTCGATCTGTTATTGTTATGGTTTTATTTTTCTTCATCGTTGCAATGTAAATCGATTTTTATGGAATTGTAAAGAAGAAAATATTTTCACCAAAAAAATAAAAAAAATAAGAAATAATAATAATGAAAAAAATAAAAAAAAAAAACGAATAGAAAATGCAAAAAAAAATTCAATTCTTTTCCTGTAAATTTAGATAATCTATTGAAATATACTCGTATATAATATATTTTTTTTTGGTTAAAGTTTGTTTTTCAATGTTATTGTGAACATGCTCGTATGTATTTCAGTTCATATGTTCACATTATTATATCCAAAATGAAATTTACTTATAGTAGAAAACTCAAAAATATAGTAAATAACACATACAATCATGCGAGTATCAAACAGAAATACTTAAATGCACCACCGACCTATAGTATACTTATGCAAGGTTGAAATATCTTTTTCATACTTTACTTGAAATTTACATAAATGAAAATCTTCATATTTACATATACAAAGTCTATGAAAAGAATATACATACATATATATATACAATAGAGCATTGAATCATAAAATGTACAATAAAAATGAAATTATGAAAATATTACATTACATACTTATAAATATACATAGTATATACATAATTTGCGTATGTACAAAAGAAAAAAATATGTTTTCAATGAATGCTTCAATAAGCAAAACTATCAGATTACATAATAGGATAATGGAAGAAATACAATTTTCATATTACCTATACATATAATATTTTTTTCATTTTTCTACTTTTTAAATTTTTTTCTATTTCAATTATCCTTTAATGTGGTACATGTATTCATACACATATACATATATATTTTTATGTGAGATTATGTATATATGTATTTGTTT
Organism: Villa cingulata; assembly: GCA_951394055.1. Lineage (NCBI taxonomy): Eukaryota > Metazoa > Arthropoda > Insecta > Diptera > Bombyliidae > Villa > Villa cingulata. The sequence goes on along the minus strand of OX596021.1, from coordinate 29,492,039 downwards.
TCGTTTGCATTATGAAAAAAAAGAAAATAGTGTTTTTTTTTACATTTCAGCTGGAAAAATATAATTGAAAAAAGAAGACAAACAAAAATAAATTGATTGTTTCAAGCAAGATTTATCTGTTGAATGAATTCAAATCCATATTACGTGATATTACTAAGTATGTAATATATATGTGCACATAAGATAAGTAATTTATATGCATATTTATATCCTATTTTATGTACCTATTATTATTGCCTGTGAGGCGAAAAAAAAACAATCTTAAGCAAATTACTAATATAAATCAATTTAGAACAAAAATAAATCAGAAAAAAAAACGAAATAATTTGTTCTTCTTTAAAATCATTTTCAGTAAATTATTCTCTTTCAAAAAAATATTCTCTGATGAATGACGTACACTTTATATTTTAAGTGTTCAATTATCATCATGATATGAAAAGTCTCTCATAAGTAATCGAAGTGAATAAACGAGAAACAATTGAATCATTCTTCAAATTTTATCCCTTCTTATACCATTTGAATTGAAGCAGAAAATAACAAATAGAAAGAAAAAAAAAAATGTTGAAGGACAATTATATCAAGTTACACAGCACATATTCTTACTTACTTACCTATTTAGTTACTCTACTCTGCTGTACTTCAATTTCATGTTATGTATGTGTACACAATAAGAAGAGTTTATTTCTGTAAAAGCTATAAATAGAGAAATTTATTTTTCTAATTTTTATGTTTTTTTTTATATTTTCACGTCAATAATAAAATGATAGGCGTTGTTTGAATGTGCATTTGTTTTCTTGACATTTGATAGAACAGAACTATATGTATCATATTCGAGTATGTCTCGAATAAAAGGAGAAATCAACCACTTACTATCAAAATATAAAATATCCAGTTTTTCATATAGGAAATATGGATTTAAAATGTTTGAAAATATTGAAAGCAACAGCAGAAAAAATAATTAATTGAGCAAATTTAATTTTCGTATTATGATAAGAAAAAATATAAATAAAAAGGACTACAATCATAATACTTAAAAGAAATTTTATAATTAAGTACTTATATTTGAAATTAATGTTTTTTTAAATACCTATACATATTTAAATTTATAAATGTACAAGTACTCTCATAATTATGTATGTGTACAAAGTACAGTACATATATGTAACGTATGTTTTATTAGATTTTTGTTTATAATTCGATCGAAAGCATATCTTACTATAAAAAACTATAAATTTAACAAAGTGTGTACATACATTTCAATTTGAATCTAATCAGTCGTGTACAGTTACATATATAAGGAAATGTATCTTGTGGTTTGTTTATTAAACTCAAAACTATACAATAATGATTAGCTATTCATGCCATTGATGAATTAACACACACAAAACCAAACCACATACGTATAATCAATATCATAGGTATTAGGTACATGCCTTTATGTACTATTATTTATGAACTTACGTACATATATACACATTATGTATACATACGAGTATTTAAAAGTATATAGTTATATATTATGTGGTTTTGCTTTATGCATTTCAATCAAAAGTATATAAGAATATGAATTTCACCTATAAATAATTGAAACCTCATCTATTTAAATCTCTTCACATATGGTACATACATATACATTCTCATCAACTGATTCGACTAAAAGTACTGATATATCGTATACTCTTCGAATATAATTTTTTAGAAACTGACCATAAAAATTGGAAATTATAACAACTATCCAGTATATGTATTTACATTCATACACACATAAAATATGTATATATATGTATGTACATACAACAATGAATTATTCATTTATAATCCGTACACATGTTATATAAATTCTTCAATTTATTCATATTAAGTCATTCAAATGTTTATTTTATTATTATTGACTTTAAATCAATATTTAATATGAATACATGAATTTATAATACTTATAAAGCGATAAAGGTATTGTGTAAGGATTGTACATAATTGTGTACAATTTGCATATACAATTTGAATTTTCAATATTTATTAATTAATTTCATTAATAAAATTTATTTTTGTGTTTTACCATTCCTTTATGCATATACACATAAGAGTGTAGTATACACAAGACAAGAGTGTAGATATATGTATGTTTTTTTTTTTTTGTGTAAATAAAATGAATTCATAATAAATGATTAAAAATAAATGAATCATGCATTAAAATGTCAACATAATCTATTATGTATTAATGTACAATAATTAACCTTTTTCACGAAAAATTTTTCGTTAATGTCTTCTGCTATAAATCAACATTAAATTCCTTCGGATTTAAGTACATTACCTCTTTTACCAAAAATAAATATCTTCCCTCACATGAATATTCTATACGTATACATATACGAGTACAAAGAATTTCGTTTTATATTATAATTTAATTTTTTTTTTTTCCATTTTAATTTATTTTTTGGTTCTTCGAAATTTTATTTTTTTTTTTCATTTATTTATTTAAAACACATATGAAAATTTAGATAAGAAATTTATCATTTACACCTTGACATATGATTGATATTTTAATATATAATGTACATACGTAGACTACATTATTTATTAATAATAACCAAAATTCGTATATGAAAGTGTACATAAGCATTATTTATACATACCCAACATTTCACTTTTATATACATAATTAATATTTTGTTTTTAACAGTTACCAACTAGAAAATATCAAAATACGTTCATTTACACGTAATGTACACACACGTATACGTATAAAATACCTAACATTTCGATGTTATATTAAACGCAATAATTTCAAATTTTTTCTCGACAGTTAAATTTGACATTGGATTTTTTTTTTCCTTTTTCTTTTTTTGTTTGAAGAAATGAAAAAAAAATGTAATGGTATTATATTAAAAGTTTTTCCTATTTTCATGTTTTCGTCATACTATATTAGTCTATGGTCATACTAATTTTGGGTTAACTTTTTTTCTTTGTTTATTGTATAGAATTTGTGTGTGTGTGTGTGTGTGTGTGTGTGTGGAAAATAAAAAATACAAAACGAAAAGTTTGCGAATTGTTCTTGACATTTTTATACCAAAGAATGAAAGAATAACATTTTTAATACATCCTACCAATACTACATAATATTATTACACCTGAGCAATAACATTCGAGAGACAAAATATAATACACATGATTTTGTTGCTATGTATACACTCTACGAGTATGTACTACGTATTACACGTACATAAATGGATATTGTCTTGTATGATTTTGCTTACAAAACTCCTTATCGGTTAACAATGTAATCTAAATGTTTCGTATGTATGTACAAGTACACTTATTATATCGTACTTTTCTTTGGCTACCTACAATAATACACATATTTTCTCTTACTTGTACAAGTGAAGTGTACATAAGAAGTAAGTACATTATATTCCCAAAGGTAAAATTAGTCTTACTCTGTTTATTTGCAATTTTGTATTAAAATTAGATTGTGCACTATTTTTATTGTTGTTGTTGTTGATAAAACAAATTTGAAAAGAATTTTTTATTTTTCTTCTTTATGTATTTTGTATATAGATAATTCAATTTTTTTTTTTTTTTGTTTACTGACATAAGATTGCTCGCAATATGTATATACATGGAAACATATATGTACACCTACATACTTTTTTTTTTTTGAAGGACTTGAATATCCTTAAAGTACAGACAAAAAAATTTGTAGTAAATCCAAATTTTTCTTAATCAGTATATAGAATTCAAATTTATTTTTTCTTTTTAAAAATTTTTAACTTTAAAGAGTCCTTTTAACGATTTAAAATGTGCTGGACATTAAACATTTATTCAAATTAAGTAGTTAGTAAACATGAAAAATAATTCCAATTAGGTATTTCATTTTATGTGAAAAAAAAATTTTTTTTTAATTAAAGAATGCAATAAATTAAAAATAAAATGTTATGTACTTATAGGTGTTAGAAAGCAAAAATTTAACAAAACTTTCATAAAGTTTACGAGAATTACTTTGTTTATGCCATCTGTATAATGCAGATTAATACTTACATTTTGAATACATTACATGTATTATTATTAATATTATTATCACAGGTGTGTAAGTAATATTTAAATAAATTTAATATATTCTTTGTTTTGATTTATGTATACATGTACGTACATTGTATATAACTTTTACATAAGTTCATAATAGTATTTAAAATTTATTTTATTTTATTCAATTTTAAAACTTTATTTATAGTTTTCGTTACATGAAAATTGAATAGAATACAATAAAATGAATATAATCTTCATTATGTTTTTATTTTCCATTTATTTCTCTTTTCTTTTTTTTAAATATTTAAATGAATAAAACTTGAACATCTAAAACCTTTATACAATGTTCATTACACCTAAACTTTTTCTATATGTATACCTACATATGTACACATGGAGAAGCAAAATAATTGTGTGTAAAATGTTCAATTTTGTTTTATTTACAAAGTGTAATATGTATAAAAGTTTTTTTTTCTTTTTTTTACACCCCATACAGTCATTAGTGTAGGTCTAGTATACTTGTGCACTTATATCCATTCCCTGTTCTGTGTATATTCACGTATATTTCAATAAAACCGATCAATATAATGATTCTGTTCAACATGAATATTCAAATGTGAATGACGTTCGAAAAATGAATTTTTCATATCAAATACAAACACATAAATTTTTACCGACAATATTTATGCACTATATTACATATATTACATATAGATTTATACACAATGTAGATATTTACATAAAATCGTATTCGAATAGTCGTATATGTACACTTTTGCAATGTGTGCATGTGCTTGTATTTTAAGTAAATGAATATAAATTTTATTTCATCATTAATATTTCATAGTTTATAATGGTATTGGTAATATTCATGTATAATGTAATGTTGTATAGGTGTATAATGGAAGAAAAAGTATGAAAAAGTTCAATAAATTTCATTTCTCATATATAATATATATACAGCATTAGAGGACGAAATCTATCCATTGACGTCACTACGGTTCGGCATAGATACACTGCAGATGATTGTATCATATATGTATATCCTTTCAGTTTTTTATATTAAAAATGTATTTGTGTAAATAAAAAAACTTTTCAGATTTTTTTAACGTTTTTCCAATGCATTTTTTTTGTAATCATTTTATTTTAATAATTGAGGCTTATGAAATAATTACCTGTATTTCGCATAGATTTATTTGGTACCTAATTGTAAATCATCATCATTAGTTCTACAGCCTTTTGTTGGACAAGACTTACTCCAACGTCTGCCTTAATTCTACTTTATCTTTGCAAACGTTCTTCAATTCATTATTCCAATCTTAGCCAGATCCTCTTTGATAGAACTAAAATATTATCTTTTTAGGTTAATGGTAAATGATAAAGCAAACATTTTCCAGTTAATCTGTCAATATTTTGAACAGTACGTTTTAATTCGAATTGAACTCAATGTTTTGATCACTTGGAATTAGGTTATGTAGCGCAAATCGATTCTCTAATTTTTCAATTTTTCTAGATTTGTGATTGTGAGAAAATTCAATTTAAAAAAGAATAATTATTAATTTCATGTGTACCATGTACCATTCTGTATCTCATTTATTAAATTTTCAATGTTTTCAATATTCTAATTAAAATATAATCGTATTTAATTGATCATTTTTGACATTTTATAAAATATGGAATGTGAAAAGATCATAAATAAAATAGAATACTCAGAATTCATATTTTTATTTTTTGATTTAATTCCATTTTAAATTTATACACATATGATTACGATTATATTCAAAGCACAGACGTAACGCACATATGTATTTGTTTAATTTATTTTATATTTTTCTTTTCTTTATTAATTTATTAGTTGTTAAAAATATTAAAAAAAAAAATTGCGTAATGTGAAATCAATACTTTTCATTTAAATAAATATTTTGTTTATTATATTTATTTATTTATTTTTTTTTAATAGTATAAATATTTATTTACATTTTTATATTTGAATATGAAACGATGAAAAGAAATAATTGTAATGAAAATTGAAATGAAAATGAATAAAAAAATGAAAACATAAAGCAGAAAAATTATTATTGTATTCGCATTCGATACGATACAAAATGTTTGCTATTAAAATTTAAAAATCATAAAACATACTTGATACGCACTTGTACATACTTAAATAACGTCTGCTTTTATATACTTTTATCACAATATAAAATTTTTTTTAATATAATTGAAATTGAAAAAAAAAAAAAATAAATAAATAAATAAAAAATGATCAATTTTGAATGTGGTATAATGATACATTGTTTCTTATTTCTTTCAATTATGTACACATGTACAAGTGTTTTACATGACAAGAGAGAAAGAAAAAAATATTGAAAATGAATACCAAAAGATAAAATTCATAAAAATGAGATATTTATGGGTATGATATAAGCACATTCATCTCTTTCATTATTCTCGTTATTATTGTGAATCAAATACCTGATGTATTATTCGATTGTATTTTTTTATGTTGTTCTCTTCTTTGCTTTTTTTTTTTACAAATGAATGAATAAATTCCAATGAATAAATATTTGTACAAATAAATTGTGAAATACTTGTGTACGCAATCGAACAGATTATTTTAATGAAAATTTTATAATTAAATTATAATTTAAAGAAAAAATATATTCCAATGTGTACAACGTACTACATACATAAATAGACAGATGTATATATAAGTATGAATACATTTTTAATAAAATTATAATGTTCGTTTATATTCAGCCATGAATATACATTAGAGAAGAGAAATTAATTTTAAAATATTTTCATTTATTTGTTTAAGAATTGGATTATCCAGACATTTTTGTGTAATAATTTATCTTTTCATAACTACACTACACCATTGTCGATATTTCCCAATTATTATTCTAGAAAAAATTTACTGTAACTCTCGAAATTCATCGTTGTTATTGTTATCATCGACTCCACAGACTGTTCCAGTCCTTGGCCACCTCTAGAGAAAGAGAGAGAGAGAGAGACTGCCTCAACACTTCTCTGTCCATTGCTAAACAAAATTATTGAATTTACAATATTATATGAACAGTCCATGCAATTATTATTGATTCTATACTTAAATGCCGTACCATAAAATTTATTTAAAATGCAAATGTATTTTTAAGTTAAATCAAAAGTGAAAAATTATACCTTAGATACGTGTACCATGAACGGAAAATATGCCTCGTATTTCTTATTTTTAAAAACAAAAAAAAAAATGAAAAATAACAAACATTCTATTAAGAACTTTATTTATATGTTATGTGTAATGTATAAAATTAACAATAAATATAGAGTCTTATAGTCTATTTAGTCTATCATACTAAATACATTTATAATATATATACGTATATGAGTATATGTTGGAGGTATTATAATCATAATGTTAAAGGTAATAAGATATCTGACTTGCAAAAAAAATTTATGCATAAATATATCGTGATTGTTACTTTTATTTTTATACACTTTATTCGTTTTGTTTCATCCTTTTGAATTTTAAAAATATGTAGATAAATGAATCCTGTTGCTCACGGCAATATTCAAATACGTCCTTACGAATGAACGTACATTATATTTACTCTTATATTACGTGTAAAAATCATATAATATGTAATGCATGCACGTACATACATACATATTGTACGTAGAAATAACAATTGTTGAATTGAAGGATTCATAAATTAAAATTAAACATAAAAAAAAGCAACAATACGGAGGGGAGTAGAATAAAATGAAATTTCCTTGAAAAATAAAAGTAATAGTGGTAATAGCTAAATTTAAACGAAGAAAATAAAATTTAGATTTTTTTTCCTTCAAAAGCTATAATTTATGAAATGAAAAATTATGAAAAAATTCATGTTCATTTAATAATTATACATATAATCAACTGTTAAAAAATAAATAAATACATTTTCGCGTGACAACTATAACAAATTATATAACTTAACAAGTTTTATCTAGATTATACATTATACGCAGATTAATTATGCCCATATTCGAGTACATTATTGAGTATAAATTGTAACATAATTTTGATTTGTTTATCTTCATTTTATCACGTTATAATAATTTAAATGGATTCCATATGATGTGTTAAGTCCTCCGCTACACATCGTATAGTTTGGTTTGGGACAATTTGTAATTAACTCGTACTACTCGATGAGATTTACTTATTAAATGTATACACAGACATACCCGGTCTCTTTATAGGTTGAAATGTTTCGCTAGAACTGAGCTCCAAATCTGGGAGCACGAATGAGGATATAATGAAAATTACATATCCGTTTTTAGATAAATTATTTTCCAAATACACAGTAAAAATATTTTGTGCAAATATTTTCTCTTTAAACGCTCGTGTGATAAAGAAAAAATGTATGGTTCACAACTTGAACATAGCTACTTACAAGCTCTGTTTATATGACTATAAAATACTAAAATGATATAAACACATAGACACCAACATATTACCTATATTAATCTATATGTTTTGCTTGTCAATTCCAATCAGTAGGGCTTGGAGTTTCCATGATTGGTTCAATTTGAATCAAAAGCTTATGTTTATTACTCTTATGCTTTGCAAGTTGGAAGAATCTAAAATTCTTCTCAGCAGCCGCTTACTACAGTACAGTACCTATGTACACAAGCAAATTTAGAAGAGAAACTGCTATACGCGTATTTCTGTGCTTTTATTTCTTCTTCTCTTTCCACATCTAGAATACTCAAGAGTTAAATGACCATGTTTGATACATATGCTTTGACCTATATTTTCATTTTTGTAAACTTTTTTGTAAATCATTTAACTCTTGAGTATTTGAGATGTAGAACGAGAAGTAGAAAGAAAAGTAGAAAGATTAAAAAGAACTATAGTTTATCAATATTAATATATCTACGGTAATAAACGCTGAATTGTGAATAACTCCTAATCTCGCACGTAATCTGGTCTAGATTGAAAATGTACCTTAAATCATAAGTGTTAAATAATTACACATGCATGTATAGTATATAATTTTTTCTGATATATGTACAAATTCTGCGATTATATCATATATACTCTTTATAAGTACAATGTTCTATAATTTGTCATTTTATTCGCATTAAATTAGAAATAATAACAATGAAGCTATAGCGATTATGCTATGTTTCAAAATAAATTTTTGTATATCATTAAATTTCATTTATTCAAACATACATACGTACTCGTATGCGTGTAGGATGACGTTAATTCGAATTTGTTTTTCTTTAATAAACCTGCAAAATTTCAATAATTTTTCCTTTTTCATCCTATATTCAGATAATTTTATGAATCTCTTTCAAAATATTCGCATATATCCTAATATAATGGATTTATCCTTTATAACTACATGATGTAATATTTGAGCATGCATTGAATATGTAATACATATCAAAATTTTCACAAATATGCAAATATATTACGTATAAACATTTTATGTACATACGTAAGTATGTGTAATACGAATTCATACATAGAATATGAGGCTTAGTTAGTCCACCTTTACATTTTATATTTATCGATTGTCTTGTTTCGAATTGCATTAGTATAGTAATTACAACTAATTAGTATATATACATACATATAACATTAATTAGTTGTTCAACATTTCATGTTTATGTTAAATGGATTAACGTAAATTTATAACGAAGTACTATACGAGTATAGAACAAAATTTTTGAATGTATATAAATATTTTTGCATAAATACATACATGTAATATGTACATATTTACATATTTATACTTTCGTATACATATATAATGAATGCAGTCATTTATTGCAGTTAATTAAATTTATCTTATATTTTGTGTATTATTTTATAAAATGTTATATACAAGTATTCATATATTACATATATTATGTACATAGTACATATATGTAGTTTTGTGGAATAATATTACAATATTATTAAAATGTAAAATATAAATCACAAATTGCATTACACATATTATGTTGACATGTTTGGAATTAATTCAATCGATAAAAATAAATTTATGATGACATTTTTTGATAATGAACTGATAGATATATACGTATGATAGAAGACAAATATAATAAAAACCAATTGACAGTTTGTTTATATTTAAAAAATTATTTGTATATGCATATGTGGTGGAAATATGTATATATTTATAAATACATGTACGATGATATACGAGCATACCTCATATAGTAACTCATCATCCTGAAATATCAGATACTAAATTATGATGATTCTCATCTTTATATTGGATTGGATATCGAAATGCAATAGTAAATGAAAAAAAAAAAATTTGTTCGTATGTATAATGTTTATAATAACACTTGATATGTACATAATAAATGTAAGGTTTGTGTATCTATATACCACATGTATTATCTATATTGGTTGTTATATTTATGCCAAAAAAAAAAAAAAAATACTTTTGAAAAAATAAATAATCAAATTTTAAGGATAACTGAACACGAACATTTTACATCTGTCATAAAATTCACAAAAACATAAATTAAAATTTATTTTTAATTATGAAATTAAATGCAACAACTCAGACTGGTAAACGATACCCTGTTGTAACATTTAAATAACGCTTTATAAATTAAACATTTTTATAGAATTGTCTGCATACATACGCTGATAATTGAATCGTATATTTATTAACGATGTCACATCTTGAATTATATACTTTGATTTTTGTTATATTACTTTTATACTGATAACATTAATATTTTAACCAAACACTTACAACAAACGTCCTTTTTGTATTGTTTATAATAAAACTCATACCCTCAAAACCTTGTTTGCTGTGGTAATATTTGATTATGCTTTCCGAAACTTTTCTGTCCTTAATATCACATAAATTTGGATTGCAAAATAGCTACTTAAACACAAACAAAAAAATGTAGAAAAATTTAAAAAAACTTACAAAATCCATAACTTTGCATGATATGTCATTTCATTTCAAATTGAAAAAAACAAAATGTACAAGAAAAATGCCATATCATTACATCGCCATACTATAGAATGTCCTAGCCTAGTAAATTTTCATATTATTCTAAATCCATAGCGTTTTTTTTTTTATTTACGTTCTCCATTCTTATGTGAATAAATTTTAATTTTTATTTGAAGCTGGTATAAACATCAGTGAAATGGAGTAGTATATCTACTGCAGCTACATGTATTATAAATGTGGTTTTTGCTTATTAATGTAAATGTGTAAATAAAAACTAAAGAAAAAAAAAACAGGAATAAATATACTACTTACTATATAGTATGAGTACAAATGACGAAAAAAATTTACAAATTTATTCATTCATTCGTATACTTGTAGTTGGTTTTTATTTATATTTACAAATGTATTATAATTCAGCTGCCGCTACAGTGTTGGAGGTTATTAAAAATTCAAAACAAACAAAAAAAAAATATAGATGGAAAATGTAAAAAAATTACATTTTTATTTAAAAAAATATCATTTAAAAATACTACATGTTTCTATAGGTACATCATAGATATGTACATACATACTCGTATGCCTACATAAAATATATAACATTCGTACTAAATAATACGATATAAGAAGGTCGAAAAATGAAAAACAAAAAGTGTAAGGACAATGAATTTTTATGACTCTTTCGTGTATAACATTTTATTTTATTTGATTTTTTGTTTTGTTATCAAACTACATTATATGTAAAAACTGAAAAATATACATAGAATAAAAGTAAATATAATATATTATTATTGTAAAGTACACTACGAAAAAAAAAAAATACAAACCAAATAAAATAGTATTACAAAAACAAGAAAATTTCAAATACCCAAGGAATTACAAACTCGTATATAGTACAAAAATATGTACCACTATAGAGATTAACTAAAAAATATTTAAATTATTTTTCATTATAATAATTGCAAATAAAAATTATTAATATTTTATTTACACAAACATACTACTTATATGGTTTTATGTACATATCTGCATTTTGTACATAAATTATTTTGAAAATTCATATTTTATATTTTAATATTCACAGTGACTAAAATTGAATATTTTTTTTACGTTTCATAAACACATATACAGATACGAGTACACTTACACAATTCATATTATTAAATGTGTGCGAATATTTGGTAAAAAATTTAAAATTATTTAAAAAAAATTTGACATTTTTCATTTGAAATTTATATTGGAATTTGGAATGTACAAAACGTGTGTATGAAATTAATAATAATATGTACACAAAATGATTGATTATGTTTCATTTGTTATTCTACTTCTTATTATCTTCTTAATACCTTACAAATATTAAAATACTGCAGATACTGGTAGTAGATATAGTACGTAAGTAGCATATTGCAGAGTATGTATGGACTTGAGGAGCAAGTATAAAATGTTGTTTGTTGATTTTCTGTGTTTTGTCATGTACACTATTCGCATTCTACTGAAACAGAAAATCAACTATTTATGGAGAATGAAAATAAGAGTATACAGATGATGTGTAGAATACTACTCCTACGAGCGTAGCGTATACTATAAGTACTGCAAGAGTCAATCACCTAAACTGCTCCATGGTATGTAATAGAGAAGAGTAGCAAGTATAAAATGTTGTTAGGTGATTTTACGAGTTTATCATGTACAATATTCGTATTCTATCGACTATTAACTATCAGAAAATCAACTATTTCTGGAGAATAAAAATGCGATTACACATGATATGTGAACACATCACACTCGTTCTAGCACAGTATAAGCAATGAGCTTCATTTGATTTCGAACCATGTCTGTCATAAAAATAAGTAGTATAGTCTTTGGTAGATTTCAATCACACTTGATCATCTTGCTACTTTGTAGAAGTTCACAGAATTTTATCAATCAATTAAACATTGAAAAGTAATTTTAAAGTTCTGAATAATCGCCGCAGTTTATCTTCAATACTCGTACAACTTATATTTATACACATAAATACTCGTATGTGTTTGTAGTTTGTATGCACGATTGCATTTTCATGTTTGGCATAAAATATCAACGAAATTGGGAAAATCATTTTAATAATTACTTGTATTATCACCTGCTAAATAAAAAGTTAAATACCCGATAATTGTTATATTTTATTTATGAACAATTTATCCTAATTTAAAATGAAAAATAATAAAATTTCACATTTTTTTATTCGTTTATTGCATTTGTGTATGCGAGCATGCATTTAATAATTCATACATAAAATTTAAAATTTAAATTTTCATATTTAATATACTCATGTCTGTATTTGTTTTCGTTATTGAATAAAATTTTAACGAATCTGAAATACAATTTACTTTTTGATTCAAAAAATTTTATCGAAAATATACAAAAATGAATTTTTATTTTCATATATAATATATTCATATATTCATACAATAATTGGACGTGCACAAAAAAAAATCATTTAATTTAATGAATTTATTTTTAAAAACATATTTTTATGCAAATCGATATAATTATTTATTTTCTGATTTTTGTTAATTCTTTTATTCATTTTTTCAGTTTTTTTCGATTAAATTTCAATTCATTTAATTATCTCTATTAAACAACAATATCTGTGAAATTTTCATTTTTTCAATGCAACTCGTATGTATGTATAGTTGATTTGATTTTTATGTTTTTCATTTTGTAGTTTCAATTTTTCTTGTTAAACATTGATTTCAATAATTGAAATCAAAGGACAAATAAAAAATATATAAAAATTAATAAGATAAATCAAAAATATAATCAAGGACAAGATTTGTGTGTGTTCACATTCAAAATATGAGATTATGTATAAAATTTTAAATTATTCTACGATTACCATCTAGAAAAGTTTTTCTTTTAGTAAAATAAAAGAAATTTTGATTAATGCAAACGTATTGCAACAATTGATGCAATTACAATTTTTGCAAACAGGACAATTGATTTTCATTTAATTAAAACTAAAATTTAATTTAGTTTTTCACTATCGAATAATTACCTATATGTACATACATTTATTTTACAAATTACAGAATTTTGTTTTTTTTAATTTAAATGTCACGTAGTTTACAGTACAATAATTTATATAAATATGTATGTACAATTTATGTATAATCATAATTAAATCGAAATAATCACAATACAAAAAATCTTAAATAAAGAAAATAATAAAAACACGAAAAACAAAAAAATTAAAAGAAAAAACAAATCGTTTTTTTTTTTCATTTCACTTAAACAAATGTTCAGGTACACATAGTGAAAGTGTGTATGTGTACCTTTATTGCAACAATAATTTTTTATCCTTAACTTTTAAAACAAGCAAAATTATTGAAAGAAAGAAATAACAAAAAGAAAAAAATCATTTGTATAATTTTAATAAAACGTTGAACTTTTTTAATAAGTGTATGTAACGAAAAGAAATATGTTCAACAGAACTTTAGTTGTGTTTCCTTTTTATTTACTTTTTTTTTTTTTTTTCATTTACACGTATATATTCATTTGTTTTGTTTTTTTTTTTTCTATTTAAAAAAAAAATTTCAACACAAATGTCGCTATAATTCTTATATTAAGTGTATGTATATGTACATTGTTGTATCTGTGTACACGAACAAAACAGAATATAAAATGTTTTTAATACTCGTATACTGTGTGTGTAGTATATAAATGTATGTATATGTTTACACAATTAATAAAGAAATAACAAAAGCATATGGAATGGAATAATTATAATGACGTCAACAATGATGTATATATGCGATAAAAATAAATAATATGAATTTGTATATACTATATAGAAAAGACTTCAATGAAAATATAATTTTAAACAATACAACAGAATAAGGACTTATAAAAAATATGGGAAATAAATATTAAAAGAAGAACAGACACACAATAAGCACAATGACAAAATAAAAATAAAATTAAAAATAAAATAAAGATAAAAGATGATAACTTGATAAACTTTGATCACAAAACAACAAAAAAAAAAGAAGAAGAAGAAAAATATAAAAGAAACACCATAAAGATGAATATAAGACCCAACTGTTTTGGTACATTAAATAAATCTGAAAGACTTTGATTGTATGATGATACAACACACAAGGATACAATAATTTTGCTACAAGTATAATTGTGTTTTTTGTTGTTTTTAGTGTTTTTGTACTTCTTTCACTTTCAAATAGAAATCTTCTTCCTGTATTGTTGTTATTAATTGTAAAATTATGTATCATATTTTATATATATATCTAAGGAAAAGATACATTTTTCACTGCTTACAGGCATTTTGGTATTGTATTTAAATTTTACGTTTTTCTTTGTTATAATGTTTTTGCAATAATTTCATTTGTACACGTCATTTTACACATGTTTGAAGCTCTTAATTTGTATTTTCATATGAACCCATGCCATTACCTACAAACTTGTACATTTGAACTTGAACAAACTCGAGTCATCGTATAATCTCTCAAGTTTCATAAACATTACGAGTATTCTGTAAAAACTTAAAATCGTTAAAGCCATTGTTGAAGCCATGAAATACGTTTATCTTTTCTGAATATTTCTCAGAATAATTCCAATTGGTTGTTTCTACTTTTTTTGTTTTCAGCCTACTGTATACTGCATGTAATCCACATTTCATTCGAAAACTTAACTAAAACCTTCATTAAATATTTGCGATTTGTCATCTGAAAAATTCAATTGAATTGAACAAATAGAAAATTATTTTTTTGTAATTTTCATTTTTAGAAAAAGAAAAATTGCATGTGAAATAAAATTTGTTTTTTTCTTTTTTAACTTTCATTCTTTTCAAATGCAAACATTATAAAATCTATCTTCTCGTATTCAAAAATATGGAAAATAAAAGAACATCAAAATGAGAATAAAATTGAAAATCGATTAACAATATTTGAACAAAGAAGAATTTCTAATCGACTAAAAGCTGTTATTTTTATCCTCCTATATCAAGCTAACAAAAAAAAAATGTTTCTCTTTTTTCTAGTTCAGGAAAATTTTAGTTGATGTTTTCTTTTTCTTTTTTTTTTTTAGAATTTCGAATTTTCATATCTGCCTACAGAATTTACAAAAAAGGAAAAATATTCATTTGCTGCAGCACGTATACTTATCTACTTTACATTAAAATTCAAAATCATCGCTTTGAGTATCGTGTATCTTGCATGAGAAATTTAAAAAAAATATATATATACATATATGTACATATATTATTTAATGATAGAAATCAAATGTTATCCAGTTAATCTGAAAATTCATGTATTTCATGATGTATGCATATAAATTTTGCATAATGTGATTGTCTGCATGAATTTTTAAACTATTCATGAACATCTACTATACATGTATGTATACAACATTTTGTGAAATTTTCAAGTTTACACACAAAAGAAGAAGAAAAATATATGAAAAATTTAGGTCAGGATACAATATTACTGGCACATAATTTGTAGATTTTTGATTCCACATTCAAAAAGTTTTTAAATAATTTGATTTCATTCAAACTACATTCAAAATTGAATTTTCTCTGTGTATACAAACAAACTTTAGCTAGATAATTTTCAGGCAATTTCTCATGCATGTGTATACTTGTCGATGGAATGTTTTTAATTTCGATACTCTTGTGTGCGCAAATTTCGTATGAAACATCAAATTTTAAATGAATACAGAAAACATTCACAATGTACTGTACAGCTTATTCATTATTGTCACATAAACTATGAACGAACTTATGAATTAGTTCTCAACTAAAAAGGATATTTTTTGTGTTTGTTATGAAAAGAAATACAACACAGTACGTGCAGCAGTTGCTTGATGATGTATTTCTCTGTGATGCTTTTGTGATATTTTCCCGTTTTATATTTTTATTTGTACCTACTTTCATATGCACCAGTTGTATTTTTTACATTTAGAAAGCCAAAAATAATTTTTTATGCTAATTTCATACATAGTCTTTATTTTAGCTGCAATTTTCTTAATTGGTCACAATGTACATTAACTCGAAGTGCACGTATATAATACACGTAATGAATATACGTAAACATGTTTACATTTTTGTACTTATGTGTAATCGTTTAAAGGACTTTAAATTCTTTTTGTTTCGTTTCTTTTTTAAATGAAAATGGTTAACAAAAATATTAAATTTCATCCTTCCCTAATTTCGAAATATGAAAAATTCAACCTACCTGCCCGATACTGTGAACTGTTTTACTGTAGTCACTTCTGAGTTTTATAAAATTTCTGCAATAATAATAAACTTTATTGGCTCTCTGTTAGAATGCAACGAAGCATGACTACATATTTATGGAGTGTCATGGATTATGTTTAAATTTTTAAATTCTATAAATATTTTAACAGATTGTACTAAGTGAAGTGTATAATTTCCTGGCATATGAATTTAAAAATTTTGAAGATTGTATATCAAAACAGAAATACGAGCAATCTAAAAAATTTCTGAAAATGAAAATCAAGAAAATTTAATGAGTAAAAAATTATTTTTCATTTTAATATTTACACACAAATAAAAAAAAAAAAACTTTAGTGTATGATCATAGTGTAATAAAATTATTATAAGTAAAAGATATATGAAGAGCATGTATGTGAATACCATCGATCCAATCGTACCATATGAGCAAAAATAAAAATTTGTTTTTATAAAAAAATATTTCAAATAAATATTTTTGTTATATTTTTCTAAATTTATTATAAAATATTTTTCAATTTTTGTTTTCCGCCTTATTGCATTGAAAAAAATATTGACCTATTTCGGTTAAATGAAATATATAATGTTTAGTACACTTTTAAATTAAAAGGATGAATGTAGCTAGTATGTTGAAACTATTATAAAAATATTAAAATCGCTTTATTATTTTTATGATGTACTCGTATGTAGTGAATTCAATAATACATGATAATACATGTGTATCCGTACGTTCATCATTCATGCATATGTTTCATTAAAAATAACAGTGTGAATCAATAATATAAATTATTTGATTCTATCATTTATGAAGGAATACATTCTACAGTAAATTCAATTAACTTTATTCCAGTCGGTATATGGCAAAATACACGGTATATACTTGATACGTTATACGTCATATGTTATAGATATTCATGAATATATTCTAAAAAAAAAATTTTGTATTTGTTTTATATAGACTTCAAGCAGTTTAACAAAATAGTATTTAATCTTCTACATAACATTCGTATTTAGTTGTCTACACAAAAATATCAAAAAATATATGCATAGAACCAAAAACTATATTTAGGTATCTACATATATGCATAATAATTACTAGGGAAAATCATTTTTAATTAGACAACACACACACACACAAAATCGACAGATAATATTGAAATAATGTTTTTGACTGTTTTTCGATAACATTCAAAATTATACAAGATTTTATTATAATGTATTTTAAAATTTAAATACGTTTGAAAGGATTTTTGTTATCAAAACTTGGCATAAAATGCATAAGCACATATACATATATATACTCATTAATAATTATATTATGTATATAATATGTACTTATACATATATGTAGATAAGTACATAACAAAAATTTAATTTCATAAATCTGATGTTGAGAACTATTTTAAATCGAAATTTTAACTGAATTCTGTTGATAATAATTACATTTTGTCAAAGTATATACTCGTACTTACAGATAATATACTATATAATATGCACCATTTATGCATATAGTACATAATGTATTATACTTTATGTCTATGTATATGTGATTTAATCTTATTAATTCTGCATGAAACAATACGATTATTATAATATCTTTTGTACAAATTAACAAGCACAATTTTTTTGTGAAAGATGATGATATATATTGTATGAATGACTCTACTTAAATTTAAATTTCAAAAAAAAAAAAAAAAAAACAAAATAATATGTATATGTATATCAAAAAATTGAATGCATTTATGTGTATAAATAAATACTGGATAATCAGAAAATAAATATAGGAAACGAAACAAAAAAAAGGATAAATAATATAATTGATGCTGTCTAAAAAAAATACAAAAATTCAAATTTATTATTAATCAAGTGAATTATTATTTCAATTTCATATTTTTACGTATGCTCGTGCATACATAAAGTGTGTACTCTTTATACACTTGCAAATTTATATGAAAATCGTACACGTATTAAATACGAAAATTTGTTTTTTTTTTTTTTTTTGTTGAGAAAACGTAGGTATGTAAATATAAAAAAAAAATATTTCTTCTTTTTTTGTTTTATTTCTATAAAAACAAGGAAAAACCATTTACCCATAGTTAAAGAAAAATAAAAATAAAAATGAAAATGAATAACAATGAGTATGAACACTATACACACATACATTATGATTTGCTTATACACTCATTGAATAGATAAATTTATTAATGTACTTAGTACATAAAATGTTTCGAAATAGAAGAAATAATTTTTATTTTATTATTATTATTATTTTTTTTTTTTGACTACACATATTCACATACACACGCTTTAGATACAATATACCAAACTTCCAAATATGTATTTACAAGTATTTATTGTACAATGATATGTATATATAACACTTGGATGTTGGATATAATCAGGCATCAAAGTTTTGATTTTAACAGACTTTATGTGTGACATTTTAGCACTGTCATTATGGTGTTTATTATATATTTTGGTATTTATATAAATAAATATACACATATGTACATATATACTAACAAAATAAAAAAGGATAAATTCTGTCAAAAATAATGGAAAAATCAAATAAAGAAATTGTATAGATAACATGAATAACATGGATAAAATGGATAATATGTATGGGAAAAAATATTTTTTTTTTGTATTTTTTTTGTTTGTTTTATATTCATTCATTTATTCAATGATATCCTTAAAAGCTCATCCTTTTATATCTACTGTATATTATCTATATGTTATATATATGTATACATATATATAAATTTTGTAAAAATATTATATAGATACATGTGAGTGTAGATAAATAAATATACTCGCCTACATTCATTTGTACAAATAAAATAATGAAAATATGGCTAAAAGGAAATTTATCACAAGACACTGTCATTGAGAATGAACGATATTATTATCATTATTACACTGATGAAAATTATAATTTGTGAATACAAAAGAATATGTATCATTATTTTAAAAATATATATATCATATATACGAATCCTTTTTTGTACAAATGTTTATATTTTTCATTAATTTGTTATCTAAAATGAAGTAATCAAAATGTGTTAAAATGTTATCTAAATAATTATACATATAAATTTTTTTTTATTTCTTGGATGTTTCGCAGTTAATTTTAATAAACCAACAAATTATAATTATCCCAAAAACTCTAATTTACTGAAGACAAACAATTTCAAAATGTAAATAATACAAAAGAAGTGAACATATATCAATATTTTTATCCTATATCATTCATTTGATTGTCTTTGGTTTTGATTATTGCATTGTTTTGAAAACAATGCTTCCGAATTACTATGATCTAAATTGCACGTATGAATATCGAATATAATGTATAAAGTTAAAATTTGCCTTGAAAATTATTCTGCACACCACTGAATCACGGAAATCTAAATTAGGTGTGTGCTCACCATTAAATGATGAAATAAAAATACGAAATATTAATGAGAATACTTTACCCTTACTAGCAAATGTTTAAAAAACACACAACTTCTTGATCTCTTTCTCTCTTTCAAATTTTACATCAAAAATGAAAATACGCGATTAGTTGACTTTAAATACATATGCAGGTACTCGTATTAGTACATGAATGTGTATATGTACATGTAAATTTATTCACGTCACCGTCTATTCAATATACCATCAAAAAATCAGGAAATTCATAATTGGTACAGATTTTATTTGTTTAATCCATTTATCCAGCAGACACTTATTTATATTTTTTTTCCCTTCCTGATTCAATCTTCAATTTCCTTATTATAAAACATGATTAAAATGTGTATATACGTATATATGAAGGTATAGTACAACAATCACAAGATATACATCTACAGAATAAAATATATGTATGTATGTATGCAAGTATGCTTACACGTAGGTATTGAGTAATTTAAGTTGATTAAAAACCGTAATCCAATTTATTAAATAATATATGTAATAATAAAACACACACAAAATATAATAATAAAAATAATTTGTATAAGGAAATTAGATAATTAAAAAGCTTTTTATAACAAAATTATTGAAAAATTCTAAGAATTTGATTCGAAATATAAAAAAAATGTTTAAAATCTAAGACGGTATAATATGTGGGGTAAAAAAATCAATAATAGAAAGTACAAAAAACATTATTTAATATTTTGAATCTTATGCGAGTGTAAAGAAATATTGAGAACAAGGACCTTTAAAAAATGATGAAAGATAAATCTTAGAAATACATATATGCGTATCCAATTATCTTAATTGAAATGTGTGATAATTAAACACGTTCATAATAATTGTGTTGACGTCCTTGTTGGTTTTAAAATACACGCCACATCTTAATGATATCGGTTTGTGCACACACTTTTCTTTTTTTTTATCTTTGTGTAACCATTTTTTTAAAATATAAAAAAAAATTTATATTTTTTCATCTTAAATTTAATTGGTATTTTTTATTTGCCTTTAAAAGTGAGAAAATGTATTAGATGTGAAAATTCTAATTAGAACAATAAAATTGGATGTGCGTAAATATTATTGAAAGCTAATGACGCAAATAATAAATGTAAAATGTAAATGGAGTAAATCAATGACTGGAGTAGATATTATAAGCATCCTTTATCTTTATTATATTATTTTTTTTTTTCATCTCAGTCTCAGATTACATTTGAAATTTAACTACAAAGACATGAATGAAATATTACTATACCTACAACTACAACTATACTACTGTCATTGGCTCATAAATATATATGTAAGTACTCGAAACCTTTTTTTTTATCATTTTATTTTTAATTAATAACCATTCGCCTTTTATTTCTTCTTCTTATTCTTTACAATAATATCCACTTAATATATTACGATTGTGTAAAATATACATATGTATACTTATATCTCTGTTTGTATGCATTTATAGAGATGAATCTACTGTAAACATGATTCAAATAATACAGAACATAATTCAAATTAATGTTCTGTTAGTGATATCAACAAACAATACAATTTATACAATATACACTTGTCCTTGAGATAAGTGTAAAATAAAAAAAAATTTTTTTTCTGTGTCTTTCTCTATTCAATATAAATATGTGTGTACATAAATACATACATGTATATTGAAAAAAGAAAAAAATTTATATGTAGATTTAGTTTTAATATTTTCTATTTTATTAAGAAAATTTTTATTTTTTGTGCAAATTTTATGAAATGTGATATACGTTTAAGAACAGTTCAATAATGTAAATGGAAAAGAATAATTAATAAATTTTTGGTAATGACAATAAATGTAAAAGAATTATAATGTAGTAATATATATATAATACGTTATTTAAAAGTACATTCAAAAATGCGACTGACCTTAGATACATTCAAAATTTATCAAAAAGCAATAAAATACAACAAAAAGCTTTTTATTTTAATTAAGAGCTTTTGTTTACGTCAACAAGGATATATGTGAATATGTGAGTGTATTTGACTCTGGAATTTGGAATGGAATGGAATATCTCAAAAATCGCAAGCAATTTCCCGCCATCATTTTAAAACTATAAAAATTATATCAGTTTCATATGGTTTCATATCAATTGAGTATCTGCTGGAGAGAGGCAAAGGATAATTATATTTTGAATATTTTCTCCTCTCTCATTATAAATAATATATCAAGTGTATAAGCTTTTATCTATGTGAGGAGAATACTATGGAATCTTATTGGGGTGTATTATTAATTCATCTATTTACAGTAACTTCAAATACAAGAAAATCCTTTAAATTTATAAAAATTTTAATTTGAATTCTTGATCATAAAAATTTGAAAAAAAAAAATTGTATAGAAAAATAAAAGAAAGTAAGAAAAACTAAAAAAAAAAGGAACGAGGATTTATGATAGTATGTAATATTTTTTATACAATCATAATAGTTCTTTCAATTTTTTTCTTTTTATTTTCTTAATTTGTGTGTAATTTAAAACTTTATTACTTATTATTTGTATAGGTATTACATAAAAAAAAAAACAATTTTTATTTATTTAAGTTACTTTTTGATATTTTTCATTTTTATTTTTCTTTACATATTTTGTTTTGTGTGTTTTGTTCAATATCATTCATTCTTCATAATTATTTGATATATGTTATAAAAGCTTATTTTTATTTCTTCTCATTTACGAAAGTACCTCTCATCTAAAAATAATTTCTATACACTTTCAAAAAAATATCTTGTAACTGACATTAGTGATAGATTTCGACGTTGATAAATGCTTCATCTTTATAATAATGTACATAAATATATAAATAATATATGTTTATGTATATAGACACATACATCTTAACACATATATCATAGATAATAATAATAATAAAAAAAAGTACATTTACCTTCAGGATATTTTATGTCACTATAGAGAATAGATAATATTTAGAAACTAAACTATAGCATAAAAAGGAATATCTATACACATTTATAGACACACGATGTTATTGTTTATACATATTTAAAATAAGATAGAAACGTATCGTACCATATAATAATAATTATTTTCAAATGATAATATTTTAATAAGAAGAAAGATTAATTTGAAATAATTTTATAATAATGTCAAGATATTTTTCTTATATAATATCTATATTAATTTATATTATATATGATGAAGTATCAGTTAGATACAGTTAGATAAAAAAAAAAAAAATTTAATTATTCCAAGTAGCTATTTATCTTTATTTCAAATTGAAATTGAAATTAATTTATAAATTGTACATTTTCTATTATATTTTTTTTTATTATTTATTTATGTACATATTTAGATATAAATTAAATCAAATAAAAGCAATAATTTTTATTAGTGATGTTTGTTGCTAATTTTTCATTCAAAACTTATATTTATCGTAACCGAAATGTATAAAATTTCAAATGAAAAATATATTTTTATGTACGTGACATGATATAATTTACATACTCGTACATGCATATACTACAAGAACAAGTGTTTATATAAGTACGTGTGTATATTTATAGTACATACTCCTAGAATGTAAATACCGTTATATGCAACATAATTTAGAAAAATGATGAAGAATAACTACTACTACTAACATTAATGGAAAACATTTCCGACAACAATTTATGCTTGATGTACTCAAATTATGCTATTTATATTCTGTACATATATATATAGTATATCTCAATCTCTTACCAAAAGAGTTGTTTCCTTATGCGGGTTTGTGGTAAAAAAAAAAAATTAATAAATTTTCATTTTCTATTTATTTTTCATTTTTTATTTATATTTTTCTCCTTTTTTTTGTCAAGTTTAATGTCCCTTGAATTAAGCATTAAGTGGTAGAAAACTAGTGAGAGAATTTAGACTTTCTGTATGCGTACGAGTATATGTATTTTATTTGACCAAAATGTAAATTGTTCATTTAAATTTGTGTGGATTATTTTGAAATACACAAGTACAAAACTGTATATCTGTTTGTATAAGCGGATTATTTAAAATGTTTATACATTATTTAGATTTATTAGTCAAGCATATAATATATTTTTGAAAGGAAAAGAAAATAAATAAAAAGAAGAAATTAATAATAAATTATAAATTAAAAGTCAAATTCAACGATAAAAATATAGTAAATTTAAAATGTTTTGTAAATTATACGTGTGTATAAAAACAGAATTTTTATAATATTCTGATATAGAACTTTATGTTCAAGAAAAGAATATAGGAATTGTCAAATATTTCATTCATTACATTTTTTTGTTTACCAAAAATGTTCATTCGATGTTCATTTAATTCGTTATTTTTATTTCTAAATCTTTCTTTTGATTATTATCTCAACTAGGTATTGAAAATACATTTATATTTATTAAATTTAAGCGTCCGGATTTAAATTTCATTTTTTTTTTATATCAGAAAATTATGATTAAACTGCTTACATTTGGAATGATATCCTTTTGATGGTTACATCATTTCTTTTTTTCATAACTTTTCTTTTTCAATTCTAGCACACATAGATAATCCACTAATATTGGATCAATATGTACGTACATTTACCCAAAAACAAAAAAAACAAAAACATAAAAAAAGTAACATTCAGGTAAGGATATTTTTTTCTTTCACTTATTATTCACATTGTCTACATAAATATCTACATACTTATAGAACCTAAGGTATACATATATACATATGTACACATGATTATATGATTGACTATATAATGTATTATTATATAGTCAATGATTATATTCAAACATAAATTTTTTCTTAAGATTTTTTTCCTTTACGTGATCCAAATACACAAAAATTTTGTTATTATTATTTCATTTCATGCAAAATTATTAACGTTCCCGCAATTATATCTCTTTATAGTTTCTCTTTTAGTATTCAGTTCGTTTAGATACTATTTTTCGTTTACTGCATTTTTTTTTTTGTTCTTCTACTTTTTTCTTTTTTTTTCCTTTTGTTTTATTATTATTATTATTAATATTATTATATTTTAATAATTTTTATTCTATCGATTTAATATTGTGCAATATTTTCTCATGAAACTTGAAATTATATTTGAAGAAAAGATGCGAATTCATTATAAAATCTAACTTCTCTCTACGATTATTTACTTTTTCAATTTCCATTCACAAAAATACAATTTTCATTCTTTCAACAACAAAATAAAAAAACTGTGAAAAAGAGAAACTGAAAAACATATAATTCAACTAAAGAACTGTTAATTAGCTTCCAAAAAAAAAAAAAATTTTTTTTAAATTAAAAATAATAACGACATTTTTGCTTTTTCAAAACTTTTAAAATTTTTATATCAAAATAAAACTACGAAAAGCAAATTTTTCAAGCTATCCATCATTTCTAAATATCATTTTTTTTTTGTTGCTTCCTTCATCATCATATACATTTTAGTGAACAATACAAACATAAATTTTCCAGTTACTATTTTAAAAAAGTGAAAATCATTTATAAAGTTGTTCATTGGGAAAAATTCTCGTTAGGAAAAAAAAAAAACAAAGGAAATATTTTAAAAGCAAATAAGGAATCTGAATAAAATTTTCTGCATTATTATCCTAGTTAAAAGTAATATTTGAAAAAATGTGCATATATAAATGTATGCGTATATGTACAAATTATTACATTTTGAAATTACTCTACTCAAATATAATTGAAAAAGTCAACTCAATTAACGCGACACATCTATTTGTGTGTGTGCTATAATATTTTTATAACATTTTTTTTCTACAATTTTTTTATTTCACTCTATATTCTTCTTATATATATTTTTTCTGCTATTCGCATTTGAATCAAAATCATATTCCTTTTCTATACGATAAACTTTTCTTATGTAATAAAACAAATACAATGACAGACAAATATAAAATATCAGATGTTAAATTATTTTTTTTTTGTTTGTGTTGATTTTATTTAATTTTCTCTTCCTTAGGATGCATTTTTTTCGTGTTAATAATTGTGTAGTTCATTATTCTCTATTTATTATACAAACAAATTAAAAATGAATTTTACACATGAATAATAGAAAAAAAAAATAGAAATGATGAGAATAATATATAGTTTTGGCGTGATATTATTCTTTTCTTTACCTAAGAAAATTTATTTTATTTTATTCCTTTTTTTCTCTTTAATTCATATTTTTTTTATAATTTATTTCAAAGAGAGAACTAAAAATTTTTAATTAAATTTGCTTTACTTCATATGGAGAAATAATTAAAATTAAATTCTAAATAATTTAATTAAGTATTTTCAAAAATTCTGGTACATGTATACATGTTCAAATTGATTTCCTCGTTAATTTGATAAATTTAAAAAGTATATATACTCTATGCAAATTGTGATAATGTAGCCTCCCAAATAAAATTAAAAAAAAAAATAAACCAAAACCAAAAATTGACTAATTTCATTTTTTTTTTTTTAAATCAACATTTTGTTAATTTCCATCGGTTTGTTAGTCATGGATTTAATTTTATTTTATTTTTATTTAAAACAGAAATGAAAATTTTATATTTTTACCTAAATGGTCGCATCAATAAACCAAAACACATTGAAAAGAATTTTCACAATGTATACACGAATGAAAAATAAAAATATCCGATTATACACGCAGCCACAAACATAGAAATATATAGAAATAAAAAATGTATAGATACCAAAACAGTTAAAACATTATCGGTGGTTTTAATTTTTTTAACACTTTTATTTTTCATTTTATAACCATGTCATTTGTATATACATATATAATGTATTTATACATAAAAATTTAAGCTTTCACATACTATATAGAATAGACCAGGATAATTGCACGAATATGTACGAGTATGTAGATATGGAAAAATAAAAATCAACTTAAAAATTGATGATACCAAAACAAAATCATTTGAAAAATTGATACCAGATTTTTAGTCAATTAATTTAATTTAAATGAGGGTTTTTTTTTTATTTTTTATTTTTTTTTCTTCTTATTCTAGTGGCATCATTGGACAAATTTGTTGAAAAAACGATAGATACTCGTCGTAATTACATACCGCATATTAGTGAAACGTAGTGAAATGCACGTATATACGTAGGTCACTCTATAAATTTTGAGATACGGAAAACTAACAGTACTTACAACTGGTTACGCTGCATAAATAGAAACATTACTCTTTGTCAACACGTTTTTCATGTTCAGTTCTTGTCTGAACTTGTTACAACCAAAGTCATAATAAATTATTTACAGTGAATAATGGAGTTGTCGCGTGAAAATTAGAGGCTTGATTCTCCATCAAGATAAAGCTTCGGCTCACACCGCTCAGCAAACCGTTCAATATTTGCGCCAAAATAGAGTCAAAATACTTGAACATCCACCATACTCGCCTGATTTGGCTATGTGTGACTTCTGGATTTTCAACAAGCTCAAAAAAAGCATACGCGGACGAAGATTTGTATCAGAAGATGAAATTGATCAAATTTTTGACGAGATCCCGAAGAACGATTGGCTAGAGGCATTCCACTCATGGAAAATTAGAATGCAAAAGTGTATTGATGTTGGAGGAGAGTACTTTGAACATAAATAAAGTTCTTTTTTCAAAATCATTAGCTGTTTTTTTGTATCTCAAAATTTATAGAGTGACCTACGTATATGATATACCATAATTTTATAATTTTATTTTAACCAATAAAAATGTAATTTGTAACTGTAAAACGTAATTTTTTTTTTTTTTTTTGGAAAAATGAAATGGAAAATTACGTACTAAATTCATACAGTAGAATATACATACTTGGTGGTTGGTATGTATTTTCAGATAAATTAACTAGATACATATAGTATTTTTGTATTTAGGTAATTAATTAATTTGTGTGAAATTAAAAAAGTGTATAATTAGTGCAGTCGTTTGGACACAATTCAACTGATAATAATGTAGAATTTTATTTTCAGATAACTATACTGTAAAAATTTTAATCACGTTCAACTATAGAATATGAACATAAATGTTCAAAAATTTTACACGAATATATGCAGTCATACCAAAGATTACAATGGGCAGGACATGTACATAAGTAGAATGAATGATGACAGAGTGCAGCGTAGAAAATAATAAGAACGGATCTCTCCAAGTAGAAAGCGACCAATGGATATAGATCGAGAACAAGGTGGGTAGACGCAAATTATAATGATGCAGAGATAGTCCTACCTACAAAGAACTGGAGAAGTAAAACGGAAAATTGGACAGAGTGAAGATTAGGTTTCAGTGCCATTGATTATGATGATGCAGATTTATATCAATCCTATTGGGAAAACCTGTCTGAGCATCCAAGATAACACCACCCTGTCAACATCCTAATTCCCAAACTTATCCCTAACTCAACGTGAAATAAATGCGTAATAAGAAAAATAAATTTGAAAAAGTTTATGAAAATTCCAATTTAAATCCTTAATAATATACGCATTGAATATAAAAACAATAATATTTGAATATTATATTTTCTCTTAAATCATATTTGTACGTTCGTATGTACACAATGATAATTTGTCAGTAAAAATATTGAATAAAGAACACAAAATAAAAAAAAAAAAATTTTTTTTTTTTTGTTATAATAAAAACATTCATTGAATTGTTTCCGTATTATACGCACATCACACAGAAAAATACCATAAAAATTACGTTTTATGCATATGCATACATATATACACATATTTTTTTATATTATTGCTGCTCTCTTTTCCGAAATTTCTCAATAAATTTTTATTATTGTAACATAAAAATAACCAACACAATACAATACAAAATATGTGTTATATACATTTATTACACAAAATATAAAAAATAAGGATAACATATTCAAAAAAATATTTAGGTACATTTATATATAAGCAGGAGAAAAAAAAAGTTATTACACATGAAAAAAAAATTTTTTTTTTTTTTTGAACAATAAAAATAAATCATAAAACTTAAACGATTTTACTTTTGTATCCTTCAAAATAAAAAATACATACATAATATACATAACGTATGTATGTGTCAGAATATGTACGTGCATATATGTATGTACATATATTAATTTAAAAGCCAGGCAATATAAAAATACAAAACTTTCTTAGATTTTTCACTTTATGATACCTTTGGGAAAAGGGATTGAAATGCTGAATTGCGAAATATTACTTTAAAAATTATAAATGATATTATTTATTATCATATACATATGTACAAACATATAATACGAATATATTTTATCTAAATAATCTTATCAGTTTTTTTATTATTATCCTTATATAGAATTCTCAAGTGTAAAATGTGTATATAGAAATTTAATTCTACATTTATTTCGTATAGAAACTGAGATTGAAAAATTATTATGTATAGAAAAACCGTAAGAAAGTTAATTTCCTTTTATTAACACAAATTTAGAAAACCCCAAAAAAAAGGATAACATTCGAAAATAATATTATATACCTGTTTGAATGTTGAAAATTAACAAATAAATAAATTTTTGTTTTTTACTATCATCATTATAATAACCGCACTTTTTGTTGTAAATGTAAAAGGAGCACAACACTACTAATGTAATTTGAAGTTAGTATAAAGATCGACCGAAATTGCTAATAAAACGATACGATAAAATTTCAATAATTGTCTACTACTACTACTACTACTACTAAATCCAAAAAAAAAAAAAAAAACGGTTAATAAACACTCCATATAGAAAGCCTAAATAATTATACAATTCTAACAATAATATTCCAAGAGAAATTGTATAAAATTTAAATTCCATGAAAAACCTACAAAAATCTTATAAAAAATTCACATTACATTTTGTTTATTTTTAACAAAATTTTTAAATATTATACCATAATATCTCATTGAATCCTTATACCATCCTACATTCGTATGGTTCTTATTTGATATTGGGTTTTCGTTGAATTTTTATGAGGTTTCTATTAGATATCTATATAAATTCCTTAAGGATTTTCATTAAATTATTAAGAGATTTCCATAAGATTGATCTTAAAAAGATAAAAAGATTTTATATGGTTGTGTTTTTATAATTTAATTGCTTTCCCATCATTTTGAATCCTTTTCTAAGCAAATATATATTCATTCGTATATATTTTTTACATTTTGAACTTGAAATTCGGATAGAAATTAATCTATTTTATTTTAGGATAAAACATCAAATATGTACATATATAATTTCATGTACATACTGTATTTATATTTGTTACAGTAATCGAATTTCATTTTATTTCAATACAAAACAAAACATCCTTTAATAACATATATTGGTCATTAAATGTTATTCCAGAATTTTATTCGATTCCATACGATCAGAATAAGTTTCCTTTCATTATTATGGTACATCCTTTACATGCATGGATACATATGTAATTTATTAAATTATTTATATAACTATAAATCGTACGTAACATTTTTGATATAAAAGATATATGTATTCGAATAAATTTTAGGTGTTAGATTATCTACACATGCATAATATCTAAGAATTAATGTGTGTGCGTATATTAAATGTACATTATATGGTAATCCAATTATGGATGAATATATAATAATGTATAAGTTATAGAGTATATACGGTCGAATATTATAAGAATTTTCTTACAAATTTCTAGACATAAAATATGTAGGTATGCTTATAGAATTTTCTGAAAATAATTTGCAAAAAAAAAAAAATTTTCCAAAAATATTACATTAATAATAAAAAGGATTTAGAAAAGATGCTAAGGTAGAGTAAACTGAATCCTAAAATATGTATTTATTTGTGATTAATCAAAACACATACTGTATTCATATTCGTAATTCTTTCTTTGAAGAAGACTAAAATTCATCTAGGATTACATTAGATCTAAGGAGAAAAAAATTTTATTTTTCATTTAATTGATTAATTGAAATTTATTAAAACGTATGATATGACACACACAAAACTCATAACTTAGATTAAGCATTTCTTATTCATTCATTCCAAATAATTTTTTATATTTTAATTCCTTGATGAGAAATCAAATTTACTAAGAAATATTTTAATACTCTAAATTTTCCTGACAGATTATTATACAACCATATGCATGTGCATAATATATACATGTGTGTGATATGAAAATTTTTAAAACAATTTTATACACATCATTTTATTATACTCATAATGTATAGATAGCTACTCTAAAATATTAAAATTATTGTATTATATGCAAATTTGGATACATATTTAAATCAATTAATGCTCTTTTAAAGTATCTATCACACACTCTTATAATAATCCATATACAATTCAAAATTATATTCTGTATACAATTCATATGTTTCTTGAATCATATTTGCATACATAATGAATCTGATTAATCTTGTATTTAATTGTATACATTCTACTATATGAGCATTTAATAAATAAGACTCCATTCCATGTGTTTATGGGTTGTATATGATATGTTCAAAAATTTAATTATAGTGAACAAATTCAGAAATGTATTAAAATTCTACACAGAAATATAGTACCTATCTAATTTATTCATGAAATCGAAAATTAATGATTTTATATATATTCCACTTTACATTTTATACCATACTTTAAAAATCCGTTAATTCTAGAGAATTTTCTGTTGTTGTATATATTTTAATGGGAGACAACTTCATCATTTGGTTTACATCAAACTGATTCGATCCCATAATCTTAAAATACTATCTAAGTCATAATAATAATGTGATATTTGGGATATAAAAGTAATTAATCAAAAGTAATTTATTTTCAAAATTTTGTAACCTTTGTTATTCAGGATATAGCTGAATAACAAAGGTTATATTAATTTACAGAATTATTTTGATTATGTTTTTAAGTCTCAATTACTATTATTATTATTAGAATTGATAAATTACTTGACTAGATTTTCAAAATAAATTAATTCAAATTAAAGGGATGAAAAAAATAATCTTTATATGTATGCATGTCCTATAAAATAATATTTATTATCAAAAATTCAAAAACATGGAATATGTCACAAAAAAAAATTTTCTAAATTAAATATCAATACATTTAATTAATGAGGCTTTTATTAACGTATATTTAAGTGATTCATTGTTCAACAGGTTCGTTCCTATGTATAGGTATATTTTTATAGCTAATTTTTTTTACTCTATATGTTTTTTTTGGATGATTGCCAATAACGATGGTTAAGTTTTTATTTCATCCTTTTATACAATTTTAAGTTTTTTTTTTATTTTTAAACTATTATACAAAAAAATTATTATATTCACGCTGTTCCAAATTAGATATTGAATACATAACAATTTTTTTCTTCTTTTTATTGCACTTATACAAAAGTGAAAATAATTATTACTACTAAAAGTAATTTTGAATCCACACAAAATAAAGTGATAATTGACCCAAAATTAAAAAGAAAATCATTGAAAAGAATAATACGAGTATAATTTAAATTTCGTTTTTAATTTTATTATTTTTGAATCTGTATAATTTTTCAATTTTTCATATTAGTGACTGCACAAACAAAAACTTTTTTAAGGAATTTTAATTTTAATTAAATATTTTTATCTGAAAGGAAACTGTGAAAATCATTTCATATACAAAATTTACTTTTAAAGTGAAAATAAAAAAAAATTTATAAATATTGATTTTCACAACTGAAAATATGTAATTTATCTATAAATGAAAATGATATATATGCTGATATGTGATGTGTTATAATAGTACTTTATTATCCGAAAATTTGTTAGGATTATCTTTCAAATCGGTAGTCAAAGTTTTGATGAGTTCCTGAGTACATATAAGTATATTGATCATTTTTGTTTTTGTATTTTTGTTACTAAATTTAAATACTCGTATTTACATGCATACTATACGTATAGATCATGAATCTTTTGGTTGATTGAAATGTGTAGCTAACTTATCATGCTGCAATAATTCATACAGATATATTTACTCGAATAACTATAACTTCAAACTGCGCTTATCACACTTGTTGTAAAAATTATAACTTTTTCTCTACAAAATAAATAAATTAGTAAAAAAAATATTTTAAATAAATTTCAAACTGTGTGCATCGTATGTATCCTTATTCCAGGAATTTTTATTTTCTCTTGTTTATGTTTTAAAATTATAAATAATTTTTTTTTTAAATTCTTCAAAAAAAAAGAGAAAGGATAATAAAAAAAATTGTTTTCCCATAAAAAGGATAACGAATTTATTCAATTATTAATAAATAATATATTGTTTAAAATTTAAAATAAACTATACCCTATGGTAGATTTTTAATATATGTAGCTATTTTTTTTTATTGGTTTTTATAATGAAATGTATACCATACCATATCATATGTACGCGAGTATGTATGTGCTATATGCATAAAACGTTCTATAGAAATAATATGAAAAAAAAAATAAAAACAAAATAAAAACTCTTGTCCTAGTTTTTGTTGTATATTACTCGTACATATATTATATCGAATACTTCTCTTTGTTTTTATTTGTTTTTTAATATTTTTTTTTTCTTGTTTATTTTATTTTTTTTTTTATTGTTCATTCTATTTTATACCACAGAATTGTGCTATTTTCCTTTCACTTAAACATCTAATAATCTGCACATGTTATACAATTTAAACAACATCTGGGCTCCTATCTATCTATTACATATACATAGTATATAGTATGGTATAAATGAAAATGAAAATGAAAATAAGGGAAAATTTTCATTTATGCATCATTACAATAATTGCATATATACGTACAAGAATTATGTGATGGTATGTATAAATATGTAACATACATAAATGTATGTATGTATGAATGAAGAAGATACATTACAACTACGTATATATACGAACTACATATACATAGATATAGGTATAGACTGTAAATGTATAAAATTAACCAGATAATTGTGGTTATCTTTTGTACATTTATTTATACTTATATGGGTACAGGATATATAATGTACATGAATACCTTTATAAAAAAAAAATGCATAAAAAGAATATACATATACTACATGTACACATGCATACTTTTATGTAATATGCTCGCTTTGCTTTTATGTTGGTTTAAAGTATCGCTTGACCTTATTTCATTTTATATGTTTAAATTATTTATTTTTCTATACTAAATGCGATTCATTAAAAATTACTAATAAATTATTTATAAAATGAAAAAAAAAATAATGAACATTCAAATATATGCGTAATAATAATATGTTCATTTCTCTTAACCACACAAAATTAAACATCTACATAAATATGTGTATAATACATTACATATGCACATCATATCTGTAAATGAATATAATACTCGAATTCATTAAGTATCCTGGCTTTATGTAATGGTTATTTAAATTTCATAAATTCCAAATACAGTATATGTATAAAAATTTTAAATAATTTAATTTATTTTTGTTTTGCCTTACATATATACAAAATGTTTAATGTTTAATGTAAATGGTAAAACTGCAAAAAAATGTTAAAAATGTAAAATATAATTATTATTACTTATTCTGTAAATAAATTGTAAAGAGGTAAAAGGAGATATAGCTTGTAATGGCTTCAAATTTCAATTTATTAACTGGTGTTCTTCCATTGAAATCATATTTAGATATAATAATAAATGAAAGGAAGGATTTGTAAATATTTTGAAAAATTTTCTATTTTCAAAACCAGAATAATAATAATATTTTTAGTTAAACCACAAAGAAAATTAATTCATTAGAAATTTCTACAATATACACATCATTACAATATTTTATAAATTTTCTAAAATACATATGTACATAATAAAAAAATATGTTTATTTTGAATTTTATTATTTATTTCAATTTCAAATATTCACATATAATATGTTGTACCATTTCTCTGTGTAATATTTTGCCTTCAAATATTGTTATTGTGTGGTAAATCAATTCAATATAGTCGTATTCGTATTATATTATATAGTACATAAGGATAATGTACATAATATGGTTGCATGTGGTGAAAATAAATTATAAAAAAAAATTTTTTTTTTACATTCTATAAATTTAAAACTCCACAGAAAGTCACACAGAAAGTTTGAAATTTATTTAATTTTGTTTTTGTGTTTTTTCTTTTTGTTTTTTTTTTCTGCATATTGAAAAGTCATCACTGTATGATATATGATATGAAAATTTCAAAAAAGAAGTTCATTTAAATTTCATATAATGCGATTTTATATACACAGCTGGACTCTTTGTTAAAAGTAATGTATTGGTATAAGCATGTATTTATATACATACATGTAAATGCAATCAAAACGAAATAGTACATAACATCAATATTTTCTCTTTGCATTTATGAAAATATAAATACACAAAATCTCATTGAATATTATAACTTTAAACTCAAAGAGATTCTCATATGAATAATTCATTACTATGCAATCTGCAATAATTTAAATATCAAAGATTCAAAATTCAACTATTATTACACCTTATACACGAAGGTCATTACTTCACGTATACGTAACATATACATATGTATCTATGTAAGTAAAAAAAACAACACAGA
This sequence comes from Villa cingulata, assembly GCA_951394055.1. NCBI lineage: Eukaryota > Metazoa > Arthropoda > Insecta > Diptera > Bombyliidae > Villa > Villa cingulata. The sequence goes on along the minus strand of OX596021.1, from coordinate 29,455,794 downwards.
AGAAAATAAAAAAAAAATGTTATCCTATTGAAAATTTTTGTATTTTTAATTATACAATCCACTTTGGAATTGGAAATAGAAAATTTTCAAAATTAAAATTCACAAGAATATCTTTCATTATGTGAAAAGATATAAATTTACAAATGTAAAATTCTAGTAAATTATCTGTATAACAAGATGCATGTGACATAATGTACATACATATGTAAGTGATTCAAATATGTTACTCTAAAGTGCATACATATAGTATTCAAACACATATTATATCCTTTTAAATACATATGTACATAATGGTAAGTATATTTATATAGATGTATATATTTTATGAGCATGAGTAGATGTATAGAACGACAAATATCAGAAAATACATATAAATGCATTTAATGTATGTACATACATATATGTACATATATGTATACTATATTGTGTAGATACATTAGAAAATGTTTGATTTCGAAATCACTTTTGGGAAAATGAAAAATTATACATTGTATATAAACGATTAACAAATACTGATTTTCTATCCTTTTTCTAAATCACTAATTTAATTAAAATTTGAAATACTATACAAAATACAATTACAAGGGAATATATTCGTATATATAAATGGATAATATTAGGTGCTTTCGATTTGACAATTTCAATTACTTGCGACATTGACTATATAATAATAATGTATTATTATATAGTCAATGCTTGCGAGTACTAAAATGTGTCCAGGATAAATTTTTAAAATGAACGACACAAAAATTATTCGTGACTACTTGCATCTACTTCCAGCTACTTGAAAAATTTTTCATGAATATACGTAGCTGCGAGTAGATGGTTTAGCACAGACATTTACCTTTTCTACTCGCAAGTACTTGAAATTTCCAAATCGAAAGCACCTATATTTATGCATGAAAATGTACATAATATAGTCTTGTACTTATACCATATTATGTGAATGTACATTTTATAATGTTTGTCATTTCGATTTTAGTATATATATGTACTTGTATAAGTATATATGTATGTATTTTCAAAAAATTAAATAAAATTCTGAAATGTTGAAATTTGATTTATAAAATTTACATTTTAACTTTTCAGCAATTATTCTGACTACATACTCGTGTATATACGTACATATAATACGAGTACGAGTATGTAAGTGTAATTATAAGAGAAAATTTGATTTTAAATATTTTCTGAAATGTACCATATCATTTTGAATTAATAATATTTATTTGTCATATGATATACATAAATACGAGTATGTATCATACAAACTTACATTATTTTACATTTTATTATGTTATTTAAATATTTCTGATATTACTTTACATAATTAAATCCTTTTAACGAAATCGTTTTTTGTAGATTAAATATTTTTCAATTTTTCACTGTTTAACAAATTACAGTAAAATGGCAGTGTGAATGATAGTAGTTCTCAATGTATTTAAAAGTCGATTAGCAAACAAAAATAAATTGAAACTAATACATTGCAAGGTGTAGAATTTTTAAACGTAAAACGTCAATTATAGAGGGTCTTTTCATTGTTAAAATTAAATGAAAATTAAAAATATTGGAAAGTTTTTCTCATATTTATTTTTTAATGCTCTAAAATTAATAATGAAGGGAATTCACTTATTGTGTTAAAAAGCATGTAAACCTATTACACCGTGTTAAATATGTATGTACGTGGATTTTACCAGGGGTGGGTTCACGTAAGGTGATTGGTGATAGGTGATAGGTGATAGTTAAAAAGTGATCACCGAAAAGTAATTGTTCGTGTAAGGTGATCACCAAAAAAGTGATGGAATTTGAAACGCGGCGAATTCCACAGTATTTTCATAGTTGTCAATCAAAACAAATAAAAATTTAAATTGTGAATAAGAATAAAAGAAAATTCAATAACGTTTTCGTCTATAGCATTTTTTATTTCAGATTCTGAAAATGAATCTCAAATAAAAATAATTAGGAGAAAAATGCGAGATAGCAATAATCCCTTGGAATTAACCGGATGTTCAGTAAATTGCAATTATTCATGCAGAATTTCATTGTAAAAATAACACAATATACATATTTTAAATTACAAAATTATTTAAATAAATTATATACCATCAACAGCAAACACCAATTGATTGTATTTTTTGGTTAGGTAGAAGAAGAATAATAGTAAAAATTAGAAAAGTGACACCTCAAATGCTATCACCTCAAAGTGATAACATTTAGTGATAATTTTTGGTGATTGTCACCATACGTGAACCGAAATTTGTGGTGAATATCACCAATCGCCTTACGCGAACCTACCCCAGATTTATTAGGTTTGCCACTATTTTACTACATTAAATGAATACCCTCAATGCTGTAATGAATGAAAATACGAATACGTAGTATGAAAGGTACAAGGTACTGTAGCGTATATCGTAATATAAGTAGTGTGTAGTGCGAAGCAAGTATAAAGTGGAAATTAATTTTTCTAATGAATGACAATACGATTAACCTCATTGCTACTATAACAGGTATCACCTACTATACTTGCTGTTTCTCCCTGTTTCTCTTATACTTCTTATGACGTGTAGTGCAGAGCAAGAATAAAGAGAAAATTTGATTTTCTCTTAAAACATTAAAAATCACAACGGATAAATTTGTATTTTTGAAAAATAAATTAGTCTTAAAAAAACATAAAAAATTTATTTTTTTTTTTTATTATTATTTGAAGCAGAAAATAAAATAGACAATAAATTTCATCAAATTTTAATTTTTTATTTAATTTTTCAACAAAAACGTGAAAGAAAAAATTCATTGAAATAATTTTAAATAAATAAAAAATACGCTTTATAAATTTATATCAAACAGCAAACAGCATATAATTTGGGAACAAAACTATAAAAAGTTACCTTTACATACATACAAGTATATTATATCGACGTGGTCAAAGTGAAAAAGGAAGACAACAAACAATTTGTGTCTGTTAATTTTCTTTTGAAATTTTCTTTTCTTTTTCTGCGTATTTTTTTATTCAAAAATTTTTTATTTTCTTTAATCTTCGCAAATTCCATTTCGTTAGAATTTTTACTTTTGTTTTTTGTCGTCTATACTTTCATATAGTAGGAATTTAATATTCACAAAAATACTCTCACGTTTTACTTTCTTTTCTTTTTTTTTTTCTATATACTTGCATATAGTATTTTTCTTTTGAATTGACTTGACAAAATAAATCTTTTATCCAATTTTATATAGTCCTGCATCGTTCTGGCCATTATATAATATAAAACTTAGACATTTTTAAAAATTTTACATTTATATAATTTACATTTTTATACAAACCTATAATAGATGTATAAGTGTAAGTATATTCGTTCTTCTTTTTTTCTGTAAGTGTATACAGATATAAATGTATTTTTGCTGACGTCTATAATATAATAAAAGATTATCTTCTGGAAGATATTGAAGAAATGAACAAATGAAAACGAAGAATAATACCAAGAAGACTACAAAAATATGAAAAAAAATTTTAAAGAAAATTAATAAATCAAAAACGTTACTATAATTCCATTTGAAATTTTCTACAAAAAAAGAAAGAACAAATTATAAAGACAGAATGAAGGAAAATGAAGAAAAAACATTTTAAGAAAAGAAGAAATAAGTTTTTTTTTTTTTTTTGATTTTTTAATATTTTTTGAATAATATTATAATGTACATAGTATGTATGTACGTAGGATATTATAAGGTGGTGGTAGATGGTGAGCACGTACAAGATACTGGATTGCTGGATTGCTGCTATTATTATTTACAAGGAAAAGAAAACAGTCAAAAAAGGAAATAGAAATAAAAATTTTACAAGCTATATGTCCTGTGAATATTATACAGAATTTTAGAGTCAGTTTAATTTAGTGTGGATTGCTTACATGAGTTTTAATTTTGTGTCTTTAAAAAATTATGCGGTTATTTTCTTGTTGGTATTATCGTTGCGTTGATTTGATTAAATTGAATGAGAGTGAAATGAAATAATGGAAAAAATTGCTACAAATTTTTCTTTTCACTTTAACTAACTGTATTATTATTTTTTTTTCAGAAATCTATTAATTTTCAAAATGTTTGTAGACAATCCACTGAACCAATTTTCATTATTATCCTTAAGTGAAGAAGAGATTGAAAATATAATGTGATGTATATTACATGTAAAAATAAGTTAAATGATAGCTTTTTATACTATGTTACATGCAATGTATAAATCCTTACATTTATTTACATAGTCCTATATACATATTTATATACCATCATACATTTATGTAAAATTACAAATATATACGTAATATACTTACAATAAAAAAAATGCATGCACATATGTAGATATAAAAATTTTGCTAAAGGGCATCTTTTTTTTTATCTTTGAAATTATAAATTATTTCATTTATATGAAATTTTCGTATTCAATGAACAGCATTTTAATGTATAGCAGATAGCAGATATGTATGTTATGTTAAACGAATTCATAATGCATAAAAAAAAATTGCTAGAAGGATATTAATTTTATGAGTATGAGTATATAATTATAGACAGAGAGAAGTACCAATTATATAAGATATAATACATATAGATACATTCATGCATATTAATTAAATATAAGCTGAAAAATATTCACATTTCACTACATTCAATACCATGACAATATTTTCTTTCATTTGTTTTTTAATTACTTACATTTCTATTCAATTATCTAATTTTGAAAGTGTATTGTACTGTTTTTTTCTTCTTAATTTAATCATTAAATTGATAAAACACATCACACATTCTTTTTTATATTTTAAATTGTTTAATTTTGTTGTTAATGATAACAAACGAAGGCATTTAATTCCAGAAAATAGAAAATATACATTCAAAAGTGCAAAATTTTATTTACATATAAGGCACAAATCATATGTGTTTGTCAACATTTATCAACATTTAGCAACATAAATAATAATATTTGTGTTAATTAATTTAAAAATTTAATTTATATAAGAAATATGATAATATCTATTCAATTATATTCCATTATTTATTTATAAGAAAGACACTCAAATTTCAATTAAATTTTCATAATTATATCATTTTTATTATATTTTTATACAAATATAAAGTAGTAATACATAAAACTAACATACGCACAAATTTCTATGATCCTTTAAAAATCTAAACAATTAATTAAAATATATTATTTCTCAATAGAAATAAAAAAAAAAATATTATCTGTAATAGTGTAATATAGAAGAGTAAGATTTATATGTATCAGTACATACTATATAGATAAAATAACAAATAACTGTGTGCATTAGAATTGTAGATACAATATGGAAGGTGTTATATTTATATTATACATACAATGGTATTTAATCGTATTCAGAATTGCATGTATAATATATGGACATACATGTATATACGTATGTATGAACTTAAACAGATATGAATGCTTGAATTCATTAAGATAGTTTGAGTTAGAACAAAAACATTACAAATAATAATCACAATTTAGAATTTTTGTTTTAAAATAAAATTATTCTATTTCTATATAGTATTATATATCGTATAGAAATATAAAATAAATTCAATTTAGAGAATTTTAAGCATATCTATAGAGAATATAAGTAGAAGAAAATAACAAAATTCAAAAGTAAACCCAAAGGAACTCAATACTGTACATATATGTATATACTGTTAGAAATTAAAATTTACAAAATATTCTTGTTCTATATAATTCATTATGCAATATAATCTTCTTCTCATATAAATTATAACAGACTTATTTTATGTATGAATGGCTTTTTAGAATCATTTTCATACACATTTCATATTTTGTATATGTATACAGTATTATTTTATGTGTGGTGCAATAATGCATTATTACTTATATAGAGGAAAATAAATTTGTTTTTGATTTTAATTCATAAAAATTGAACATCTAAATCTCATGTTATTTCTTCAATATTTTGATTGTAAGAATATTTTTGATTATAGTTTGTTACTCTTATAGCCCTATTCTGGTATTGTGACCCATCACAAGTCACAACGAAATTGTGACTGGTTTTCTTGTTATTTTCCTTGTGACTAATCAGCTGTTTCGTATTCTGAATAAGTAATCACAAGAAAAATCACAAAAATTTCACCTCTTAGTGGTGAATTTGAAACATCAAATTTTTTCAAGAAAAATGATATATGTATTTTGAATTTTTCACATAACCTTAAAATTATTCTTGTGACGACTGAAGTAGCAGATCACAACTTGTGACTCTGGCATGTTGTGACTTTTTACTGCGGAATACAAAAAGTCACAACTTGTGACTTATGTTATAACTTATGACTTATGACTAGTCACTGATACTCAACAGAATAGGGCTATTATTATACAAATATATAAAAATATATGCAAATATATAAAATTCTACTCTACTACGTATTGTCTTTTCCTGTTTCTCGTATACTTCTTTCTTATGGCGTGTAATACAGAGTAAATATGATGAGAAAATGAATTTTCTTATGAGTGAAAATACGAATGCATGTTATACGAAGTACTATTAGACATAGGGAGATAGGGTATATAGTACTATAGTAAAAAGTAAACTGACGTCTGCCGATATCCCCCTACTACCTACTATTTACTGTCTCTTCTTGTGTTTCTCGCATTCGTACACATTCGTATACTTCTTTCTTACGGAGTATGATGCGAAGCAAGTATAAAGAGAAAATTCATATTTTACATGAATGAAAATACGATTACATGACATGACATGGTAGATGATATGGTATACACAGTAAATACGGTACGATGAAATAAAACATGTTTCTATTGCTTTTATTCCCATATGGTATCGAGACAAAAATACATTAATGACAGAATTAAATATTTTTGTTTCTCAAAAAATACCAAAATCAGCTAATCCTTGGTTAAAAGCAGCTGGTAATATTAAAATCAATTTAAAAATAGTGATAGAATTTGTTCAAAACATTTTTCAGCTCCACATTGCCTGTTGAACAACAGTCGACACAATGACGTCATTTTCGTTCTCATAAATTAACTGACATACCTTATCTACTCCATATACTATGCTACCATCCACATTATAATATCCCATGTACACCATACATACATGCATGTTATATTGTGAGAATATATACGAGTATATTTACTTTTTCACTGAATATGCAATAGTTTATGTAGATGAGAACTCTACTGTTAAGTGTATGGAAAATGGACTCTCTACTGAGGTAATCAAATACTGTAAAGAATAGAAAAAGGAAATGGGTGAATAATATAATGTCATTTTAAATTATCATGAAATGACTTTATTGTGTGGTAGAATTACAAGCAAAATAAATACAAAAGTACGTACAATATACGTAATATGCACTTTATGTGTGTATAATATTTTATAATCCAGAAATAAATAATATATCAGAGTAGATAGAATATAAGAAGAACATAGAAAGGATATATTTAGAATAATATGATGCATTAAATATGAGAAATTTTCTACAATATATGCATATAAGAAATTAGATAACGAACATGATGAGTATGGGTATGCATACTCATATGTGAAGGTGAAGGTATTTATGTGCATATATTCATTCATCTCACATGCATATACCTAATCGTATATGTTATATTATACAAAATGTGTATAGTGTATTTTGTATGAATATGAAAATTTATTGTTAAAAATTTATTACACCAGTTACTAGTATATTAATGATCATTTGAAATACTTTAACTTACATACAGTACAGTATATATAGCTTTCATTATTACTCGGGACAATGACAATATCTTTTTGGCTATACAATCATTTTTAATGGTTTGGATCCCATAATTTTAAAGTTAATTCGTAATTTTTATATTTTTTGATATAATTTGCCAAAAAGATGCATCATCAACATTTACACTCTTGTATACTTCGTACGATTATTTGATTCTTTGTTGTTGTACCTTTGTACTTACATATGTAGTTTTTCAAATATTTTCGGATTTCAAATTTTTCAAAAATTTCAGAATTCAATAGAATCTCAATTCAGAATCTCAATATAGATTGTTCAATTAAAATTCGTTCATATTCATATTCAAATACATAAAACATTTGTATTCATAGTGCAACTCATATCCTTCCTTAAATATTTCTTGTACCAAAAAAAAAAAAAAAAACAAACAATAATAATAAAAGTAAAAATTTTCCATTATAAAAATTTCATTTAATATTTCTTTTACTATTTGAACATTTATACATAAATTTAAAGTTGTTCACTTCGTTATATCAAATTGTAGCATATATACAGAAGAAAATATTATTATCATAAGGATATGTATATAGTTATCAGGCGCAAATATTATATCATTGAATATATTCGTACACATATGCATAATACATACTATATGTAGGTCTATATAATATGTTCTCTAAACTTTCAATAATAATTTGTATTTTTTTTTGTCATTTTGTTTTTCAATTTTTGTTTTCATTTTTTTTTTCTAGTTACTTTTGTTCATTTAATACAAATTTTTGATCCCTAAGGGAACTTAAAACCAAAGCAACAATAAATGAAAGCATTCGAAAATAAGTACATTATATATACATGGAAGTATATCTGTGTGTGTGTGTATGTATACATATATGTACATATGTATATTTAGAAATATTTAATTTTTATACAGAATCAGAATCAATATATAAGATAGAATATCTGTTCATTTGTATATTTGTTAAGATATTATTTTGTTTGTTTTTTTATTTTTGAATCATATATAAATTCATTGTTAATATGTATATACATACTCGAACGTATATATGTATTTATGTATGCTTGTATGTGTAGAAAATACATAATGTAACTCAATTTGTTTGGATCATAGATAAATGAAGTCAAATATATTTTTCTCCTGGGATAATATTCGGTTTTCGTATATCTACTATGCGGAATATATGTTATAAAGTATAAAAAAAAATGTCTTTCAATATATAGGTATGTATACGAGTATGTAGTGACACTAAATACAAATACACACACACATACACGCAAACAAAATAAAGAAATTAAATTGAAAAAGATTTATTTTTCCTTATTTCTTTATTATTATTTTTTATTTTTATTATTTTTACTCAACAATAGGAAAACAATAATAGAAATTTCTTGTATTTTTTTTTTAGTAATATTAGTATTTTTTTTTACAATCATTTGTTTTTCATTTGTTTCTTTTATTATAAAAGGAATGTTATTATATTCAACACAAACATACTCACACACAAAAAAAAAACACAAATATTCAAACTTATATACAATGCTATTTAAAGAATTCATTAATCAAAATGATTCTGTCTTATTTATTTTATTTATTTGTGTATACTTTATTATTACATATTATTGTTATTTTTGTTGTTTTTGTGTGTTTGTGTGTGTGTGTTAAAATATGTTTTCTATATTTTCAACAAGTCAATATTTTTAGATCTTTTGAGAAAATAAAAATTTTTTTTTTATTTTATTTTGGAAGGAAAATTATGAAAATTTGATTAGAGTTTAGAAGAGAGAAATAAATAAATATACTCGTAAATAAATAAACCACACACGGCAATAATCAAAATTGAAAAAAAAATAAATAAATATCACGCGAGTGTGGTGTATGAAAAAATGTATGACATGTGTAGTGATATGCGAAGAAATATATGTATTTGGATTTGTGCTCCACGAGCATACGAATATACACACATAGTTAATAGAAAAATAAAATTTTTCTGATGCTTGAGGCTGGCGGTATATAATGAATTTTTATTAAGAATCTTGAAATGATACTGTTACATATCCGTTTAATTTGACTTGAATTGAACATATCATTTATTTATACAAGGATAATAAAAAAATACCTATAATACTAAATATTGAATTTGAGAAAAAAATAACAAAGAATAAGTTAAAATTAAAAAGGATAACTGTACAGTTAACATGAGTAAAGATTGATTCTTTTTAATTCGATGGCAGAGTTACATATAATTTTCATCGATACAGGAAATCAATGATTTATGTCTACATGTATTTTTGTAAATTTTGTACAAAAACAAATATTGTCCTTTTTACAGATTCAAAAAAAAAAATTTCTCTACTCTAAACCCATACCCGCAATATGTATTTTATACAAGCATGCACATGTGTAACATTGAAATATAAAACATAAAATCCTTCTTACTTCTAATATAAAAGAGAAAGTTTATATTTGATTGTCTGGTATAAACTTGCAATTAACTGCACATATAGTGATCAGTGATGTCTAATACAATGCATAACTATACAATATAAATTTTTATATACTCGTATAGCATAACATGCACTTGTATTAGCTATATAGTCTCTTTACATATACATATGTACATCACATGCATACTGCATTTAATTTATAAATTTTCGAAAATCTTATTTTTATAGAAGAAGAAAAACAAAATCATTTAAAAATCTTTGTGAAAATAATATAACAAGAAATTTATAAAAGGATCTGTTTAATTTACGTAAATACATATACATACTTCAAAAAATTATATTCTATTGAATTTTCTGAACTGAGAAAATAATGAAAATTTCTGCATTCACAATAATAATACTCGTATATATGTACTTGTATTCTACAATATATACTTACATACGAAATGAGAATAACAGTCTATGTTGTATACTAATATACACTCATGAATGATACCATCATCGCCGCATCTTAAAAAATATTTTAAAGTTCAGTATTAAGAACTTTTAGTTATATATAACAAAAAAACAAAAAACTTTTTAAGTGTAATCAAAAATATAGTGAAATTATTTTCTAAAATTTTTCAAACAAAAAAAAAAAGAAGAAAAATGTAAAAAACAATAAAAAAAAAGCAAAAACATTAAAAAGTTTCCTTTAAAGTGAATTTTATTAAGTTTAAATTAAAATTTGATTTAAAGAACTGTATATCTGCTTCTGTGTGTAGTTACTACTTATATTAAATATTAGTAGAGTATTATAATAGTATAGTGACAAAATGCACGAATTGTCGTTTTATATGTTATGCATGACACTTTATTCTGTGTGTTATAATATACATACATAAGATTATATTTTATTCTGTAAACAAATCTTTGGGCATGTATGCATGTACCTAGATATATACTATTAAAATGTTCTTATTACGAGTATATAATAGTATATATGTACGAGTATATAATAAGTAAGTAGTAAAATTTTGTCACTCAATTATATATCGACTTCATTCATTTTTTATATATGTACTTATTTACAATGTAAATATACTCACTCACATATACATATATGTACTAGGTAAATGACTCTTTTTACTACATACTCATGCATATACACATTATTCATAAAATAGTAAAATATTCACTATAAGCGCACAAATGTTGAATAACGTCAAAAGCATACTACATACTACTATGCTATTACACACATTTCATTTTTTTTTTTTTTTTTTTTTCTTTTGCCTTCATTTTTTCTTCCTTCCTATAGAGCTAAATAGGAGGTAAAAAGTGTATTTAATGTTAATACAGGATATATATGTATACAATAGTGTATTTATTATGATGGTAGAGACGTCTGCATTATTTCATTCATCATTCTTATACATATTTTATTTACATTGCATTATTTATGTTAAATTTTATATCTATCTTCTGTATATATATACACGTAAAATTATTATTCAGGATGTTGTTATTGTTAATAGAATTATAGAATATAATGTATGCAATCCATACATATTACATACACTCGTTCATAATATAATGTACATAATGTTATATCTGTATTTATTATAGTTACATGATATATGATATCTTTGTAAAACAACGGAATTATAATGTTAAAATATTTGCCATTCATATGTTCATATATGTATATTCATATAAACAATATTACACAAATACTCATATACTCGTACTTAATATCACAGATAAGGATATCTGTGATAATACATATAAAAAAAAAAAATGTGTATACAGGAACAGATAAAATGCACGGTGTGTTGTGAATGTACAGCACCATTATTAGCGGAAAATTGTTATATTTTCATTTGTTTTTTTTTTTTTTTTGTATTTTGTATTTTATATAAATATTTTACTTTGTTTCTTTATTTAGTTTTATTTATTTTTTTTTTTAAATTCTGAATCAACATATAGTAATTTTATTCATTTTGTGCTCATCTCATGATACATTCTTGATGAAGTTAATTAATAAATCACAAAATGAAAACATTTAAAATTATAAATATAATATGAATATTATACGATAACCATATGCAAGTATTTGAATCCTTTGAGTACATTATATGGTTTTATCGTTTTTTTACAGTAAATAAAGAAAAAGTGTACATATGCGTTTCACAAAAAAAAAAAAAAAAAAAAAATTCGAAATATTAAACAAATTTTAAATTAGAAACAATTATCCAACAACAACAGTAACATGTAATAATAGGAAAAGGAAATATATGTGTTAATTTTTGCTATCTACCTACTACTTCCTAAAATAATGTAATGTACAAACTCCTTTCACAATATTTAAAAAAAGCTATATAATTTTGAAAAATAAACGAATTCCTATAAATCTGCAAAATCAAAATAATAAAAAACAAAGTTCCCAATAAAAAGAATTTGAATTTTAACTGCTATTACCGGAAATAGTAATGGTACATATTTTAAATGGTTTGTGTAAAATCATTTTCGGATATTTCTTTCGGATAATTAATTTAAGTTTTGAACACAACCATTTTCAAAACATATTTCCGAATTTTTTTTGTTCCATAATTTTTGAAAATTTATTTAAATGTCAAAAATCTCGGTAAAGTATGAGACAACAACAGTAAAATTTTATTTTTTATTTTGACTCTTTCTTTGTTATTTGGGCGTCAAGTAATGTCATGTATTTTTTGTTGATTTTTGTTTCATTTTGTCAAATTATAAATCTTATGCTACCTATAGACAATCAAATTTAAATTTACAAATTTATTCAATAACTAGATTTTAAAAATTTATATAATTAATTTAAATTTTCTAGTCATGTCCAAATGTCAGATAAGTATGAATTTCATAATTTTTTTATATTCACAATGAAATGAGCATGCCGGAAACTTGGGAACAAATCAAATTGCAAATTAATAATAAGATAATAATAATATAATTCAGATAACCCATATGAATATGATATCCGTAGCTTCAGCTTCTTCAGTTATCATCAGTTCAATTACAATTGTACATTTACAAATTTACATAACCTAACCTAACCTGTTCTGTTCGTAAAAGCTAGTTTTTGTGTTAAAAATAACATATTTTTTAATTTTATTCCAATACTTGAAAAATATTAAAATTGATTTGTTAAATATCCAGAAAAAAAATAAAATTTTAATTCAAATCGATCGATTTCTACAGCTAAATTGGATAGTTTATACTTATACAGTTTAATGCTATATAAAATAACCAAATTCAAGTCAATCAAAATCGAGTGAGTAGACGACATTGATAGTTAATTTTGTGTTTCTACTTTAAAAAATCTTCTTTATTCATCTTTAGTTTAAAAATTAGTTGATTTTTGTAATTATTTAATCAGAAATAATGCCACGTTTAAATAGAGGTATGATTTATTTATTTAATTATTGATAATTTTCGGTAATTATGAAATAAAATTATACATATGAATTTTTACAGAAGATGAAACTGTAATTCATATGAGAACTGATGATTTACCAATTGAATTAAGACAAAGTCGTGTTCCATCGTATCATGCAGCAGCAAAATTTGATACTAGTTTATTAAATTCACCGAATACATGGCATCAGATAATTGTTCATCATAAACAAAAATACGATAAAAAAGAAATTTTGAATGCATTCTATGAGATAGTTGGTGATGATGATTTTTATCCAGTTGCATACAGAGTAAGTTATAGAACTTAAATTTACTTATAAATTTTGTGAAAATGTGATATCTACTTTATAAATATTTAAGAATTTTAAAAAAATTCTTTTTTTTTTTTTTGTTATATATTTTTTAATTTAAGAATTATGATCTCAGAGATAAATTTTTTATTCGAAATTGTAATGCTGCCATTCATAAACTTTTTGATAAATCGCTAACATTAAATATGCCGATGGGTGATAATATACAATTAACACTCAAGTTTAATGTTGCTGATTATAAATATGGACAAATTTATCCAGCTAAAAAGATTGAAAAAGCAATTGAAAAACAATTTGAAAATTTAGAAACAATTGAAGGTATATCAAATGTATTAAATTTGGATAAATTCAATTATCATTCAGGTAAATATGTACACATATACCTTTGAAATATATAAAACCATAAAACATAACAGTGATCAACTATTAATTAACTATTTTATCTTCTTATATGTATTCAATAAAATACTAGAACTTGCAGATATCGAAGTAAATTTGGGTAATAAAGCTGCATTTGATCTATTATGCAAAATGATTGTACAAAATCATGAAATACTAAATGAAATTAATGGTTTGAAATTGAGTAATAACAGAATTTCGTCATTAACATCAATGGAAGTCTTCAGTGAAGTATCATTACGTTTACTTGATTTGCGTAAAAATAATGTATGTACATACATCACATACATATAATAAGAATTTATTTCATTTATATTTTAATAATAATTTAAAAAAAAAAATCATTTTATTTCAGATAAGACTGATATCACAGTTTAAAAATTTGAAAAACATGAAAATAAATGATTTATACGTTTTAGGGAATCCTTTAACATTAAAATTAGGTTATCAGGAACAAATAAAAACTATACTTCCATATTTGGTTAAATTGGTAATTATAAAATAAATAAATTAAAATTAATGAATTTAATTCAGAAATAATAAATTTATTTTCATTTAGGATGAAAGTCATTCAGCGATTAAAACAACTAAAACGATAATGATTGATTGCGAAGATGTAGAAATTAATTGTGATGGTGAACTTATAACATATAATATCGGAGAGATATTCAAAAAATACAGTGCAAGTGATAAATGGCATCAAGTTATTGTAAGATTTTTTTTTTTTTTTTTTGAATAATAATTAATTCATTTAGAATTTAGATAATAAGAAATTATAATTTAATTTCATTTTCAGATTGTTCATAATGGAAATTATTCAAAAAAACAAATACTTAAATCATTGTTTGATCATTGCGAATTATATCCGTGCTATTACAAAGTAATAATTATCAAATAAATATAATATACAATGTTTTGTTATGTTTTTCATTAAACTAAAAAAAAAATACTCAAAAATTTTTGAAATATATATTACATTTAGGTCGGTGAAACAGAGGATAATTTTCTTGTTCGTAAATCATTTGAACAAATGGAATATTTAATGGAAAACAATATGAAATTGAAAATATCTGATATTGAATATATGACAGTTAAGTTTCGTATGAATGTTGCTAATTTTAAAAAGGGACAAGCTGAACCAAATGAATCAATAATGTCAGCTATTGTGGAACGTTTCAATATAATGGATCGATTATTAGATTTGGAGAATTTTGCCGAATCTAAACGTGCGTAATAATAAAATTTATTTATTTATTTATTTTTTTAAATATTAAATTCGAATACATATAACTTATTTTTCTTATGCTTTTAATTTAGATTTAAATAATATAGAGATATCATTAGCAAGCACAAGAATACTTATGAATGTATTAATGCAAAGTGGTAAAAGATATTTAACAAATGTGGTCGAATTACGTTTAGGAAATAATAATATTGTATCTGGTAAAGGAATGCAATCATTGAATCGAATGAAAAATTTAAAAGTACTCGATTTGGCTAATAATGAAATAAAATCAATAAATGAATTAGAAGGTATACCGAAATTATCGATAAAAGAATTACGTTTGGATGGTAATCCATTATGTAAAAAATATAAATTTGCAAATGAATATATAAAGGATATTAAAAAATTGTTTCCAGAACTAACAACTTTGGTAATTTGCAATATTTATTTAAAAAAATTTTTTTTTTTTTTTTTTATAATCTTGAATGTAAAATTGATTTTATTTTTATAGGATGGTGTTGTACTACCCACTGATAATTCAATTATAACATATAAAAATTATTTGTGTAGCCTTGAAGCTTATGATTTCGTTGATCAGTTCGTTAAAACATATTTTTCTGTATATGATTCACCAAATCGAACAAAATTAGTCGGTAATTATGTATTATAAATGAAAATGAAAATTACAGAACAAAAAAAAAAAAAATAAATAAATTTTAAATCAAATCAAAATATATATTTTAATTTTAATTTTTCAGAAATGTACAATAATAATGCAATATTTTCAATGAGTTTTTATTATGAAACGAAAAAATTGAATGCACATAATCTTCCAAAAATTCATAAATATTTAACGAGAAGTAAAAATATTTTAAAAATGACAAATTTTAATCGAGCCTATACAAGTATGCATATTGGTAAAGAGGATATTGGTGTAATGTTTAAATATTTACCAAAAACTGAACATGATTTACATAGTTTTACGGTAGATGTGACTAAATTTAATGTGAGTTATTTATAATATTGAGAAAAGTATCTATAAACATTTTTTTTTTTTTTTTTTTTTTTCAATTTTATTTCAAATGTCTTTTTATTCAGAGTAAATCAGCAAATGTTACAATAACTGGAGTTTTCAAAGAACCAGCTACAGATATTATGGAAAATGATATGTCTTTTTCATTTTCAAGAACATTCATTTTATATGCAGCTAATAAAAATCTTGTAAGAAATTATATTTATTATAATAGTTTTTTTTTTTTTAATTATTATTTTTTATTTATTTAATATTTAAATTAAATGAATGTTAAAATATTTTTAATTTACTAAAAGGGTTTTACAAAAAATACAACAGAATATAAAATAAAAAATGAAATTTATTACATTTCGGATCCAACAAGTTCACAAGTTCGAAATTCATTTAAATATTCATTGATAGATGATAATGGATGCATTGATGCTGTAACATCAGAAGATAAAGAATGTTTTATAACAATGTTCCAGCAAATGACTGGATTAAAGACAATTTGGTGTACAAGGTGGAATATATGTATTTAAAAATGAAAATTGATTATATAAAAGAAAAATCAAAAGTGTATTCTTTATCGTTTTACATTTTTTAAATTAATTAAACTTTTTTTATTTTTTTATGTATTTTAGATGTTTCGAAGAGACAAATTGGAATTATAAAAAAGCACTACAATATTTTATAGAAATGATTGCTAAAAATAGTATTCCAGAAAATGCATTCATTGAAGGACAATCAATTACTCTAAAATAAATTAAAAATTTTAATTGTTTTTTTTTTTTTTTTAATTTTTAATACATATTTTTATTTAATTTTTTGAAATATTTTTTTCAATATATTTAATCATTTTTTTTCTTTTTGATATTATACATTCATATAAATTTTCTGTATTATTTATTTTACAATCATTCAATTTTGTTTCATTATACAATTCAAATCTGAATTTCCATTGTTTTTTTGGTACATTTGTATTATCGTTATCGGTAATTTCATTTGTATCAGTATCAATGAAAATCAATTGATTCACCGCTTTATTAGTATCATTTTGTTTTTCATATTCATTTAATTTGATCGAAAATGAATCAAATAATTTTGATTCTTTCAATAATAATTCATATTGTTTTCTATTATCTGAATTTTGTTTAATTTTTTTACATTCTGATGGTAATAATTCTAAAATTTCTGTTTCATTTAATCCATAAATTTCGATTAAATCAAAATCACAAGTTACATTGGAATTTAATAATAACTGAAAATATTATAAGAATTTAGTATTTAGTATTAGATTAGTTAATAATATTTTGTAATAATAATAGTATGTAATAAGAATGTAATTTTAAATGTTTAAATATTATTAGAAATTTCAACAAATAAATGAAATAAAATATTAACAATTATTGTGTAAGTAAATTATTTATTAATCTATGATATTTGAAGGTAAATTAACAAATTTTATTTATTTTATGTATTCACATTTATTACAAAATTATGAATAAATTAATATTTTTATATTATTCATTTTACTTACGTGAATATTTTTTATGAAAATTGATAAAATAATTAATAGAATCGAACAAAATTTAATAATTATCATCTCAAAATAATGTTTAATTTACGTACGGTATACATAAATGTTAAATGAAACAAGTACATATGACTGATTCAATTGTTATTCGATTAATTTGTTTAAAGTACACCTAGTTTTTTGTTTTTTGTTTTTTTTTTCTCTCTTTAAATAATTTATCATATAGATTATAAATTTCTTTATAGATAACGGTATTGATATCAACTCATAGTCATCACATTATTATTATTACTTTTTGTCTTTTGTTTTGAAATTTAAATTGTTAAGAAAAGAATTCTAAATATATAAAAGAATTATAAATATAGTTAAAATAATAAAATTTTGATTTAAATGCACGTAGAATTTGTATAGCGTTCTCTTAGACCAGCTATTGCTGTTTGAGACGCTATTAAGAAAATAAAAAAATTGAAATATTAACTTTGAATTGAAATAATAATAAATATAACAATGTATGATTAATGTATGATGTATGTATGATAAATAAATAATAATAATAATAATTCAACATTGAAGAAGCATAAGCATGGATTCATTTTTTATTCAATAAAAAAAAAAACTTACGTAAATTTCTTGGTATTCGTAGATTACATTCGATATGAGTTTTATTCTCCAAGCATGTGCTATTCACAATATGTACACATCTATGGTCGAATCTTCAAAAAATTAAAAAGAGCAAATTATTTCAAAATATCGGGAAAATCTACAAATAAAATTCATAAGTCGTTATTGTAGTATTATCAAAAACGAAAATTTTCTTCAATTAATAATTATATATTTGTGTCTTGTTAGGATCGAAAGGGGATCTTTAGAGTTTTTGATTTAAAAAAAAAAAAGTTATATATACCATTCTATTATTCAGTTTTCTTTGTATTAGAAAAGTTTGAAATATATTTCGAAAATGTTACTATTTCTCCTGTAAAAATTGAATCGAAAATCAGTGCATTTTTCAAAAGGTAAATTTTTCCATATTTTTATTTTTTAATTACAATTTTTATTGTAACTAAAATGATACAAGAAAATTGAATAAAATGAATTAATTGAGCAGTTAATAGCTCATCACAATGTATAGAATCAAGTCGGTTTTTTACGTTGTAATTTATCATTGTTTTATTGCAGAATATAAAACATAAAACAGAATGTCTGCACATAGCTTAAAAAATTTGATTGTTACAAATTTTTGTAGTGACATCTTTCACAAATTTTAAGAATTAAATGAATCAATTGATAAATTTCACAAATTTATAATTTGCATTCTCATTTTATTGTTGAGTACACAGAGGTCGGTCTATTCAAATTTAAAATTTTAGTAAATGTACAATATTTTTCGATAGATGGAGAATTTTTTATAATTTCGATTAGTTTGTTAATTAAACAGGATACATTTGTTTGTTGCATCAAACATCATCAAGCAAATAATTAATTTATAATTTAATTTACTTTATATATAGGCAATAGAGCAGTTTAGGCATGTATGAAAATGTTTAATACACCTCTATGATCCAATCCCCAACCATTGATTAATAATATATTCCGCAAACATTTCAATACAATAAGGGTGTTCATGTTTAGGTATAATATGTACTTGATTTTATATACTACAGCAAAGTGTATGTGTGTATCATTTATTAACAAATTTTTGAAATTATTATTTATAAACATTAATAAATCTTTTATATTTTTAAATTAAATGAAAATGAAAATCAAAATACTTACATATGTGCTAGAAATATATAATATTATTAAATTCTATATAGGATTATACAGTACACATATATATATTTATGTAAAATATTTTTTATCTAAAAAACTAATGTTAATAGAGTGTAGGTATGTATGTATATAAAAAGAAATAAAATAAAATGCAATAATTTATGAGTGTTTCATCTTATTGAATAAAAGAAAATGTTAATTTTATGGATACAATCATTGAATTTACATTGGGTACGTAATACATAAGTAGGTACATACATATATGTATATAATATATTTACATTACAAATATTATACCGTATTCACTTTATACATATTTATGTAACTATCATTCAAAACATGTAAAACATTATGAATAAACGAACCATAAGAAAGACAAAAAATATAAATTGAATTCACAATAATACATATAATAATAATAATCAGTTCAAGGACAAAAATTTCATATATGTATAAGTATTACACGTATTACACTTTTTGTATATAATTTGCAGTTATTTTATGGTAAATTTTCGTAACATATATGTACATATGTATTCATATATATATATATTATTTTCTTCAGATAAAATATCAAATTAAAAATATTTAACTTGATTTGTGGCAGTTAATAAAACTTCCAAAATTAAAAACTTTCAGATTCATAATTCATTTAAATGATATATACGATGCCAGGCAATAATAAGTACATTTATAGCATAACGAATAACCATAACATTAAAATTCATTTTTACACATACATATTACAAATATATAATATATTTATGTATATGAATGGATATATGAATGTATAAGTAGAGTACATATATATGCATGTACATATAACATAAGTATTACATAAAAATCTACATACATACTTTTATTTTGGTTTATAAGGTTACTATTTCAATGTGTCCTTTTTATAACATTAAATAATATACAGTAGATGATATATTCTACATAAGAGTGTGTGTACGAACTCATACAATAACATCTATGGAGATTGAAAAAAAAAATTGTAATAAAACAAAATTCGTATAGACTGCTATCTATGCTATCATTAAGGATGTTTTTTTCTTATCTTATCTCTTCCTCACTTATTTTTGTATTATTTCATGTTTAAAAAAATGTAATAAAAAAAAAAAGCAAATACAAGAAAAAAAAGCATTAATATTGTACCACATTGTACATTACTTACCTTAAATAAGTATATGACACAAGATATTTGTTTTGTTTTTGTAACTTTATGGCTATTTTGAGAGTAGTATAATGTGAAAATATGTTGCTGTATATATCTAGAATGGATATTTTAATTGGTACAATTGTGACTTAAATTACCGGGTAAATTGATTAAAATTTAATAACAGCAATGAAAAAAAAAAAATAATAATAATAAAATAACAGATCACCAGATGCTTTGATGGTAAATAATAAAGATGTTAATAACTTTATTATTTTCTATACTTTAATATGTATATACAGTAAACTTTATGTAGGTACATGAATCTTTAAGATTTTTGTATTATAATATTTAAAGGTTAATATAGAACATATAAAAACATTTTAAAGCAATTTTCAAAATACTTTTATAATATAAATTTTTTCATTTCGATTTCTCAATGTAAAATGTTTGAAAATTTTAAAGTGCATGCATGTAAACGTAGGTAATTAACGTATTATTATTATAAAATCTGGAGCGTGTTCCAAAATCTTACATTAAGCCGCTTCTACATTCAATGCAGTGACTTTAACTTTGACTTTCATTTAATGGATATGCCATATGTATTAGAATTTATCTACATTTAATACAGTAGACTTGACAGCTACTTTTCTTTCTACTACGCGAAAGTCCAAGTCCAAGTTGAAGTCACTGCATTGAATATTGAATGCAGAAGCGGCAATAATCATAGTCATGCTAGTTGACTATTGAAGTTGTGTTTTTGAACGTTTTTGAATGCATATAGTTACCATCGTAGTTAAAAAGTAGCAACTGTCAAAATTTTATATATAATAAATAATAATTCAATCACTGCCGTCGAGGATAATAAAAAGTCAGCTGATTAACTATCAGTATAACCTTACTCTTCAGTATGGTTAAATGTTTAACCACTGTATAGTTAAAAATGAATCATATATAATTGCGGTTTCTGAACGCTTAAATTGTGCTCTTTTTAACTACGGTAATTTTGAACGACAAAAACTTACTATAGTTAACTTTGTATAGAAAGGTTTTGGAACGTGCTCCTGATCCAGGATTTTAGATATTATAGAGAGTTAAGAGTTGTTAGAATTTTATGAAAAATAATTAAAAACAAAATACAAAAGATACTGTAACATAGATAATCGTTTTTATGTTAATAGAATTTCGCACTAAAGTTACAGTAGTAATTTTTTTAGTTGGCTCCAGATGTGAACTCATTATATCGTTTTTTAAAAATGGACAAACACAATTTTTATTTTTATTAATATGCATATCTGTTTTAAAGTCTATAATTTATGTAGTATTTCAGGAGGGTTTCATCAGTTATTTGAAATAGTTACAACATACTATAACAATGCAATTAATATGCAATGGATTATGGATATACTCGTCGTAATAGTAAAAAGATTTAGACAATTTAGACAACATCATAACACAGCATAAAAAATATTACAGAAATTTACAGTAAATACATATGTATGTGGTTAAATTTTATATACGCAGAACAAAAGTTTTATAAATGTTACAGTTACATACATATATGTAAGTATTTTTTAGTTTAAAATTATTATTGACATATAATTTAGGTATTATCTCTACCATTATATAATTGTACATCATAAAAATATAAAATAATAACATTTTCGTTTCGTATAATATCCTTGCAACAAATAATCATTATAAAAATATGATAAAATTGAAATAATTTTAAATTCATAAAATAAATCTATCTAAATATAACATATTATGTATGCACACAAAATATGATATAGAAAACTTAAAATTTATATCTAAAGTTCATTTTTATGTTTTTCGTACGTTATAATATTGAAACGTTCATTTTTATGTTTTTATATCATCGGAAAATTATTGAAGAAATTGACAAAACAAAAAAAAAAAAATACAATATGTAGCATTTGAAATACATACATACATATCATATATACAGATGTAATATTAATACATATATTTAAATATGATTTCCATAATAATATGTTGTTACGTAAACTATTTATTTGTGCGATAAGATAATTTCAATTAAATATTCATAAAATAATAAAATTATTATTATTATTATTTCGACTGTTGTTTTATTTATACTTATGTATATATGTGCATTTACATTCGAATATTATGTACATAATATTAATAAAATAATAATTAAACGAAATTCATTAAAATTTTCAGTACAAAATTATTTCATTGAATATTTCAATATTTTGTATTTGAATTTTATATAATGTACATATACGCGACTAATATATTTCACGAAACTAATTAAAATGACAAAATAATTTTCAGCAATGCAGTCTAAAATATTATTTATAATTGATAATACATATACACATATGCAAATGTCTGTATAATGAGAATGTACATACATATATACTATTATATGATTGCTATAGAAATAAATTAATATTTTCACCTTAATCTTTATGATAAATACGCTAATTATAAATGTGTAAATATGTGCTCATATGATATTATGTATGTATTTACATATAATACTATATCTTATGTCGTAGACAGACGGGCACAAAATTAATAATAATAATGATTCATTTGCCATCAGTCACCACAAATTAAGTTGAAATGATCATTACATCGCTTCATTCTATCCCTACATCACTGCATCTATATACCAGCAATATGGCAGGCAATAGCATTGTGAATATTGACTTTGTATACATATACTGCATTTCTAGTAATTTTTTCTAGATGGCAATATTGCTTCTATTTTGGAGAGTAATATTTCTTCTGCAATATTGCATATTGCGTCAATAATTTTGACATGTTGATTTTTTTTTACACATGAAATTTTTAGAAAAAGTCGTAAAACCATTGAATTTTTGTTCATACTTTTTTTTCATATTTCACAATTGAATACTGCTTCCTAATATGCCCACACGCAGACACAGTAATATGTAATGTCGAATAATATCGTCATTGAAGTCCATATGTTGCTGGCATAGTAGTTGGTTCGAATGAAGTTTCAGGAACCTCCTTTAGTGACGAATGAAAATTTCCAGTGGTGACAAAAAAAAAATGGTAGCACAATCACGATATACAGATTATAATAATTTAAAATTGACAGTAAAAGCTAAAATTACAATAAAAATTAAAAAATATAAATGACAGTTTGAATGATAATTGAAATAATGCCGTGTGTGTCGGTGGTTTTTTAAATTATCATTTACACGAATGAAAACTGGAAGAATGATCATTGATTTGATTTCGTCTGTCTACGCTATTATATACAACATAGATTCGAATAAAAATATGCATGCAATTAATACACATACACACATATGCGAATTATAAATTCATACATTTATTTGAAGGGTATCCAAACTTATAAAAGTCATAATTATAAATTCATATATTTCATTATTTAATTAAAATTTCAACATGATTATTACACAATTATTATTGTATAAGTATTGAAAAAAAACTAAAATAAACTAAAAACACTTAAAATTTTCTAAACTAAAAAGCTTTATACACCTACATGTATTACATAAATTATTTTAGAAATTTTATAAAAGATTCACAAAGTATGGATTGATGACATTTCTATCCCTATTTTATTTGTAGACGATAATAAGACTTGTATTATCTGTAGTGAGTAATGCAAAAATCACGTAGGTATCTAATATCTTATTTTTTTAGTTTTAAAATTTCACTAGTGCTTTTGGTTGATAGTTTTCTCATACTAATATTTTTGCTATGCTTCACGTCATTAATTTTAGATTTCAGTGGAATTTATAGTGGTTTGTTTGTAGTTCATTTATTAGTCTAATCATATTAGATTTTGTAATGTCTACAGAACAAATTCAAGTCTAATGAATATTAACAAAATAATTTCAGCTTATTTTCAAAAAGGCATACAGAAATCATATAGGGCATGAGTATTTGTCGGAGGGAGCAACTTTTTAAATAAAATTCTGCCCAAAAAACTTAATCTCATATTGAAGTCAAAATGCTATTGCAATTAAAACCATTTCCAATTATTTGGTCCTTTAGAATCCAAATGATTATCTTCTAGAATACCGGTGAATGTATATATTTGCAATTGAAATATAAATAAACTATACTTTTGTAAATTTTTCTGCGCATCCTTTATTCTTAATCACCGTGCGATGCTAATATACGCATGGTTTTTATTATACGCATGCGCTGTCAAAGACAAAGGGGAATGGAGAAGAAGGTACAACAATGAGTTGTATCAGATATACCAGGAAAATAACATAGTAAAAAATGTCAAAATAGGGCGACTCAGAAGGATAGGACATGTCTTGCGAATGAGTGAAAACAACAATGTAAAAATGGTATTCAATGGAAAGCCGGAGGGATATAGAAGTAGAGGAAGACAAAAGAAACGTTTCCTAGATTATGTGCAGGAAGACATTAAACAGCTCGGAATTAGAGGATGGAGATCAAAGGCCTGGATAGGAACGAATGGAGACAACTTCTAGAGGAAACCAAGCCCGACACACGGCTGTGGCGTTATTGCTGATGATGATGATGCAAACATTTCAAATACGAGTGCCTATGCACATTCCTTAGATATTTTTACTTTTACTTTTGCCTTACTTTTGTACAACTGTGTACATGCACTTAATCCATTCACAATACTCGTGTATGTATGTATGCCATGATGGATCAAATTTTTCATTAGCTTTTGGCAAAAAAAAAAAAAAAATAAATTAATGTACTTTTGAAGAAAAGAAAAATATTTTAAAAGTTTTTCATATACTTTTAATGTATTTTTTTCAGTTTTTTTTTTTGATGCAATACAATATTGTTTTTTTTTGTTTTTTTTTTTTTTAAATTCATTTATTCAATTGTTTTTCATAATATTTCATATTTTTTTTTGTTGTTATCTAATTTATGTTTTCATTTTTTCACATTGTGTTTGAAAAACATAAAAAAAAAACTTAAAATTAAATTAAAAAATAAAACAACTATCAAACTACTGTAAAATATCCTATTTATATTTTTACTAAAAAAAAAAATAATAATAATAAAACATCAAATACACATACACAATCACAAATCATAATCATTTGTTGAATTATTCAATAAAAAGAATGCAAAAGATAGAAAAAAAATTTAAAAGTTTTTATATTCTTGATTTTGGTCCAGTCTTTTTTATTTTTCGTAAATTATTTTTTTCTTTGTTTTATAGTTTTTAGTTTTTAGTTTTTTGGATTAATAATGAAAAGAATTTTTGTCGCCAATTCAATCTGTTTAAACGCTGTTATACGGTATAGTAAAAAAAAAAAATAAAACAAAGAACAATAGAAATGAACATAATGAAAAAATCTAATTTAATTCTTTTACTTTTCTAGTAGCATATATTTATATATGCATGTACTTATTGTTATGTACATGAGTACATCCTTTTGTGTTCGTGTATGTTTGTATATGCTTTTCATTTTTAAATTCCCATGCATATACGAGTACTACTGCAGAAATAAAGTGGATTTATTTTAAGAAAAATTGAATTACATTTTAGAGGAGAAAATATTAAATTTATTTTTTTCAATTTTCTTATATGGATTGTGTAAAATGATTTTATTTTGCATATACATATGTAAGAGTATGGGAAAGTATTTATTATAACACCGATTCTTAATAAAGTTGTTATTATTCAATTGATTAAAGAACAAAACAGAAAAAACTTTAATTTAATAAATTAATACAGATTAATACAGATGTATATATAAATATAGGATAATAATATATACAGAATAATAATCCAACTGTGATAAAAGGTTACTAACTGGTTTTGTAAATTGAACAATGAAAAGTTACATTTACAATCTAGCCCAGATTACGTGCGACATTAGAATACCATTCACAATTCAGCGTAGATTACCGAATATTATTATATTCGAATATTGGAATTGGTAAATAAGCTTTTACCTAAATTGATAGTACTAGAAGGCCCAGAAGCCAATGGATGTCCTCAGTGATAACTGAATTAGAACAGCTAGGAGTGCGTTACTGGAAGAAAATATCTGAAGATAGGGACGCTTGGACATCGCTTCTTTTGGAGATGAAGGTCCTACTTAGAACTGTATAGTTCCACAATGAATGAAATAAGCTTTCAGCATAAATTTCTCTATCGCCAGCGTCAGATTAGAAATACGAGTATAACTTAATCGCAATCTCATTCTGAATTAATCTGGACTGCACAGAAAAAGGATATCACTATAGAATTGTACTTGAAGCAGTTATGAAAAATCTAATCTTAAAAGTAATCTGGGGTAGATTGTAAATGTGACTTAAAGGACAAAAATTACCTTCTCTGTTGCCAAAAAAAATTTCTAATCTACAGGAGGCAGGCTCTATGCAAAGCCAAAGACTGGAATAGTTTGTGGAGTCGAAGATGATGATGATGAAACACATTTACTCTAAAAGGTTAAAAGTTTTAAATAATGATACGAAGAAAAGTTACTAACACAAGCACATATCTAAAAAATTGACTTTTCTATATGAAGTCACAACATAAATGATTAATTTAATTTAATTTATTAGAAAAGAAGAAGTTAGATAAACTGCCCCCTTTCGCAAATCACCCCCTCAAACCCGTATAAATGATGGATTCAATTTAGAATTGAAAATATCAGATAAAATACATTTTACGTTAAGAATATGATTTCAATTACAAATTTTCATAATACCAACTTTTATAGTTTCGTACTTCTTATATTTAAATTGAAATATTTAATGGAAAATGATCCTTTTTTTTGAATGCCTTTTAAATAATAAAAACAGAAAATTAATAATAAATTTTATCGTAAATAGAAAATGTTTTAGTAAGTAAAATAAATTTTATTAGCTGCTGAATACGCTAAAATGCCAAAATAAAACAATAAATCCTGTAAAATTTGTTGACGAAACAATAAAAACAAATCGATTTACATATATGTATGTATACGTATTTACATAATATACCAAAAAACCAAAGAATGGATCTATATCATAATGTGTTTTAACCGCAACAGTAGTACCTTCGTTATAAAAAAAAAATTTTTTAAATCCATATGCGATAGCGGTAAGGATAATTTCAATGATGTAGAGAATTTGAATAAATTTTCTCAGAATTATTATAATTAATATAAAATGAATAAAAAGTAAAATACGCGCATTCATTATTTATTCATACAGTTAAATTTTTATTATGTATTTATTGTCGTACATAGAGTCAAATTTATTGTACATTACATAAATGAATGTTGGTTGGCATATGTGTATATATGTGGTACAATAACGCGAGCACTTAATATACAAAACAATATCATACAAATCTATGATTGTTTTCATTGATCTTGTCTGTTGTAATATTAAGAACATAAAATTCATATGAGTGTATTTATCTTATTTTTATATTTTTACTGTTTTACAAGGTAACCGGAAAGGGAAGATTATGAAAATAAAATTTTTTTTTTTCTTTTTTTATTTTCATTTTTATTTTATTTCCTATTTTTCTGCTAACATACAAGCACATATGTACACAATAACATCATCATGTTCGTATACATCGACATCATCAATGTCGGTTTTGAAATCATAAAAATTGATTTCCATTACCTAAAATTTAGTCAAAAAGTCAGCAAAAAAATTTTTTATATCTCAAATAATAAAAGGATAAATAAATATATAATCGCGTAAATTTTATTATGTATGTATATTATATGGATATAAATGTATATATTTTTTGTGTTTATTGTATGTTTTAAATCATGAAAAATAAAAACATAAAAAGATAAAAAAAAAATTGTATACATATCATATCATAGAGTGAAGAGTCCTTTTTCACTTCATTAGTATGATTTAAAAATGTTTATTTTACACATAGATGTGTATAATGTATGTCTATTTGTACATATGTATCTCAAAATAGACATTGATATAAAAACAAAAATTAATGACAGAATGAAAATGAAATAAATGTTGGTATATGCCTATGCATTAACTCATGTACTTTATATTTTTATAACATAGAGATACTAGTACATATACATACTTATGTACATAATAAAAAATAATACATAATACATAAATACACATGCCATATATGTAATAATAGACGAATTTATATTATGTGTGTGTGTAACATGAAAAGAAAAACAAATTTTTATATCTGTGAATTATAAATGCGTGTACATATATACGCACACCATATGCACTAACTTAGGCTACGTATACACGACGAGAGTCTTCGGACTCTAGATTCCGTTTTATGGAGACCAATATCTCAAGCACGTATACACGATAGGGGGACTTTGGTACCAGGATACCACAAAATTAGGCCTCCGGATATAAGACAATAGGAGACTCTTGGAGACCAGTCTCTTTAGTATATCTACACATGGAATACGTATTTGCGGTCTCTGGTTTAAATCTCAGGAGGACTATTTGATATTTCTAACAAGTTGAAATTGCTGCTTATATTATTATTAAAGGAAAAAAAAAAGAAGTGTGTGTGTAAAAAAGTGGATTAAAAAAAAGGTGTAAGTGGTGTTGTTGTGAAATTATCAAAAGAATTGAAAAATGAGGATGCAGTATTAGATATATAAAAACCCACATTTCTTTTAAACACCAACAACTAAATTAAAATGTCATTTTTAGACTCTAGAGTTCAAGAGTCAAATATCAAAACAGTTTGAAAACCAGAGTCTACTTGTGGAGTCCATGTCTTTTTAGAATACACGGCAGGACAACAAGACGGACTCCAGAGAACACTGGTCTCTTGAAATTTTGATGATCTCTTTGGTGTATACACACATCTCTTGGACTCTGGAGACCAAAATCTCTTGTCGTGTATACGTACCTTTATGTATTTGTGTATTACTTACATTTTTTCTATACGATATTTTATGATTTTTGTTGTTTTTTTTTATTTATTTTTTTTGATAAATATTTTATGAATTCAAATAAAATTGCATATAGTATGTGCTTGAATACGTATAGAAAAAATATATGAATATAAGGATATTTGCAAAAAAAAAATGTATTACATAATGTACATGTATATTTTTTTTTCAAATAAAATCTTTTTCACTTATATTTATATTGTTGTTTATATAAAAATGTTCATTTTTATTTCTTACACATATACACATACATTTTCATTTAAAATTTGTTATTATTGATGTTTTTTCTTTGTTTTAAGTACATAATACAAATATATACGAGTACGAGCACACATATTTATAGCATTTTCTTAACATTCTTATAACAAAGCAAAAAAAAAAAAACAAAACAAAAACTAAAATAAAACGAAAAAATCTATTATTTTAATTTACATAAATTATAAGCATTATATAAACCTATTTTATATGTATTCGATACGATGTACTATATTGCACGGAAAATATATATAAGTATAGGTAATAAGGATCTTCATTTGATATAATGTACGCGTAATATGTACCAAGGATTTTAATAGTTTATACCTTCATTTGTTTATGTATAATTACGATTATGTATATATAAGAATGATTCATATCCTTATATTTTTTTAATTTCTCTTATTTTTTTTTTTTAATTTTTTGTTTTTAAATTATTTATTTTTTATGTCAAGTAAATAAAAAATCAAGTTGAGTTTAAAATTAATATTTGTGAAAAAGATAAATAAATGTGAAGAAAATTTAACAAAAAGAAAACAAAAAAAAAAAAAATAAATATTATTCAAAAAATCAAGGATCAAAATTTCATTCTATGCATTTTATATTTTATTTTATTATTTATAAATATTTTAATTTTGTTGTTGTTTTATTTTATTTTATTTTTCTATTTGTTTATTGAATTTTTTTTCCTTTTGTATGTGCGTTATGTGTTTTATTTTTTAACGGACGATATTTTATGAATTATTTTTTTTTTTTTTTGTAAACAACGCAATCTATCAGATGAATATCATGAATTTTATCAGAAACAAATATAGATACATATTCATACATGTACATATATATCTATTGTTTCATATCATTTTTTGTATTTTAGTGTGTGTACTGTGTAGTATAGTATATCGAAATATGCTTATATGTATGTGTATACATTTTATATTGTAATTATACTTGTGGTTGATTTTTTTTTTTTTTTTTTATCATAATATATGATTGATAAATATTTGATAAATGAAAATTTAACGTAAATTTTTCGAGTATTTATACACATATCGAAAAAAGAAAAGCGAAAAAAAAAATAACTAAAATGAAAAACGAAAAAAAGATAAATAAAAAATAAAAGAAAAATAAAATTATAAAAGAAAAACAGGAAAAACTTTATAAATACGTTATATGCAATCATAAACAATACATATGTATATGTACTATATATACTATGTGTATCATATATACACATTTTTAATAAATAATATCGCATCGCATTATTATACATACATATGCATGTATAATATGTATAAGCTCGCATATGTGTTACATATGTGTGTAAAAATTATAAAAAATAAATTATACAATTGTACATCAAGGTATTTGTATATATAATTGTGTATAACTACATAATGTATTCATAATAATATAATTGTATATGTATATCTATAATATTATATATACTATGTGCATACGTGTAGGTATTCACATATATATCAAAATAAATTATATGGAATGATTTTTGATAGATTCTTTCACAAAAATGATTTATGATTTTTATGTGATATGAATTGGTTATGTTTAACATTTAATCAATATATGTATATACATACATACATCGTAGGTGTACAGTATACAAATACACTGCATAATACATACACATACATATATATATGTATGTACCTACTTTTTATGTAATCGATTTCTGGAAAATTGTAGATAACAAAAGAATAAGACAAAAACAAAAGAAAAACAATGTGAAACAAAATGAAATCATAAAAGTTTTAAAAAAATATACATATTATTAATTTTATGAATTATTTATATTTTGATTTGTTTATTTCCATTCATTATAGATTTAACATTTATATTTATGTGCATAATACGGAATGTGCAAGGGTATACATTCACATATTTTGGCCTTTAGTTGAATTTTTATTTTGAAAAAAAAAAAAAAATATTTTTTGCTTAGCCTGAAAACAAAATTACTTGAAAGATAGTACTATTATGTATATGCACGCATCGCTTACATATATGTACATGATACAATTGTATGTAGATATGTGATATGTAATTGAAAATACATTTTTTTCTATAATTATTGTAAAATCAATCAAATGAATTACCTAATAATAATCATAATAAATACATAAATGCTTTTTTATACTTACATATATAGTATGTATCTAAATATACTTTTACTTTTACATTCCTACTTTCTATTATGCTATTACTTTATTACATTACCATAGATAGCTTAACCATTTAGCTCTTATCATTAAATAATCACAGATAAATTTATTATTCATAGCATATGTGCACAAAGAATTACCTATAACATAACCTACAAGGAAAATAAATGCATGTGATTGTTCATTTAGATACTTATTTTAGAATTTCAATAACATAATAAGAGAATTCATTTAACAACGGTTTATCCGATTTACATATATTCTTGCTCTATGCAGTCTTACATCTCTACACTGTACGCTCTAAGTGTAAAGGAGAACAGGACAGTACGACGTCGAGTATATGGGGTCATTGGCCGGTTACTAGCAGTAGTAGGTAGAGGTGGAAAATACTATCGATAGTACTATCGTCATCACTATCAATGGTTTCCTATTATTGTTTCACTGCTAGTAGTATAGTAGCTGGTCCTGGTAAATACGTTTACGCTATGCTGACAGTATTTGACTCACATTCCATATTTCATTCATGAGAAAAGTTTGTTTTTCTTTTCTTTTAACACATTACACTTGTTTTACAGTTTGAACGATAGATAATATTATAAATATTGGAGAAAGAGAAATATACGTATCTCGCATCTATATAGTAAATGAAGGCGATATTGTAGTAGTACGATAGCATTGACTATATAATAATACATGTATTATTATATAGTCAATGACGATAGTACCTCACTCAGAATTTTCTCGTTTCTTCATTTTTGAAAATATTATTAGATAGAAGCAACGATGCAACGAAGCTTACTTTCGTAAGGTTTTTCTTACTTTCAGAACTTGACCTTACGAACTTACGCTCCCACGAAATTTCCTTACTTTTTCTCCAGGTTGATATTATTTGAAATAAGCTCTCTAATATTCAATTAAATGAATTGTGCAATTATGTGGTGAGAATTTGTATTGGATATTGGATAACTCAATTCTTTTCGTGTACTGTGTCAATCAATGCTCTTTAAAAGTCTCTGTTTTAACTTTAGTTGTATGGTAACACCACTACACCACTAATAATATCAAATGCAAACTATAACCTATAACATTTCTACTTTATCTGCTGAAAAAGTATAATGTCATTATGTCAAATTGTCAATGTCTATCAATATCTATGACGTTGTGTGTGAATTGTGATTGTTGGATAAATTTTTATATTTGTTTTATTGGACATAATTTAATTATTGCATTTTAAAGTCGTATCAACGCTGTATCGATATAATTGAATTTTTGTTTTTGTAAGACGAGGTTTCGTTTTTACATTCTTACATTTGAATTACCGATAAATTTGCGTTTTTTTTTTCAGTTCCAAAATGAGCCTTTTAAGGTTAGTAATTTGTATGTAACTAAAAGCACATGATAATTTTTTGAAACTATTACAGGTGGGTAACAAGAAAAAGAAAGATAACCGAAGATGAAGAGGCAAATAATGTTAACGATAATTCTACTAGTGTCAGGTACTTACTTATTAACCTAGTTATTGTTAATTTTATTCCTTTTACATAAATGCTTTATATTTAGTGTTGGCCAGGAAGACATATATAAAGAAAATGAAAAAACTGCAATAGCAGTGGGACAGGAAAAGGATAAGAATGATGTCAGGTAAATTAATCATAAATTAGGACAACAGGAAATTCTTCCTTAAATGAAATAAGTATATCATTTTATTATTTCATTTAGTTTTAAAAAGAATTATGATGATTTCAAAGACTGGTTAGTAAAGAAGGATGGGGAGAAAATATGCAAATTTTGTAATTCTACCTTAAATGGATATTACGCTCATTTTAAGAGGCACGCAGAAACTGAAACTCACATAAAAAATGTGGAAAGTTGTAAGTCGAAATTTTCTATAGAAAGCTGTTTAGTTGCTGAGGACAAACGATCTTTAGAAATGAAATACAAAGAGCTTGAAACAAAATTATGTTTGTTCGTAGCAGAGCATAACTTGCCTTTTAAATGCTTAGACCATTTAAACAAACTATTAAAAACTACAATTTCGGACTCAAAAATTGTAAAAGGGATTAATATTCATCGATGCAAAGCACAAAAAATTTTAAAAAATATCATAGGCCCAGAAAATGTAAAAAGTATTTCACAGCTAACACAAAAGGAATACTATTCATTAATTATCGATGAAAGTACAGATCTTACGTGTTCCAAAAATATCGCCATAGTTATAAGGGTTTTTAACAAAAGATCTTGTGATCGGTTTTTAGATCTTGTGCCCGTTACGAACTCTACTTCACAAGGTATCTTCGACGCAGTGAAACAATGCCTAGATAGTCACCATATACCATTTGAGAATATGTTGAGTTTTGCAGCGGATAACTGTTCTGTTATGATGGGACAATATGCCGGAGTTCAGGCAAAAATAAAGGACTTATTACCAAACCTTTTTGTACAGGGTTGCGTATGTCATATATTAAATATAGCTACCAAGACAGCATTTTCTCACATTCCGTCAGTAATTGAGAGGCTTTTGAAGGAAATCAATTATTATTTTTGCCATAGTTCTTCAAGAAAAAAAGAATTTATTGAATTTCAAGAATATTTCGGCACCGAAATCCATGTAATTTTACGACACTGCGACACAAGATGGCTTTCTAGAGGATTAGTCATATGTCGCATATTAGAGCAATGGGAACCATTATTGTATTATTTTCGTATTGAAAATTTCGAAAACGATTATAAAAAAACTGCTACGTTTATAGAAGAGTCATTAGCGGATATTAATGTGAAATTGTATTTCATATTTTTAAAATATGTTTTGAAACTCATTGATGACATAAATATTGAAATGCAGTCTGAGGACTACAAAATGCATATATTCATTCAAAGAATGACCTACTTATTCAAACATTTATGTAGAAATTTTATGAAAAAACAATATTTGGAAAAAACATCAATTAATCAAATAGAATTAAATG
The DNA here is from genome assembly GCA_951394055.1 of Villa cingulata. Taxonomy (NCBI): domain Eukaryota; kingdom Metazoa; phylum Arthropoda; class Insecta; order Diptera; family Bombyliidae; genus Villa; species Villa cingulata. Next base: position 29,420,445 of record OX596021.1, on the reverse strand, counting down.
AGGAAAAATACCATTTAAAGCTTAGTGAGGTGTATGGTGGAACCGAATTTGATGTGTATTTACTAAAGCATAAAGCTGACATAGCAGAAACAAATAAACAGGAGATTTTATCTGTGATAAAAAAGTTCTACATACGTTTTTGCGAAATACTGCGAGGAAAAATAAATTTTGATAGTGAAATATTAAATTTCTTTCCGAATTTTTCTCCAGTTCATGTTTTAGAAGGTTGTACTAATAGTATTACAGAATTCGTTTTTAAACTGTTTCCTGAACAAGAGCATAAAAATATAGCTAAAATAAATGACGAATACCGAGCTTTAGCAGATCACGAAGAACTTCAAAAATTCAAAAAGCTGTCTATCTCCGAATTTTGGGAAGAAATTGGCAATATCAAAAACCAATTACATCAGCCTGTCTTTTCAAATATTTATAAAATAGCTAAAGGAGTTTTATCGATTCCCCATTCATCTGCGACTGTGGAAAGAATATTTTCCCACCAACAACTTATTAAAACCAAGTGTAGAAATCGCCTTGCAGTTGATACTGTTTCTGCTTTGATAAAATCAAAAGATTTTCTACACGCCAGTGCATCATGCTGCTATAGCTGTAAATTGAATAGTGATATATTAAATCAAAATATCAATTTAAAAGAGAAAGAAGAAATAGTACTTGAATAATGTTTCTTTTAAATTGAATATTACTTATATAATTATTATTCAAATATCTTATTCTAATGTATAATCTTGTCCTAAAATAAAGAATTTTTACATTTTCTGTAAAACTACAGCTAAACTATTTTCTAAATGGTGTGTTAAGAACTTACTCCCTAAATATATTGAACTATTTTCATTAATTTTAATGAATATTTTTTCTAATTTTTTTATTTCTGTAATAAAACTTTCACTTGGTTTAACCAAACCACCTTCGGTTATTTGATCAACCCAAGTGAAGGATGAGTAATTTCCACTAATTTCATTGAAAATTTTCAATTTTTTTATTATATATCCTGCTAGGTACTCAATGGCATCATCTTTCAGTTCATTAGTTGATTCATCACATTCTTCTTCAATACAAATTTCCTCAGCGTCAGCAGTTTGTCTTTCAAACACTTCAAATGGAATTTCTTCTGAAATTTCTCGAAGTAAACTTCCAGTTAAATATTGTTCTTCATAAGTTTCATTAGTTTCTTGAATATTACTAAATGAACTTACTTGTTGAGTTTACAAATTTCATTTTTCATAAGGAAACACATCTTTTAATAGATTGTGAAATACGATGGGAAAATATCTGTGCAGCGAACTTAACTTTTTGTTTAGTAGCATCTTTTACATTCAAATGACGCTGGGTAAGCTTGTGGCATATTTTTAAATCGTTAGTTTGTAAGTTGATTAACTCAAATAATGGGGCAGAATTCACAATTTTACCATCTATAAGGAAACCATTATCAAGAAAATGAGTTCTTATCAAATTTAGGAGGTCAGGAGTATCAGCAAACACGAATATTTTCGAATCTTCTGCAACTGAAAAATATTGGTTTTCATTTGAAATTTGTAATTCCTTCTGAAGTCCTAAATTCGTAGGTGCCGTGTCGGATACTGCAGCCACTACAACATAGTTAATACTTTTCAGTTGCAGAATAATCGTTTTCAGAATTGAAGCATTCATTCGGGAATCAAATATTTTAATCAATCAATTATTTTTACAAACAAACCGAATTATGCCTGTGCAACAATTTGTTTGTTTACATTTGAACGAGAAAATTTACGTCATTTGACATTCAAAATGGCGATCATAAATATCTACCAGTATTACCTAGAGTTAGTATACCGTGTGTATACATGTAGTTTGGAAATTTGACGTTTCTGCTTACTTTTCAAAAAAGCAACGTAAGGTGTAAACTTACATTCAAAATAACATTCGTTGCATCCCTGGATAGAAGTAGTCTGTGGATATTTTTGATTTCCAAAACATTCCTCTTCAAAATCTGATTATCTTCATTTGGAAAATACAAGCCCTATAATAATCGAAAGAAGTGAAAAGCTTTTCTGGTTGAATAATAATCTGAATATTAAAGACAACCATAATTCGGCGGATGTTAAAATCTTAATATTAAATGTAAACGCTGTCAACTTTTTATCATCTGATCTCTATATACTTTGTCAAATAGAATTTGATATTTTCCATATTTAATGTTGTCATTATCTATTAAAATCGGTCGTTATCCATTTTATAATCTTTATTTTGGAATTGTAAAAATGTACAGTAGTACCTATAATAAGTAATTTAAAAAAATTAGTTTCTCATTAAAATGATTTTTTATTTATTGACAATAAACAAAACCAAATATGAAAAAGAAACCTCAGATTCTGTATTTGTGTTGTTGTTCTAAAAACCTAGACATAACATAAACAATATTTTTTTTTTTTCAGTTTTGTGCTTTATTTTATTGTTCATTATTTGTATGAGTATTTTATTGTTCTGGTTCCATACACATAGTATAAAATATGTTCTATTTAATGTTTAACAATTTAAAAGAATTTTATATGGATAACACATAATATGATGAATCCAAAAAATTGAAAAAATAAAACCCCAAAAATAACAACCTATTTTTTCACTATATTGTCCATATAAATTACGTACACTATATACACAAAAACAAAAAATACAAGTACGTGTATATTATACGAAAAAAAAAAACATTAAATTTAATACCAAATAAAAATTAAATGTTGCCTCTTGCATTTTTTTTTTGTTTTTTTTTGTTATAAGTATATACATATTCTCTTTTCATATGTTTCATTTTTGTTTTATATTTTTCTCTATTTTTAAGTGCCGAATAAATACTAGAAGAAAAAATAAATGAAGATGTATTTATAAATTTTTAATTTTCAATTCTTTCATTTCATTCTCAAAAAAAAATAAAAAAAAAAAATTTTATAACTAAAGAAAGATATCACTAGGAAATGTATATACGAATATGTATGCATTTTATGTTTTATTTTTATTATTTTTTATTTTGTTATTAAACTTATATCTTATCTGTTTGTGTATATTCTATACACAATTATTCGTAGACAAAGATAAAAGTGAGCTATGTATATGAAAAACGAGATATGTACATCAAATATAACTATGTTCTTTAATATTTATGAAGACGAACATATAAAGTGAAAATTGACAAAATGAAAAAAAAAAAAATCATATAACACAGAAGATAATACACACAAAAAAAAAAAACAAATGTAAACAAAATTATTGTGCTATAAATTTACTAAAATAAAAATAATTTGGAAAACAACAAAAAATAGAAAAACAAAACATGTAAACCGGGGAAAATGAAGAAATGAAAGTTGGAACTTGGGAGGAAAAAAAAATAGCATTTATCGATACGTACTTTCATACATAATGTACTTAAATGTACTTTTGTGTTTGTTATGTATACGTAAACGTATATATTATGTAGGTATTGTAGTAGAATTCATCAGGGAATATGATCAATTTGCAATAATGTATAGTATTATCGTCCCATATATAATTTGCAAGAGATGTAGTGTAGATTATTTTTCAATATTGCACACAACATGTGAACAAATAGTATAAAATAAATATTATACAATAATAAATCTATAAACATGTTGTGTTGACAAAAATTACTTTTACTTTCAGTTTATTGAGAATTTTTAATTTTATTACGTCTGCTATATTTATGCAGTAAGAATAAGGATATACGGTAGTACTTACATATTATATGTATGTATGTAATGTATCACACACAATGTATTTGATGGTAGAATCATGGTTAGATTTATTTATAAAATATAACATACGAACGTAAAGGTTTTTGGCGGGTCTTAGTGGGAGCGAAAGAGGGCAGATTATCTGAACTTCCCCTTTTTGTTAATCATTATAATTAATAATTACCCATATACAAATAATATGCACTTTTACGTATATACATATATAATGTGTGTATGTGTGTCATCTAAAAATTTATGATTAATAGAGATAATAATAAGACTAGACAGACATTTTTGGTAGTTTTGACGAACGATATTATATGAAAATCGAAGAATAAATTAAAATTAAATTTTTCAAATCATATGTAGATATGTCATACGTGATCATATCCAGAGTATGTATTGCTATATATGCTATATATTGCTATAATGTGGCATACCAATACTAACAAAATACCATGAATCCAATCATTCATCAATAAATGCGTTCGTGTAGAATATTAAATATTTTTAGCTAAATTTTTATCACGAATTTCGAACTTTGGGAACGAATGTAAAAATCAAAAAAAAAAAAAAAATATAAAGTATTAATAAATTTCATAATTAATAAGAAATTAATGTATGCACATATATATATGATTACGAAGAGCATGAATGTGTTTTTCTTCATAAATTTAAATTTATATTCTAAAGTTTTTTTCTTATTTATATTTTCTTTATCATTCTTGGTACATATGTACATAATATGAAAATAAAATTGTAAATTATGTCATGTTATGACTATGTGTTTCCTGATAATTTAAAAGTAAAAAAAAAAAAACAAACAAAAATTAATTAAAAACGAAAACAAAAAAAACATTAATAATTGATGAGAAAATGACAAAATAACATCTTATTCTCATTTAAAGAAAGAAAAAAGAGAAAATAAAATAAAAAACAAAAAACATTCGTTTTTTAAATGAAAAAGAACATCAATTTTTCTTTTAGTTTGTTTTTGTGGTTAAATTTATGTGTGTACAAAGTGAAAAAGAAAGGAATGTTTGGTTATTATTGAGAGACAAATATCATCATGTACTGTATGCTTTTATTTCATTTGTTTGTTTTTTGTTTCGTTTTATTTTTAGTTTTTTATTTTACATAATTTAACATCTACAATGTGTACGCACTGTGCATATACATATGTATGTATAATCTAATCCGTATTTTTCTGTTTAAAAAATATAAAAGGAACAGAAAAAAACAAAAAAAAAAGGCAGCAAAAAAACCAAACAGTCAACCATAAGTTTAACTCGAATATAGGATGAAACACGTACATACGTATATATGTAGTAACATCACTCAAATGTCAAATAACGTTTATTGAGACACGTGTCAGGAATGTTAAATTTTCAATTTGTTCTTGCTTTTTTTTTATTATCATATTATTTATATTAAGTTTTTTTTTTCATTTTTTTCCACCTATACGTATATACCTACTTTCTTGGTTTTAAGTTTTCGTTATCCTTTCAAAAATAATATCATATGAATATGAATGCGTTCAGTTTTTTTTTTTTTTCAAAAAAAAAAAAAATGAATAAATGAAAAGAAAAGTTGAGTGAATGTATGTATGTATGTATAAAATATGATAAAAGGATTAAAACATTTACATAATGTAAGAATTTTTTTTTTTTTTTTTTTTTGTTATTAAAAGAAAAAGATTTGCAGATTAGTGACAATCAACTAAAATCTTCCTTAAATAAAACATAAATCATTTGAGTTGTAAAATGATCAATAATTTTTAAATTTACTTCTTTCTATAGTAGAGAGTGTGATGAACTAAAACTATTGCTCACGGTAGCGAATTTACTGATTAAGCGCTCTTGGGAAACACACGAAGTTTCAAAATGAAAATTCAAATTCAATATTATGAGGATCATATATATGTTTGGTGGCATTCATCATCGGGCACAACTTTCGTTTTCATTTGGATTATCATAATCCAATCCATCTTATATCTTATATTTTTTTTTTCTTTTCAATTTTTTATCTTTTTCAAATAATTTTCATGCTCAATGAATTATAAAATTTTATGTGGTAACCTCAAATAATTCTTACGTTTTTTAAGTGAGTATTTCATACAAAAAAAAGAATAATATCCGACATATAGTACAATAAAGATATTTATAAAAATTGAAATCAAATTAAAACTTATATATGCATAATTTATTTACATATAGATAAGTATATGTATTTATATGTATCTATACATGAAATCATGCATTAATTTTCATTCTTGTTATTATTAAAGGAAAAAATAAAGTTTTGTACACATAGCTATTTGTTAGATGTTGTTTGTAGTTATGTTTTGGTTTATGTTTTATAATACATCTCCATGTAAACATTATGTATGTATAAGCAAAAAATTGCAAAGGAGAAAAAATATAAAAGTTATTTTTAATTTTCCGCTCTAATATTATTGTTATTATTATTATTATTATTTTGTTTTTATTACATACATACATCGTTATTATATAATATAAGTAAATTCAAATATAATACATACATAAATGTATTAATATAGTATGTAAACATACACATAGTACATATATAAAAATTGATTATATTAGTCGATCCTTTTTTATGCATGCATTCTCAATAATTACAAGTACACAGTTATGAATCCTCTTTATATTTAGATATAAGCTATTTTTTTATATACATACATATATGTACGAGTATACGATATACGTATATACATATTATGAAAGTTAATGGATTTGATTGATTGAAAATTCTTCAAAAAAGACTACAAAAGAATTAAAAAATGATAAAGAAAATTTAATGAAAATTGAAATATGTAAGTATATAGAAAAAACATAAAGAAATATAATATAGAACAAGTCATTATCATAACACTTGATTTTGTTGTAAAATAGTTTGTATATGCGTATATCATTTGCGTTTTTACTAGATGAATAAAGCAACACACAAAGTTATAAGTTAGTATATAAAAAAAATAATGAAATTATTAAAAGTCAAGTACACAATAAAACATAAACATTTGAGCTGTTCGAATTTTTTATTCTGCTAATAACATATGTATAGTTAAAAAAAAAATAATGTAAAGATAATGCTATATAGTAATGTATATTTTCAAGGATATTTTCCATTTGATAAATAACTAAACTACACTATATGTGATAATGTGAATAATAATAATAATTTAAAAAAAAAAAATCTAAATCAACATTATAAATTTTAATTGCAAAAATAATTTTGTATAAAATTATTTATAAGAAATATACATAGATGCACATAATTTTTAGCAAAAATCATCGCCAGCTAAATATCTATTACCACAACACTAATGTAATTCACATGTACATATGTATGTATATCTACTGTATGTGAAATAGAGTTGTACTGAAAAACTAATGACGATTGGTCGATGGTTCATTGGAGATAAGCCATTATGTTATTTTGCTGAATGTGTATATGTACTTAAAATTTTTATATTTTTATTTATGTCATTCTATATCCGTAAATGTATTGGTTTTGTTGTTGTTGTTGTTGATGTCATTTTGTTTTTTTTTAAAGTCTTGAAAATAAAGTGCATTTCATACGTTCAATTTAGTTTTCTCGACTTTAATCCCTTTTTTACGTTAAGATTTCTTATACATTTAATATTTAGTCACATTATATTTAATGTTAAAACATTTTACGTTTAAGATTTATTTCAAAAAAATTGATTTTAAAAAAACATTATATAAAAAAAAAAATTGTAAAATAAATATAAATTTTTAGATTATGTGAATTTGTATTTAATATATGCTAACTTAATACTCATAAGGTATGATTGTGCATGTATACTATATTTGTGTATACTAATGTGATATAAACAACAACATATCTATTTTTTTTTAAATTTTTATTTAGCAAAACTAAAAAAAAAAAAATTTAAAATAAAAAATCTAAAATATAAATAATATAAGTAATACATTCCTGCTTCATTTATACTATAAATCCTTTCTCGCATATACGAGTATTTTATTTGAAAAGCTATGGTATATATTTTAATAAAGTTTGATAATAAATAAGTTATGTGTACATATATTTACGTTTTATGTATTAGTTGAATTTAATAATAATTTTTACAGTAAAAAAATCAATATAATTCCATCAATATAATACATTACATACATACACACATACAATTATTATAATGTGTATGCAGAAATAATACATATAAGTATTTGAATCTATAATTCTATCATTAATCATTAAAACTCAGTGTTGTCTTTGTTTCAGTTATACATACATACGCACATAAATAATTCACATATTATATTATATATGTGATTAGGTATACATAATGATTTATCGGTATACATATAGGTATTATGGTAGACTGTAATTTAGTCCTGTGATGGTTAAAAAAGCTTTGCACAAAATACCTAAGTATTTATTCATTTCCTTTTTCTTATACATGTGCATACATAAATACTAGTATTTCCTTTTTTTTTTTATTTTTTTAATAAACTTACGAGTACATCCATTCGAGAGACCTTGCCCATTACCCATTACCCATTAATAATTAATCGCTTATTTTATTCATTCATTTTTTATTTATTTTTTTATTTTATTTTATTTTTTGATGTATTTGTGACGATAAATTGATGTGTATTTGATTTTTATTTTTTATTCTTTATTCCATACATATTTTATATTTTGTATAATGTAATTACATATAAATTTATGTGTTTGTTTTAAATCAGGACCATGCTTTCCTCCTATTTATATTTAATTTTCATTTAATTTTCGATTAAGATTAAAAGATTAAAAAGAAATACCATTCATTATGTTTTTTTTTTTTTAATAATTTACTTTTTTTCCTCAAAAAAAGGAGAAAGATATATATATAGAGAGAGAGAGAGATAGAGGAAGAGATAAAAAAAAGAAAAACAGAAGCTTATTATAAAATAAATTTCAATAAAATTATATTTAAAATTTCCTTCATTAATTGTCTCTTTATTTATTTTAAATGTACATTATTTATATTTACATTTTTAATATAGTACATTTATATAAATATCTACGATATGTATGTATATAAATGTATATAGACATACAAACATTATATGTATTACACATTAAAATGAAATAAATGAAGTGAATAATTTGTTTTCTTTCACATTTCTCGTCCATAATAAATTACTTATCATTATTTACGTGTACACTTCAATTACAAAGTAAATTAATAATAATGAGAGAGAGAGAGAAAAAAACAAAACAGAAAATAAGAAAACAAAAATTAAAAAATAAAATACAAAAAAAATATATATATAAAAATTTCTTCTTTTTTTCTTTATTTTCATCAGTATATAAACTCTAAGAATTTGCTTACATTCTACAGTACGTATTAATGCATAAGAATTAATAATGATTAATGATTTCTCCAGTTTCTAAAAAATAAAAACAAAAGAAATGAAAAAAAGGACTTTTGAAACAATTTTTTTTTTTTTGTATTCAATGCGGATTGTATGTTTTTAAATACATGCGTAAATAAATATTTTGTTTTTGCAACTATTGCAATTTTTTTTTACATAATATTGTTACTTACTGTTACTTTGACAATATAAATTATGGATATATTGTTATAATTTATTTATATAAAATATATGTATGTATAATATGTACTTTATAATTTGTAACATCACTTACATTAATTCGTAATAATAAAATTCGACAAATAATGACATTACGATTTCAACAGGTCGATAACTCAATATTAGTTTTTTATTATACATCGTGATTGTTCTGTCACACTTCTCTATACCTAGCTGTAGACATGTATTACATTATCCTTAGATTTGACGATATACCATATCGAATGTAACGCTGAAAAACTGACAATAAAGATAAAAATTATTTTTTCTTTTTCTATATTAAATACAATAAAAATAATAATAAAAATAGACAAAAATGATTGTATGATGATTTTATTAACTGCAAATATACTACCATAATGACTTTAAGTCACGATACATTTTTCTAACATTAAAAATGTGGAATAAAAAAACAAAGGAATCATTTTTATGGGGTTCCTTTTTTGTTAAGGATTATTATTGAAATGAAATTTCATTAAATCGTATATCGCATTTTCAAATGAATTTATGTGGTATAAATACAATAAATATTGTCCCATTCACAACATTTCTACACGGCTATTATTTGATCAATTATTTTAAAGTAATTTTTGATAAAAAATATCATGATTCACTTTATTTTTCAGATTATTATTTAAATTTTTGTATTCATTTTTTGATTTGATTCGATATCAACAATCTACAAGTATTAAATGAAAATGTTATTTACTAACCTTATAGAATCCACATACATATAATTACATTTTGATTATATACAGGCAAATTTTTTTTGTATATTATTTGTATGAATTCTAAATTACATATGTACGTATATACGATTATATTATTTTTAACAGATTTTTATTTGATAATTTAGTAGTGCATTGTATTTATATAAAGTATATGAGGTATGATGAAATGCTTGCAAATGACCCTAGTCTTATTACATCCTGTAATTTCCTGTATCTCGTATACTTCTCATGGTGTATTGTGCGTAGTACAGTACAGAATAAGCATAAAGAGTGCAAGAAAACGAAACAAATAATGAAAATAAGTACATAAGTGCATTGTATGCGAGGTTTACTGCTAGCTAAGCTACTGGCCTACTACTGTACTCGTTTACCTTACTATAGTTTGCTGCCAATAAACTCATTGCTAATACCTAATACTTATTGCCTCTTCCTGTTTCTTGTATACTTTGTATGATATGTAGTGCTTAGCGTAGTGGTAGAACAATCATAAAGAGAAAATGAATATTTCTCATGAATGAAAATACTTTTACACGGTATGCAAGGTACTGTAGCTTATATCGTACTTCTATATTTAGAAGCCAATAACCTCATTGCTACTACTTACGGTCTCTTCCTGTTTCTTGTATATTTCTTATGGTATATAAAGCAGAGCAAAAATAACGAGAAAATTAATTTTTTCTCTTCAATAAAAATACGAGTATATGGTATGCTGTATAGAGTAGATAAGGTATGATGAAATAAAACACGTTTCCCGGTCTCTTCATGCTATGTGATCTCATTGTGTCGATGTACATTTTATATATATATGTATTGTAGTCTATTGCATTAATTATTATTATTAATTAGATATTTTTGTTTCCTAAAAAATGTAAAATCATATGATTTGTGATTGAAATGATTTGGTGATATTAAAATTAATTTAAAAAAAAATGGTAGAATTGGTTAAAAACATTTTTAAACTTTATATTGTCTGTTGAACAACAGTTGACACAGTGACGTCACTTTCTCTCTTAAAAATCGACTGACATACCTTATCTACACTACTATATATACCACATACCAAGGTGTAGTGTAGAAAATTATTAAAGAATTTTTTCAAAAATATTTTTTGTTCGATTTGTAGTTATTATTATATGTACTCGTATTTGCATTTATTTCAGCGTACATATTATGATATTTCTTTCTATATAATTCATTCAAAAAATGTTATTTGAAACAATTATATTTAAGTAATAGGTCTAAAATTATATATCATCACAAATAAAATAATATGTATGAACTAAGACAAGTCTAGACATTTTGACGCTGACTGACTATTACTTCAAATTCTACAAAAAATTAAAGAATTTTATTTTTGTCTTTTTTTTTATATTTTTATTTTTCAAAGGTCAATGAACATATATTTTCTTTTTCAATAATTATGTTTTTTTCTTACATTAATCATTATAACATATATATGTACCACGTACCACACAATAATATTTTTTTTGATGGTTTTGAAAATGATATATCCATTCGAAAAAAATCTTTTTTAAATGTTATATTATGTATATATGTACATATCTAAATATGTATGTATAGATAAATATAAAGTACAAATTTCCACCCTAATAATATGTACATTAAACTACATTCATTATAGATCGAATTATAAGATTGAAAATTAAGATTTTCATATCAACTACACTACACGACGCTACTATAATAATAATTACTATATACACATATGTGCACACATTTAATATATTACAATGTATATATACTAATAATGAATATAAATTCATATATTACACATGTATTTGCGTAGGTAAGTGAAATCAAATAAGTATAATGAAAAATTTCAATTTAATACTAAGCATAAATACGAGTATAATTGAAATGAATTTTACGTTTATTTTTCATACAACAGATATTTTACTTATTTATTTATTTATTTATTCATTAATATTATTGTTGGTTGAATCATTATATACGTACAAAGTACATGAATATACATTTATGTATGTAATGCATTTATTTATATTTATAAGGACACAAAAATATATTGTAGATATTTATATACCTATACATATTCATTTATGTACAGACACATTATACAAATATAGTTGTTATTTTAGAATATTCTTTGTTGTTATTGTTTTTTTTTATTTTTTTTATTTTTGTATTTGTATTTCTTTTATGTGTATACAGCAAAATTGCAATTAATTTAATTTAATTCATTAAGATATCGATATGAAGCCTCAACGTGCGTGTTATATGTTGATTAATTTAATCAAGCGTTAAATTATATTGTTTCCATTTGGTAAAGTGACATGAACAATGACATATTTTTATTAAAAAAATATACATTATATACATATTTACATATATCTATGTATGTATATGTACGTAATTATATAAAAGAAAATGAAATATATAATATCTATGTAAATTAAAAATAATAATATAATGAAAAAATAAAATAAAAATATATTTACGAAAAATAAATACTTATGTACAACAATAACATTATGTACATACATATGTATAATTGTATATCATTAACATATACATATATAAAAGTATATTATATAAGAAGAAATTATATATTATGTATAAATATATACTGAATTTACGTTTAGCACGAGTATCATATAGTTACTATATATACATTGATATAAGAGTATATAAACGAAAATATATGTATAGTAATGTAGCTTTATGTACATTTATTAAATATAATGACTTAAAGGACAAAATATAATACATTATATTATACTCTTGTGTAATTGTAGAAGTTTATCATAAAATAATGTACTCATATGTATGTACGTATGTTATATTTTATATGCATATTCACGTATGTATACGTACGTACAATCTACATATACATAATGTATGTATACATATGCATGTTGAAAATAAAACAATGAAAAAATGTCTACCTTTTTGCAAAAATGTTTTCTAATCACGAAACATTTATTATTTTCATACACTTTGTTTGATTCTTATCATTTTTACATACATTTAATTCAAACGTATTACACATGAAATACAAAGGTGTTATACATGATTACATAATAGCCATCAGAATATATAAATAGAGAAATATGTGGATAAAATGCATTACATGAATTATAACTATATACTATACTATAATGTCCACATACCATTATGTATATTCCATTATACATAAGTATATGTACGTACGTAATTTTTTATATAAATGCATAAATGTATATTCGTATATAAAGCATGCAAATTTGTATACAACATATATTACATATGGATATGAATGTTTAGTATAAAAGTATATATGTATGTATATTATAGTATATTATATGTATGTATTCTCATACACATACATATATACATTTACGTATATAGCATTATAAAATAATTAATGCTTGAAATGAAATATTTTTAATTGATTGTAGGTAACTCGTATATACACTCTGTTTGAATAATTTAATTTCGTATTTTAAAATAATCAAATGCAGTTGTACCTGGTAGAAAATTATAATGTAAACGTGTTGGATTGAATGGATATGCAGTAGTAGTAATATAATAGTACGAGATATGTACTTCATATTATATTGTTATTATATACATAATTATATATAAATGTACAATTATATTAAAATCCTTATATATGATACATACTTTTATATACAAATTTAGTTCATCGTGTATCCCAAAGATTAAATTTTGTGGTATTTTTAGGATCACACAAATTAATATATATATGTACATATAGATATGTGTGTATGTATGTAGTTATACAATTTTATTAAATCTATATACATACTATAATGTGCGGATGAAGTGTATTCGTATTTCGATAAAAATATATTTTCGTAAAAATAAAAATAAAACAAAAGACACAAAAAATTTAATTGAAATATGTTACGAATAGGTCGGTGTACAAAAAGGATATAATATAGATTTTTTTTTTCTGGTCGTGTATTTTAATTGAAAACATAAAATTTATTGCATGTTATTTGCAAGTTATAATGATCTGATAATTTCATACATACACAAAATTTTGATAAAACAAATGAATAATTGATTTGAAAAAATAATGAAAAATAATAATATAAGATATGAGTGTAATTCCTACTTTCCAATTGAATGTTACACATTTTTATAATTAGTTATTTTTTTTTTTAAATTAATCTTTTTATAAAATTTTGTCTGTTGAAATCATTCATAATAATTACAGTTCCGAAAAAAAAAATTTGTTTGTTACCATCATTAATGAAAATTTCATTTCTATAATCTCTCTTTAAAAAAGGATATTTATCTCTTTTTATGTATCAAGCGCAGAAAATTATTGGAAAGGCAAAGTGCTGCCATAGCTCTTACAATTTATTATGAAAAATAAAGTACATTATCGAATGTGACCAATAAAGTTTGAATTATATTTTCAATCCTTACAATGTAGATACATTCAATTTATATTCTCTTGTAGAAATGTATTTAAAATTCTACAGAGAAAGGGGTAAAATCAAATTAAAAGAAATATAAAAAACAAAACTATTAATGACTCTGTTTAGTTAAAATAATTTCGAAAATCATTTTATAAAAGATAATAAATAATTAAATTTATATATGGCAGTTCTGGAACGTGTTGAATACATTTTCAAATTTAAAGAGAACATTATCCTTTATGTATGAAGAGAAAATTTTATATTATTTCCAGTATTTCCAATGTCCTGTTTTCATTTTTATTAAAAAAATTGTGAGATTGTGTGCATAACACGTCAGTGGAATGGGTATTGGGTACACATTTTTTATTTTGTATGTATATGTGTAAAATCCTTTTTTTTTCATAATGTACATATATATTTAAGACTACATACATAGGTACAGTAATATTCTCGTATGTACATACATAGAAGTACATATTATGTACGCTATGCTTATGTTTTGATCAGAAAAACTTTATCAACCTTTCACCTCTGTCCTATTACTCGATCTGTTGCCTATCATAAAAAAAACCTATGTGGCTTTAAACTTTGACCTGATATTTATGTATATATATAGAAATATAAATATGTTATTATATCCTATCAATTTTATTTAGGCTTAAACATTTTTTGTTTAAAATTGCGCAGACATTTTTCATTTTTCAAATACATTTCATGTGAAACATCTAACAGATGAAATTAAAATAAATTTTAATAAGGAAAAACTATAAAATATATGCATATACAATTATACGTATAATAAAATCTATCAAATAAAAAATTAAACTATCTTCAATTATTAATAATTAAGTATAAAATTCATTACTTATGTACATATATCCATTTGTATGTACATAGTTATCGTAGATTCAATCAAATTTTATGTTTGCTCTACACCTTAGAACGGAACTCTATAACAAACTGTTTCGAGGACATTCAACAGATGAAAAGAATATTAAATAAACGCGAACAAATGAAAATAAATTTTGGTAAAATTACATAATATACATATGTATATATTTGTTTTACAGAGAGAGTGTTGTAAATGTGTAATACAATACACCCACTCCTAATACCGTGATAATATGTACATATGTACTCATCATTGATTAAAAACAGTACAGTGTATGAGTTTGAGTATGAGTATGAGTATGACCATTGCCATTTAGTTACATTCACACATTCATATTCAGTCTAAACATAATTTTTTGTATATCCATTCCATTTCCATTTTCCAATAAGGATACCAATAAATTTAAAAAGAGATAATTCTCTTTTCGTATATAGACGCAATACGGATATCGATATCAGGAAATTCATTGGAAAATTTCTAATAAAATATGTTTTAGTTGAAGAGAAAATCATTCAGGACGACGTACAGGAATAGGACAATAAATAGAATCAACAGTGTTTTGTGTACTTTACATATATATATATTTCTCATTTAATTCACCACCTTTAATAAAACATCGTCCTTGCAACTGCAGACAAAAATATCATCATCATTGCTTTTGTTGCTTCCGGTTTTGTATTGTATGTATGTAAGTATATTGTATATATTTGTATGTTTGTATACTTATGTTGCTTATGTATACTATAAATAATAATAGACATGTATACGAAGGATGAGATTTTCATATATCCTCATCCATATACACACATATAAATATTTTTATGTACGTATACAATGAGGGTGTTACAGAAAATTTTTTATGTATTTTTCACATGTTCAACATCACTAGTCTAGTATCTCTTCATATAAAATTTCTGTACACATGAATTCAGTATTTTTTGTATGTTTTTGTAGTAGATAGATTTTCTGTTAGGCCGATATTCGAATTCGAAATTGAGTTTATAGGTTTTTGGCTGGATGACTGTACAATAGTATGTACATTGTACATGTATATAGAGATAAAAAATTATATGTGTTTATAATGTGTTGTATTCGGTTCAGTTCAGTTTTGTTCTTGGTGGGCTTTCTATTTCTTCTCTCAATCCTCGTATAAATGAGTATACATACGTAACGTACGTATTTTGTTATATGGTTGGTGTGTACTGATTTGATACACATACGTACTATTTTATATTTATATGTATGTACGGCTACAGAAATCAAGTAAAAGCAAAAGCAAAAGCAAAGGCAAGCATCAGAGCTAAATAATATGCTTGTTATATAGAGGAGCTCTACTAGGTAGCAGGCACAGGCACATAACTTGCACAGAACAACCAGCCAGCATTTATTGGCACAGTTTTCCTTGTTTCATCACAGTTTACGTTTACGGTTGTTGTTTTAGTTTAGTTTTAAACGGCAGTTGTTTGTTGTCGGTCACAAAATTTTTTAAATAATAATAATTATATTCTTGTGTATTATATTGATTATGTAGGATACATTACATACCATAAATATATTTATGTAGATTGTGTGCGAGTATATATTTTGTGTGTGTGTGCTGTGTCATTCACATATATTATACATATATTAAATCTGAACTTAAAAAAATAAAAAAGGATCAATATTAAAAAAAAAAAAAAATTAAATATACTATATAGTAAATACATAATCAGATGTATATAAGTGTATGTACATATATGTACACATAATGATGTACTAGAATGGATTTAGAAATTTTGCTTTCGTATAATAATTTTATTTTATTTGATTATTATTTTCCTTTCAATTTTGTACAATCCTTATGCACTTAAATAGTGCTATACATAATATTGTGTGAAATTGATTGCCAAGTACATATCAATTTTAATGGATTTGAAGATATTGTTATACCAATCTTATTGTCCTTTATAAATATTATGTACATACATTGATAACGTGTCTTTTTTTTTTTTTAAATTCCTATTGAGTTCCAATTAATAGTATTTTTACATTTTTTTTTGTTGTTTTGCTTATTTTCGTTCTTTACTAGAGTTTCTCTCAAGAATAACATAAAAAATATAGTTTATTAGATAAAAATATAGTGAAAAAAAATGTATTAAGAACATTTTCTGATTGTAGTGCACTAAAAAGAAATGTGTGTATTTTTTTCTAACTAATTCTTAATAATAGTAGTAATATGGTATAATATACTGAAATAAGATTCACATTAAAATGGTCCTTTTGGTTTTACATGCATACAAACATACATATACATTATAAATACAAGTGTATCGATTAAATTAAATTTTCGTTCTTATTGTTGTGATCAACTAAACTATCCTTCACTACACTATATGTATGTGTAGATATACGATATAATATAGAGAAAAGCTTTTGGGAAAAAAAATTTTCTTTTTGCGAATTTTGCACATTTTTGAACCAACAAAAAATATAAAAGGAAAAAGGAAAAGAAAAATTGAAATAAATTTTTTTATTGTATGTTCAATTAAGTGTAACATTTAAAGAACGTGTTTTAGGACACAATGTAGTGTAAAAAAAAAAAAAAAACAGCAAAACAATGTAAAAAAAACGAAAGAAATTGATTAAAAATTTGAAATTAAACCAAAACAATAAAACAAAAGAAAACAGAATTGAATAGAATATATTTAGTATAAAAAGGAAACAATAATACGAGAAAAAGTGGAAAATTAAATTTTCACAAATTAAAATATATTAAAACAAAAGAGTGAAAATAGTTTTGGTGGTATTTGAAAGAAAATAAAAGAAAATAATTCGAAATTACTTATAAAACAAAAATAAGTACAAAAGTAAGAAAAATTAAAGCAATAAATTAAATAAAAAAAATACAAGAAAATCAAATCAAGGAGAAAATAAAATAAAATTGAAAAGAAATAAAAGGAAATTGCGAAAAGAAATTTTTGATCGTTTTTTTTTTTCTTTAATGTTTATTGAATAAAAAAGTAAAGTAGTAATTTTTTGTGTGTTATTTATAAAATACGAGTATAAAGAATTTGAATTTAATAAAAAAAAAAAAAAACGCAGGATAAAATCACTTGTTGGATTACACATTTTCCTGTAGTAATAATTCTGAATTTAAATTACATACAAATATACATTCTTATATTATATAGAAAACTTTCTTACTCGTGTATTGAATGTAAGTCGAACTATATATATTATATATTTTTTGATAAACGTTATAAAATTTCTGCTTATATATATATTTTTTTCCTTGTAATTCTAGGATTAATTTAAAATTTTATTGCATTTTATAATTGAAATTTTTGTATTTCTATATCCATTTCTGTGTAAATACATTTATTTAAATTTTGTCGTTTTTTTTTTTCCATAAAAAAGAAGAATAATTTTTTTTGCGAGGATTAAAAATTCAATTTTACACGTATTTCATTTCATAATCTATGATTTTTTTATATTGGTTTTTGTTTAGGGATTATTTGGTAATAAACTATAAAATCTATTTGTATATACTTGTACACTTTCGAACACCTTTACATAATATACAAGCATAAATCTCGTTTATAACTTTTAAATAAATATGAATAAAAGAGGCTTTTGGATATACATATGTACATATTTGTTTTTATTCAATTTTCATTGTAAAATTTTTTGAATTTTTTCTAAATACTGAAATATATTTACATACATATATGCGATCGTCTATCAAAAAAAAAAAAAAAAAATGAAGAAGATTAATTTTCAATAAAGCTCTAATAACACTTTATAACACTTCACAAATACAGTGTACCTACCTGAATTTAAAATAAATAATCGCATTCTCATTTATACTCGTATACATTATAGGTATATGTAGGAGTATGTAGGAAATTTAGAATTAGTGTCATTGACACAGAAAAATTTCAATAATCCTTAACATTATATGCACCATCATGAATAAGACTATATAGAAATTCAATATATCTGACTGGGAAATTGTATTTAAACATGTTTTTACTTTGTATTAAATTTTGCAAAATATTTTTGTAAACATTTAAATTTAATTTAAATTTCCTTGAACTTTTCTTTATGTACGAGTATATATAATGAAAATAAAATGTTGCAAATAAGATATAGCTAGATAAATTCTGTGAATTAATTTAGATTTCACGTTTATCATGAGTCAATATACACATTTACTATATTACACCATATTGCCAATATTAAATTCAGTTAAAATATAGCAATAATGTTTAATTAAAAATTTTTCCAATTTATATTATTTATGTTGGGTAATGTGTATATTTAACTCAACATGGTTGGATAATATTATACTTAAACATGTAAATTTGTATAAATACATTCTACTTTTACTTATGTGTGAATGTGTAACTATACGTACAGGTAATTCAAAATTGAATTGCAGTATAAATTCTGATATCAACAATACAACGATAATAATAATAATAATAATAATCAACGTTGTATATACGTATGTATAAAGTAAATAAACAAATAGTAATATGTTTACATCTTAAATTATTATTTACTTAATGTAAGAAGAGTGTGAATAATAAATAATGTATACATTATGTGTACAAGATATTTCAGATACAAATACATACATATGCATACATATAATGTGTGTATATAATGTACTATATATAAGATCGTTAATCAGATAATTTTGAATAAACATTACAAATTGATTTATTATTTAGTATATATATAAGTATATACATATATACATATACACGTTATATGTATATGCATAGTAATTTAATATATTTATGAGGAGTAAATACATATACGTATACGGCATTATATACATATTTAGTTGGTTAAGAAAATTAACAGATGCTGATATTCTTGAATTTTATGCGATCTTTGCAAAATATATATACTTATGTATACATATATCTTAATCTATACTCTATATTATCACTGTTAGTATAGTGTCATGAATGAAAATGTCTCTAATTAAAAGAATAAAAAAGGAAAAAATTTAAAATATAAATTTGTTGTTTTGTTTACTAATTTATAATAATTTTTAAGTTCTTAAATATATTCATATAGTATTTAACATTATTATAATATAGATAGACAATTTATATTATCATTGTATTTGTTGTTTTATTAAAATAAAATTAAAAATTTCCTTGCGCATATTTGATATTATAATAATTGTTCATGGATTATTTATATATCTACTATAATTAAATATTGCTTCATTTATGTGTATGTATAGATATATGTATATTTACGTATTTTTTTTTCGAATATCATTTATTTTAAAAATTAAATCATAAAATAAAATGAGAAATGGAGAACAAAAAAAAAACAAACAAACAAAGAAATAAAACGTAAAATCTAGAGAATAAGAAAATTCAATTTTTATAAATTCTTTCTTTTTATTCGTTTTCTTGTTGTTTTTCTTTTCTTCTTCGTCATCTTGGTATTCTTATTATTTTTATATCATAACTTTGTTTCTACTATTTTTTTGGTATTTTATAACTATATTATATACATATTTATTTTTATACTTTACACACTATACATTTTTATGAATACATACGTTTACATATGCGTGTAGAGTATAATATATTTTTAATCTCCGTTTTATAAAAATACAATTTTCCATGAAGATTATGTTTTTTTTTCTTCTGTTTTTCTTATGACTCAATATTCAACTGTTTGAAAGTTTTCAAGTAGAAAATATCGTTTGTTTTGTTGTTTTTGCATTTATGGTAGAATATGGTACAGTATAAAGTATAGTATTTTATTTTTATTTTTATTTTTTTTTTTTTTTGTATTTTTTGTCATGTTTAGTTTTTGCAAACTCTTATCCATATATACAGAGACTTGTATATAACTTCCTTTTATTTTTTTTTTTTTTGCTTTATGTTAAATGAATTTTAAATAATAAAAACACAGATATATACACAGATATACAGAAGGTATACATATAAGCGCTCTCATGTATGTGCATCCTATAAAAATGAATATAAATAGAGAAATATCTAAAAATGATTCACACTTTTTATTCTTTTGACAAAAAATTAAAAAATTTTAAATGACAAGAAAATGAAATAAATAAGAATAATAATAAGAAGAATAAACAAAGTATAGGTATATAGAAGAAAATTAAGAAATAAATGCATTTTTGTTTTATATTACATGTAGATTAAAACACTCGCATATAATCATTTTTAATAGTTTCCTTTATATACTTTTTTTTTGTTATTATCATTATTTGTGAATACGATATGAAAGAGATCATTTTAAATATAAAATTTTTAGAATTTTTAAAAAATTAGAAAACAAAAGAATAAATTTGTTTTTGTATAATATGCGTATTACGTGGTATTACATAACTACTTATCCATGTTTATCATATAAAGTATA
Source organism: Villa cingulata (assembly GCA_951394055.1). Taxonomy (NCBI): domain Eukaryota; kingdom Metazoa; phylum Arthropoda; class Insecta; order Diptera; family Bombyliidae; genus Villa; species Villa cingulata. The sequence goes on along the minus strand of OX596021.1, from coordinate 29,398,629 downwards.
TATCTAAAAACTTCTTAAAAAACATCTTATTATTTTATTACGCAATTTTTTTTCATCAAGTAATCTTATAAAAAAAATTGTAAATTTATACATATTACCTACATACAATTTTTTTTTCACTCCTTAAAATTCTATTTATATTTTTCATTTTCATTTTCCAAAAAATTAAAAAAAAAAAAATCACGAGATCTTGAATATTATGAATAAGTGGATTTTCACATTACTTGTTTAGTTAGTGTAACGTGTTTCTTTTTTTGTTTTTGAAATTAAGTACGAAAAAAAAAAATATTGTTTTCTTACATAATTTTATTACAAATTTTTATAAATAAGTACATTCATATACATTCATATATCCATACATTTATGTAAAGATATGAAAGTATAAATTATTTTTTATTTTTCACTCAGTTTTTTTTTTCTTTTTTTGTGTTATATTTCAATTTAGAAAACAAATGAAAATACATACACATATAAATTGCAGTAAAATAAGTGGTAAGGTATAGTACATATACAGTCTAGTTGTTGTTCATATTGTACATTCTGTTCATATATGTACATATATTTATTTACGCGTATAGAAGTAGCTAAGTACATGTGTGCAGTAATATATACATACATACATATGTAATGTATTTATGTATACATACTTTAAGATTTTCACATAAAATATACTTGAGAAAGTTAGCTTAATTAATTAATGTACGTGATATGGTTAGGATATAAATATACTAGAAGAGAAGCAAGTAATTCACATTTTATTTCTATAAATAAAATTTTTTCTTCATTAGGTTTTTTTTATTTTTTTTTTTCTCTCTTTTTTAAATTTTATGCATTTAATTTATATAAAGATATAAAGAGATAGAGAGAAAAAGAGAGAGAGGGTGAAAGAGACAAATTAAAATATATAAAAAAACAAACTGAATTAAGAATTAAGAAAGGTCATATAAGATATTGCATAATACTGCACTCTTGTATCCACATAATTATAAACACTGCATATCAAAATAGATATGTATATGCATGTAGTATATGTATTTTGTTATGTGTACGTATATATGTATATATTTGTATTATAAATTTATTGTACATTATACCTGTGCATATACACTGTATATGATAAATCTATTCTAACATATAATTAAGCAGTAACGTCATGTTGTACACATATTGAACATTATTAAAACTTAAAGCATAGTATTCTGCACTGATTTTAATTGCTTTAGTTTATAACAATTACATGGAAGAGTATGTACATATATATATGTATATATATATTCCTACACTTGCATATATGTACATATGTGTATTTATAAATTCCCACATACCTACATTTAAGATAACTACTAAATTTTACAAATTAGGTTATTCTAATTAGAATTGTGTATAGAATATATATTTCTTTTTTTGTTTTCAGTTTTCAGTTTTTTTTGTGATGTTGATTAAAATAAACCGCAAAAATACGCTAAAGCTTTTGACATATTTTTAACAAAATATATACTCGTACTCATACAATACAAAGTCTATCATGTGGATATATTTATACTCCATATTGATATATAGAAACAAATAATACCGCATGTATACTCATTAAGTGCATACAGATAGATCATTATATGGTAGCATTATGATGATATAATGATGTATATTATACGAAATACGAGTATACATATAAAAATACATACATAATAATAAAAGTATAGTTTTCATGTATAGATAAATGTTATGGTATGTCCTTTTTCAATTGATATACGTATAGCTATACGTACGACCAAGTATGACATATATTATTATCATTGTTTCTAAAAGCATACAATATCTACTTTATATTCGTATATCTATATATTCTTATTATTTTATCTTTGATGTTGTGTACATTTTATTTTTTATACATAATACATTATACATTATACATTTTGTATTCAGAAACATGTACATATATACATCATTATATTTATAAGTATATGTGTATGTTTTATGCATTTTAAATGTATTTAAATCTTCAAAATAATAATAATTCCATGAAAATTTTTGACAATAATTGAAAATGTTTTTAAACATCCACTGATATTATATACACATATAATATGTTTGTATAATATTTATTTGTTGTACATATATTCCAAAGTATATTATGTAATAAAATTTTCTTATTATATTTATCTGGATATACATACATATATGTACATATACCCATATATATGAATTCTAGAATATAATATAGAATTCAAACAATTTTATGGTTTGTTTGTTAAAAATGCATGTTCAAGATAATTTTCAAAAATATATATACATATAGCTAAAAATAGCTACATACAAAACTAGATATACATATGTATGTATATATAAAAAACCAAATAAATGAATGCAAAAGGATTTAATGTTCTTTGTCCTGTTTTTAATATTTCTTTTTTTTTTTTTTCAAAATTTTGTTGTTGTCACATTCATTTGTTTTTGGTAATTTTGCTAAAAATGTTTCAAAATTTTCTGTATATATACAATATAAAGTACATAAAATGTACATTTTGTATAATAAAATACAATATGTATACGTAAAGTATAAGTTTATGGTATATTCATATACAAGTATATAAACATATATACATTATGTAAATGCGTGTGTGTTGTATATACATTAGTATTATGTATTATATAAGAATGACGTAAATATTCATATATATACTCATACGAATAGTCGTATCTATATGTACATATTTTACTTACGAAAATAAATTGTAAATATACTTTGTATCTATATTATAAATGTATGCGACGGGACGATTGTGTACAAGTATATATAATATATACTTTGTATGTTTATATATGTATATGTGTCAAAATAAATTTTCTTGTATATTATATATATATATATATATATCTTTTATTGCTAAAATCATTGAAGAAAGTAAAAACGTAAAGATAAAATGTCCAAAACAAAGTTGCTGCTAACGACAAAAATTTTACCAAAATTTCATTTTGAATTTTTCATTTTATTTTCTTAAACATATAGAAATTTTATACACGTTCATTTTACATAAATATAATATATATAGAGTCAATCAGTATATGTATGTAAATGTATAGTCTACCTCTAAACTACATCCAAACAAAATAATATTTTATGTGTGTGTATACATGAAGAAATTTTATTCAAATATACTACATAGGTAGTATAGTATATATGCATGTAAAAAATGAAAAACATTATAACAGAATGCAACATTCTGTTCTTGTGTTCTATATCAGTTTCTCTTTATATTTCGTGATTTTTGTATCTAATGTATATCTGTGTGTGTATACACATACATATTTGGATTATTTTTCTTGTTTGTTTCAATTTTATATTGGTGGAAAATCCTTTATTTTTGTTATTGTTTTTACATGCAGTAGATTTACTATGTATACATATCTATGTATGTTATATAAAATCTACTCTAAAATATTTTGTAACAATTTTCCCTTATATTATGTACTAACTTGATACATAGTCATGAATATTTTCTTTTTTCTTTTATTTTTTTATTTTTATTTTTTATTTTGTTTATTATTTTTTTATTTCTTTATCATCTGTTGCATCATTGTGTTTATATTCGTGAAAATGTACTTATGTATACGAGTTCATTGTATACATTAGCAACGTAAATCACGTATGTACATCACATAGACGAATTTATTTTTGCATTCAAGAAATTCGAAAAACAAATAAAAAAAAAATAAAAATAAATTTAAAATATAAAAACGAAAAAAGAACAGAAAATAAAAAAAAAATGTATTTTTTAACGAATCGATTGTCTTTTATTGCAATAATTGTAGAAGAGTTATTAAAGTGTGGACTTTTGTGTGAATGAATATTTTTTTTTATTCTTGTTTGTTTCCGTTTATTGTTCTATATGTTTTTAGTTGGGCGAATTTGAATGCATTTTACTATACTGGAAAGAAATTGTTTTTTTTTTTGTTTTCATCTTTTTTTATCATTTTCTTTGCTTCTATAAATTGTTAAGATTCATTGAGAATATTTATACGTTTGAAAAAAAAAAAAAATAAAATTCAGTTAATTTGAATTTGTGCTTGGAATATTTTTGAATATAGAAATTACCCAAAATTATTCTGGATGAGCTATTCTTAGTACTTAGTTAAACATTTTTTTTATTTCATTTTATTTTCATCTGTAGGGAGCTCTTTTTATTTGATTGTTTGTTATTAAAATGAAAAGGAAGATAATATATGTACAATGTACGATACATTTTATATTTTTGTACTTTAAAAAATTTTTTTTTTGATTCATTTTAATGTTATTCTCTTTAAATTCATAATTTTATTAAAATCAAATTTATTAATAAAATTTTTATACGATCGTTACATTATATACAATGGAATGATAGAATGAAAACCTAATCCCACACGTTATACATAAGTATTTTAATGGTAAAATCAAATGTTTATATTTTGACCCCTATCACAGAGTTTATTTTTAAAAATTCATAATGATGTATGTAGGAACATAAAATTTTCTTTAATAGAATTTTTATTCTTTGATGTGTAAAAAATTTATAAAAAATTATTTTGATTGTTAACTTTTAACCAACAAAGATCAGATACATTGTGTAGATACATCATCAACGACAATAATAAAATCACAAATGAACATAACAAAAAATAAAAAATAAAAATGAAATCATTAAGTTTTCAAAAAAAAATTTTTTATTTTATTTTTTTCATTTTTCAATGTATATAAATTCTGTCGTTTGTCACATAATTAATGAAGATGCATGTCATAAAAATACCATAATCTCATATTAAAAATGCATGTTGGATGTTGCTCATGAAGTATAAAATATAATATTTGCTTGTATTGTTTGTGCATTTATGTTTTCTTTTTCTTCTCAATACAGTTTGTTTAACTAAACCAACTTAATAAATTGTGTTATATACATATACTGTTTTGTGTTCGATGTATGTACAAACATGTGTATGGAAATGAAATCCAAATGACTTTTAAACTAATTTTTATATAGCATAGATAAAATGTACGAGTTTTTAAATATGATTTTTTCTTCTAAAGTTTTAATAATACGACGATTGTGTTGTGTTGGAAGAATAAGAATCCCTACTAGTACTTTGTATACAATCATTCATATTTTTTGTTCTATTTTGTATATGAGTTATAAAAATATATTTTGAAATTAAAATGAAAATAAAAATTATTATTTTTGATATAAAATATAAATACGTAGGTAGTACTACGTATACAGTATACCAATCAAAACGAAATAACAAAAATAATATTACCCATAAATGAAAGAACAGCATTAAATAAAAGCTATCTGCATAAAAAAAGTAAATGAGCAAATGTAAAAGGTGTGTTTACATTTAAGCGCATGTATCAATGGTTGAAAATATTTTTAGATGAAAGAGATTATTTATTTTGAATATTTTCTTCGATTATTATATAAATAAAGAGACAGTACTCAATGGAAGCGTAAAGGAGGAATGTCCAGAATTAAGTAGCTTATTGATAATTGAATATGCAAACACGAAACTGGCGGGGAGACTACAGAATATTGGATGCACGATAGTGGCAAATTGTGGGATGCAGAGTTAAAACACATCTAGTATTAGAGATCCAGGAATGATGATGGTGATTAGAAAATGCTGTAAGAATGATAAAAATTACGTGAGGGCCATAGCACAAATGTACAATATCCTAATTAATGAATTATAGATGATATATAACTCCCTTAACTTTGCAAATTATATAAGTTTGGTTGTAATTATTCTAACTTATCAAATCAATAATAATTTTTGTGGATATACAAAATGTATGATGTATGACATTTGAGTTTACTGCAAATGTATGAGCATTTGTACAATTGAACTTCTGTATATTACATGATTTATTCAATTCAGCTGTATCTGATACATCTATATCTAAATGTAAACATAGCTTAAGTATAATATATTTATATACCTACATTTTATGTATCATATGAATAGGAAATAAATATTTTACAGAGACCTAAAATCACAAAAATAAAATTATATTATGAGACCAATAAAAACTTTTTATTTTATATATACATATGTACATAACATATATTCGTATTCAATAACTTTGTAAAATTATATTATACACTGTATTATGTACTTATAAAAAAAAAAATTATTATTAGGGTGATATGGTAATATGTATTTAATAAAAATTCTGAATTAAAGGTTAGTAAATGTAAACATTCTACCAAGGACTTTTTAATAGTTATATGCGATATACTAGTATGTATATACTATACATATGTATGTACATATATTAGTATAAATATTATACCATATACCTTTTCATATTATTGTATATTTTATTTTTATTTTTTTTATAGTTTTATCGTAAAATTCCAAATAAGAATTTATTTGTTTCACATTAAAGGCAAATATTAAAACAGTAACCAACTAAAATAATGATGTAAAATATAACAAAATAAAAATACATTTTGTACATAAAAAATATATATTTGTATGTATATATTTTAAACATCTAATTAATGTTTAATTAACTAATAACCTAGTTAACCAATTGTATAGCTTTTATGTTATATAGCTATGTACAAAGAGCGCAATATACATAACTTTACATTTTCTGAACAAAATAAAAGAAAAATATATTACTATACACAATCCTACCCATATAAGATGACACATATACGAGGTATTATATGTACTATATACATACATATGTAAGCAGTTATGATGTTTTAATTTGGCATATTGCCCTGTATTAAATTGGACCAATTAAATCGTAAAAGAAATCAAAGCATACACGAAAATACGATTTTATATTTATATACTGTACATACCTTTATATATAGAAATTAAAGGATATCAATTTTTTGTAGGGATTTCATTTTTATTTTTGAAATTATATCTTATATACTACAATACTTATGTACGTATACAAAAAAATTAAGAAAAAAAGAATATTATTTATCCATAAATATAATTACAAAAAATCACAATAAAGTCGCCATTTTATTTTATTCCATTTTTTCTTTTTTGTTTCATTAGTTCGTTTAATTTTTTCTAAAACTTTTTGTTTTGTTTCTTTTTTTTTATTATTATATTGCAGTTGTTGTGTGACGATTTAAAAAACGAGAACAACTTACTAACTACATATATATAGCTACACAGCTATACACACACTCTTTCGTTCTGTCTCTCTCTTTCTACATTTATTTTGAGATCACACAGGTAAGTTATATATAGAGTATAATATGTATATGTATAGAAAATACAAATTTTCAATAATTTATTTTTTGTCGTTGTGTTTCGTTCTTCTTTATTAATGCAATTTATACGAAAAATGAACAAAAAGAAAAACAACAATAAATACTATACAAAATATTTACGAACCAGAACATTTTTGGATGTATAGAGGTTTTTTTTTTCTTTAACTTTTTTTATGTCATTCTTCATTCTTTTGTTATTCTTCACTAGACTATTTTTCGACGATGATTTTGTTTTACTTTTCTCCATTTTGGAATCTTTTTTATATGTTTTAATTTTTTTGTTTGTTTGTTTGTTTTTTGCATAGTTTTCAGGTCAAAATGTAAACATGTACAATTTACTCATAGTATATATAGATTTTTTATCCTTATTTTGTATATATTTTTTTTATTTCTCTACTAATTGTATATTATTTAAAATTCATTTTGTATAAAGCAAAAAAAAATACAATTTTTTTTATTATTATTATTATTTCCAAAGTTTCATCTATACATTGACATTTTGACACTAATTTAATTCGAATAACATTTTTGTTTTCTATATACATGTACATACATTTACTTCATCGAAAACAAGTAGCAAGTAGATATTTGTAAATGTATTTTTTTAACATTATTCTTATTCCTTCTAGGATACATTATTTTGAATGTTTTATAGGAAAATTTTACGTTCATTTACATGTATACTCGTATATTAAAAATTTCATGTAAAAAAACTTATAGGGATTATTTTTATAATAACTAAGTGTATGTGTATATGTGTGTGGATACTTGTAAATTTACCAGAGATTTATGTTACTATATAAAATATCATAAGTACTGACATGTATTAGGCACTAATACTTTAAGTTCTTTTATTAAATTTTTTTTTTTATGTAGTAGAATGACAAGTTATTTAATTAATATTAATTCAATTCTTTGCGTATAGTTTTTCATATGAGAATGAACAACAATAAATACAAAATCACTATAAGTCGATATTTTCATCCAATATAATTCCTTAAAATTTAATTTAAATCAAAAAGATTTATTTGAAGAAAATGATCAACGAACTAACAAGAAAATGAAATAAGAAAAATGTTTTTGTTTTGCTCGTATATATGGAGAAGACCTTTTTTTATTCTAAAAATAATATACAAAAAAAAAAAATTACTCTCGAACGATAAAAAATCAGGATGAAAATGATAATTAAGTATTAATAATTTATATTACAAACATAAGACTTCGTATACATTATGTGTATTTATGTATGTATATAAAACTTATATTTGGTATTATACAAGTACGAGTATGTATATATCCATCAATTTTATGTGTGTGTGTGTGTGTTTCCTTTCAACCGTTTCTAAATTGCTTTTTAATCTTTATTTCATGTACAGTATATATAAACAAAAATATAACTTAAAATAACTTCGGTCCATTCATCTATAATATACTTTACACACATACACACACATATACATTATAGTACAATGCACAGTCTTATACATAAGTATATAATACGGTCATGGTATTAAGTATTAATATTTTATTTGTTTAAACATTTTCTAACAAATTCAAAACAACAATAAAAAAAAAAAAATAAACTGAGAAGGAAAATTTTACAACGCCGGCATAAAATTTAAAAAAAATTGACAGATTTTCATTATGTATGTATACAGTATCTACATTTAGAAGGAGTATATCAATGCAGAAAATTAGATTTTATCATATAGAACATTTTTTTTTTTTATGAGAATGAAAAAAAGAAAAAAAAACTACAGAAAAACATAAAATAATAATAAAAACACATATAAATATATTGAATATATATAGATATGTGTGTGTATAGGTTGGTAGGTAAAAAAAAAAAAATTTGAAATCTTATATAAGTACTTTAAAAAGTTTTTAATCTTTTAAAATGAAAATGGAATAAGTATAAATAAAAAATAAATGAACATCTTATAAGAAAGAGCACAGTCAATTTGACAAAAAAACCTTTCTCCATACTATAGATGCTCGAATATACATAATATTTTTGTAAATTTTATAATATGTATATAACATGGTATGTATATAACATAGGTAGTACAATACATGTTCATGTTTTGAAAAATAAATTAAAAAAAAGAAAAATTTAAATAAATAAATAAAAAATAACACAAAAATTGAAATAAAATACATAAATTCTTCAAATTTTACAATGACAAGGACAACATTTAAGAAGTATAAATATATACATATGCATACATACACAGAATAAAATGTAATATGAAAAACAAAATATACAATATTAGCAACAACGTAACAAAAGAAAAATAAGAAGAAGAAGAAGAAAAATATTTATATTATGTGTTGTATGTATCTAAACAACAGAAATTTTTGTGATCCTAATTTTGATAAATTACTACAAAGGACAAGAGCCAACAAAACAAAAAGAAAAAGCAACACAAAAAACAAAACAAAAAAAACAAGAAAACGTCAAAAGAAAGAGTCTTTTTAAGCAAATTAATTATTTTGTGGACTAAACATTTCTTTGTTATCGTTTTTGCGCTACACATACAACGTTTATATATAAAAAAAAAAAAAAATTTTTTTTCTTTTCTAATTTTCTTCTTCATCTTTTTTTGCTATCTTTTATTCATTTACTGTAATATACAGATTTATTTTTGTTTTGTCACAAGAAAATTTTCAAAATGAAGTATGTATGTATGAAAGGCACGGAAAAAAACAACAACAAAAACAACTAAATGTTGATATTATTTATATGGGAAAATACTCTTATATATTATACAAGAAAATATATAACATAATAGGAAATGATAAAAATAAAAATGAAAATGAAAAAAAAAAAAAACTACAATAACAATAACAAACGAAAAAGTAAAGGACATCAAAAAAGAAAATAATGAAAATAAAAATAAAAATTCAGAGAGAGAACAAAAAACAAAAAAAAAAGATAAAAACCATTCAAGTTGTAGGTTGAACCTGTCAACATAAATCACATATAAGTGATCCCACCCTAATAGCGTAGTACGTGCTAAACAAAAATATATGTATTTAATACAAAAAAAAAATATATATACATATATATATGTACGCATACTACTAGTATAAACATACATAAATATCATGTACACACGCATGTACTCATACTAATGTGTGGTGTGTAAATAATAAATATAACAGTGTAAAAGTTTGAAATATATTTTATACCAAAAAAAAAAAAAAAAAAAAGAAAAACAAAAATATACGAAAGGATAAAAATTAACATGGTATATAAATGATATGAAAATTTTTGTTTATATGTAGGTTTTGTTTAGTTATTTTTTTTTTTTTTTATTTTCGGTCAAACACAGAAAAGATGTAATGAGACAGAAAACAAATTAAATGTCGCTTTTCAATTTGATACACTACATCGCAGTGCTGTTCGATGTTTGATGACATCAATTTCAATTTCAATTTAAATACGATAACTATATACATACTCTTGTATAAGATAGATTTTTGCTATACGAGTAGATCAGTATTTATATTATTTTTTTGTATATTATTTTTTTTTTTAAAGAGATTGCCAAACAGTTTGATCAGAAAAAAAATTACTGCATTTCATATATATGTAAAAGAGTAATTATTATTAAAAAATAAAAGCACATAAAAGTAATCAGAATTTCAGAGAGATTGAAATTAAAATATCAGTATACAAACAACAATACACCGCAATAAAATAAAAAAGATAAAAAAATGATTATAAATTCATTTTTTATCACTAATTAAAGGATATACAGTTTTATTTTATTTTCAACAGTATTTTTCTTTTTCCTTTTTTTTTGTTTTTCTTAATGTTCCTTAAAAATCAAAAAGAATAGTAATTAGTCGGAAAAATATTTTCAAAAAAAAAAAAAAACAAAAAAAACTTACATGCTTTTACAGTGAAGAAAAGAAAAGAATTTTCCATATGTTACATATTATGATGAGTTAAGTATACGTATACATGTATGATGTCTATTTATTTCATATGTAATTTACGAATGTATAACATGCATTTATATAGGTATGTATCTACTTTTTGTTTTAAATTTAAATATATAATTTATATCATGTCTATTATCTCTGGCTTAAATTTTATGGTTGTTACAAAACTCATCATTTACTTCACATGTAAATTAATGCTGTCATTATATAAGTACTATATGTTTGTGTATATGATGATCATATATTCATACATGTGTGCATAAATATATGCATAAAACATTGTTAAGTTGTAATATACTATATGTAGGTATTCGTTTAAAGGCAAGCAAATCAACTTGTTGTACAAAAATGTAGTATACATTTTTGTATTATAAAACACGACGAATTGAAACAGTAAAATCAAGTAAAATATATAGAGAGTGTAGTTTACAAGTAGCGCTGTGCATACGGATATTCATACAACGGTTATATTATACAACATACGAATTTACTTAAGTATATAGACGAATGTAGATTCATATTATGAGTATTAGTGTTTGTATACAAATTGTACGAAAGAAATTTACGTATATATATATTATGTTTATAAATATGCTTTTACATGTAAAATACTCGTATATATAGTAAATGCATTAATACATACGTACTCATCGTATGTGTGTATAACGTGTGTATACTGTACACTTTAGTATACATACATTGTGAGAAATTACCCCATTATTTCTTGTTATGTATACAGTTAGTTAGTTATTTAGTTGGTTAGTTAGTAATGCAGACAGGATTCACATGTTGCTCCTTTTTAAGTCAATAAAGAAATTTGTTTCAGTGCCTAAATATATGGCAGATACATACTCATACACTCATACATTATCATATAGTAAGTAAAATAGAAAAACAAATGAAGAAAAGAATACGGCTACTGTCACATTATTCTGATTCTGAATCTGAAACGTAAAATTTCAGATTCAGAATTCACTTTTTGTTCATTCTGATTCTGAATCTGAAAACTCCTTTTCAATATTTTTCTTTAAATTTGTTATTGTTATAAAACACTTTACTTATCGAGTGAACATTAAACCATCGAACGATAACTACTATGAGTGGCGAGTACGTTGGTAAGACGCACTTTTCAATGGAGGGTGAAATAAGGTTAATCTTCTGTCTTCTGTCTTCTATCTTACGATCTTCAAGTTGTATATAAACAAGTATGTCAATTTATTGAGTGGTTTAGCTATGAATTCAGATTCAGATTTCAGGTACATGTGACATGCTACATTTATTGTCAGTATGTTTCATTTTCTATTCTGAAAATAATCAGATTACAAAACGGAAACACAAACCGGAATTTATTCAGCAGATGAATTTTTCAGAGCCATGTAACAGGTCACATATCCTACAATGTATTTGATTGTGATTCTGAAATTTTCGGAATTTTTCAGATTCAGAATCAGTCTCATGTGACAGTACACTACATATACGTATAAAAAAAATAAAAAGTTAAAATATACCAAACAAACAAAGAAAATAAAAATAAAAAAGTAAAAACGAAAAATAAATGTAAGAAAACTCTAATATACTATGCTATGCTATGCTATGCTATATAGAAAAAAAATTGAATGAAAACGGAAACAAGTTAGTGTTAAGTTGAAGTAATTTAACATGATTTAGTGGCTGTACAACATAATTTTTAGCAATTATTTATGAGGAAAATTAAACTTCATTTAGCTTAGCATATTGTATCCTTGAGAGTGTACATTATATAGATATTTATATGTATTTATGTATAAGCAATACCAGTTATATGGTATTTGGTAATAATGGTAATCTAGTCTATGGTAATACTATGTAATTCGTGTTTTAATATGCGTGCAAGAATAAATAAATAAATAAATGAATAAATATTACTTGGAAATATGATCGAAAAGTAATTATTAATACATATACTCGTAATAGTTGAATCGTTGAAAGTTAAATTTAATTCCCCATCATCATTTATAAAGAAAAATCTCGTTCAATATTTGCCTGAACAATGATACAAAGCAGAATATTCAAACTCAAGTACATTTATATACATAAATACATCTTTAATTTCATATAAATATACAAGGACATATCTTTTCTATTGTCATAATTCTGTATTTTATATATCAGACAACATTATACTGACATTACCATCACTACTTCATTTCACATCAATAAACTAATTCATAATCTGTTCGGTTTCTTTAATAGAATTTCTTCCCTATTAATAATATCATACACAAACATTTCTATAATGTAATTTATCCTTGAATTTATCTTGAGGTATATTATACATATAAATAAATGGAGCGTTTTGAATAAAATTCATCGATATTTTCTCATTCTAAATTACGTAATAAGATTATTTTTTTTTTAAATATAAAAATTTATATTTAACTGAAATTTATGGAGTACATACATAAGTACATATATCTATGACACAAGTGCACAATCTGTATTTACCTACATTCAACTACATATACATATATAACAACGTAACAGGGTATATAAATTTTTCTATAAATTTTAGTTTTTTTTTTTGTTTGTCAATTTTTGGATGCAATCCTAAAATTTTTTCTCTTGAATATTTTCATTTTTTTTTTCCGTTAATAATTTTTAAAATCGAAATTTAAATATTTTCTAGATTTCTAGATTTCCTCCAGATTTCAATAATTCAATATTTAAAGAATAAAAATAATTTTTTTTTTGGACAACTTTCAAGATTTTTTTTTTGTACAATAAAAATGAAATTTTTTAATCTAGTCAAAATTATACATATAACCGTATTTTTATCAATTTAAATCCCACCAACTGTTTACGGAAAATATATAATTTCTTTCTTTTCATTTCTTTTTTTTTGTTTTTTTCTTTGCAGTCAGATAATATATTCTTTTTTCTTATTTTAATTTGTTTTCATTATAAAAAAAAAATAAAATAAAACCTACATAATTTGAGATTTCATGCATTTGACATTACATTATGCTCCATAATAACATTTTATATTTAAAATATTATGACACTCGTAAATACACGCTGAATTCTGAATATACATATATGTATTATGTATTATAAATGTAGCTCACCCTGTATATATGCAATCGAAATGAAATAAAATATAATAATGAAATAGAATACGAATACGATTTCGAATACGTACATCTGAATATTATTAAATTTGAAAGAAACAAAAAAAATTATAAGAAATACGAACAAAAAAAAAAAAAAAAAACACACACAAATCGAATAAACCTTTTTTTTCCTTGTACAATATTGTAAATATGTGTACAAAAAATAATATTGTTTGACAGGATTTTTTTTTCTTTTTTGTGATATCGACCTTTCGTCTATATAAATGAATCCTTGTACAATGTAATGATATAGAAAATATAAAATGTGAGACAGAAATAAAGATAAGAAAAAAAAATCCTACATTACATACTAACATGCGGGATTGTTAGTTGTAGAGTCAATTCAACAAAAGATAATGATCTTATACAACCTCATAAAAGAGGAAGCAAAAAAAAAAAAAAAAATTAAACGAAAAAAAAAAAAACGAGAAAAAGATAAAAAAATAATTGATGAAAACTGTTTCATTTTTTTTTCTTTAATTTTATTTGATTTTTATTTTTTAGTTTTTTTCTTTTCTTCTTTTCTTCTATTTTTTGCTTCAATGTGTAATGGTTATCATTCGAGCCAACATTCGATTGAATTATTGTATGATACAAAAAATACTATATCTACGAGTATATAACTTAAAATTTTTCATTTTGTTAGTGTATAGTATGTGTGTTTCTTTTTGGGTTTCCTTTTATTTAATACATACATATCTAGAAGCAAAGAATAAAAAAATGTATAATGGTAGTTGAAAGAAAAAGAATAACAAGAACAGTAGAAAAAAAAAATCCGAGATTTATTTACTATTTAATATTGGTAAAATCAACAAAGATTACATTCAGTGTGTTAAAATAAAATAAATTTGAAGGATATTTTTTCTGTAAATAAAATATTAAAAATACATATATACATATACTTATATACATTACATACATATAAAATGTCCTAAATGTATAAAAAGTACAAATATAAATTAACTTGATTCAAAAAGGAATTTATTTATACATATACCTACATTTATATGTAGGTATATTTTTTTTATCTTTACACACTCTCTGTCTCTGTGTTACTCGTATTACTCTCATCATCTTATTTTTTTTTTATTTTTATTTTCTAAATGTAAAAAAAAAAGAAATTAACAAAAAATAAAAAACACAATCTTTGAGAGATTTTATTTTTGTGACAAATGAATACAAGACTAAAGTCAATTCATGGGACATTTTATTTGATTCGATATATCGATAACACAAAATTTTCTAATGTCTCTAGTCTCTTTTACTTACTTACATGCACTCATATACGTGTACCATACGTGTATATTGCACAGGAAGATATGTATTAGGGTTTTTTTTTTTTTTTCATCACCACAATTAAGGTAGATAATGACAACCTGTATATTTATTTTTTATTTTTTTTATTTATACGAGTATTTTTGTGTTGTCGTCGTCGTCGTAAATATATGGTGTGTACATAAGTATTTCGAACATCAGATAAGGATATCCTTGATGGCAGATAAAAAAATAAAAAATAAAAATAAAATTACATATGAGTATAAATTTTTTGGGGTTATTTTAACTTATACATATTTACATGTACATTTTTTTTGTGATTCGTTTTTATTTTCTTTTATTTTTTTAAAATTCGATTTTTAATACAAAATATTTTGAATTTTATATATATATATACATACATATGTGTATAGAAAAAAGAAATTTGTTACATTAAATGGTTAAAAGTATTTGATTAGACACATAAATAAATATATTGAGTATAAATGCATATTCAGATAAATGTTATGTGTACAATATTTATTATCAAAAAAGAACATTATCTACTATTTATTTTAGGTTACGTTTATCGCATGTGATGTGTACAAATTACAAGTTTTAAGATTGTATGTACATAAGTGAATTTATATATCATACTATGTATACGTACATACATTTCATAGCAAACACCATTAAAATATTTTTCAGAATTTATGTGTACATCATGAAAGTTCAAAGCATATATTCAAAGTGTAACCATTTAATTAATGAAAGGATTGTTGTAAGAATTTTTTTTAAATTCAAAATATACTTTATATTCAACCTACACGATATACATACATAAATAGTATAGATAGATAAATATATTTTTAATTTATCATCATTCATAATAATATCCTTGTCCTTTATTACTCATAATTTACAACAGTCATAGAAAGTATACAATATTTGATAGACAGTATGTGTTTATTTTCATCTTGAAAATATAGACAGTTCAGTGTACAATTTATCTGATTGGATATCATGAAATGTATTCTCACAATACATGCATGTACATTATCTTTGATGTACATGTAAAGGTGTATACGAGTATAAAAGGATTTGTTGTTAAATCTGTAAGTATACAGCGAGATTTGTTTTATATTTAATATTCATTACATTATATAATCATATAGTATAAATATTTGTGTACTGTATCATGCATATATGCATGTATCATTTTCAATTATTCAATTAAAGTAACATTTAAACATATACCTTACTCGAACACAAAGATACCTCTACATGTACGTATACATGCACCGTACTATACATGCATATATCCATGTAGTACCTAAGTATCCAATATATTGTATTTTATTGATAATATTTTTGTATTTCAATGTTATTTTCATTTTCAAAAACCTCAGAAATTTAATAGTATAATCTCTGATCCAATAAGGAAACCTCAATCAAAATGATTTTCGTAATTTTCGAGAAAAATACACAATAATGTAAACCAATATATATGCAAGTATGTACATGTAGCAAATATGTATGCGTACACCAACAAAAAATTATACAAACGTATTTTGTAATGCATTTTATGTGTAGATATTTGTATCTTTGCAAACACAATATAATATATAGTATGATCATATCATCTTAAAATAACTGAATAAACACCACAACAATGTACATTATGTATGCCTTTTATACAATTTTGTTAAAGGATTGGTCATTTCTTAATTGAAATCCATTACATTTAATGAACTATTTTGAATGTTTTAGAATATTGTTCACATACTATATAAATGTATATATGTATAATATTACATAATAAGAAAGTATAGTAAATAAAAAACAATATTTATATACATACATGTACAGTGTAGACATATGTATACATTTATTTTATCAATATTCCTTATACAGTATGCTCATTAGTTGTAATATATAGTACACAAGTTATTGTATTTGCGAATAGATGTTATAATGTTGCTTTTCTTATTTCTTTCAATTTGTTGCATTATTATTATGTACATATCTACATATAGGTGTACGTATAAAATGTAATTGAATATTTTTGTATTCAGGTTGAAATAAAATGAAAATCTTTATACGAACATTTTATATTACTTTCATACATATATAGAATATGTTATTATAAATATATGTAACACAATCAAGAACATATAAAAATACATAATAAATTTATACATATAACATTTATATATTATGTATATGGAATACAATTTCGATAAATACAAATTATTTCTTAGTACCTACATATACCGCATAGCTAATAACAATGATAATAATATTGTAGGATATATTGAAATTGTTTTTATGGAATATTTTTGTTTTGTTGTTGTTGTTGTTGTTGTAATATATACAAGTATTTGTCTTTGTATTTAGTTGAAATTCATATAATTCTCATATAAAAGATAAAAATAAGGAACACGTAAAATGGTATCAAAGTTTAATCTTGTTATTTTTGAATTTTATTTTTCTTTCTTTCTTTATTAAATTTTTATTTCTTTGTTATCTTCTTTTTTTAAAAATTATTTCTTAATGCATATAATGTGCTATATGCATCACTATATAGGCAAATGTATATTATATACTTGGAGATTTTATCTAAATTGTATTGCGTATATGAACAAAAATAATTGGATATATATACAAGTACTCCATGTAAATACGAGTACTTACTTTACACACATTGAACATTTATTTCAAATTATTATTATTATTAGAACGTTAACAACTTTGGTATTGCTATTAATGCTTTAAGTTTCGTTAAGATAAATGCAAAAATTCATGAAGATAATAATTAAGTAGAACAAATCAAGGAATATGTTTCTATTGAAAATCTAAAAGAAAAAACAAAATACAATTTAAAATGTCCAGTGTTATTGTTATTACCATTGAAATAAGAAAAATATAAAAAATCATTTTATCATTATAAATAAATGAATAAAAGAATAAAATTGAACTGAAAATTGAAATTTTCAAAAATGTTGATGATGATTATTTTTATATTATAAATCAGAAGAGTAAAAACAAGAACAATTATTTAAAGTATAAAATTTTTACACGTGTAAATTAAAATTGAATGTACTAAGTATGTCTATATACGTATACTTATGCTGATGGAATTTGAAATTTATTATCAAAAAGATTCAAAGTATTTTTCAAATAAATTTGAAATTTCTGTTTTATTTTTGAAAAATTAGCTCGTAAAAGAATTCAAAAATAATAAAATAAGATAAAAAGAATCCAATCTTAAATCCATATAACAAAATATTTTTGAATAAAAGTATATTTAAATATATTCATATAATATCTAAAGCCAAATGTACCTTATTATGCTCTTATGCCTATATGTATATGTACAATATATTTTATAAATTAAATACATAGATACATAGATATATAGTAAATGTACAAATTATATGAGTAATATAGAAAAAAAAATTTATTTTGTTATCATTTTAATAAATTTTCTTTCATAAATTTACGAAAGAAACCATAAGTAAATATAGTACTATATGTTATAGATAAAATTTCATTTTAATGATCATGAATAAAATATTATCCGCACTCTTATACCAATTTAAATATACAAATGTAAATTATTTATGTAAATACATACCTTTATTATATATAAATCTGTATATAATAATACATATATACCATATATATTTATTCAATATAAGTATTTTATTATTCTTAAGAAAATCATTTATAAATGTAAGAAGTATATGTATAAGAAAATGAAAAATCGATATAATAACTAAGAATATTAGCATATCAAACAGTTTTTGATTACTGTTTTAATATTCCCAGTTGATTTTATTTAAGTATATTTGTATATATGTATGTAATTTAGGTATATGTACGTGTAATACATGTGTTTAAGCTTGTATTATACATTATACAAATCTATACAATATTATATATACATATATAGTATAATGTATATTATATAGAATATTAAATAAAAGTTAAGTTAAAATTCTAAAATGAAAATTTCAATATTTTATATATGAGAGGAGCGTATAAATATATTATATACGTAGAGATGTACACAAATGTATTATAATATAATCAAGAAATTAATGATGTCTATAAATAGTGTACACCTGTCTATAACATTATTTGAATATGTATATCTAGGAATATATTACCTTTATACATTCTGTGATTATACCTACTTTATATAGAAGATAGAATCATTTGGAATTTTACTTTATAATTCCCATTTGATTATGATTTTCGATATCGAACAGGTTTTAATTTAATGGATAAAGTATCTATGCTATATACGTTTATTATCTAAACTAGTGCATATGCATGATATAATAATATTTATGTATATTAGTAATTTGTTATAAGTAACTATATTCTGTCGAAATATAGATACACATATGAGATGAGGCTATACACATTAAATTTTTCATTCATATTCAAAAGTTGAAATTTGAATAGATTTGTCAATTATAAATGATTTAATGCATATATTGATATGTATATTATTTAGGTACTATTCATATGTAGTATGTATGTGTATATAAATAATGATTAAAAATGATTATATATAAATGTATGAATATACTATTATGTACAAACATAAAAATAAAATATATTCTATTCATATATGCATAATAAACACATTAATTAAGTATATGTAAAATACCATATAATATATACACTCCTTTAATTTATGTATGTATGCATATTAGGTACATTAAAGAATCGTATATAGAATATATTTATAATATTTTGAAATGAAAGAATAAAAATCAATTTGATTAGAAGAAAATTATCTACTTGCTTATACAATTGTCTATATGCACGCCTATAAAAAAATAATAATTAATAAATTTTGACGTTTATTAATTATACTATTATGAATATCTATTGAATTGATGTATGTACATAATATCTACTTTTCAAAAGCCGCACATTATATATACGACATTGTGCTTTATAAAATGTGAATAATAATTTATGGATAAAATCGAAAAGTAATTTAACATTGTATACACATTATTATATATGCATTGATGATATTCAAAAAAATTTGTTACATAATAATAAATTCGACGGTTCGTTAAAATAACAAGCAGAAAATGTTCATAAAATACATCTGAAAAAGGTTAACAACATTATAAATACTCGTATAGTCGTACATACCTTGATAATAATTTAAAAAGAAAATACGAATATCAACATAAAAGTCAGATTATTTATTTTAAGCCTGATTCATGTGCATATTACTACGAGTACCTGTACAGTATACACACGCATACAGACAAACATGTACATCTGTACGTACTAGTACATATTTGCATAATATGTATATAAATTGTTATCGTTGATCGTTATGTGTGTTTATGAACAGTGTGATATAAATTTAATGCTGTAAACATATGTGAATAATGATAATAATGCAAAAAGTCTTTTCTTTTATGGCATATTAGTGTACACATATTATTATTATCTTTATAGCTGTACGACATACTGTATTATTTTTATATCGATCACAAAAATATACGCGATTACATAAATACTTACCAACATTGTAGTGTACGATTATATATACATACAACAAAATATTCATATATGTACATATGTCTGTTTACACACTATACAGAGGAGTGTATACAATTTTCTTTGAATTACCATATAAGAATATTTTTCCGATTTTGAATAAAAATTTTTTTTTCTTCATCATTTTTCAATAAGCCATTCAAACAGAACGCAAACAAAATGTGGAAAAAAAAAATAATAAATAAATCCATGTAAAATTATGTTCTGATAGTTTTCTTGTCTTCCTTTTTAAAATTTTTTTGTTCGTTTCGTAAAATGTGTTTTCTTCTTACATGCATACATATATACTTACACAATCATATTTTGTTTTTTTTTTTTTTTTAAAAAAGATACGAAAATGATAATAATAATGTTGATGATGACGACTCTTATGTACGAATATATAGACTCCATATTATAATGGATGTGTTTTTTTTATAAATTTAATTTTCTTTTATGTACAGGGTATACCGAAAAAATTTTGTTTTTAAATATAAAATATCTGATAAATTTTGATATAAAAAAAAATCTAAGGATATTTATTTATAGGACATTCCTGTATGCACTTTTGTTTAATATTTTTTTCAAACATTTTATATACCATCAGAAGAATACCACAATTGTATACCACATACATACATATACTATACATGTTTATATCATGCCATAATCTTACAACAAAAAAAAAAGGAAATACTTTAATAAAGAGAAAAACGAATCATGAAAAATGACAATACACTAAATCTATGCTGGTATTATAATCATATTAAAAAGATATATGTATGTGCATATAGTAGAAATCCATCGTGAAAAGTATTATTTCTGTAGAAGATAATGTTTCGAACAAAAAAAAAATAATTATAAAACCATATACCATATACCATGTACATATACCATTATGCCATTATATTATATTGTATAAATAATATAGTATTTTACATTATAAATTCGTGTTGGATTTTTATAATAGTATTCGTTTGATAATTAAGTCATTAAACTTTAATTATTATTATAACAACAAACCACTATCGTATAACATAACTAATTATTCAGTTCATATCTGTATGTGTTAGAAAAGGATCATAAGAAAAATTCAAAGAGAAAAATTATTTTATAAATGTTCTATTTTGTGTTAAGAAAAATGAAAACAAAAAAAAATTGATGAAAGAAAATTCAAAGAAAAAATATTATATGTATTTGTTTTATTTTTCTTATTCTTTGTCTGTTATTTTATATTTATACATAAATGTATATATAGTAAGAAATGGCAAGAGCAACTATGTGTAAAGAGTGAGGTGCGGTATTATATTTAATTCAAAATTTGATTGTCTGTTTAGGATACATCACATAGAATGAAAAATTTTTATTCATTGGTCTTTTCTGCAAATAAAGACAAATAATAAAAAAAAAACTAACAAATACAAAATTGTACAAAGACAAAAAAAAATCAGAACAAATAAGAACAAATACACTATATAAATCATCAAATACATATGTATATTCAATATTATATGAAACAACACTACAAAAATGTATTTATATATTTATATACTCTTATATATGTTTGTATATAAATACTTGTCGTCCATCTATAAAAGGCTACTTACTTTTCTTTACACAGAGAAAATTTTTCCCCTTTTCCAATAAATATCCCCTAAAGATTTTTTATTTATTTTTCCTGGTTTTTTACTATTATTTTTTTCTTTTCTCTTTATATCGTGTGGTCGAATTTTTTGTTTATTTAGGACATGCTAGAATGAGGGTATAAATAGTGATTATTCTGTATAAACATGTATATACGTATATACAAATATAAATGTAGTCATAGAATAGATGTATGTATGTACATTTTTGTATACATAAATTGTACATATTTACATATAATGGTCATTTCGTCTCATTCAAATCAAATGTATCCATGTACAAATTCACATAATAGAATTTATATATAAAGGAAATAAATCAACATTTAAAATTCAGTAGAGCAAAAAGTAATAGATACATCAATATTATATACACATATATACTTACATATAGTATGTATGCATGTATGTTTGGGTACATATAATTTGTTTTAGATGTATAACATGTTGTATTCGAAGAAACAAAAAAATAAAAATAAAATCTTATATACGTATATAAATGACAAAGATTACGGAAATTAAATTCTGATATTTCATTTTATCCCTAGTTTTTATGGTTACTTTACTTGAAAAATAAAATAAACAAGAAACAAAAAAAAAAAAAATGAAAATAAAAATAAATTGTAATACATAATTCGTTTATTATGTAAGTAAGTATTGTGTCTTATGGAAAATAATGAAAAAAAAAAAATAAAAATAATAATAAACATTTTTATTGGACGGATTTAATTTTCTTAATTATAAATTGATATTATATTTTGTATTTTCAATAATGTTGTATTGTACACGAGTACATTTATATACATATATATGTGTGTATATGCGTATTACTTCTTGGTTTAATATATGGTTTAATATTTACAACATTATTTACAGAGAGAGTGAAAAAGATAATGAGGGATAGAGAGAGGGAAAGCAAAAAATATACTTATGATAATTTATATATATACCCAGCTGACCAAGTGAACTCATAGTGAATTCATTCTGAATTCATTTCATCAAAGTGATTCTTCACGTGAACGTTCACAGTGAATTCACAGTGAAGATATTTTATTTCAAAAATGTTTACGCTATGGCTGGTCACAGTGAATTCACTTAATGAATTCATTTTGAAATCACTTACTGAATGTTTAATGAAAACACGAAATGAATTCATATTGAATGCACTTTGTGAGGGTAAAATATCATTCACAATTTGAGTAATCAATGAATCCTGGCTCTAATTATTATATTCCTACTTTTCGATTTTTTTTTTCATTGATTTAAATAAAAACTCTTTAATCACTTAATAATTATAATCACTTCGTTATTTTTTATTTATTTTACTTTCTATTTTTAATAAACTAATATTACACAGAATTTAAAACACTTGCTTATTCCTTATTCTTAGAAACAAATAACTACATTTTATATCGCTTCAGTTTACAAATTAGTACATGAAAAAGAAATACAAAATTTCACTTTACGTTCACTAAGTCATTCCATAGTGTTAGCCTTTGTGAATCGCAACCGTTTTACAAAGATAAAACGAATGAATTCGCCTAATCATAAAATTAAAATAAATAGTCATCATTCGTTTACATAAATCGTCATTCATCAAATGAATTTTATATGAATATAATTCATATTTCAATCACTTGGTGTATTCATAATGTACCCATATTTTTGAATAATTCACTTATTTTTCATTTCGTGTTTTCAAAATGAATAAGACAAAAATTATTCAGTTCGTGAAGATTTTGGGCATTCACTATGAATTCACTGTGAACCTAGTTCACTGAATGGTCAGCTGGGTATATATATACAGGGTGTCCGGTTTCGGGTGGTCATCCGGCACACAGTAGATAGGTCTCGCCGAGACAAACAAAAAATCGTTGTAGAGGGAGGGGGGTAATCTCAACCGTTTAGCCGCTACAGGGCGATGAAGATTTTTCGCACTCAATCTACGAAACACCCTTTAATAACTACGAAGAAACTGGTCTAAGAAAAATCTGTAGGAAACTCCCCCCTCTCTTCAATGATACCTTATATGCTTCTCTACGTTCTTTGTTTCAAGAGTTATTGTGTTTCAAAGACAGAATTTAGTGATTTTTTGCCATTTTTTTCAGAGATAATACAGGCTGCGGAAGTAAAGCGCCCTCTAGATTTTTCTTAGACCAGATTCTTCTAGCTAGTACACCGTAGTTATTAAAGGGTATTTCGTAGATTGAGTGCGAAAAATCTTCATCGCCCTCTAGCGGCTAAACGGTTGAGACTACCCCCCTCCCTCTAGAACGATTTTTTGTTTGTCTCGGCGAGACCTATCTACTGTGTGCCGGATGATCACCCGAAACCGGACACCCTGTATAGAGAGAGAGAGAGTTCCTTACTTCTATTTTTCAAAAATTTATTTATTTCCATATTTATTTATTTTAATTTACTCTGTGCAATAATAATTATTAAAGACCTCTCGAAAAACCAATCAACCAATGATTTAAATTGAATTGAAAATTAAAAATTGTAAAAAAAAAAAAAATATACAATGATGTACATTATATCAAACTCGCTTTTAAAATGTTTATTTATTTGTTTGTAGATACTAAATTTCTGATATATATCTTTATTTACATTTTTAAAATTGATTTTTCTGATAAAATTTTCTATCGATATGAAAAAATTGTAAAGAATTATTGGTATTGATTTTATAAAGAGGAATACAATAAAAACTAGTAATAGTAATAATAATAGTATTTCTTAGAAATGAAATAATATGTTTTGTGTACGTATACTTAACAAACTCGTGAGTATATGGATGTATCGCTGCAAGTACATAAATGTATAAAGAAATTCATAATGAAGAAAAATTTTTCGTATTTTTCGAAGACTCTTTAAAATAAAAGTAAATATTTACGGTACGAATATGTATGTGAATTTTTCTGTTTTTATATAGTTTCTTTCCTTTTCAATACATTTTTTCTATAATCATCTATACTTGAATACCATATCTACTATATGACATACATTCTGCGTCAATTTTTAAGTTGTGCTATGTATTTGAGCACTTTTTCTGTTACTACAAACTTTGTGATAAAAGTAAATACAAATTACTAGAAGTTCTTTTAAAAATAAATAATTAAAAATATTGAATAATTATTTGTGTAGCGCAGATACTCGTTATATACATATATATTATAATACATTTAAATAGCAATGAAATTCATGTAAGTCATTTTGATTACGGACAGTATTTAAATTTGAAAAAAAAATATCCTTTTCATTCTATCCTGAAAAATTCTTAATTTAATCTAAAATTATTATTAATGAACATACCCGTACTTATTTAAAAAAAAAATTGATAAAGAAGAAATGTAAGAAGGCAAACAAAAATCCGATAGCCACTTATCAAATGACGTAGAATGTACGTGTCCACATAAACGTATACCCACATTTTCTTTATTAGATGATTTTTATTAAAATTTAAAGAAGTTTAATTTTAACCACAAAACTTTTGTTTCATTATTTTCTTCTGTTTCTCATTTACTCAAGAAATTTTTTCATCATTTCATTTTAACTGGGTTTTTTCTTAAGTTTTTTTTTTTTATAAATTTTTATTTTCTGTATTTAATTTTCACTTAAAAAAGTTTTTTTCTTCATCAAACGAAAATCACTTACCTTACATACTCGTATGTATCATTTACTAAAAAACATATAGTATGTATACATAATATATGTGTGGTACTACATAGCACATCCCATATACATAAATAATCATACGCTTTTATTAAATTTATTCTTTTTTTCCTGTATTTTTAATTTTAATTTTCTTTTGTTACGTACTTAAAAATTCTATTACCTTTCTTGTTTCAAATGAATAATATATGTATTTTCTTTTTACGTGTGTACTTTGAAATTTAATTTCAAAAGTATAAAATATTATAATTAAAGAAAAAAAAAGAAAATTTTTTTTTTTTTTTTACAAAAAAATGAAAAAAAAATTCTTCGAAAAAAAAATAAATAAAAAAAAATACAATGAAATAATAAATCATTAATTTTGTGTAGTGTAGGTATGTATGTCCTAAAAAAAGGATTTTTCTTTCTTCGAATAAAAGTTTTGATTCATGTATGTGAATTATATATCAGTCGAATTTTTTTTACATACATGTATACGTATCTCGATATCAATTAAAAATTTCGATTTCGACTACATCAAGTACCCATTTATGAGAAAAAATATCTGAAAACATATGTACATAATTTATATGTTTACATTTTTATTATTATTCAAATGTTGAATTTAATTTTTATTCATTGTCTGTATGTATGTGTTTTTGAAGCAAAGTGAAGATGAAGTAGAGTAACCAAAATCAAAACCAAATTATCCGCATTCACAACTAACTATATAAAGTACTTATGTATATGTACTAATATCACATCGAAAATAACTCCAAACATTATCTGTTATTGATAGCTTTATAACATTTTTAAATAGTTTTATACATTGATTGTCAATAAAATTATTGTCATCTGTCAAAAATATTATATTTTAGTCGAAATGATGTTTTCTTTTTTTCAATTTTCAAATATTAAATGTTTTGTTCATTCACTGTTCATTGCATGAATTTATTTGTTGTGTAAATAAATTTTAATCAAAAGTATCTCATCCAGTTTATGTGACATTTTCAGAAAAATATTTTAACACTTTATTTTATAGTTACACAATGAATTTAAATAAATGGATATGTATGTATGCATATGAGAAAAGAGTATTATGTTATGAAAAAAAGAAAAATAAAATTCCAAAATGATTATTTAAATTCATAAAATAATGATGAGTTTTTTTTTCTAAATGAAAAGTCAAATTTTTTTCTTTTTATTTTTTTTTTGATATTTGATAACATTATTCTTTATTTCAATTACAGTTACATACATTATGTCTTACGAAAAAAAAAAAAGCCAAAAGTAGATGAAAAATGTAATATCTGGATTTTGATTTCAAGGATTTTTTACTTTTTTTCTTCTTTGTTATCTTTTTGGATCTTTCGTTGGTAATATTGAATATCCTCAAATCATCGTCCTATATGAATATGCTTTCTGTTCTATATGAGATATGACAAATATCATCATCATACTCGTATCTATAAGCTTTCATTTATTAATATTTTTTCATCGTTGCTATATCATTTGTTTCCCTTATTTTTTACATATGCCGAACATACATAAATTGTAGTGTGTATTACATACAGAATATATACCGTACGGTATTTGTATGTACATGTAGGTATAAAATGATAGGTGGGTACTTGTAAAAGAATCATATTTTTTGGCGGTGATGAATAGGATATTATTATACCATTTTTGTATTGAGCATTAAAAATCATATTTCTGAATTTGATACAATAAATATATCATTTATATTTTTCACATATGATACGTAAGTATATACATGTGTAACATATTTTCATATAGATTCCAGAAGTACACACATATGTACGTACATATAATGTAGACGTAAATATGTATACGTATGCAGCTAAAGTCGTTTAAGCATCCATAACGATATGATAAGCTTTTATAACATTATATGTTTTTAACTTAACACAGACACACCCATCCATATACACTACAACACATAATAATGTATGCGTATATTTGTATGGATGTAAATACATTTACAAAATTTTTATTCCAAGTAGATAATACAATGACTAGTACAGTATACCTATCCTATATACATATGTGGGTGGGTAGGTTTAAAGATATATAAGTATATGTACTATATACATGCGAGTATCCTATTATAGTGTCTACATACGTATGAAAATTTGTTCAAATTTGTATGCATACGAGAATATTTTTTTATATATTTTTTTGGCAGAAAAATGAATAAGGATCAGAATGAGTATATACTGCATTCATACATTTGTACATATATGTACTTATATAAACGTTTTTCTGTTTTTTTTTCTGTAGTATATTTTATATGTGTGTATGTGTAAGAAAGTATACGCAATAATAATAATAATGTTAAGATATAAATCACACACTGAAAATGATTGGAGTTTTGGTTAGAGCTTTAAGACAAAAGATGAGTTTGATATTGTGTATATATATGTACATATGTACATATGTATGGATATGACACAATTTGTTAAACATATTTTCAATTCTATCATCTATAAATTCCTTTACATATCACAATACATATGTATATTTAAATAATAGTATACATATTATATGAATACAATATAAAAGCACATACACTTAAATACATGTCTGTAAATGTATAAGGATTTTTTTTAAATAATTTTTTATCATATTTTATATTACATTTGCATTGTATATAAATTTGTATTATGTTCGAATATGATTATGAGCATACGAGTATGTATATATGTATGTTTTAGAGATACATATGTATGTATCGTAAAAAAATATTATTATATGAAGGATTCGTGAAAATGAGGTAGAATTTTGATTGAGTACTTGAATTCAGAAAACATAAAATATGAAAAAAGTAAAAGAAAAAAATTGAATTATGATTCTTTTTAGTGGTGGTTGTGGTAGTAAGTATAGCAAATTGTAGTACATAACACAGTATATCTGTACTACGTACTACCGTACTACTTAGATCTGTATAGTATGTTTGCAGTTATCATTATATATGTAGATTGTAGGTAGGTATACACTACGTATTTTGTTTTAGCTATATTTATATGTTTCTTACATATAATATGCATGTAGGTATATATTTTTATGTATATGGTGTATCTACTTAGATATAGAAAATGGGTTTTTATTCAGTTTTTTTTTTTGCTTCTATAAAAATTTTTCGTTGAAAAAAAAGAAGGGTTGTGAAAAATAAAATTAATAATGAAAACAAATCATAAAAATAAGTATATAAATGTATGTATGTATGTATGCATGACGAACATTATATAGAAAATATTTTATTTTTTTTTTGTTTTTTTTTTTTCTTTAAATAATTCAAATTGTAGGAAAAGTAAAATAAAATCAAATCAAATATGATTACATATATATAGAGAATGAAATAATAAAAAAACAACAACAACATCATGGAAATTATATATGTATACATATAGGTACAAAAAAAAAAATAAATAAATAAGAGAAAAACGGAAAAATTCTAAGATTTGTTGATGATTGTACATAAATACATATACATAAAAATATAAAAAGATTTTTCCTGTCGTTTTTGTTCAAAATCATATCGTAATGATATATTTTTCTTTCGTTTTCCTTTAAAGAGATCCTTATATTATTATTTTTTTTTTGTATTTTTTCTTCATTTTAGTGTTTTTCATATATTTTCCCTTCATATTCCTTTTTTATCGTTTTTCATTTTTTTTGTTTTGTATTCTTATTATTATATATTTGTGTATAAGCACTCGTATATAGATAATAATTGTATTTTCTTTTATTTTGTGTGTGTGTCTGTCTATATATATATGTATGTGATTTTGGTATATGTTTCTTATGAAAAATATGTACATATATGAAAAATAAAATATACATGTAAATGTATATGTAAATGTACTAGCATAAAATAAGAGAAAAAAATACATATTATAAAATTGAAAAAATTAAAAGAAAGAAAAACGAACGTAAGGATAGTAGTATGTATGTAGACACACACACCCATACATAAATGATTTATAAATGAGATAAAGAATCAACACAACAAACAAAAAAAAAAAATTTATTATTTTATATTTGGTATGCAACGCTTTTCCATAATTTCTACTTTTGAAAATTCTTTTATGTACATATACATACATCAAATGTATGTATATACAAAGTACGAATATATTTTGTATATGTATATCTTGAAAGAAAAAATAACGAAAAAAAAAAATGAAACAGAAACAGAAATAGAAGGAAAATATATATGTATGTACTGAAGAAATGTTAAAATTTTCTTATATATTCCACATATTTATGTACATTATATGTATGTATATGTACTATGTCTATGCATTAAATAATATCCTATAAGATTTTATATAACATTAAAAATGTGTGTCAGTAGTACACACAATATTTAGTATATCACACATTATAAACATGAATTTCTTAAGATATGTATATGCAAAATACATATCTACTTACACTTATAAGACATAACATATACTACCGAGTATATACATACATACTCATGTACAATATTTAAGATTAAAAGTACTCAATGAAAATGTTTCTTTTGTACTGCAGAAAAAGAACAAAAAAAAAAAAAAATGAAGAGAAATGAAAAATGAAAATGAATAAGAAAAATCTCATGTTATGAAAATAATAAAAGCGAAACGGTAATTTTAAGGCGGTTTTTCTTTTTCTCTAAACATATTCATATATATATGTATGTAAATATATATCTATATATGTACACATTTATGTATAAAAAAATAAAAATATGTAGAAAAAGAAAAAGATAAAAATAAACTGAAGAAACGATGAAAATATAGAAAGTAAAAAAGATAAAATGTTATACAATATAACCATATAAAAATATTATACGGTTATATAATATATGTACATTTTTATGTTAATACATATTATCCTTATTTATGTAGAATATATTAAACATGATTATATTATGCATATATGTAATGTATCGTACAAACATATACATATATGTGCATACATACATATATCTATATACATTATCTGCAGATATATTCCATTTATATTGCTTAGTCGTATAATTTTTTGACAGACACATAGTAGTATTAAATGAACACACAAACAAAAAGGAAGAAAAAAAAAACAACACAAAAGGAATATACAAAAATGAAATATGTATATGTGTAGTGTAACATACATGATGAATATATATACATATGTATATGCATATTTATATGTAAATACATATATTTAACTTTAGAAATAAACAAAAGCAGAAACATGATAAAAATTCTTCAATTTGTAAAATAAAAATTTAATATACGTACTTACGCATAATAATATCTATACAATACGATTATATGTATCTGTATAAATGTAAAGAACTTAAATGTCTTAAAAATTTTTTTTTAGATTCAATTGTAACAACACTGTAATTTTTCATTTTGTATAAATGTTATTCTAGTTCTTTTGTTTTTCTTTTCTATTTTCACTCTTAATTTAATTTCATTATTTTCATTTTGTTTCATTTTACTTTTTGCTTTTTTTTTTCATTTTGTTATAAATTTTTCTTACTAAATTTAAAGTTAACGGTTCTGCATAGAGTGTAATTGAGAAGAAATAAATAAATAAAATAATAACTGGATGCTTGGTGGCTTAGTGGTACATCAAACTGGCCTCCTTTAAGTCACGGATTCGAATCGTGGCCTCCGGAATATTAAGCAAAATAATTATAAATTTTTCATTCCCCATTTTCTTCCAATTTTCATTACCTTCAAGTTCACTCAGCTTTAAATGAGTACCAACCGACTATGAAAAAGGTTAGTCTACTTGCTAACGAAAAGTAAAAGTAACACAGAGTATTATTAGATAATTCTAAAAATAGATCAGTCTGAGCGCTATCATGCAAATGAGCTTACTTCCCTAACAGCGAGTTAACTTCTCCAACTTTATGATTCATTTTAAATTGTAGGGGTGTACACATGACAGTAATAACAATAAATCTTGAAATAATTTCATTGACGCCGCGTCGTGTTCTCAAGAGGGATAGATGAGTAAGACTGTAACACATACTCACTTTTTGCATTTCTTATAATATGTAATGTGTATTTGATGTTCATTTGATGTACCATATATCCAATACCTGTCTGTACCTGTACCCTAAACTCATTCATTTCGTGGAAAAAAAAAAAACCATAATACGTTTGCATTTGTTAATGATAAAAAATTTATTTTCACTTATATCAATTTTTTATGGAAGAAAAAATTCAAATTATGTACGTACCTAATTAATGTAAAATTTTATTTTTTCTTTTATTTATTTTACCTTTTTTAAAAATATGGTATTTAATAAATTTTTGAGTAACTTTGCGTGGTAAGTACCAATAATATACCTTTTTCTCATGTTATAATTTTTACTACTTTTGATAAAGGAAAAAATAGGAAAGAGTAACTGGCAGTAACAGAAAATTGAAAATGTAAAATTTAATAATAATGTTGAGGTTAGAGAGAAAAGAACAAAAATAGGGAATAAATAAAAAATACTTAATTATATATTAATTATTGATTCAAATCGATTATGAATATTTATTTCAACAATTCTTATTATTATATTTTTATCCTCGTAAAAGTTTTCTTGTCTTTTTAAAGTGCTCGATTGATATAAAATAAAATTCAATACGGTTGCCTAAATTTTTTCAAATTTTTCCTAAAAAAATTCTAAATGAAAAATTACATTAGAATTCGATAAGAACAACTGTCAAAAGATTGAATGATTTTTATTGCTAAATTTGAATATATCTTCTGTGAACGAGGTATTTTGTGATACCTAATTGAGACAATGAAAAAGTTATTGAATAATGATATTTTTATTACATTTCCTGCAATGTAACGTTAACGAAAATATTATGAATTCGTTCTAATTTAGAGTAATTGATTTTCACAAAAAATTGCAAAATCATTTTAAATATATTCGACTGTAATTTTCAATTTATTTTTGTATTATTTTGTTCTTATAGTTTTGTTTTATTATTTTCTTGTTCTTTATATTTTTATTTTGTTATTTTCTTATTTCAATATTTCTATGTTGTTTATTTGTTTGTTTGTTTGTTTTTCAATTTAATATCTCTCTATTACATTAGTATACTGATGACAGTTGACATTGTACGTACAAGTACATATGTATGTATTATATGATTAAATATGATGATATATAGTATGTATAAGAAAAATATTTAATGTTCTCTCAAGGGGCAGTAATATGTCTAAACTTTTACAAAATAACCACATTAAATTGTCACTTAAATTCTGACAAACATTTCTCATTAAAAAGTTTACCCTAAAGCAGTATCATACCATCATACCAGTACTCATACATTTACAGTGCATATACATATGTACGCGTAGCTGTTTTTATGTGTGATGATATGTATATACGATATGAATATAATGATAAAAGAAAAGCAAAAGAAAAATAATAACATAAAAATACAAAACAAGAAAAATAACTACGAAAAATAACAAAAAAAAAAAAAATTTGTGTGTATAAGATAATTTCGTTCTCCTTGTTTGGATTGCTAAAAACAAAAAGAAATACACATGTACATACATACATATTATAAAAATGAAAATGAAAAATAAAAAATATATATATAATACGTACATACAAAGATAAAGATGTATTAAAATACCACAAATATTTTAATTTTAAAAACATAAACACAAATAGGAACAAAAATAAATACAACACGATATACGTACAAAATAAAACAATACAAAATAAAAATAAAAAATTGTGAATACTTAATGAAAAGGAATTGTTGCGAAAATAACCGTCGTATAAAATGTACTTGCATAATTGAAAAAAATAAATAAAGAACGCAACAACGACAACAGAAATAACAAACCGACAATAGAAACAAATTTTCTAGTGAAAATAGTTCAAGGACACCGATGTATTTATGATAATGAGTCTTTGTATTTTTGTTTTGTTTTTTGTTTTTTTTTACTTACTTTTTTCCTCTTCTTATATTTTATTCTTAGCATTTCTACTGTCTTCCTTTAAATATAATTTTTTTTTTTTTTTTTTTTTGTTATTTCTTTTGACTTTTGTGACGGTTTTCCTTTTTTAATCAGTATAGCATTAAATACAGAATAAGAAATTTTCATTTTCTTTAAAGTTTTTCTAGAATAAACAAAAAATTATAAGAATGAAATGTGATAACAGGGAGAGTAAAAATTATAAAACAGAAAAAAATGTTCATAAAATTGGAATGAAACAGCATTTGATCATAATTCAATTAAATGATAATGATAAAGAAAATGAAAATGTGAAAGAATATAAAAAATGAAAAAATACTTACGAATGCAAGAAGAAAGAAACATAATAATAAAAATAAATAAAAAAATTTCATTTTTTTGCGGTTTCGTTATAATCGTTATGTGGTTAGGTGGAGTAGAAAGGGATGGGAGAGATATGAAAGGCAACCATATAAAATGTATTCGTATTTATATGAGTGTATTTATTGAAAATTTCTATGGCATTATTTCATTAAGATCCTATGCTGCATACATCAAATCTTAAATAAGTAGGTAAACGAAATATAAAACAAAAAACAACACAGAAAACAGGACCTTTTGTTAATGTTTTTTTTTCTTTGCTGGATGTATTCATTTCTGTTTTTTAAATTTCCATTTTCTTTTTATATTTTTATTGAAATTATGAAAATTTTGTAAATAACAATAAATTTTTATGAGGTGATTTTCAATAATATTATTAATTTTTATGAATATTCTATGTACTTACGTATACCTCGTCGTAATACATTTTTATATTACTCAAAGGACTTTCTTGAAAGTCTTCAGTATAACATTTTATTCTACATAGCAAACAAACAAAAAAAAATTATTTTTAAATTTTGTTATGAAAAAATAAAAGAAGAATGAAAATCAAAAAAAAAAAAAAAAAAAAAAATAAGAAAAACTTGTCCTTTGTGGTTGAGGTTTAATTAAGAAAATTGTTATGAAAATATGTTATTATTTTTTATTTTTTTTTTTTTTGTCAGAAATTTAGAACGCTATGCATGTATGTAATACCGTTCCAAAACTGAATTTAATGAAATTTCGTGATTTATAATTTTCAATTTATAAATTTTCTTCAATTCCTCATAATTTATTCAAGTTATTGATAATTATTTATGAATTTTAGAATATAAAATTTTCCCTTGGGTGGACCATTAAATTAATATTTCGGAGAGGCATATACATTACGTATACAAAGTTCCATAAGAATTGAACCATTACTTCTACTGCTTCTACCTACCTTACTATCTACTATCACTTAACTATATGGTTGGAATTTTAATATTTAGGTAACTTACGGGTAGATTGTGTTCAGTTATTATGAAGTGTTGTAGCCTGTAGGGGTAGGTGAACTAAGTAAGTAGAGTTTTGAAAGTTTTATTTTTGAACTTGATGTTCAGCAAGGCAGTTATAGTGCATGATTGATGGCCAATACATCCTAGCCTAGACCTTTTAAAAATTCAAACTTTTCCATTATTGTAATATTATTACAGGAAAAGATAACATTTACAACTTAAACTAACTTTATGGTAACTAAATAACAAAATTTAAAAAAAATAAAAAATTTATGTTTCAAACAAATTTTTTTCTTTTTTGCGTAGAATTTATTAAAAAGTTTTAGTATATGCAATTTGCAGCAATATCCGAGAATTAACTATTTCGTTCACTTTGCAGTCTGTATTCATTATGATACTGTCAGTAAAATATGTTGAAACTCTACATATTAAACAAGTAGAATACAAAATATTTTAAGCTCGAAGATTTTAAATAACATCCTATAGTATTAATAATAAACTAAATAACAAATGAGTATACATTATAAGGTATTATAAGGTTTGAATGTTTACAATTGGATTATTTATACGTGGGGTGTACAATAAGTTTCCGTTTTTTGCATTTTACAATATTTTTATTCAAAAAATTATTAAACATAAAAAATTCTAAATACATTTATAGTTTTTCAAAGTAACAACCTTTCTTTGCAATACATTTTTTCATACGTTCAAACCATTGACTAAAACATGCCCTCATATCATCAGGCGTAAACCTTTTTAGTTCCACATCTAAAGCATTTAGAAGCTCTTCACGACTTCCAAAATGTCGTCCCTTTAAATTTTTTTTCATTTTTGGAAAAAGAAAGAAATCACAAGGCGCAAAATCCGGTGAATAAGGAGCATGTGGCAGGATTTGTAAATTTATTGATTGAAGAAAGTTTTGCGTAAGTTGTGCTCGATGAGCTGGAGCGTTGTCGTGGTGGAGGAAGATGTTGCGATCACGCGCTCGTGGTCTTTCTTTTGATAAATTTTCTAACACCTTGGGTAAGCAAATATTAGAATACCAATTAGCTGTGACTGTAGACCCTTTTTCAAGTTCCACAGGTGGCAAAATTCCATTCCGCCGAAAAAATATCGCGACCATCACTTTTCCAATACTTTTTTCTTTTGAAATTTTAACTGGTAAATCTTCGAATTCAGCCACCCATTGACGGCTTTGTTCTTTCATTTCTGGATCGTAGAAGTATATCCACGTTTCATCACCAGTTAAAATATTCCCCACCAATTCTGAGCGTCCCTCGTCGAATTTCTGCAACATATACCGGCAAAACTCAATCCTGGCTGCTTTTTCGTTTTCTTTCAATAGGTGCGGTATCCATCTGGCACAAACTTTTTTTAAATGAAGTTCTTGCTTCAAAATGGTTTCAACTGTCCCATGCGAGATGCCAGTTAATCGCACTAATTCACGAACAGTAACTTCTCTATCTTCGTCCAGATGGCGCTTCACCAAATCAACATTTTTTTCAATATTTGAACTGTGAGGCCTGCCCTCACGCGGATCGTCCTCAAAGCTAGTGTGTCCTGTTTGAAAACGAACGTACCACTCCCTAATTGTTGTTAAAGATGGTGCTTGCCCACCAAGTGCACGTTGTAATTTTTCCGAACACTCCTGTGCTGAATCACCAAGTCGAAATTGAACAAAAATTGCTATTCTTTTATCTCGTCGTGTAAACTCAGGAACTACGTCAGGACTATCTGTCTCTCTTTGCCGTTTGCGGGTCTCCATTATAACTTTTTGAAAAAACTAAAACACAAATTTCTTACTTAGATATTAACTCTCCGATAGCTGGAATGCAACTGAATATGAATAAGAAATAATGTTGAAAAATGGAAACTTATTGTACAGCCTACGTATGTAATCGTACATTTTTTTTAAGCTTTATGTGGCTCTATATTATTAAAATTCTGTGTATAGAGAAATAAAAAATAATTTTTAATTATTTTTGTACATTGGATTAAATTTATTTAGTTTTATATTATTTCTTTTTTTGTCCGTGGATACTGTATTAAAATTTCAAAGGATTTTAAAAAAAATATTTCTCAACTATAAGTTACTACTTATATACACAAATTCAAATATGAAAAGTTTTATTTTGAAAAAGTTTCACTATAAAAAATTTTAACTTGTTACTTTTTTTATGTGCATTTTTAAAAATATTTACGTGGTGTGTACGAGTACATTATGTGTTTTGAAAACGGTATTCTTTGACAAAATTATATATGAGTATGCATACTTATAAAAAAATATTGAAAATTGTGTATTAATCATATATATGAATTAAAGTATCTTTGAAGCATTTAAAAGAGGCAAAGCAAAAAAGAATTTATAATTAGAATGCGTTTTCATGAGATAATCACGAAACTTTCAGTATAACCTTGTTTTGAAATTGGCAATAATCGATAGAATCAGCTGTAAAATTGTCAAATATCAAAAAGATTTTGAGGTTATGTCATTTGTCATTTTTGCATACCAAAAAATATATTCAAAATAGGGTACATCATAGTAACCAATTATCTAGTTAAAAAGAAAAACTGCTTGATAATAACATAGTAATTTGTCCAGTTTTTCAAAGTTCTGACTGGGTTAACTTTGTGAGGTTATGACTTATTGCATCTTTATACCAGCAAATTAATGTTGCTCCAAAGTATTGTATCTTCATTATGCGAATGAGAGGGTATATATAATGACGCTGATCTTGCAGGTAAAAGCATGCATGCATGTGAATACACTCCTATTTTAATTGTGCTTTTCATTATGATTATTGTCCAAGCAGTCAAAGCTAGACTTAATTAATATATCAACTAAACTAATAATGAATCTGGTTCAAGATGGTACTTATGTTAGTTTAATTCAAAAACTCCTTAAATATGTGTATAAGTAGTGAGTGATATTGTATGTGTAGTACAATATATGTAGATGCTTTTGAAAAAAAAAACTGTTGAAACAACACCCTCTCTCAAAATATACATACTGTATGTGTCTATCCGCATATTTTATACATAATTAAAATTTCATTATAAATTATAAGAAAACGGTCAAAATGAATTTAAATTCATCTGTCTGCATACTATCGAACATATACTTATACACTACCGTATACATAATATTATGATAAAAGTACTTCTTTTTTTTTATTTAATATTCTCTTCCTTATTTCATATTTTTTTTTTTAATGACCTTATTTTCATCCATATACATACATACAGTATAATATGCATATTTTTATGAATTTATTATTATTATTATTATTATTGTATATAAATGTACAAGTATATGGTTTATTTTTAATGATTTTTTTTTAATTTTTTTACTTGCTTGCAAAAAAAAATGAATGCACAAAGTGTACGAGTATATATACTAAGTATTATGTGCATTCTACACTATGTGATTGCTATATGACCAAAAATAGCCCATATTTAATGAGACATGGTTCATATTTTTTTTTTTTAAATTGTACATAGCTGGCTATATATACTAACTGTATATACTTGTACATTCATAGATACGTATGTAGCCATATACTCGAAATCTTTTGAATATAATACCCTACGGGAAGAAAATAATAAGATGAAAGATGAAAGCGATATGATTATATAACATGACGATATGACGATATAATAATAACGCACTGTGTATTATTATATACTAGTGCATATACTGATACATTGATAATATGCATAACAGCACAAAACATTCAAAATTCAAAAAAAAAAAAAAAAAAAAGAAATAATAATAATAAATGAAAAGGATAAAAAAAAAATGATGCAAAACAAATTTAATGATTCTGAAATGAAGTTTAAGTTATGCATGTACAGGAGGCATCAGAAAAAAAAAGGATTTTTCCTGTTGTTGTTGTTGGTATTGTTCAATTTTTATATTTTTATATTTCATTTGGTTGCAATGAAAGTAAAAAAAAAAAATAGGAAAAATTTAAAATAAAAAAAAATAACTAAAAAAAAAAACAAAATTATCGCATATAAATAGCAATCATCAATCTGTTCCTTGAACTCATTTTTTTTTGTTTTTATATTATGCATATGTATATGAAAAATTCTTGTCCTTATTTATTTATGTTTTTCTTCCTTTCGGTTATATTTTTTTTTGTCTTGTTTATTTTTGGTGTCTATTAAAAAGTTGAATGATATTGAGATAAAAGGATCACAGAAATATTTATATGTATGTGTCCGTATACTAGAGTACTATATAATATGTAATATGAGTGTGTGGTTTTACTTATTTTTAATATTTTTTTATTTTTTCATTTTATATTTTTTGTAGTTTTTTTTTTTTTTGCTGTTTTATTTCTTTTTTGATTTGGTGTTTGGTTATCCTATTTTATTTATTTCATTTTTTTTTTGTGCGTCATATTATTATTATATAATGAATTTTCTTTTTTTTTCAAAAATTTCACAATTTTTCTGAAAACTTTTTTCTGTACTCACTATACTCTTGTATCGTACATTATTATGACGCATACACATACCATACATACATACGATTATTCTACATAAATTTGTAGTAGTACATCTAGTATTCATCATATAGAAATTTTTTTTCGTTATTTTAAGTTTTTATTTAAATTTTTTTTTTTTTAATTTTTTGTTTGTATCTTATACAATATTTTTTTTTCTCATTTGTTGCTATTAAGAAGGACTAAAAATGCAAAGAAAAAAAAAAACGACACAGAAAATGTTAAATTAAGAATTTCATACATTCATAGAATATATACTTAATAATGTATGTGTACATACAAACTGGATGCAAAAAGATATTCGAATTTAAGGACGGTTTTTTTGGTTTTTTTTCTTCAGTTTTTAATTTTCATATTGTACATATACATACATATAAAATGTATAATTTTCACTTCTTAAAGTTATATGTGTGGTTTTTATTATATGCACCACATATGTATGTTTGTCGTTTTATGTTACATGCATGCATATGTGTAATTAGTTTTATTTAACAATTTGTGGTATAGACAGTATATTATATATTATTTTTAAATAAATGTATAAAACGAATTTCTGAATTTTGTATATATGTATGAGAAAAACAAAACAAAAAATTTAAGTAAAGAAATATACATATAAAATGAAAGGAAGATAATAGAAAAACTTTTAGAAAGCTAGAATATGCAAAAGAATAAAGAAACTGTATACGAATACGAATACAATTTTTTTTTTTCTTTTTACTCAATTATATGTATATTTTAGTTTTAAGTAGTATGCATATACGAGTATGTATTTAGTATATGTATGAGCTGATGTGCACTTATAATAATGTGTGTGTATGGGCTGTTAATTATATAGATTTTTTTTTTGCTCATTTTATGAAACTTTTTAGAGTTTTTATTGTACGATATACGATTTTTATTTTATTTTATTTTTTTTTTTCAATTTTCTTTGCTTTGTTCTGGTTTCTGCTTGCAAATAGTATACATTTCTACACTTTAGATCCCATATATGCACGTATTCGTTTTGTATGTACTGCATTGTGCCACATCATCATCATCATCATCGTCATCTGTGTATAGTGAATGCTGTTTTTAGTTTTTAAGTGTTTTTTTTTTTTGTATTTTGCAATTTTCTATTTTAATTTTTTTTTCATCATAAAACTTCATTTTTCGTACTATACTCACCACTATATATACTCTCTGTATTATGTTTACTCCATCATATTATATTATATACATGTATGTGTATGTATACATGTATGCATGCATGAACACCAAATAAAAATTCTTTGTTCCTTATTGTTCTTTTTGTTGAGCTTTCAAATTTTTTGAAAGAAAAGCGTTAAAAAAATTGTATGTTTCTTCTTTAATTTTTTTTTTAACTTTTTAAAATTTTTCCATTTTATATTTTTCGTTTTTCTTTTTTTATTTTTATTTTTTTTTTGTTCTTTTCATAAATAAAAGAAGTGTTAATTTATAAAAGAACTAAAATATATTTAAAAAAAAAACGTAAAAAAAATATGAATATATTCTTTTATATTGTGGGTATAGTACGAGTATAATGGTATGTGTGAATTTTATTTTATGCACATGATCTCATTATTTGCATGGGTTAAATGAAAGCTAATAAACTTCCTTATATATACCACACATGTACATATGAATACATGATTGTATATCCTTTTACACACAATCATTTTTGTGTGTATGCACCTATGAATTAAACGTATTTTGTATTTTTCTTTTGTTTTTGTACATAAATAATATATTTTTTTTGTATGTATGTATGCACATGTGCGTGTTTTTGTTTTTCAAAGAAATTAGATATCATAAAAAATGCAAAATTTTACCAATTAAGTATGTTGTATGCATACATATAAACTGCATCATGAATATTCTGAACTATTAGAAAATTGTTTTCATATTTTTCAACATATCAAATTATAATCAACAAAGAATTAATCAGAAGAAACAAAACAAAAAATAAATAAAAATTAAAAAATGAATAAATAAACAAACGAAAGGAATATGATTAAATTTTCTTTATTTTCATTTCTAACTTCACTTCTTATTTGTAATGAAATTTAACATAAAATATATTCTTAGATAATTCTTTTATGATTGTATATAACATAATATAAGTATTTATTTTCATTTTTTTCTTTTTATTTTTCATAATAATTACGTTAAGTATTTTTAATACGTCACAAACATGAGAAAAAACAACAAGAATAATATTTTCCGCTAAAAATTTTTCTTATTTATTCATTCACTCATTCTATTTTTATTTTCAATCATGGACTTAATGCATTTTTTTTTAAATTTTTTTTTTATAACAAATACATGATGTGTACTGTTTACATACATATTTATTATGGTGGTATGCAGACGTATACAATACGTTTGGATTTGTATGTATTCTGATACGATGAGAATAGTAGTGGATATTAAGTGTAATACATACATATTACATTTTTTGTTTTTTTTTAATTTTCTCAATTTTTATATTTTTTACTTCTTGTGAAATGCTTTCCTTTTTTTGTTTTTGTTTTTTGATATTCTTCCTTCATTATTTTGTACAATGAAATAATGTAACGAAGAGAAAAAAATTTAAAATAAATAAATAAATTGGATATGCTGTTGCTGTTATACGATATAATGAAATTTAAATAAACAAACTGAGATGAAATATAAAAAAAAAAAAACAAAAAACAAATTATAATAATGAACTCGTAACTGACATTTTATGTACATAAATATGTATGTATACATACGAAACAAAATGTATATATCCTTTACGCAATATTTTTATTTTTTTGAATACTATGGATTTTCTTTTTTTTTTTTCATTTTCATTTATACTATAGAACGCATACAAAGATCTATCTCATAAGTTAATTTAATATTTTTTATTTATGAAAGTATGTACATCAAAGTATATAACATATACATTATACGTGTATGTATGTAGGTATATAATGTAGGTGATCATGTAAATATGTGCATCTATACAAATGTAGATAAAAAAATATATTCTGTCTGTATATGTCTTGTTTGTAATATTGGTTATCCGTAATTTCGTTTATTTTTCTCTTTATGTGTATACTACTGTCATTTTTTTTTTTTTCAGTTTTTTTGGTCTTCTTTTATCTGAAATTTAATTTAATAACATAGAGAATTTTTCATTTCATTTAAAATTCTGTGTTAAGAAACTTAGAAAAAAGGAATATTCTCGTATATATCTGTATCTATAAAATCTGTATAATATAATGTATGTACATATAGTTAAAAAATTACTCGTTTAAAATGCCTTTGTGAATACATTCACATGTGTACATATTATATGCACACATATTATATAGCAAATATAATGATGATACTGATGATTTCAATCATACACGTATACTTATAATAAGAATGGATATGTATGTATTCGTACGTTATGTACATTTAAAAAAAAAAGGGAAAATGTATAAAAGTGCATAGGTCATCCAAATCCTGTATAAGTACATATTCATATACTACATAATACACGATTTAATACAGATAAGGTACGGGTATTAATACAAAAAGATTATCCTATCATTTATATACAAATGAATTTTTGTATTTATTTGTATGTTTGTGTGAATTTAAATTGTCCCATTGGTATTTTAACAGAAAATATAACGTATATCCATATACATAGATGCATATAGTATAAACAGTCAAAGCAAAAAAAGGACTAAATTTTTTCTCTAACATTTATATATATATACATATTATAAGCATATATATCCATTTATGTATACATATATTTTTATACATTATATACTATTATTTTCAGGATATAATCTGAGAGATATATACGTATACTTTTTTATACTCATATACAATGAAATAGCAGCAAATTATACCAGTGTACATATCGTAAAATTATTATGTATACATAACACTATATACATATAGTATATAATAATTTGAACCAGTATATACATACATAAACGAGGATATTATTGAAATGTGTATACAATTATACATGTATGTGTAAACAACCAACATGTATATATTTACCATCATAATAATCATACAAATACCCCAGCATACCCAGATTTTTCATTGGTTTTTGCTTTTTTTTTTCAAAAATCATATTCCGTTTGGCTAGTAGCCCATAAGCAACAAACCGGGTCATTTATTTTTTATCAATTTTTTGATGTTTTTTTTTTGATTTCATTTTTTTTTTAAAATCAAACTTTTGAATGAATGAAGCAAAAAAGAAAATTTTCAAAAAAAGAAACAAAAAAAAAATATTAAATAATAATAATAATAAAAAGTCTGATGTGTCTGTTTTCTACTACGATTTTTTGTGATGTTAGCTTTTTATGTACATTATTTGAACTATAGGCGAGTAAAT
Source organism: Villa cingulata (assembly GCA_951394055.1). Lineage (NCBI taxonomy): Eukaryota > Metazoa > Arthropoda > Insecta > Diptera > Bombyliidae > Villa > Villa cingulata. Next base: position 29,353,909 of record OX596021.1, on the reverse strand, counting down.
ACAAGTACGTACGTATATATTTTGTATACATAAATATGTGTAATATAGCCATAGCATATTTGTATGTAAATTGAACAAACATAGTCATGAACGTAGTAAAACGTAGTACAGTAGTACATACTTTTCTATATATGCATTGAATTTGATCTATTATACAGGGTGCTCCGACTCGGGTGGTCAACCGGCACACAGCAGATAGATCTCATCGAGACAAACAAAAAATCGTTCTACTGTAAGGAGGGGGGGGGGGGGATCTCAACCGTTTAGCCGCTAGAGGGCGATGATGATTTTTCGCACTTTCTCTACGAACCACCCTATAACAACTCCGATGTACTAGCTAGAAGAAAGTAGTCTAAGAAAAATCTGTAGAAAACTCCTCTCTCTCTCTAATGACACCTTACATGTCAGTCTGCGTTTTTTCTTTCAAGAGTAATTGTGTTTCAAAGTCAGAATTTAGTAGATTTAGTAGCCATTTTTTTCATAGAAAATACAGGCTGTAGCGCTGTTATCATGTGCCAGAGTGTTGTAATTGTGTACTTTGTACATGGTTATATTACAATTATTTTGTATATTACATATAAGTATGTATTGATAATCAGGAGTCCTTTACTATTATTTTTTTTTGTTATTGGAAACTGAAACCAAAAACAGTACCTTATATCGGAAAATAAAAATGATTTACCTATACAATCATACATAAGTACATAAAAATATAAGCGTATACATATAGTATTTAAGTATTTTTATAATTCAATGGAACATTATGTATAGATAATATTATAAACTGTACATAATATTATAGATATATGTACTGGTACATGAGAATGTGTGTGTGTGTATTCGGTACATGTGTACAAGTATGCAGTAATCATTATTGATTTCATTTTATTTTTTTTATTTAATTTTTTTCTTGTATTATTCAAATAATTTTTCTTTTTCTCTTATTTTTCTGTTTTCAATAAAACTTAAAAAAAATTAATACAAAAGAAGCAAAACAGAAGAAGAAGAAGAAAAAAAAATAGATGAAGTATAAGAAGAAGTAGAGAAAATAGAAAAACGAATTTCGAAGGATAAAACAGAAGTTTTGATTTGTCTGTTACCGTATTTTTTTTTTGTACTGTTCTGTCTTCTATTTTTTTGCTTCTTATTTCTTTTATCGTTTGATATTTTCGTTTTAATAAAGATATGTAGTACCAGAGTATTTTAGTACTCATATAAAAGATGAAAATAAAAAAATAAAAAATTTAAAAAACGAAAAAAAAAATAAAATAAAATAAATTTTTTCTTCTTCTTTTTTTAACGTAATGCTGACTTTATAGAAAAATTTTTCCTTTATAAAAATTTTCTCATTGAATAACTTTTTGAAATTTTATTAATGTTATTTAATCATTTGAATTCAGTTATTACACAAATGTATTTCATAAAATCAAAAAAAAAAAAATAAAAATGAAATTTCATGAAAAAAATGTTATCTTAAAAATGATAGAACTTAAAATGAAAAAAAAAATGAAAGGCAAAAAAAAAAATTAATACAACGATAATAAATGTTTATGTATAAATGTTTTTTCTGTATGTACTTACTTTTGGTACATATTCTTTCCAATACTCTAATTCTATATTAAAACGAAAACTAAAAATAAGAATAAAATTTTAAATAGTACATCGGATATAAATCTTTCTTCATATACCTACCATCTACCACTCATACTTCGATATACACTTAAAATATAGTGTTGAATAACGAAATCAACCATTTTAACCACCATCATTTTATCTAAATATGCATATAAATTTCTATAAGTACGAAAGTGTGTTGTATATAACAGGTAATTCATATTTTAATCACGTTCTTTTTCACGTTGTCTGTTCTCTGTTTTATCAAAAAAAAAAAAAACAAAAAAAAAAAAAAATTAAATTCAATTTTTAAATTATTGCTAAACGCGTTTTTTATAAATTTACTATATTTTGTCTATTGTTTTTCCTATATTTTTTTTAAATGGATTTTTTATGTTGTTAAATGTAAATATACGAATTTTTTACTTACCTCACTTTTTTTTTTGTATATAAATTTAGTAAAAAAAAAAAAATACATGTCTGTTGATATCGTGTATATTTTTCTATACCATTCTACAAAGTAACGATCAAAATGACTGGAAATTTATTTCTTTAATATTTTTGTTTTCAATTTTTTTTTATAATATTTTCAAATATGTAAAAAATTCTCAAAATGCATTTACAATTATTTTTTACAACGAAAAAAACAATAAAAATAAAACAAGATCAAAACAGTAAAAAACAAAAGTAAAACAGTTAAAAACAAAAGTAAAACAGTAAAAAACAAAAGTAAAACAGTAAAAAACAAAAGTAAAACAGTAAAAAACAAAAGTAAAACAGTAAAAAACAAAAAATAAAACGAAAAAAATTCAATTTTATTACTTAACAGAAAAAAATTCTTTGTTCTTATAGTTTTATTTCCATTGTGGATTTTTTCTATGTTTATGTTTTTTTTTACTTTGTTTTTTAATATTAATTTGTGTTTTTTTTTTCTTCTATGATGTTTTGTACATATATTTTATTTGTTTTTTTTTATTTTGTATTTGATATATTTTTGGACAATAACAAATCATCCAGAAAAACTACATAACAAGCAAAAATAATAATGAATAAAATATAAATATATGGAAACGTGTATGTAGTGTATATAGTGCATATACTTATTATGTACCGAGAGTGTATACCATAAAAATATAAAAACAATATTCGAAATAATAAAACGATGAGAAAAAAAAAATAATCCAAAAGAATAGAAAATACAAAACATAAAATGAAATCGTTTGATAAAATTATGAGTTATATGTGTGTTTTGTAGAATGATAGCGCATTTATATAATGTAAAACATCATCATGTATGTATTTTTCATTAATGTGCACATATTTGTAATATAAAGATACAAGTTTATACATACATATGTAAATGTATGTACATATACATACATACAAAATACATAACATATACCAGTATGTATTATATTCACATAAATTTTATTTTTTACATATAAAAGAATATATTTATTTTTTTTTTTTTTTTTGAATAGTATGAAATTTATTATTGTTGAATTCTTTTTGAATATTAGATATTTTTATTTTTGTGTTTTTTAATGTTTTTTTTTGTGTTTTTATCTTGTTTCATATATAATTTTTATAGTTTTTATTTGTTTTATATTATTTATGATATGAAAATGTATTGTTGATACGAGTATAATGCACATTTTATGATTCATATTTTATAGATTAACGTTAAAAAAAATTTTGTTGAAATTTTTTTTAAGCTACAATATCGTAGGAGGTACAGGGCCGAATTAAATTAAAAAACCTTAGGTGTCCTATAATTAATAAAAACATTTTGATGTTTCCCATGATACGTTTAATGCTGCCTTCAAGAATTAGTTGGCAAAATTCAATGTAATTGAATTCGAGTTATTTTCTTTTTTGTTGTATTGAATTTATATCAAATTTGAGAATGGAATTGTTGAAAATTATTTGAGGCATTGATATTTGAATCTGTTGTGGATATCAGTTCTCAAAAAAACATAAAAGAAAGTCATATGTGCAATAGGTAAATGCGATAGAAAAGCACCTATTTTATATAGAAGATCTTGATCCGGCCCTGATATTATTTTATTCTAAACAATATTAAAAAAATATTTTCCATTTTTGAACAGATGTATGTAACGTGAAAAAAAAATAATATTTTGAAAACAATCGATAAAATAATAAATAGAACAACACATAATATATATCATATTCGCATTTAATGTATATACAATGTTCTCGTATGTATGTACGTATTTTATTTAATTATTTGCCAATGTTTTTTGTTTTATAAACAAGAAAAATTGTTTAATAAAATCCGCGCAGTTTTTCATTATTTTTATTATTTATAAATATCCTCTATTATATTATATTGTATTTGAACGTTTTTGAATACAAAAAAATAAAAAAAAATAAAAAATTAAAAATAAATAATAAATAAAAATAATATTTTTCAGTCCTTTTATTTTATTAAAATTGAAAAAAAAAATATTTTAGATTTTCATTTTTATTTTACATTTTTATCATTATTTATATTTTTTACTGGTTTTGTTCACTGAATTTATTTTAAGAGTGCATATGTGGGCAAAAAAAAAAAAAGAGAAAGACATAAATTATATTTTTTTCGCAATGTTTTAATACACACACATACAATTTAAAAGTAAATCAAATGAAAAAAATGAATTTCTATATGTACATTCTCGGCAGATATCATGTGTGTACTTGTACATAAATGTCAAATCTAAAAACTATCAGCCATTTTTTTTTTTTTTGAATTTCAAATGTCTGACTTCCGTGTATATGTGTTTGCATGAAAAAAAAAACAAGGATCATATTACGTCGGATATCATACAGTAGTGCTATCCTTTAATATTAAATTGTCTACGATAACACTACTGAAAATATGTATATAATATATATGTATATACATGTATGTATTATATTGGTAAACTATAGACGTAAATTATATTTGGTTGTTATTAAAGTCATTTACAATAAATATATTTGATAAAAAAATACATATATGATTCGTTGTTCATTTTTCTGTCGATGTTGCTATTGTTGTTGTTGTGTTTTTGCTAAAAAAAAAAAAACAAAACAAAAATTTGTGAAATGCTTAATATACAAAATGTCACTTCCTGAGTAAACCCATATATTATGAAAATTTGAAAAGAAAAAATTTGAATTTTACGGTTTTTATTATTTTTATCCATTTTAGTGTTTTTACATTTTTATTTTATTTTATTTTTTCTTTATGTGTGTAATGTAAATAATATACATACATGTACATATATACATCTATGTACACGTGATGAATGTATTGTTAAGTGTTGTGAATGTGTATATATACCATACCACCATACGTGCAAAAACAATAACTTGTGTTTCTTTGGAATTTCGTATTCTTGATGTGAATGACTTGAAATTTAATTTTCTTTTCGTTATATTTTTTTTTTCGCCATTTTTACCTACATGATTATTTTTATTTTATTTTATTTATTTTTTTTATTTTTTTTGGTTCCTCCACATCATTCATTTTATTATTTCGATATAAAGATGATAATGTAGTCACGTTTATATTCATATCCTGAAAATTTTTTTGTACTTAAAATGATGAAAATATGCACATACATTATATACATTCTTGTACATACAGGTATATGTGGGGAGAAAATACGTAAAAATCTTATTGAAAAATTATAACTTGAATAACTTTGAATTTAAGATTTTTTTCAGAAAAGAAAAAAAAAAGAAAATAAAATAAATTTGCATATAATTTTAATTTAGTATGCAAAATGACTTCAAATGTTGAGAAGAATGTTATTTTGATTAATTGAGTTACCTTTTAAATTAATTTAATCAATATGGAGGTATTTTTTGTTATTATTTTCTTTGCACTGAAAATAATTAGGAAAATTCTAAGACTATGAATTTTTTGAAAATTTTATAATTTAGACAGACTCTCACGTTCATTGTAGAATGAAGTATTGCTTTAATTTGAAGAAAATAAATTATTAATTAATTTTCGAATTTTTGTGATTTAATTAATTGAAATATTTTCGTATAAAATTTAAAAGAAAATCCTTGAGACTATACAAAAAAAAAATGTTTGTCTTTGTAATAAATATTTAAGCATTTAATTAAAAAAATAAAAGTTTAGTGAATTTTAATATGTGACCGATTGTTCCACTAGAAAATGGTATTTATCATAATTTTATAATTTTTTGAAATAAAATAAAATACACTTATAATAAGGAACGAAAAATACTCTTACGTATATCATCCATATATGCACATAAATAAAAAATGTAAAATAATAAAATTGAAATATAATCTTTTATTTCATTTTATTTTTGCTATTTTCTTGTATTTCTCTGCTATTTTGCTATACTTATTCTAAATTTATTTGTATATAATGTTCTCGTATACACGTACATGTTCATAAGTACGTAATACTCTAGTTGTTTTTGTTTTTTGTTTTGAAAAGTTAAATTTATTACGTTGATAAATAAATAAAAAGTAAAATAAACTAGAAAATGAAAAACGAGAAAATAGAAAAAAAAAACAGAAAATTGTACGTGATTTTGACACCAATCTGTTGCACACGTTCATAAAATTTACTATTTTGTGTGTATTTTTTATATTTTTATATTTATATATAGATATACTGGCACGTATACATGTATACCTACACATTTATGTGTGAAGTACATAGTAATGTTACTCATAAATATAAATATGTATATCTAGACTATACATATAGTATAATATCATAGTAAAATATATATAGTGTTAGTGTTACATGTGAACCATTCGAATAAATTGAAATCTCACCCAAAAGGACATCATGAATTGATACCACAACATTGACTAAATGATAAGTTTACATAAAAAATTTACTTTTAAATGTGAAAATTTATAAAAATCATGTACAAAAAATAGATATACTCGTTCATACACTTCATATGTACGCAGTACATACATACATATACATAAGTATGTGATTATAATGTAATATATGAGTATAGAAATTACGTGAGTATATAATAACCGTTATGTGTAGTATAATATAATATATGATAGCGTTTAATTAACAAATCACATACATATGTATATACATATATACTCGTATATTTATATATTTTGTAAATTACGGAAAGTTAAATACATAACACCCGTATTATATCCTCGATAATCCTTAAAACTGCTATACAGCTAGAAATTATGCAATCATTCACAACATCATTAATTTGCTAAGATTTTGTAGTGTTTTTAACGAGTATATATTCATTCAGATAAACATACACGTACGTACATATATAATTATATAATTTTAAATAAAGTAGTAGTACGTAAATTTTTAGAGCAAAGACCTTTTAAGATGATAAAGTCTTTAGTTAAAGATTACTTGAAATTTTAAAATTACAAAAGTATTTTCAGAAGAGATTTTTAAAAATTTAAAATCTTATTGAAAGATAATTCTATTTCCTTCTTCCTGATATAGAAATTATAATGAGAATATTACTTTGTTCTACTTTTCATATATCTCTCGTATAGTATATCTATAAACATTTTAAAGTTGTTATTTAATATTTGAATATGAAGCATTCTTATCTAATTATGTAAAAAAATGAAATACAAAATGAAGTTAGATGTTCCATTTACAAAATGTTAATTTCTTCTTGTAACACAGGAAATAGAATTGATGTCATAATATTATTGTTTTAAATATGTTAAAATTGCTAGCTGATTGACGGGATCCTATAATAATTGACAAAAATATAAAAAAATTTGGTGTATACTGAAGAATATTGAATATGAGAATTCTAAGGCTAAACACAACCAAAGCAAATAGCATTCAGCAGAAGCAGAAATGTTTCTATTCTTTCAATTTATTGTTTATTTAATTCTCATTATCTGTATTTTTATTTTAATTTGTTTTTTATTTATTTATTTATTTTTTTATTTTTTTTTTTTTTGGTTTTTCTGACTTTATTTTTAATGAAAATTTAATAAAAAAAATTCATCAAAGTCTTGTTTCATATTACATGTATGTATATGTACATATGATAAGTACATTTTCATTCTTGTGTTTGATAACATATAAAAATAAATACATGGTATAAACATACATATTAACCATATCATTATTATATATATTATATAAAAACATTTATATAGAAATGTATAAATGAGCATTTGAATACGTGCATGAAGTATATTATGTATGATCGTATACACATTTACACGTATATAAGTACACAAGGATACATGCATACATTCATCTACATGATTTCTTTTTGCATAAAGTTTTCATTTTATCTTATTAATTTTTTCTTGCAATTTTTATAACATATTATATACATACATACACATCTACATACATCGACACATATAAATAACATATTATATTTATATATGTAGATATATAACATAATATTGAATGCATATGTATTGTATACATATATACTATTTTTTATGTTCATTTTACTCTTATTTCATGGAATGTTGCATACAATAATATCATGAAAAATGCCAATTTGTATATTCACTACATATTTATAAATGCATATGTAACATAAAAATGTATATCACATAATATATACATATGCAAATATATACTTATATAAGATATAACATCACTATATTGCACATATAATATTTCTATGCATAGTATATAATTATATGCAGTACATACGAGTATATTTTAATTTTTTATTTAAAAGTGTATATATATGTATGTATAAAGTATGTATGTTATGTATATAAAATGATAAATTCTAAAATTGCCTTTTTTTTTCTATTCATTTTTTTCTTGTATGATATGTTCAACATGAAAATTGCTAAAAGCGTAAAGTTATTAGTAGTAGAATTACTTCCTTTTTTTTCATATATGTATACGTAAATATTATATAATATGAAATAGAATACAATCAAGTGTATAAATGCACTACACACCATATTATCAACATATGTATATATACGAATATACTTACTGCATTGTATATGATTAGGATGGTATATAACGTTTGTTTGTGTGTGTTTTTATACATGCAATAATGTACTACTTGTATATATGCATTGTGCATTTATTTATTTATATTTATATAATTTTTTTTGCTTGTTTTTGTACTTCCTTTTTGAATTCCTTTTTTTTTTTGATTGTTAGTTTATGTATTGTCTTCATATTATATAAGTTTGTATGTATGTTTGAATGTGTATGTACTAAGTACCGTATATGTCTGCATATATAGTATATGCGGTATGTAAGTTTATTTTGAAAGTGAGCAAACATAATTCATGTCAGTAAGATAGTATACCATATGAGTATATGTATGTATATAAGGATGTGTATTATGAATACATACCTACATATCTACATTATATGTATGTGTTTTGCGTTTTATATACTAAAAAGTTTTGTACATGGTACCATTATATATTTCTGTGTTGTTTCTTATATGCATGTACATGTACATATATCTATCTATACATATAGCATATACATATATGCATGTACATTCTAGTGAATTACTTAGTGGTAATAAAAGGAAATCTTCAAGTTCCTGGATGTATTTAAATTCTTTCTTTTCGTTTTTTTTTTTTTTCATTTTGTTTTTTTTTTCTCATATTTATTTTTCTTCTTCAGAACTTATTTTGAAATTGTTTGTATTTTTTATTTTATTTTATTTTTTGTTTCTTTTCTATTCAACATCAAAAATTCCACCTAATATATAGAGTAGAAAGCACTAAGAAAAAGATTATTTATTTACAAAAAAAAAAAAAAAACGTAAATAACAAAATTACTTTAAACTTAAAATTTTTTTTTGTCATGAATAAGAAAATTCAAAATAAATATTTGCACATATAGAAGGAATTACATCAGAACTACGTATATACTATAAACTGAAATTAACCGTCTTTATTCCAACATCATTTAAATGTACCCATTTTTATACGAGTTGTACTCGTCTACATAACGTATGCACATTTTTCGTAACGTATTTTCATAACGTATGCACATTCTAGAATTATATACGAGTATATGTACTTTTGAAAACATTTTTTGACAACAATCACTTTCTTTCTCTTTACTCTCATTTTTCATTTCAATCAAATAATGAATTTTATTGATTAGAAAATTAGAAAAACACCAATAATAGATAAATAATAATTTCAACCATAAAAAATTGATTTATCTTTCAATAATTTTGCAATATAAATGTGGCAAATAAATTCATTATGACACACAGGAATTATTTTATATTTTCATTCATATATGTCATAGGAGTTTAATTATTAACATATAAACACTTCAAAAATTTTATTGTTTTGTTAATTTTAGTATTTTACCACAGAATTCAAAATTCAAAAATCTAAAAAAAAAAAAAGTTAAAAACAAAAACATATATACTTTCATTTAAAATTTTGAATAACATTTAGCAGCCATAATTCAATTTATTTGTTTTTGTGTTTATAAAATATAAATTGAACGAATGGGATATTGGTTTAGAAAATGAAAATGAAAAAAAAAAATAAATAAATAAATAAATAAAAAAACACTTTGATAACATAACAAACAACAAAAAGTTTGTTTAAACACAATTTTAAAATCTATAACAGATTCCTTTTACCGCACACACATAATACGCAATACTATACACACATATTATATGATGGCAAACTGCTTTTCATTAAAACCTCAAAACTATATGTGAACTTTTTAAACAAAATAATTTTATAGCACATACTCGATACACATACGGGATACGATAATATTAGTGGCTATAGAAAATTTACTTCAACATATGACGGGTTTATCATATTCGTGTATGAATATGGCATACATATGGACACAAGTATGTACTCGTATATAGATATGAAAACTAAAACCCAACTAAAAAAATATAAAATTTTATAAAATATCACCATGGAAATTTTTTAAAAAAAAAGAGAACATATTATTTAATGTGAAAGTTAAGTTCATAATTTATAAAAATAGTAGATATTATATTCTCATCTATATAATGTGATCACAAATGTATTGTTAGACATTCATGATTGCTTGTGGATGAAATCAAGGAATTAAATTTCATAACGATCTTATCCCATATGCATTCCCATGTACTTACATGCTAGTTGCTATAGTAGTAAGTATAAATTGAATTTTATGTTAATTTAGATTTTTCAAAAAACTATACCATAACCCTTCAAGTGTGCACTTAAATTCTCCACACACACATACAATTATATATTATGCTGGTGGTAGATATACATTATGTCTGTACGAGTATTAGAGTGTGTAAAATGTTTCTAAATAAAAACGTACAAAAATTTAATGTTTTTTCGTTTTTTTTTTGTTTTTTTTTCTAAATTAAATTTATTCACTTTAATACTGGTTACGTTGTTTTAAAGCCGAAAGAAAACTCATAAATAATAATTCATTATTGTTGAAATTTAGTATCCATAGTGGCCAATAAAAATTCACTTACAACAATAAATGATGCTATTAGGTTATACAATCATACAAACAAAAATGCATGTATACAAAAAGTAAGTGTATTATTATTGTAATAATAATTCATTTCGAAAATTATTATTATTATTTTTTCAATAGAACTTTGTAACTTTTTAACTTTTAACTTATGACTCGTTTTATGTTTTATCATGTTTTATATATTCGTATATGCAATTTTTCATATATTTTTATTTTATTTTATTTTTGGTCTTTTTGACAAAACGGAAATTGAATTTCATTGAGTTAAAAATTGTGGTTAAATATTACAACATTTTATATACAAAGTAAATACATAGTTACATTTTACCACTACATATATATGTATGCATGCATATATGTTAGTTAAGTTTACATATTAAGTTCGCAATGATGAATATAATCATCTAGATAACAATTCATTTTTAAAGTTTAAAATTTTTCTAAAATAAAATAAAAGAAAATTTCACTGCAAAAAAAAAATAAACTGCATAAAATGAATAAAATTCCTTATGAAATTGGTATTTACGAGCAGTTAACATTTCATCTCCTTGGAAAAACTTTTATAATTTTACATCAAAATACAATCATATTCATGTGTACATTTATTTCTTTATTAATTTATAAAATTTTACAAATGCATATACACATTCGTACTACATATATGAGTAAATATTTACATATAAATACATAAAATCTTAAAATTTCTTTTGATTGTTTGGTTAAAAATTTAAAAAAAAAAAATTTTACATTTAAATTTACATACAAGTACAATTTGTATATTAAATAGAAATATTCACATTTTGTGTGCGGTTTACATAAAATTACAAAATCCTTTTTTCATATATAGAATTTAAGTAGAAAACTTTAAACCCATTTTAAAATTGAATAAATGTTTGTAATAGTATTTACATACTAAAATTGTAAATTGTATATTCTCCTATACATATAAATGTATACGAGCTGAAAAATGAAATCATTTAAATTTCAATTAAAAATGTTTAAAAACATTTTTCCTGTGTAAAATTATTATACATACGAGTATGTATGGGAACAGGATTATACATGTATTTTGTCATATTATTTTTTTTTTTGTTATTTTTGAAAACATTTATTTAAGAAATAATTTGAAAAACAAAAAAAATAATTGTTTATTAAACAAAATTACATGAAAAAAAGGTTAGATGCAAATTCATGTAAAATTTGATCCGTTTCAAAAGGAAATTTCTTTGACAAACATTTTCGTTATCCCAAAGAAATAACACATTTTTCTTTATATAAATAAATAAATAAAAGTATATTTTTATTGTTTTTTTTTTTTTTTTAGATATTCAAAACCAAATTTCATTTATTTATTTTATTATTTGTCTTTTTTAAAGGACAAATGAATTGTAATCTTGTGTAATAAAATTTTATTTTATTTTTTTATATTTTCTTTCGTAAAATCGTATGAAAAAATGAAATATGAATTTTTTGTTATTGCAGAGAATTTCATTTTTCTTACACCACCACGTTACGTTACACACATATCCAGGAAAAATATTATATTGAATCTTTTAAAAAGATTATAATCTTATCCTCACTGCTATAAAGCATATTATTTTTTAGATTTTTTGTTCTTTGTATACGTTCATTCATTCATTCAGAAAGAATGACTTCTGAAGAGAAATAACACACAAAATAAAAAAATGAAGAAAAATAGAAAAATAATAAAAATGAACATCAAACAGAAAAGAATTGAAATGAAATTCTATTTCTAGCAGAAAATTTTATCAAAAGCTTTCATTTTGTCTACTTTCATTTCTTGTTTTTTTTTTTATTGTTTAATTTAATTTACTTTTATCTTTTATTAATATCGTTATTACATATGTATGTTCATATGTACTTACTTATACTGTATTTACATCTTTTTCAGTATTATTTTTTGTTTTGTTTTGTTTTACATATTATATGTATTGCTTTCGAAAATGAATAATCTCTGAGCTTCGACTATATTATAACATCCTAGAGGGAAATTTTCTTCTTTTTTTTTTCTTTTGCTATTTGAAAAATTTTATTTTAATCAACCGTATACGGTACGTGTATCTTGTGTGTATTGCATAATATGTATGTGTACGAATATTAATATGATTTTCACAAAATTTTTTTGCTTTTATTTTACACACAAATTATTGAAAAAAAATCACATTAAACTTAATATGTACATATATATAAATTTTCCATGTACTTAACATCGGTATATTGGTATATGCATTACATGATATATGTAGTATGTAATTTTTTTTTACATTTAAAAAAAGACAAAAAAACAACAACAAAATTTTACAACAACTTATTTTTTTATTATCTTTTGAAAATTTGTTATTTTCATACTTTTATTCCTTTTTTACCCTTATTTTGACCTGATTTTTAACTTTTTCCAGTTCATTTGTAATAAAAGAAAATACACAAAGTACATGAACAATTTTCATTATACAGGATTGCAAAAGTTGATTTATTTATATTTTTATATATATACTCGTATATATATATGTAAGTAAGTATATCATTATTATACATATATATAATAATATAAGATGATTTTTTACGGTAAATTATACATATGTAATTTACGTATATACTATACATATACATATTACATGATGTTTGTATTTGTATATGAACGAGTATAATATCACTGCAATATTTATACATATATGTACATATCTACTACATATTTCTGTTGGGACTCATTCAGAAAACTTTTTCTATAAAATGTTGTTTACTTCTCTTAAAAAATAAAAATAAAAAAAAAAACAACACAGAGAAAAACAAAACAAAAAGAGATTATAAATAGAGAGTGTAGTATTTATATACACACTGCATATTATATATATTACAATTTACAATTTATATATCTACGTCATCATATGTATGTAGAATGTAAGTGTATGTATATGTACATAAGTGAAAAACTTATATAAACGTGTACGAACGTACGTATACGTATTCCTAAGAAATTGTGAAGTTATGTTCATTTGACATTCTTCTGTTCGTTTTTTATTTGTATTTTTATTTTTTCATTCTATATGAACATTTGAAATATATGTACATACTCGTATATTGCAAGATATAATACTAGTATATCCTCGTACTTCTACTACAACAAAGACAATGTGGTACACGTATATATATAGTACATATAATATACCTACTAAGAAAATATAAATTTAAATAGAATTTTGCATATAAAATCTTAATATTCAGTAAATAAATAAAAATATATATTTATATACGAATGTCAATGTACATAAATATATTACATATATTTACTTATTCATAAATATTTTATATCTGTAAAGTAAATGTATGTATGTATAGCTCATAAACAAAATTATAAGAAAAGAGAATTACATGATGTACACAGAATATTTATTATTAAAAAAAAGATGAAACAAATCAAAAACAAAAAAACAAAAAACAAAAAAAATAAATATGATATTTAAAACTTAAAGAAATACATACTCGTATATGAAAAGTGAGCACCTAAATTGTTGAATGTGATATGCTCCAAACGTACGTTTGATAGACATTTGATTATATCCTCCTCAATATATAACACATAGATAACATTCCCTTTTTTGTTATTTAATATTTACATATAAATGAATAATTTAAAAATATATACAAATACATATATCGTATATATTCAGAGGTGTTCCTTATACACTTTATGTACATATATTTAAAATACGAGTATAATCAAATTTTATTTAAAATATGAATTATTCAAAATATTCGGTTATATATTTAGAAAATTAAAAATCAAAGTCATATAGGTATATCATCATTTTCTGAAAATAATAATATACACATATTCGTACATATATGTATGTTTGTGTATACATAAAAGTATCACGTAACTCATATTATGTATAGTATGTACATATTTATGTATTTTTGTTGATTAAAATCTGTATTCTTGACAATAAATTAAATAAAAAGTTATATCAAAATCTCATCAAAAATCTCAATATGAAAATCATTTAGAAATGAAATGAACAAACCAACAAAAGAAAAAAAAGGATATATATGTATGTATAAACAAACAAAATTTGTGTATGATTATATTCATGTATGACGTACATGTAGTATAAATTTAAAACATAAAATCATTTTTACCTTTTTATTTTTCTAAGAATAAGTTTTGTTTATTTCGCAGAATTATTATTAATATTTTTTTTTATTATAAAATCGAATTTATGTATACTCGTACCACAGATAAGGATTGACAATCCGTATCTTAGCTCGTACAAATAATATGTGTACTTACTCATATGTGTGTGTATATGTAGATTTATTATGATCAAATATGGCATCGTTGGACATTAATATATAACATCATAATATTTCAATATACATTTTGGTATTTACATTGTTTTTATGAAAATATTATTGTGTATGAGCTATATGCCCATATTAATACCTAAAAGTTATATGATTATTAATAAATGATGCATGTATGGAATACAGTACATTAAAAAATAAAAATTAAACAGAAAATAAAAAAAAAAATAAGAATAAGCCCTTCAAAATAAAATCGTTACTTGTAAACAAACAAAATATTTTTCGTTTCATTTTGAAAACTATATATAACGTACGTTACGCGAGTATCAAAATTCAAAATATTTTTAATTTTGTATGTACATTTATCTATACATATATATTTATGCATACTCATATTATATAAATTTGTATTTATATACTTTCATAAAGTATACAAGCACATGAATACATTCGGACAGGTTATAAAACTCCACTTCAAAGTTTTCTCATTCGATATAAGGACTTTAATTGTGGTTTTATTATTTTTTTTTTTTTTGGCAGTACAAAGGATTTTTTTTTTTTTTGTATTATACGGAGTTTTCAAATTTTTATTTTTTCATTTCATTTAAAAAAAAATGATTTTTTTTTCGTTTATTTTTCCTATTTATTTGCATTTTATTTGAAATTTTAATGATTCTCATTCTTGGTTTTATTACGTGGTATTTGAAACTTTTGATTAAAATTTTTGATGGTCAACGTAAACATTACCGATATCACAGGAAAAATATTTTTATTATACGAGTATAGGATTGATAATATATGTATATGCTTGTTATTTCATTTATACCATTTATTCGGATATGTGTATTATTTATTCGTTTATTTATTTATTTTTTCATTTGTTGTTTTTCATTTTTTTGAAATCTGATACATATAACATTAAAAAGGATTTTGCTTTTGAATGAAAAATTTTCGATATTATTATATTTTCATTGTACAAAACGTTAATGGTACATATAGTAGATATATACATACATATGTATATATGAAATTGTAATTATGTATTTTATGTACCTGTCTATATTTATGCATTCATTTATTCGTATCTATGTGTAATGTATAGAATATTTATGAATGCATATAGATTTTGAATTAATGTTTGATCCAAATCTACAGTAATATGATTATGTATGTATAGATTTTTAGTAGACATTATGTATGACGAAAATAAATCAATGAAAGTTCAATTTTTTTTTTCATTATTATATATTCATTTATGTATATACAAATGAAGATATGCATGTGTTCTGTGTGTGCATATATGTGAAACATGTATAAAATTTATAATACTACTACTACTACTACTAATATGTATTCACATTCACATTATATTCATATACATATTTAACAATATGCTGTCAGAATGTTTTCAAATAATTTTACATTAATGTATTGCATCTATCATAATGTCTATTATCACATCGATTGTCGTTATCATAATTTTTACACTGATCATCCTGAAGAATATTTATTCATTTAATGTCATATTCATTGTACATTATATATATATACATACATACATACATATATGTTATATGGTGATATATTATCTATGATGCAAGTATATTATGTAATTTTTGCTATACATGTACAAATGTATGTACATTACATAATATAGTGTTGCAATTTATACTTCTAATTTATTTCATGATTGTTTTCTAAAATTCTAATCTATGAATAATTGTATTTTACTTTATATATATATATATATATACATACTCGTATATATGGATGATGTACTTGTAAAATATGCCTATGTAATGTTATATTTATAGCTCTAATAATGTAATGATGGTAATACATATTTTTTTTATTTTTTTTGCTCTGTATGATGGATAAAATTGATTTCAAATGGTCTCCTATTACTGTAGTATATCAAATATACGTTATGTATATATTATCACATTATACAGATATGTATATGTATTTCAGTTATTGTGGACATCATTTTAAAGTGTTCTTCAACACATTAATACCCTAGAGGAATTAAAATCTTTTATATTGCATGACAAAATGTTCATCATCAAATAAGTATATAGATACTTATAAAGTACATTACATACATATATTACATACATATGTAAAGTACTGGATTGCTAAATCCTTGTAAATTCATAAACTATATTATTGAATCAATGCAAATTTATATATGATGAACTCTATAATGCAATATATACAAGAGCACAGCACGTAAGGTTCACATCACCACTATCTAAAATGCATATACGTAAAAGTATATATTCCAATTTATTGCATATGTATATACAATTATATTTATGTACCATACAATATATGTATGTATAGTATAAAAATCAATGATAATACATTTATAAAACGTTTATAATTGCTTTTGTTCGTAAACGTTGTAAAATTAATTTTACTGTACACGTAATAATAACTCAGTATAAAAGATTATCATCACATCATATTATT
Source organism: Villa cingulata (assembly GCA_951394055.1). Taxonomy (NCBI): domain Eukaryota; kingdom Metazoa; phylum Arthropoda; class Insecta; order Diptera; family Bombyliidae; genus Villa; species Villa cingulata. Next base: position 29,336,025 of record OX596021.1, on the reverse strand, counting down.
TAGTTATCAAATAATAAAAGTCCATAACATACATACATACATATTATATACTCGTATATGTATGTACATAATACAATTCATATATTATACAAGTTTATATGTATGTAATTTGAAATAAAATGAAAAACATATGAAAACTGTAATTTATATTATAATAACCGCAGGTTTTAACTATGAATATGTCCTTATATTACAGGATAATACTTACACATTATTACATATACATGTTTGATTTTGTTTTTCAGATATATATTATTTGTTCCTGATAATAAAGTTTGACAGAAAAAAAATGAATTAATTTAAAATAATTTATTTTCAAAATTTGAAATAATAATTCGAGAATTTACGAAAACAAAAAACAAACTTTTTTTTTTACATTTTTATTATTTTAATTTTAATTAAATAATAATTTTTTAATTCAATTTTAATTGAAAAATTTTTTCATTTTATTCCATTTTTATTTTCAGATTATCTAAATAAAAATATTTCTCTGATATAAAAAGGTAAGTGTTCATCCAATTATACCTGTTTTATATATGTACATATCTATACATTACTTACATTTACGTATCTGCAACACATTAGACAGATATGTGACATTCATAATCTTCCTTCTTCTTCTTATATGGCACTACATATCTAAGTGGCTTTCACCGAAGTGATTTCATGTAGGCAACTGCGCACCTCCTACAGTTTAATATGGAGTGCAAACTATACTTAGAGAGATTGATGTATTTTTAGAATGATCTATAATAATTAATAATACTCTGAGTTACTTGTCGTCAGTAAGGCCCGTAATTAGATTGATCAGCATTTCTAAGCTCTATTCCTCCGCAAACTAGTACTCAGTCAAAGCTAAGAGTAATTTGGAGGGCAATGAAAAATTGAATTTCTTTTCTTACTTTATTCCTTGGACTGGATTTGAACCCGCGACATCTAGATTATTGATCAGTTACTACACGACTGTGCCACTGAACGCCTCTTGAACTCTTGGTGCACTTCTACATCTTTTGCCCTCTTGGTCTAAGATTTACAATTATTCAAACTTTGATTTGATTTCCTTTATTAACAGCACAAAATTCCAATTTCTGTATTTTTTAGCAAAAAAAAAAAAAAATAATGACATCCTTTTCACGTAACAGAAGGTAGGATTATAGACGCAATATTCTCATAGAAGTTCAAATCACTTTCATCTTGTCTTTATTCGCGCCTCCGAAATCTGGCGCCCGATTTCAGTGAACCATTTCAAGATATAAAAGAAAAGGGTATGAAAGCGAGTACAAACTCAGTGTAGAAGTATAATTTTCTTGAAATTCCTTCACGAATTTTTGTAAATAATTTTCTATTTTAATGTGAATATATACGATTATATAAGATTATGATATATGATATTGAATTGAAATAAATCTACAAAAAAATGTAATAAAATTCAAACATGTTAGCAATGTTTAGCTTATAAAATGGTTAAATACCTTCCAAATAACAATGTTCCATTTACAGCAATGTACATTTTATATAGACTCATCTCATCTCATTCTCTTATACCAGTCTTACATTTAATCTGTATAATACAATCTCATAAAAGTTCAAACACGTTCAATCAATAAACATAAATAACTGAAATACTTTAGCATTATTTATTTCCCATTATTTATGGTCAAATCAAAATATTTTTAGGTTTACTTTATTCTTTTGTTGTTTTTTAATATACAAAAAAGAAAAATTTATTTAATATTTTTATATTTATATCGTTAGAGTTTTGACCATTATAATTTATGTATATTTGAATAGAATCGAAGTAGAAGAAGGATAAAACATAAAAAGCAAAAATGATAAAATCTTGAAAAATCTTAAATTCATTTATTTTCAAGAATGGAATTTATGCACAGATAAATATTTCTAAGGAAATAATAATAATAATAATAATAAGGATGAAATGTAAATGAATATTTATAAATATTTGGCATAGTTTTCATATTTTCTTCAAAGTTTTTGCGGTAAATTTATGTTCGGGTAACTAATATGTAATTTGTATTCTAAGTCTTTTCATTTTCTTTTTCCACCTACATACTACTATATTTTACTTAAAATAATTGTATAATAGTAGTTATGGTTTCATTTTTGAGTTTTACTTAACATTTTTTTTTTCGAAATTCTGTGTTTCTTTTATTTTCATTTCTTTTTAAGATCGATATTAAAATTAAATATTTAAATAAAAACTTGATTTTTTTTTTGCTCATTTTAAATATCCTTTTGTCCCATACAGGAAAACTGAAAAAAAAAACTTTTTTCTAAAAAAATTGAATTAAAAGAATTTTATTGAAAAATTTTCAATTTGAAATTTTGCTTTCAAATTTTTTTATTTTATGCCGAACAGAAGCACAAAACAGAAAAAAAAACCTTAAAAATTATACATTTAAAAAGGAATTAAAATACAAAAGCATATAGATAACTATATAAATATAGATAAAAGTGCATACACTTATCCTTCCCAGTAATCTCTGATCTTTGATAAAAGTTTGTGTACATGTAGATGTGTATTAATTTGTAAATTATAAAAAAAATATATATATTTTTATTATTTATTTTTTTATATCATACATACATATACATACATACATAGATGAGTGCATGTATACATGAAAATGAGTAGGTATATTATATATACATATATACCGTGTTGAACCAACTAAAACACATAGACGTATATACTTTGAGATCAAATAAATGAAATTAAATTGCCCTAAAGAGGTTTACAGATGTTCAATTTTTAATAATGTTTATACGTACATAAATGTATATTATGTACTATATGTATGTATATGTATCCGGGAATTTTATGTAAAGTATACATTAATTCTAGTATACATATTCACACATAGAAGAGCAGTGTTCATTTTAAAAGTATATGTATAGTATACACTTTCAAATACTTAGAAATCGTTTTCAGGATATTTTGTAATTTTATATAAACATATAGTAAATAGTACAATTATAATATTAAATGAGCGAAAATCATCTGATATGTATATATTCGTATAGGTACTTGACTCTGTTCATATAGATTGTAGATCTAAGTATATAATTATTATCGACATCAAATTTTACCGTATTACGTATTACTGTAATGTATATATGCATAAAACTTACACCTACTTCATTTTCAAATAAATACATTCTAGATACTATATACATACATATACCTTTCACCCATTATACTCAAACCCAAACACACAGTTTGTACTGAAAACACGAAATTTACCTTTTAACCTTAAAATAATCATTTTTGATGTAATTATCTGAGTGAAAGTTTCTAGAACATATAATGTACATATAAGTATAATAGGAATTCTCATTGTAACATTTTATATTTTGTAATAATAAAATACATTCAAACATCCAATTCACACATACCTTTAAGGAAGTGTATTTGTATTCATATAATAAGCACAGTCACTTGAGAGAATATCATTAAAAATCAAAATGTTATAGAGTAAAATTTACATAAAATACGATACTATACAACATAGTAATCATCATACATACGAGTAAATTCAGTTACAGATGAAAATTTAGAAAAATTTTGTCGTCAGTCATAGAGAAAATTTGAAATATTAAAAATATTTTCTACCCAACATCCTACATGTGTTTGTATATTAACTTATATATATATGTAATACTTATATATAAATTTCGTATATAATATATATTCGGTTTTATATAAAATTTTGTGTATATGTATATATACATTCATATAATATTATAATATCTTCTATGTATATCCTTGAGTATCTAGAGATACGACTAAATATTAATTTTGTAATAAGATTCATATATAATAATCCACTAGAGAAAGTTACTTTCAATTTTCGGTTACTTATACTTATTTTCAATAAAATCCCTTAAGGTAACTGAATACAGGTATATGTATGAAATAACAAATAAACAATTCTTCTTATAGTTAATTGTTATAAAATAATAAGGAAAAAGAAAACCTGAAGAAAAAAAAATTTAAAATAAAATAAAAAATATTTTTTTTTTTTTTGAAACAACAAAGTTATACCCTTAGGATATGGATATACATGAAAGTAACAAAAGATAAATAACTTTAGGGTTTCAAATTTCATGGTAAATAAAACATAAAGAAAGACAGATTAGATGTAAATATAATAGTAGAATAAAGTATGGACGTATGGATGTATGTATTTGATATGAATATGTAAAATAATCTTCTACTTCTCGTATTATTATATAAACATAAATACATATATATATCTGGACCAAATATATCTGTATTTATATAGATTTATATATCATGTAGCTACTTTTAAAAATTGAAAATTTGAAGCAATAAAAACAATATTGAAGTGAAGATATAAAACAACAACAACAAAGATGTAAACAATTTTCAAGTTTTTTGTCCTTGTTTCATTCTTCTATTTTTCATTTTATATTTAATATCATTCATTATCATCATATCGTTTTGTACCGTACTATTTATGAATTAAAATTAAAACAATATTTTGCTATAGTTCAAAAATACCTCCATCAATTACAATATATGTATATATTAATAGCGTACGCAATACAGGAATGTTAGGCATGTAAGTATATCATACAGTAAAATCATATCGATGATGAATAAATAAAACGTTTGCACATGATCATTAATGTGATGTGTGTATATCTATAACTTGTACAGTATATACCTTTCGCTATGCTAAGTAGTACGAGTACGAGTAATATTGCACATACCGCTTGCACTCGTATTTTCATTCTTGAGAAAAACTTTATTTTCTCTCTTATTAGAATGCGAATATTGTACACGACAAAAACGAAAAATCAACTAACAACAATTTATACTTGCTCCTCCCCTTTATACATATACTCTATAGACTCTAGAGTTTTGGAGGTCATTGACTATAACAGTACCTATAGTTTACGCTGCGATAGTACAAGTAGTATTTAACAGATTATGTGTACTCATTTTTGAACTTTTATTTTGAAACTTTGAGTGATGCCTATAGGCGCTTATTTGGGAAATCCGCTATTCTGTCTACATGATTTGGTTATTCTATTATAAAACAAATTCATATTTATGGAAAATTTTTATTAACATTCTTTTTGTACATTTTACAATGTATATGAATACAAAAAGTTTTAAATACATAATAATGTTATTAAGAAATATCCAGTAACTTTTAATAACAACGATAAGCTGCTACTAATAATTAAATTATTTTACATAAAATGAATGAAACATTTAAAAAACGCAGTGAAAATATGTCACACTTATACAACCGAAATGTATTTAACTTTGTACAGAAAAAGTGAAAAATTTTTTTGATTAAATTGTAAATTATGGTAATGTACTGTAAAATGTGAAAAAATTTGAAAAGTTTATTTCTTCGAAAGTGATTTTTTTTTTTCGACTCACGACTCAAATGAGACTTATGAATTCATTTTTGGTTGTTGTTGATTTGAATCATTTTGTTTCATTTTTCATGTTGTTACATAAAATAAAAAGTTTGTATACATTTCATAGGTTTTTTTTTTTTTTTGGTTTTTATTAAAAAAAATGTTTCACTTTTATTGCGTAATAAAATGAAAATATAGAGCTGAGAATTTGAATAAAAATGAGCAGGTGTAAAAATATATACATATACACCCGTATACACACAATAAATTTAATATCTAAAGCTTGTTAACATAAACTTTTAAAAGTAAGTAGGGTGTGTAAGTATGAGAAGTTAAATACTTGTCTATACAGTAAAAATTTGTGTTTTTCAGAAAATGTAAGTAATAACTATCATTTAAACGATTATTATTACTCTACATGGTGCTACATGTTTAATAAGAAGTTTTTTAAATCAATTTTGTATAAAATTGTTAAGAAAATGAATTATTTTTTTTTTTATTCTCTTAATTTAAGTTTTTGGAAAATTTGAAAAATTTTTGTACATTAAATTATGGGTCAGAATATATTTTAAACAGGATCAATTATATCTTGTACATATACAGTGAATTGGGATTTACTTACATAACAAAGCAGAGAGTAATAATAATCTTTGTATCTTTTACATAACATTTTAAAGTATGTTCGTAGATATTTTCATTCAAATTCAATTATATATTATTTCAGTGTGTTAATATTATGCTTCTAAATTACATTACAAAATCTACTTGTTATTTAGATATTTAACATCATAAACGAATAATCGTTAAGCAAAAAGTACTAAAGAAAAAAGAAAATTTCATATTTCCACCCATTCATATCAGATTAGCATCTTTAAATTTTCCTTGCAAATTTAATTTTTATTTTATTCTTGCATTGGATTATTTATCCTGATTTTACTTACATGATGTTAATAAAAAGAAAAAAACCAAATGAAAATCAATAAATAATGAAGAAATTAGTGCAAACAGAAAGTATGTACAATTTAAAATTTAATAAATTATAATTCAAAAAATAAATTTTCACTAAAAAGTGTTTAAAAAAATACGAGTAGAAGATAAAATTATTTTTAATGAAATTGTATATCAATGGTATATAAAATTTTTTAAATAAATTAAAAAACAAATTAAAAATAGAAGAAAATATAAATAAAATAAAAAAACCAAACTAAAATTAAGGTGTAAAATAAAAGCTCTCTCGAAAACAAATTTAAGAACTCAAGAAAACAAAACAAAACAAAACAAATTTTTTATTTTATGTAAATAAATTTTTTCCACTTTTTATTTTGTTTAGTTTTTTATTTATTCTCTTTCCATTTCTGTTTTTGTTCTTTAAATTTCCTTTTGAAGTTGCATCTGTGCTGTATAAATTAAGAAATGTTGTTTTGGTCGTCGTTGATAAAAATGGAAAATTAACAGAAATAAAAACTATAGAAATAAATAAATAAACACAAATTTAATTTTCTTGTTTTTTTTTTTATATTGTATAGTAATTTTTAATTCATTTGTAGTTTTAACTGGTGGTGTGGTGGTTCGTTTAACAAAAAATTACTATCACAAGGAACATTATAGAATAAATTTAAAATTGTATAAAGAGATATTAAAATGTTCATCATGAACACAGAAATAAAAATTGAATAAAATGTGAGATAAAGAATTAAATGAATTAAATACTGTTTATTTATACATAAATTCATCATGTATTCGTTGCAGTTTTTATAGTCGAGAAAGAAAAAATATTCAATGAATTATTGAAAATACTTTTTTTGATTAAAAATCATCATCACAAAAAAGAAAAAAAAAAACAGTGAAATGAAAAGAAAATGTCAAAAATCCTTTTGAATTTTATTTAATTCGACAGTAGAACAGTGCTGCAGGCAAAATAGTACTTACACAATACTATTCGTATATACAGATAAAATCCTTAAATATTTAAATTATTGATCCTTTTTTTGAATGTAGACGTTTTCATTTATTATTTTTTTTTAAACATATTTTGTCATTGATATAAAAATAAATTGACTCATCCTAAATAGAAAGGGTGGATATATTCAGACAGTTTCCTATATTACTTACAATAATGTGAAATTTAAGCAGCTCTTTCAAGTGAATCTGATTTTTTTATATTTGACATAATATGCATATGATGTGTAAGTAGTTTAAGGTGTAAATAAATTGTAGTAAGATATTATGTATAAAAAAAATCGATATAAGTATGTGTTTGTAAATTTCAAATAAACCATTCGATTATTGTTTTCTTTTTTTTTTGGTACATGAAATTCATGGATAATCTCAAAAAAAAAACAAAACTATAACTGAAATAATAATAAAAAAGAACAAAAACAAACAAATAATATTTTTATTTATTTTTTTTTGTAAATTTCAAAGCATCAACCATAAATAAAAGTGTTTAGAATATCGGAAATATTTTATTCAATTTAAATCTTTTTTTTTTTTTCAAATATTTTTCATGTTTTGGTTCTTTTCAGTTGCTATTCGTAGAGTTGTAGATGTAGTCGTTCATTCTAAGCAGATGAATGAAAATATTTAATAATCATATATAGTATTTTACATCTAAACATATAAACATATACACAGTTCATTTTGAACAAAAAGAATTTTTTTTTTTTCATATTAATTTATATGGCTTTGTGTGTGCTTTTCAATTGAAAATCTAAAACGAGATTTAAATAAATAAAAAATACAAAAATACGAGCATTAAGTATACGTCTAGTACATATAAGTATGTATTCATATTGATAAATATTTTTCATAGTGTATAAATGTGTATAAATGTATAGTAGAAAAAATTAAAAAAAAAAACCGATGTACTCGTAGATATATTTTCACTATGTAATATTCGCTATATGTGAATATTATCCTTTTTGTGGTAAAAAATGTATTATACTCGTATATAGATATATTTTTGTTTTATGTTTTCATTTTAGTAACATGTTCGACGCGTACCATGTTTATTGGAAAAACAAGAATGTTATTTTAAAAAACACTGAAAAAAAAATACATAATATTACAAAAAAAAAAAAATGATAAAAAAGGATAATATTTATTTTTACTTTATTTTTTCTGCAATGGTAAAATCGCATAATACATACACACGCGCATATAAAACACCCATAGAATTATTGTGTCAGATGATATGGAAAGAATATTTTTTAATAAATTCAAGCGTATTAAATATACATACAAAACATTTTTTTTTTTTTTTTCGTTTTGGTTGTGTAAATAGGATTTTTGTGGTTTACACGAATCTATATATATGTACATCCATACGTATATTATACGTGTATGTAATTATAATGTTTTATTGAATATAACATTTTTAAACATACAAACATGTTACATGCATATACGAGTATGAAAGTTGAATAACTTTGAAAAATATGTATGCAATTTTGTTATTCCTCACATAACAAAAATATCCTTTTTTTTTTTGTTATTGCAAATATTTCTCTATTTTAATTTGTAATAAATTAGAATTGATGAATCAGAAATGAAATTGTGATATTGCCAAAACACTTTGTAATATAAAGTCATAAAGTTTTGGTTTTATGGTATGTATCTGTACACACACATAAAATACGCATATCATATTATATTGTAAAATATCTCAAACATAATCAACAGAAAAATATAAAATGGCTTATAATTTTAAAAAAATTCTCAATAAAATTTCTCATCCATCCAATTCTATGACGCTACAGTCCAATTCTGACTCGGGCCTTCCCAAGAGCGTTTCTCTACTCGAATCTATCCCTGGGTACCGTCCTTCAGTTTCTTATCGATGGCATTTTAAGGCTGTCAGCATTTATAACCTAACGTTTCCTTGGTTTCCCTGCCGGCAGCTTGTTGTCTATTCGACCATCTAAGGCTTTCATCTCGGAACTCTTGTGTTGTCAATCTTTTGTTTGTACATGCCCAGCCCAAAAAAAAAAAAAAATTTCTCATAGATAACTTTGGCAAAACAAAAAATCAAAAAAATAACGTATAGAGATCCTTATGTATGTAAATTTCCAATTTATAAAATAAATAAATTGTAATTTTAGTTTTATAGATGTCATTTGCATTATCATAATATTATTTTTTTAATTGTCAAATTTTTATTTTTTGTTTAAATCAATCAAAATATTTTTTTTTTAAATAAAACAAAAAACGAGAAAAAAAAACAATTGATTTATTTTAAATTACATGTCAAAATTTATATAAATCTATATTTAGACACATCCTTACATGTGTGTACATATGTATGTAGAGGCATTTATATCGTACAATGTACAATATTATTCTTATGTAATAAGTTTTATACAAAAATCATATTCAGCAGTGATAGGCATTTCTTTAGAAAAATAAAAAAATCGTCGCAAGGATATAATAGAATATATAGTATATTTCAATATTTCAAAAATATATGAATGTATGTATTCATGTACTCGTATATGTACATAAAAATATTCATACAAATTGCTATTAAAATAAATAAATTAAAAAACAAAAAGTACATCATCATTTAAGTATAAAAAATGAACAGTTTCTCATTCTGTCAAAGAATATTTAAATTTGTGTTTTTTTTGTTGTTTCAAAATAATTGTATTTTTTTTTTCTTTTTGTAATTAAACTAAACGCACATCCATATATTTGTATGTACTTGTGCATGTAATTTAATATTTTCAATTTATCATTTTATTTTAATTAAAATTATTAAAAACTATAAGCATATACCCTACATATGTACGTACATGGTGATGCATTATGATGGTATACATGTACATATCTTATATACATGATTACATGTGCAACATTATTTTTTTCGTCTATATAGATATACAAACACACATGTATGTGGGTTTTTATTAGACTTAAAAAAAAGTTATCAATTTGTTTTTGTTTTTTGTTTTTTTTTTTTTTATTAATTTATTTTAAATTTTATTTCGTTTTAATAATTTTCATGTTCTAGTTTTTAAAAAAAAAATTTATTATTATTTATATCGTTTTTGTTTAAAAAAAAATATATATGTATATATAAATAAATTTGTGTTTTGTTTTAATTAAGGCGGCTTTCGATATACGGTATATGTGTGTGCAATGTGTGATGTGTACATGCACATATAAAATGTATGCATTTTTATTTAATTAATACGTAGCGTGATATATACTCGTATATAATTTTAGCACGCATAGATGTACATTTACTTATGTACATACATTAAATTAATATACGTACATAATAATCCTTTTTTTTTAAATATTTTTTTAATATATATACATATTTGGTATAATATATTATACGAATATGATTTTTTGTTTTTGTTGTTGACATTTTTCATTTTAATAAAAACAGCAAATATAGATTGTTTTTAAATTTTGTTAAAAAAAAATTTTTGCAGATAGATAAGAATAATATTATATTGAATGCAATTCCGTTAATGAAATATTCAATTTTTTGTGTATATCGGATCTATTATTATATGGTTGTTATGTAGGTTATATGAATGAAAAATTGAAAAAATTCAAAAAATGAAAAATAAAAAAAAAATGTATATACGTATATACATGATTTTTTAAATTGTGTAATGTTTGTAGATTTTATCTGTATATAATTTAATATACTCGTACGTCGTACATGTCGTCCATACTGTACATATAATAAATAATGCAATGTATATACGAATTTGAAAATTAATCGAAAAAAATTCAAAGTATGTACTATATCCATTCGAATCAATCTACATAAAAATGCACGTAGAATGCACATTCACATGTACATATATATATTTTTGTGTTCACATTTACTTAGATGTGTATATGTATAGATATTATTTTGTTTTTCTAAAAAATTCTTGATACATATTTTCTGTTTTTTTCTTGTTGCTGTGCATATGTGTGCGTGCTAGCTATTATTAAAATAAAATTAGTTTTAAAAATTGAAAACACGTAAATATATATAGAAAATAAATACGATTATACCATCATCGATATAAAATATAATACATATAAAAGAAAATCAATCCAAAATTCAATGAACGCGCTTACAGACAGTGATATACAATTTTCAAGTGCATAATGTAGGATATGTATATACGTTTAAATGCATGTATTCCTACCATAATGAAATTGCAATTGTCGCAACGAAATAGTTTGAAATTAAATTTTTAATTATCAATAAAGAAGTTGAATTATTTTTTTTTTCTTTTCTGCCGAACTGGTTACTGTTGTTAGCTTTCAGATTCATGCATTTGAAAATAACGCAATTGTATGTACAGTACATTATATGTATGTATAAGTGTACTTATATATGTAATCAAACTCAATAAAATCTCTGAGATATTATATCTACATATAACAATTTTCGTTTGTGAACAAACCATTTATACATATTTTCCTTATCTATTTTTGTTTATTTTTTTTTTTGCGTTTTTTTTTTGTTTCTCTTTTCTTTCATGTCACATGAAGTGCAATCTAATAAACTTCATTAATGAAGTTTTTCATTAATTTAAAGTTTTTCTAAACTAATTTTCAGAATATACCGTGCAGCGTTGTGTATAATAGTATATATGATGAAAAATAGAATTTATATCTAAAGTGAAAAGTTTATTTTTCTGTATTATAATATAATGTACTACATGTGACATATAGAAAGTGTTTTAAAAAATAGTGACTAACTAAATAAAGCACGTATGACAGTTTGATACGTAGATATTCATTCATACATACTTATAAATGCATTTGCAAATGGTGTTTTCATTTTTGTCAAATTTTTTCTTTTTTTTTTGTAAACGAAATCTATAAGGTGTGATATAAAAAACTGTAACTATATATTATCATACCAGAAAATAAATAATAAGTATATAGACATGCATGTACATAGAATTTATATGACCTATGAAGCATATAGATTATAAAATCGTGTTATTTATAGTGTATATGTCACGACACATTATAATATATAATTCTCAATGCAATGATTTTGTATACCTAATCTAATAATAAGTACTGTAATTACTTTGTAAATTATTTTGAAATTAGTGTATTTCATGAGTATAATGTGAATGAATATGAGTTTATCACGTATACATACAAACATCATATACATACTATATACACGAAAATGTTCCAAATACGTATCCATCACACCACACACATACATATTCTGTGTGTGTAACAACTAAAATATCGAATACGAAATCAATCGTAAAGTGTTTCATTATTAAATCTACTACAAAAATATACTAACCATAAAATATAATTACATACATACATATACTGATAAATAATTTAATGTGTATAAATGTGAGAGTATTTTATTCGGTATGGTATACGTACTATAGTAATAAATATTCATATATTCACATAAAAGTATTCAGTATATGCATTGATATATCCTTAAATTATCTGATGTAATTTAAAATTCGTATTAAATACAACATTTATGTATTGGTATATAGTATATATATTAATATGTAATATATCTGCATTATGTGAATTTATATACCGTTTTATAAATATTTGTAAATGATAAATTATGCAGAAGAAATTATATTCCATGTAATATGTAGTAGCATTTAAAATTGAATTGATTTCAATTTTTATGTTATTTTTATTTATTTTTTTTCGTTGTCATTCACATTTTATGTATCGTACTTTCTATATTATTACCGTACACAAAGATGTACATACATACATAATTTTTTCTACCCACATAATCTACCTATACATATTATATGAGTACAATGTACAATGTACATATATGGTAGGTATTAAGTGTATGCATGACAATTTTACAAAATATATTACATATTTTAATATTTATTATTGAGAAGAAAAAAAAAGTATGAATTTCAATACAGCTGACAATTTATACACGCAATTCATGATAAAATCTCTATACATATGTAATGTGTATATAATAATTGACATACATACTCATTCATATTGTATGTGTATATACATATGTATGTATGTATGTACATTATGTATAATTGTAATTGAATGAAAGTAAATAATATAAAATCGATGTAATTGATATCTGTTGCTTTGTTAAAATGCTATCAATTTCATTTTTATGAATTTATCGAACATTTATGAACACCTAAATATATGTGTGTGTTTGTACATAAAAGTAGCTGCATATTACGAGTATGTACATACATACATATATATATAAGGGTTTAAAATAATTCGCATTACCATTATTTTTTCATCCTTTTTACATTTTCAATTTTTATAGTTTTATGTACATACAATACCTATTTTCTTTTATATTTTCATTTTTATTTTTTTTTTTTTTTTTATTTTTTTCACCCTTCTGAATTTGTAAATGATCATTCTAGAATATACTTATATACATAGCTTCGTATACATACATATGTATGCCTTCATAGTCATATTATGAAAAATATACTTTATCAAATTTTTTCAATACATATATTCATGATATTACACATGCACTCAAATATTACTAGATATACACATGAATAAATATGTATTTGGTATATGTATTGTGTGCTAATACTGCAATAAGTGTACAAATTTTCTACTATATTTATACAATATATGTATGTATATAATATGTATAGACTGTATATTAGATAGTGATTCGCTTTATGTTTTAAAACACTTTTATCGGACTGTGTATAGACAAAACATATATAAAATCCTATTCTTATCTGACATCAGATATTTTAACCATTTAACAAGAACAAAACAGATAATACTACATAAATGTATGTATATAGCTATACATCCCATATAATAATAATATAGCATTTTACCCGTATCTTATCGATTGTTTCTCTCTATATGCATATACACACATTCTTACATATTTATATTAAATAATAAACATACATTATATGTATACGAGTATGTACAATTTATGTGTGTACATATTGTTTTACAATATTGTAAATGTCTGTATATTTTCATAGAATCACTTATATTACATATATGTAAGTGTATATATTATAATACTCATCATCATGTATAAATATACTATACATATGTACATATCTCTCTTAATGTAAAAAGATTCATTTTCAATGGATGTTTTTCAAAAGAACTTTAACAAACTTGAACTTGCTGTTATTTGCCTGCATCTGTTGCATTTTAAATTAACTATATACTCGTACATCGATAGATGAACAATAATATGAATAATCATACATATACTATATGTACATACATAATATACATAAATGCAATGGTCAAACAGGATTCAATAATATTGTTTTGTAAGTGTAATGTATATTATTGTTATACATAGATTGTACTGTACTTACATTTAACGTACATACGTACAAACATACTAAAAAGAACATACGAACATTAAATATATGTACATTTTATATTGAAACAAGGATATAAAATGTTTGTATACAAAAAAAAAATGTTTATATGTACATACATACAATACATACAAATTTTATGTATACATTTCATATGTATATCTTATTACACATTTTGCAAACAAATATTATATGCACTCATACTCATGTACGTCTGTATATGGACATACATATATAGTTTGACCATTCCATTACATTTATTATAGATTGTATATTCTTCACTATATACAGTATGTTTTATATGCATACAAACACACTTAATATATAAATACCATACATATACAAAATAATATATAGGATATTTTAGAAAATTTTACATTTTATATGTTTTAATAATATCTATACATGTATATTCATTGTATTATGTGTATGTACGTATATATGTACATAGATATCTATAAAAGAATAATATAATAACTATCTATTTGGGGCAACTAATTTCCCGCAACATCACGTTTGGTCTTTAAGATTTGATTTATACTGGACAGGATAAATATCGTTCGCAATATGCGAATAGATACAACATGTAGATACATACCCATATATAACATACATATAGATATAGATGTAATATGAAATAAATTGTGAAGGATAAAATTTTTCAAAGTGCGGGCTGGGCTATCTAAAAACAATTCGACGAAAAAAAAAAATTAAAATGAAAAAAAAAAATACAGATAAAATATAAAGAGAGATGAAAAAATGAAAATAATCTGTACATACATAAATTTATGTATGTATATGTATATCTTAATAGATATTATATGCACCAGTACATATATACATATTATGACACGTTGTTTGTAAGGGTCTCGTTTATTCATTCGAATAACAAAAACATAAAAAAAATTTGTGTGGAGAATTTTTTTATTTTTTGTTTTTTGTTTTCGTTGTTCATTTTATTTTTTTGCTTTGGCTTATATAATTTACACATTTTTCATGATTTTTATATGGTATAAAAATGCCATCGATATACTATCTATTAATAAGCCTCTTATTGTCATTATATATCGAGCCTTTTGGCTTATATTATTATTACATAACACGTAACAAACAATATTGTACTGTGTAGTTTACTCTATACCATATGCATGATATGGTGTTGCTATAATATGTAACTCGTATTAGATGTGAACATATTTACGAATATTTACGAATAAAAATAGTTTTTTTTTTTTATTTTTCAAACATTATTTTCCTTCCTTCTTGTCTCGTACATTAAAATAGGATAGGAAGTAGGAACATTTATACATCATATGTTACACATTATAAAATATAACATATATTTACCATAGGATATAGGTAAAATATTATAGGATATGTTGGTGGATGACGTTGGTATAATATAGAAATGTATAGATAGTTCGAGTGAATATATATGTAAATGTATATTTGTCCTATATAAATTGGAAAATTTTCTCATTCGCTTTCATATTTTCTTCTTTCATTTTGTGATTATTATTATTTTTTTTTTTTCATTCAAAATTTAATGCATTAACATATTGTTATGTGTATGTACATACATATACGTACATACCTTTACACATATGAATACTTATATAATATTATAGAAAGATTTGTCTAGTTTTCATATTATATTTATGAAATATTGTATATACATATCTATTATGTATGTTTGTAAATGTATGTACATGCATGCTTTCTTTTATTTCGGTTATCTCATTCAGAATAATAATTGACTTGAAGGGTTTTATTGCCATATTATTTAAGGTTTATGAAAAGCAGAAAGGGAAATGAAAATATAAAAAAAAAAATATTACCGGAAATATTCAACAACAAAAATTAAAAGAAAATAAGAAAATGAAAAATATTATCGAAAATAACATTAACCTAGAAAATCATCACTATTTGAATTTATTTATATTTTATATTAATACTATCATAAAGGTCCAGCCAATCATTTATTTTTTACTTTTTTTTATTATTTAAAAAATTGTAATAACAACAAAAATAATTTTTTTTTCATCATTCAAGTTAAATTTATACCATCATCATCACAATACAGAAATGAAAAAAAAAAAAAATTTCAAACGAAGGATACAACAGTAAAATGAAAATTATAAAAAAAGGATATGATATTTTAATCTTATTTTATTGGTCCTTTTGATAAGCTTTATTTAAATTTTTATTTCATATATGTATTATACAAAAATAATAATAATATTCCATATAATAAAAATTGATTATTCAATGAAAGATGTGTGTGTGTGTGTATTTAAAATTGTATACATACATGTAAATGTGTGTATCTTTCTGTGTGTATATGCACATATAAGTAGTAGGGTAGTAACTAAAAAAAAAGTCAAAAAAGGAATTCAAATAAAATACTAAAGATTTTACTTTACTTTACAATTTTATGTATACTTTTTTATTTCATGAACACCATTATACGTATATATACAATGTTGTACTCAAAATATATAAAAGTACATAAGTATCTAAGAGTATTTATATGAACATTTTCGTAAATTTTCTTCCTTTTTGTACGTTATGTTATTCATGTACAATGTGTAGTATATAAAAATGATGTAAGAGTAGTATAGAAATAATAAATTTTTCATTTCAAACATATTTTTTTTTATCTCGTTTCATATACAAGTTATTTCGTTTGTATTTTGGTTTTTTTTTTTTATCTAAAAAATTATTTTTCAAACTTTTTAATTGTGAAAACATTTAAATTCAACTAAAAATAAGTTTTACAAAAATTATCTAAACTTTCAGATACTAAAGAGTAAAAGATACCTACATTCTATAAGAAGGTTAAAATATTTCATATTACCATTTATATATGTACATTGTACTTGTAAATATATATTGTAGAATGAGGTCGAGCTGCTTTTAAATATATTTTTTTCACTATTTTTTTTTTTTTTTGCATCCTCCATATCCTAAGATACTTGAAGTATTATATTTCGTATTTAAAAAAAAAAAAAAAAAAATAACTAGGAATGTATAACTAAAATAATGTGTAGCTTGTTATATGGCATAAATGTACTTACATATTTGAGAAATTTAAATTTAAAAAAAAAAAACATTTGTACATTACATGCAAGTATATGTACATGTACATACAAACATAACATACATTTATATACGAATAAATATTTCCTTATCTAAATATCATTTATGTTATATGATGTGTATATTAACACACAAATATACATACATGCATACATACTGGTATATGTATATTCATACATACACGTTATGTGTGTACCATGATGATAAGAGTTAAAAAAAAGAGAGACTATATAGTACTTTGTGTATACCAATATTTAAAGGTATGTAACGTACTGTTTTAGATCAAAAGAAATATGCTGGTATTTTTGTTATTTCATTTTAATATTTGCAAAAGTTCAAATTTTATGGGTGGCATATTATTACTACATAACTATATGTATGTACATATACAGTAGATGCTTGTACAAAAATATATACGAAATACCAAGTACTCGAGTATTCGTACACATAACGTATGGGTAGTTGATTTTTCAAAGTTAAAAAACTTTATTCTAAGACAGAAACTTTTACTTTGAAAATATTTACTATATAAAAAAATGAAATGAAAAAAACAAAAAAAAAAACGAGAAAAGAAAAAGTAAAAAATTAAAAATTATAAACATGGATATTTGAAACGGAATCCTTCTCATTTAACTGAAAAATATTGTTGTTTTTGTTTTATTTTGTTATTTTCATTTTAACTGAAAAGCCGCATAAATTTACAAAAGGAATTTAATTAAATTAGGTACAAATTTTTTTTTTCAGTGAATATTAACCGTTAATTATATTACTACTATAATACTTTCTTGTAGTTTAAGTATTTTTGCTGATTTTTTTTTTTGCCCGCTAAAAATTATTATCTATAATATCCTTTTATGATATTACTACCATTACTACTCAGAAATAGTTTGGTGTTTATTTTTTTCTTTATTTCTAAATTTCATTTTGCTTTCTGTTTATGATATATTCGTGAACACCATGCCGCAGTATGCCCACGATAAAGAAATTCAAAAAAAAAAAAAAACTTTTATGCGTTTTTTATGTCTGTCTGTTAATAAGTATCAACGGGTACTTTGAAACAAAAAAAAAAAAAAAAAATACATAACGAAGCAAACATAGAAAAATTATTATTGAAAAAGTCTTTATGGAACTTTTTTAATTTATTTTACATTTAAAGAGTAAAGTTTGAGTTTGTATAAAATACTTACATTAGGAAATAAGTAAAACAAAAGTAAATTAAAACTGAAATTAAATAAATAAACAAACAAAAAACATATAACATATAATCGTATTTCATGTGGAATATATCCTTTTTAAAAAAATTATTTTAGTCATAAAAAGAAGAATTTGTAAAAAGAAATTAATTAAATTTTATTTATTTTATCAAAGATAAAGTAAAAACAGACTTATATTATATGATGCTACATACCATCATTCTCAAAGGTAACATCCTTTATCCGTAACAGAAAAAAATCTCATTTTTCTAATTTAAACATTTTTTCTATACATAATACACATAATACACTTTTCATTAATTTTCCAATGATTATAGCACTTATGCTACTCGTATATGTATTGAAAACGAAGAAAGGCATACGATAAGTGATCTCAAAATCTTTTCAACTAATTAAAAAATTACATTTATTTTTTGTGATTTTTATCCATCAGAAATTACAAACAAACCAATAAAGATATAATTAGTTGTATTATTAAAATGTACATAAACGTTTTTGTTCAATTCAAAATCAGATATTCGATAAAATTGCAATCCATTTAATTCTGTTGTTGTGTTACTTAAATGATAATGAGAAAAATTATTAAATCGATAAGAAAGAAAATACACATAAAAATAAAAAAATATATATATAATTATATGAAAAAAATCGTAAAACTCAAAAGAATAACATAAAAGGATTTTAATATTTTCTAATAAAATTGTTTGTTAACATAAGAAATCAACTCAATATTCATTTTCAGATTTTAATGAATGAGAAAATTTCTGTTTAATGCTAAATATACATGGTCGTACATTCTTTCATATACAATTCAATATACCTAGTTTTTAAGTTTTTAGTTCATTTTATTTTTTGTATTTATTTTATTCATTTTTCATTTTTATAGATACTTACCTACCTATTAAATTTAATTTTCTTTTGTTATAGTTTAATTTTTTACATTCAAATTTATTCATTCTTATTATATTTATTTATTTATTTTCATTTAGATTTCATTTTTCTTTGACTGCTGCATGCTGAAATTCATAAAGATGGTAAAAGAAAATAAATTTCTCATCAAATCAATCTTTATCGATGATGTATTTTATATGCTATACAAGTATTATATTATATTTTACGGTTTGTTTTTTGTTGCATTTGTACAATATACATACGTAGTAAGGTCCAAGTATTCTCAGCCTAACATAAAAGAAGGTGTCAGAAGAAAAAAACATATATATTATTTCTCAATATAGTCTCCCTTTATTTGAATACATTTTTCACATCTCTTAACTAGTGCCTCTATACCAGTATAAAAGCAGGTTGAATCTTTAGTTTCAAAATGGGCATTTACAGCTTGCTTAATTTCATAATCGCATTAAATTTTTTTTCCCCAGAGCTCGGACTTTAATTTTGAAAATAAAATATAATCGCTAGGGGCCAAATCGGGACTGTAGGGCGGATGGTCCAGTTCCATAAGGCCGCTTTCTTGTATAGTGGTCTTTGAAATTGCAGCCGTGTGAACTGGAGCATTATCGTGTAATAGCCGGACACCTCTACTAATCTTTCCTCGTCGTTTTTCAATGATTTTTTGTCGCAATTGCCGTAATAAATCGCAGTAATAGCTGGCGTTGACGACTGTGTTTCTCTCCTTAAAATCAATTAATAAGATCCCTTCGCAATCCCAAAAAATTGTAGCAATTACTTTTTTTGTACTTTGTGAGACCTTTGCTTTTTTTAGGGCTGGTTCTCCCTTCCGATGGGTATTCAATATTGGACATTTTCAAAATTTATTGAAACTCACCTTCTCTCTAAGCCTGTTAAAATTAAACTGATAATCCTAAACGGCTACAAATTTGCATATTACCTGCTAAGGATTCCTTCTTTTCAACACCTAAAATTTTTTTAAGGATAAACGAGTTTTTATGTATGAGGCTGAGAATACCTGGACCTTACTACGTACATATATGAGACGAGCCATACTTCATACAATGTTTATATGTATCTACATGTATTTGTATGTGTACTTGAATTATATGTTTATGCGTGTTTTGTATGTACATAAATGCATATACATATACAGCAACCTACATAAATATATATTCGTGTACAATAATGCAAACATATAGAAGACATTTATATACATCCATAAGTGATTCTGATATGTTGTTCATTGGTTCTGTTCTGGTACATACTTTTCTTATCGTTTACAAAAGAATTTTATTCTACTTTAAATACGATGTACGGTGTAGTATGAGTATATACAACCAGCAACAATTGTACTTCGGAAAAATTTTCTTTCAATTTTCAATTGTTGAAAATTAAAATAATCATTTTCATCGATTTATTTTATAGAATATAGCTCTTTATTTGAATTTGTTAAATCTTTAAATTCTTTCTTCATTTTTATTTTTATTATTTTTTTTTTGTCTGTTTCTTTACGTTTCACAGACTCACATTTATGATAGGATAGGATAGTATATATTTATTTATTGAGAATATGATTCTATATAAGTCTATGTATAAATACTTGAATGTTCTCAAATTTCAAAATACTCATATATTATTATATAAATACGTGTACATATTCACATCATTATTTATATTGAACGTTTTTCAAATACAATAAGATTTCTCCCGTATAAATACATCAAATCATTATATGCAAATAGATACATACATCTATAAGATCATCATCGTCTTATATAAATTCGTATATATGTACTTAGTATTATATGTACGGGTTTTAATTTTTTATTTTTTTTAAGAGATTTATAATAATATGAATAAAATCACATACATATAGTATGTATATACGTTTAAGGATGCATATGATGAAAGTACGTATATCATATTATAAAAATACATACATATATACATAAGTGTACATAACATATACGATTGAGAAAATAAATTTATTTACAGAAGATAAAATCTATGTAAGTATTGTATGTATCAAAGAAAAAATAAGAAGAATGAAATGTATTAGAATTTAATACAAAAGAAGAATATAAATACATATGTATATATATATATATATTTAAATATTATTAAAATTTATAAATTTTATCATGATATGAATTTTAAATTGAATCCTATTACATACATTGATTTTGTAATAGAATACGTAATACGACTATATAGAATTTGGCAATTGAAATTAAAAAAAATATATAATAACAGTGGAAAATATAATCATACATACCTACATATAATTTTTTTGGCAATTTTATGTTATTATGTCGTATATACGAGTATTGATAGAAATTAATTTGAAAAAAATTTTACTCTTAATTTGATTCGTTTAGTTTTTTTTTTTTTTTTTTACAAAATTGTTTATCGTATGCATTTTTTTAGCAATAATAAAATTACATAAAATCATTCACATTTATATGTATATAGGAATATGTAAGTGGTTTAATGTATATAATATTCACATTATAAAATCACTTACATACATTATATACATACTTATATACAATGTAAAATGTATATCATAATTTTTAGTATGATTCAATTGTATATACGTACTATAACACAATATGACCCAGTTTCAGTTTTATTTTATTACATACATATGTACTCGCATATGTAACTCGTATTCGAGTCAGATAACTAAAATACATGTAACTGACATTTAAACTTTTTACTTTCGAAAATATATATTGTCTACAAAATAATAATAAAAAAAAATAAATAAATAAATAAAATATTATTTGGGTTAAATTTTTGTTATTATTAAATATGTGCATACGTAAAAATCTATGCATATAATGCATAAAAGTACATACATGAACATTTACGGTGAGAGTATATAATGATGTGCATACATATCTAATATTGTATAGACTGAATGCGATTTCATTTGAAATTATAATCGGAAAAAGGATATATAATATAGGTATTATTTTTTTTTTTCAAAATACATACTTTACATTATTGTACATATGAAAATTTTTAAATAAATGTAATGTAGATACATACATACTCATAAAAATAGTGGTACACATATGAAAATTATTTTTGAAAAAGATAAAAAATTATGTTAATATTTATTTTTATTTTTTTTTTTTTCGTTGGCTACTGTTCAAAAAACTGACTATGTATGTATATAAAAAAGAATGTAGAATGTGGTATTAAATAGGACAAATTATTTGTGTAATTCAAAATATGAAAAAAAAAAAAGCAAAAAAAAAATTGAATATTATAATATGTACGTACGTAGTTGGGTGTATATATGTATGTGTATCAGCCATGTACAGAATAACAGACAAAAGCAGAATTTTTGACTATCAAATTCGGTATATATGTAACATGTACATATGTAAAACGCATAATAATGCAGTATGTTTTACATTATATTTATATGTGTATATATGGAATATTTTAAGGACGTGTTATACGGTTTGTTTGAATACATATAAGCAGTACATTACACATATAAACATATATAAAGTTTGACTATACGATTATATACTAATGTTTACATTGGTGTATAAAAGTGATGATAATATATGGTTATGTATCCAATTTAAAATTTTATTCGCCATATCTGTGGAAAAATTATTTGCGATTTACAAGACCAGAATACCTATCAGAGTGAATATATAATTTTTTTTTGGTAAATGTATCTTTATACACATACCATATTTACATATCTAGACTAAGGTGCCAGGTAAGCTATACATACATAAACTTAAATGAATAGGCATAGAAATATAAGTATGTGCATTGAAAAATCTATAATCTGCATAATATGACATTCAAAAATATAGACCTAGATAAATGGTAGTACATTTTAGCTTAAACTGTACAGTAATTTAATCCAATATTGTGGAAGAGTAGATGAAAATATCTTCGATAGAATATACACCTACTTCGGTATTTTGTTTTTTTTTTTCTTGTTATACTTGGTACTCTGATCTATTAAAGGTCTTTGAACTCGACAATTGTTGTTCCACACATATACGATATGTTTTTTAGAGGGATGTACATATTTCTGTGCAAATATGTGATGTGTATATGAATGCACTAAAAAAAAATTTCATGCATATTTTATACACATGTAATGTAGTGCAAATATGTACATACGACATATAAAATATACTCGTATTTATACATATTATTACATATTAAGTACATACACAAAAAAAAATGTAATTTTTTTTCTAGTTTTCTTTCCGTTTTGTTGAGAGAGTTACAAACACAACTAACATAAGCCATTTAAGTTTTCTATAATTTTTTTTTATTATTTTTTTTTTTTTTCAAAAACCTCAAAAAGCCTTCAATGACTACAACAGAACCTACAATATACTTTGTGTTGCACCATATGTTTATATAGTAGTACCAGTAGTACTAATGTGTGTAAAAACTGGAAGGACAAATATCTACATACAACTACTCGTATAGTAGATAAAGTATTTGAAGAAGATTGGTATTGGGATATATCCAAAATATAATATCACTTGAATAGCTGTCAGTATCTTGTTATAGACCAAAAGATTTAAAATATAAAGCAACGAACGATTAAAATGATGATATAAAACGACATAAAGTCTGGTCATGTGCCAAAAAAAAAAAAAAAAAAAAAAAAACAAGAGGATACATTTTTTCTTCTTTTCTATATATCATTTGTGTTTTTATTTTAAGGTTTTAAATGTACATATATACATATGTATGTATGCAGATGTAGTACATTTCCTTCATTAAAAATTGTCATGTTTTTTTGTTTTTATCTATATAATGTGATCGTATGTGTACTAGATTTTCGTACATATTCATACATGAACATACATTATGCAGATTGGAAATATTTTATATCTATAAAAATTTCATGAATAAGTAAAAGTACATATATAGGTATGTATGATATTCTATGCATATATTAGACGCCATATCATATTGGATTGTATATATCTGATATTATGTACGTATGCAGGACTTTGTACATACATATTCGCAAGTATGTGCA
Source organism: Villa cingulata (assembly GCA_951394055.1). Classification (NCBI taxonomy): domain Eukaryota; kingdom Metazoa; phylum Arthropoda; class Insecta; order Diptera; family Bombyliidae; genus Villa; species Villa cingulata. Next base: position 29,311,009 of record OX596021.1, on the reverse strand, counting down.
TGTATGTACATCATGTACATAGATGCGTGTATGTAAAACTGTACTAAACATTATAATAGAGTGTAAAAAGTAAATAAAAATGAAAATTTTTTTTATAAAATTTGTTCGTATAGAACAAATTTCAGATAAAATTACGAGTATTTATGTTCATATGCAAGTATGAGTATATAGTAGTACGTGTATTATGAATGCACACGTTCGATATATTAATATAAATTTAACGTGAAATTTGTCTGACTCAAATATAATTAAAATAAAATGTTGAAATACATATGTACATACACATATGAATTATTTTATATTCATGTACACGTATTATATGTACGTAGTACATATGAGAAAAGGATATATATTATACTACACTTATCTGTAAATCTACATTTTGTGACAAGTGAAACTAGTTCAAATAATTAATTACGTTCATTAGAATTTTATATATAAATTATTAACTTTAAAATTATTACTGATATAATGTTTCGTAATTATTACATTACATTCATATATTATGTATTATAAATTACTTATAACACTCATGAATATGCATTCATTTTTTTTTTTTTTTCTTATATAACATTCGTTATACAATTTCAGAATTATATACATTTTACAAAACATTTTTGTTTTTATTTTTTTTTTTTTTTTTTTGAAGTGTCCTCGGTATACCAACTATAAGTCGTGTAAACTATAGAAAGAAAATTCTGTACAATAAAATATATATAATGGTAAACTACAAATATTTTCATCAAATATGAATATTCAAGTTCATTTAATATTCAGTCACCACCCCATAAATAGGATGTGTATATTGTGTGTCATTTATTTTTATTTTTGTATTGTACATGTGTTTATGTATAAAGGTTTCTTAAATACATATATGTACATATATGTATCTATATGTATAGATGATCAAATTAATATATATATAAGGTTCGCTCCAAAAGTTCATGAAAATAATTATTTTTGAAGAAAAGCTCAAGTGTGACATCTACCAAATATAATAATAGACGCAAGTAAATTGATCTATTTCAAAGTCTCTGAGGAGTAAAAATCTGCAAAGTTTTGGGTATAAATATATAAATGAAAGTCATCATTATTTATTCATTTAGATAGATATACCTACTAATAACGAATGCAATACAATCAAAAATATGTTTTCAGACTAATCAAAATATCATCGTGTTTTATTTAATATCTGTATTCAGAGCGTTTGTATTTTCCGCATAAAGCAAGTAACACTGTATCTGAATAAATTTTTTGTTGGTAAAAATAAACAATAGAAATAATTCTTGTCAACTTATCATTAAATCCTTGTATGAATCTATCTAATTGTATTCTATTTATCCCTTACAAAGACGTTACATAGATATACCACAATGTTGATATAGAGATATAGTGTATGAACATGTATGACTTTAATGCTTTAATTAAGCTACTGCAATGACATAAATTATCCTCAAACAAACTCTGTAATGTACCTCAACTCAATTCATAAAATATTCATTTTGTAATCAATTATTTATTACTTTCGTTCTAATTCGAGTAAAGTAACGTGTACAATTGTACGTTTGTATTTATACAGATACACACATATGATGTATATAATTACGTATCTTATATTTGCCGAAGTAGTTCTCTGCAATTAAGTATATATAGTGTAGGCGTGTAGGTATATTTTTTCAGTAAAGTCATTTTTAGACTGTCGTCCATTTTGTATAGGTAACTTTTTTTATTTCTCTACAATACAAAAAAAATTTAGTTTTTATGATAACGTATTTTTCTATACTTTTAATCACAATAACAATTTATTTTAATTGACGATGAATCAGTATTATAAGTCGGTAAATATAAATGGAATTTTCATTATATTACGGAACTTATAGTAAACACAATAGGGAAAAATTAGCTATATATACTATTTTCTATTTATTTGTTTATGTACGTGTGTATGTGTGTATTTTGTATATAACGATTTTTTCTACCCTATCATATTTACTATAATTTTCATTTGTTCAGGTGTTTTAAATTGCCTAAAGTAATAAATCAAAAGAAATTTCATGCTATATTATATGTATACAGTTACGAGTATGTATTTTTTTTTTTTAATATTTTTAAGTACACAACTTCTGTATAAGCTTAGGCATTTGTGTCGTTTATTAATCGTAATATTTTTTTTTAAATATTATCCATGCACATTAAATGAGTACATAAATATACACATTACTCGTGCTCGCAAGATAGGTAAGTTTAAGCTTTTATAAAATACACACGATTATATATGTGGGTGTGTGTATAGTGTAGGTATGTGGTATATGTGCTATGTTATATCATTAGCAGGCTAGAAAGACATGTAAATAATGATAAAAATATACTGTGGAAGTTAATCCATTTCCATCACAATGAATATGCATGCATATGAGACAAAAAAATATTTATGTAGATGCTGTATATAGTACACTGTTCACTTTACGTACGAGTACATGCGAGTATGAGTGTTTATATTTAAATAGGATATTCGCATTAAAACTTTTACTTTACCTTTTATAATATATATTTACTAATGTATATAATATGATATAATATATGCTATATGAAGCAGGTTAAAAATATCTATTACACATATTCGGGAATGCTAATTCATATACAACTAGATGTGAATATATATATATAATGGTACATATAATATGTATGCATAATATCCTATAGGATGCATTATCATATAGTCAGAATCGAGCTAACTGTTTTTTGCTTAATAATTCGGTTCTGACCTAGACATGATAATAATAAAATTATGTCTAGAAAAATATACTATCTACATACACCTTATATAGGTGCATTTTATGATCCACATTCATATACATATGCACATACTTATATTCTAGAGATTTAAATATCTAGATCTATATGTAGATATATTTATAAAGTTTGTAAGTAATTTACATGCAACAGAATATGTACTGAAAAGCGAATATACTTGAATATACATTTGAAATACCAATTCATACATACACACATACACATTTATTAGACATACATTTAAGCATTGTGTACAGTACAATATGTATAGTATAATAATCAACCAGTTTGTTTATACAGGAATTATATCGTGTACATATACATACATATGTATATATGTATATACTCATTGCGTACAAGTTATACAAAGGATTATATTTTCAAAGATACAAACTTATATACATATATGTACATAATATGGAATGTAGTGGGTTGATTATATAACCGAGTTTGTCTTTGATGTTGAAGTAAACAAAGCATGAACCAAACGTTTCACTTAACTCTGATTGTATGAATTCAAATGAAGTGTACAAACAATAATAATCACCACCAACACTATATATTTCTTATAAATGTATAGTATATATGTACGTATATTTGTAGTATGTAAATTTGTTTTCGAATATCTATATAAATTTATACAAGAAAATGTATTGTATCCATGAATAATAATACACACGCTATAGCAAGTATTATAGTACATTGCATATAGGTAGAATAGAAAATGTTTGCAGTAATATCATAATCTAGCTTCACTGTTTGTATATTGCATAAAATAAGAATACCATCCATATTATATGGTACACGACATAATACTGATGATGGTGCTAAAGGTATAGAGCACAGGTGCGCGAGTAATATAATTTTATTGAATTATCTCTAGGATAGAATATTTTTGTTCTTTAAGACACATAATATTCTACACTTTTTTTTTTAATTTAAATTATTATTCTCTGTCCTATTTACTATAAATATTTTTTATCTATATGCATAAATTTTTCTTTTATTTCATTATTTTATTTTGATAATTTAATTTTGCTGCAATAAGAAAACAAAACGTAGGTATACAAAACAATAACTGAAGAATTTTATTTAATTTCAAGTGTTTTGTTTTTTTTTCAAACTTAAAATGAAATAATCTTCTATCGCCATGAGAAAAGTTTCAATCTTTCAATTCTATTTTTATTGTACTTATGAAAGTGCTTGTTTTTGAAATTTTTAGTTAATTCATTTTGAAAATTGAAATCCATGAATTTTCTTTGAATAGGTGAATCTTTTATATAAAGAAAATTAATTATATGTGAATAATTATATAAAAAATAAAATTTTAAATGAAAAATTAAAGTTTTCATTGAACCACAAATACACATTTCTATTGATTCGTATATCTTATGCCATTATATAGTTTTTGCTGCTGAAACTGCACTCTTATTAGATGCTGTAATTTTAACGAGTTTAATCAATATAATTTGCCATATATGAAATTTGATTATAATACGAAAATTTCAGTATAATACGCAATCATCTACCCATGAAAAATTACATTTAAAATCTATACATTTTTTGTAAAAATCCTTCTCTCTTCAAAGCGTTCTACAGGACTAATAAGAACAAAAATCACTAAAGTGCTCCATTTAGTGCACTCTACACCCTTTGAATGATGTATGACAAAAATTTTAGAAAAATACATAGTGTATAGTTACGGAGAAAAAGTGTACCATAGCACGTTGAAATTTGAAGAAAGCCTCGTCCTTATTGTCCTGTGCAGGAAAAACTAAAACCTTTTTGAAAAATTTGTTCCACTTAGTTCACTCTACACCCATTGAGCTTTCATTTAAAACATATTTCATAAAAATTGGATAAAAAATGGCTTAGAAAACGTGTACCCAAATTACCCAAAATCAGTAGAATCACTGCAACATGTTCTTAAATTACTTCAATGTGCAGCATTATGCAAATAGATATAAACTTCTATTCCAACATATTTAGATATTAATAAACATAATATGCATGTAATAATAACATCCTAAAAATAATAAATTTGCTATACAGATACAAAATTCTTAAATTACAGCCAATAACATATGCTTTAACTTAACTTTTAAACATTTTTCCCCACTAGGAAAATAATTTCTCAAAATAAAAAATTATCATTTATACTCCAACTATACCATTATAATGTACATATTAGCATAGATTTTACATATTATGTGTGTAAGATGTATGTATTTGCATTAATATTTTTGTTTATATACATCTAATGTATATAATTCATATATTTTACCAAAATATCTGCACATATATTATATTTTTATTAAATATCTTTAATTCGTTCTGTTTGTTCGTTTACTTGTAGTACTAATTCACATCAGAAAATATAAATTTATATTATTATTTATGAGTTCATATACACATACATTATTCATATATATACTGCACATATGTATATAATTATTTATTCTCGTATTTTGTATTGTAACATAAAACATATGATGTATAAAATGTAAATACATATGATGGTATATGCGGTTAAAAATTTCCTAAAGAATATTCTCTATAAATGTTTCAAACAATTACCATATATAATTATATAATTTTGTTTACTACATATTATACATACGTATATTTATAAATATTATGTACTATAGAATTGTAGTATATTTTGACTCTCTGTCTATTTTATAAAGACGAATTTGATGTCGCTTGTTATTTTTTTTTTTTTTTTGTTTTCTATATTTATAAATTTTATAAATGTATGAAAATATATCCATAAATACATACATACATATGTACATGTGTATAAATTTCAATAAGATTTAACGCTTAAATTAGAGGATATACGATTAAGAAAGATTTATTTACAAAATATACACAGACGTATTTGTACAAATATAGTGATGTACAAAATATAATAATATAAAGATAAAAGGATCTATATAATACACACAACACAACAAAAAATAAAATACGTATACATTTATATTAAAATTAAAACACATAATATTTCATGAGAAAACTTTTGTAAAATAAAATCTACATATTCATGCATATATAGTAAAAATTTGAATATAAATAAGTTATAATTAATAATCTTTTGAGATGGTAATCGTAATAACAGTGATGCGTGTTAAGATTTTTGAATGATAAAATTAAAGTTGATTGCAGTTTTTCTGTCTGTTTATTTATTTTTTTGTTTTTTTGTTTTTCTTCTATTTCATAAAGTTATTTATTTATAAATAATTATATTCGTACATTTACATGCACACAGACACAAAAAAACAATATTTGTAAATCTGTTAGTAAATATATGTATATATTTATGTTAAAATCAATAAAGATAAATATACCAATGTATGTACATATATGTATATTCTATTGACTATTGAATAAAGGATCTCATAAATCTGAGTAAGATTATTTGAAATTTATGAACTTAAACATAATGAAAAAAAAAAAAAAATGAAAAGATACATTATGTATTGAGTGTATGACTGAATTTATTAAAGAACATAAATATAAGTAAGCGATTTGATTGATGAGAATGTTAATTACATTATGTACGTACGTACAGAAAATGATTAAAATATGTATGCGTTATATGTTTATGTATTCATTTCTATTGAATAATACATATATGTTTCATGGTTTATAAGTTAATAATGACGAAGCATTATTTATGATATACACAAATACGCATATGTATGTGTACATAAAAATTTTTTGTAATAAATTTAAAATGTTTTCATTCATTACATATATATAGCTATATGTATATGTTAGGTAAATAAAATTCATGGTTTATCAATTAAATTAACTTCACATATGTTAAAATTTTTGTTTATTCGTAAGGAAACTTTTCCGTTTTCTTTATAATAAATTGAAAAAAATAATGTAAACACATACATTTTATGGATATGTATACATACGAAATGAACATATATATATGTACTTATTCATTTAGAAGTGTATATTTTTATTAATTACGTATTTGTACAGTACATAATTCTAAATATCCTGCGACTGATGCTGATATAATATACATATGTTTGAGTATGTGCATTAAAAAGTTGTAATATTTAAATTCAGTTGTTTTCGATTTGTATAATTAATTTCACGTTTCATTTATTTATGCGATTCGTGAAAACACCATATACCTACTCGTACAATAATATATATGAACTCATATATAGATTTCAAATTCCTGGTACTTAATACGAGTAGCAGTAGGTGATATATTATAACAGATTAATTTGAAAACGAACGATAGACGGGATACAAAAGTATGCGACGTTTGTCTCAAGGTGTATATACTCATATATACACATTCATTATGTATTTTCAGGATGATTGCCTTGTTACATATTAACACAAATGTATATAGAGATTAACAACAACAAATTATTATAGTATTTATAAGAATAATAATAAATACAAATTAAAAATGAATATTATATTTATACAAGTCCTTATGCTTATGCTCACGTGTTCGTGCAGTGTACTCGTATATTGTGTATACAGTGTTAAACAAAAATAACCTCCTGTGATGGGAAAAAAAAATTTGTAAATGGATATAAACATCGGATGGAAATGATATTGTGAAAGCATTAATTCGTCTTTAAGAAGACGATGATGGCACAATAAAAATAAAAATAAAAACAAAAACAAAAAAAAATTAATACATATATTTTTCCACATACACCTTATATAAAGACATACATGCATAAATACAAATTTATATTTATGTTTATATATATTTTACGTCATTAGTATTCTTTAATTTTCTCTTTTTGATGAAAAGAAAAAAAATTCAATCTATGTATATACGAGTATACACTCATATTATGTACATGCTGTCATATACTGCTTACCTTACACTTATTTTCTAAGCGTATAAAATAAATAAAAAATGTTTATCATCAGGACATTGCGTATTATATTACAACACCTGTATACATACTAGTATACTACATATACATAGACAACAAGAATGATTTCGTAAAATATTTTTGCACAACAGAGATTTTCCTTAAGATTTTACTTTACTTTAGATTAATATTAATATTGTGTAGATATACATATACCACCAACTAGTATACATTATATACATTCATTCTTATATCGTTACTCTGAAAGATTGATGTAGTATTTTTCGTTGCTTTTACATATTTTTTTATTTAATTTTATTTTTGTGTTTGTGTATATAGATAGAGACGTCATGATGATAATATCTTGTATATAATCCGTGTTTTTGTTCAACATTATAATATTGTATACACATTCTATGAATGAATTTACTCATGTATATTTGTGTATGTAAAAATATTTATTTTATGTTATATGTTTAACAGATAAAAATGTGTAAATACGATAAGAACCATCTGATTTGGAAATAATTTGTAATTACTTTTGGCACAGAGTTCTTTATGTCGTACTAATTAGCAAAAATACACTCAGTATTACATATGTATGTACATATATATTTATATGTATGTACGATAACGTATAAGGAAATGATGAAAAAAAACACGGAATTTATTTAAAAATAATAAAAAAAAAAACGAAAAAGATGAGAAAAAAATATATAGAAAATAGAAAATAATTTTTTTTATGTTGCCATGACTTTAGAATTTTAATTTTTTTTTTGTGTTTTATACAATTTCGAATTAAATGAATTTTATTATTTATCTGCACACTTATATTCTTTATGTGTATTACATAATAAATACATTTACAACATTTATATACTTAAGATTTTGTGTACACAATACATGTATGTGAGTATTCTGCTGATTGTATAGTACTATAGATACGAAAAAGATGAAAATTCATTTTTTCTTTGCAAAAAAAAAAAAAAAAAAACCAAAGCATATTACATTATATAATATCGAAATTTGAAAATGTAATATGAATATAAAATTTTCTATACAATATCTATATGTACGTACATTCTCGTATACACATATAAACAAGTACATAAATTTTCAAATAAAAATCATTTTGCACAAAAATATCACACGCAAACACGTTAAATACATATCTATGCATACGTATACATATATTCAGATTATATAAGTACCCAAGTATAATATAAATAATGCGAAACAGCAGGAGTAATTGATTCCAAAAATAATAAGAAAAAAATATAATATGTATGTACATATACCTCACTCATTTTGTCTAAATTTATTTCGCATAAATAAGGTGGATAGGTAAAATAAATAAATAAATATGGTACACAAATAAAATATACATAAGAAAAGGATGTAACGATGATAATATCATATATCTCAGATACCTGTTAAGTATATGTTGTATGAGTAAAAGTACAAATAAAATTATATAATATATGCATTATACACATATACATTTATATCATGTAATAACGTTACACATAAATTATATGGAATTATATAAATGACGTATTTGTTTACGAGACTTTGACAATTTAATGAAAGAAATGTCATTTTCTCATATTACAAGAATTTATTTATTTATTTATTTTTTCATACATATAATGTACATCCTATAGTACCTATGTATATCCTATTCTTATATTCAGGCATAAAATGTATTTGATATATCAAATATTTAAAAAAAAAATGTATTGTATATTGTACATACACATTATCTCTTGGATTTTAATATCGTCAAATTATTATCATTAATTTTAATTTATATTTAAACTCAACATATAGAAGAAAAAATAAAAACATTAATAAATCGTTTCATTTTTTCCCGAATATTTGGTAACAGTTTTTCTGATAACATATGTATGTCAAAAGCAACAAAAAAAAGGCACCAATTTCATTGTATTTTTTCATGGATTTGTGTATGTATTCACGTATTCATGTATTATGTATTATGGATTTTTTTTTTTTTTGTTTAAATTCATTTCCGATGAAAAACACTGTCTTAAGAAATTATTATTTTAAAAAATAAAAAAAAAATTGTTTTTTGTTTAATTTGTAATATAAAATGAATCAACTGAGATGAAATTATTATATGAATAGTTATCATATTATCAATTCACATCATCATATAAAATCAACTCTCCTTTCTTGGTAAATATGAATGTATACATTATATATCTGTTCTACTGTCTAAGAATTATATACATACATACATATAAATGTGCCACCTAAATAATATCAAAACAACCAATCAACCAATCAATTAAAATATCCGGTAGTTGTTTATTTTTGTCTAATCAATTACGATAAATGACAGATAAATTTATAGAACAAATATAAATTTATTTGATATAGCGTACACGTCAAACCAACACATAACACATCTGTCTTTAACTTGCCACCAAAGAAGTTGAAGAAAAAAAAAAAAAATTAGAGAAAATTATTATTCTTTTAGAAAAAAAAAATGTAATTTCAAGATTCTTTAGTTTCGATTCGACTTTCTTTTTATTTATTTAATATGTACATATTTTGTAAGAAATCAGATAAAAATGCATAACATGTGTGCATGTATAGAGATGTACATATGTACATGTATACTACGAACAGTAGCAATTATATTATATAGCCGAATGTCGACAAAGTCAAATTATGTCAATAAATATAAGCAATATTTTTTCTCTGTTTCGACAGATTATGGTATGATATTTGGTCATTAATTATACTCGTAAAACCGAATGTCTTATATTTATATTTACATGTATGTATGTACATAAACGTACGAGTACCTACATAATATTATGTGGTATAATTAGAGAGTCGAAATTCAACCATCTGTGCATTAACATTTATAAACATATTGTGGTATTTAATATGTTCGGTTGCATTTATTCTTATTTTTTTTCGAGTGATCTTCTTAAAATGTGTGCATATATGTGTATATATATGTATGTATCGAATTGTATATTTTAATATGCATTTGTAAGTACATATATATGTATATAAATGTATGAATAAGTATGTCTAATATAATTTACATATGCTCAACTGTTAACCACAAAATAGTATATAATTAGATGTGGGTATTAAATTATTCGTTTCAAGTTTGATTCATTAAAAGGTCATGAACATGTTTTTTTTTTTTTCTTATTTAAATATTATTTTTTATGTTTTTTTTTTTAATTTTTTTTATCTTTCAAATTAAACCTGGAAATAAATATAAATTATGATTTTGATCATAAGAAATTCACATAATTATAATGAATACCCACATTCTTTAAACGATGAATAACATTGTACATATCACTATAAAATTTTTCTTTTTCTTTTTCTTTTTTATATTTATGGATGTATAGTATGTATGTATATGTATTTTCTTCAGAAGTAATTAAATATGTATATTTTATTTCACAGATAAGATATTTTACATTTTAATAAGCAACGTTTTTTTTTCGTTTACTTGTTTGCAAAATTAACTTAAATAATATTTTGTATCTTTAATATAGGTAGGTATAGATATACATATATGTGTAATACGATAATATACGCATATAAACATGTGTATCGTATTTGCGTAAATTATACACTCTCTACTCTACGTTATAATAACAAATGATATATCTATATAATGAAAATCAGATGCATAATCACATTATTAAAATCATAAATGTCAAAATTGATTATTATTTTAAATTTCTTATATACACATAGAAACCGAAAATACTCATTAACGATTTAATAATAATAATAATAATAATATAACACCGAAATTTAAGTATTGTATCCATATACGCACGAATGTATCTACATAGATACTATATGTTTTTTTTTTATACACACATACACCACAAAATGAAAAAGGAATAGAAGACATCAACTAATTATGTATTTATATTATCATTATTATTATTGTCATTATAATTATTATTAGAGATGATGTAAAATGTCAGTTTTAAATTTGATTTATTTACAAAAGATTAAATGAAATTCATTTATCAAATGAAAGGGTTTATTTCATTTATGTTTGTGCGTTTATTTGTGTATATATATACGCATTTATACATCTAGTATATATGTATATATATTTATATATTTATTTGTATTTATAGTATAATCTATTGTATTTTATTTACACCTATTTAAATATACATTTACGCTATATAATAAATGGTTTATATTTACTTTGTAAACAAAAATATTTATTTGAATGATAAAAAAAAAAGTAATATTTGTATAGCAAACAGTTTATCTGATATTTGGAGTCAAGTAATTAATGTCTATAATAATAACAATAATTTTTTATATATTTTTTATATTATCAGATGAACTAATTAATATTTTTATTTGTCTTTTTTTCGTTCCCCATTAATAAATGAATGAAAAAAATAATGTACTACTGGATTCAGAATGATAAATGAGATTAATTTGACTTGATTTTAATTAAGATTTGGGTTTTTCTATTACATTTAGAAGGCTTCAATTTATTAATCAGTTAATAAAATTCAAAAAATTTTTAAAATTAAAATTTTATTATTATATGTACTACATAATTATCTTTAATGAACACCCTATAAATGTGTAGTGATTATGGATGGCAAAATTACTAATTGGACTTTTAAAAATGAAAACTCATATGTTTTCGTTTATTAACTCGAAAAATGTTTTTTATTATGTGAAATATAGTAATGTCGAAGAAAAATGTGTTTCTTTTGTAAAAAACTAATAAATAATTGAAACATCACTAATCAATAATTGTGCGATAATGGAGAGAGGGAGAGGGTATATATGTATAGGCAGAGACAACTTATAAACGTTTATAAAGTTGTCTCTGGGATAGGATAGGTAATTAAAAATTTTACCTTAATTGCAAATACCATTTAAAGTTTTGGGTTTTTGAAAATTTCTATTTATGAATTATTCCTTTATAAATTAAAAACTTCCACATATTTAAAATGTTCAATGAAAAAATCAAAGAACAACTTTGGTATCATTTTTTGATCGAAATCGATGAAATGTTATATAATTCATAAAAATTTTACCTATGAGAATTTTATATTATATGCTACTGCCTGCTTTTAGAGAGTTTTTTTTCTTTCATTTAATTACCCTCTGTAATAGGTTTCTTTTGTTCTTTTTCCTAAAATTCATTCTACTAGAAATAATATACGAGTGTTTATACAAAAATTACATTACTTAGAAATTTTTGAAACTGTTTGCTGCTATATAATTATCTAAGTTAAAAATTATCCATCATTTCATATGTAACAATAATCTTTGGTATTCATGTGTAAGCATATATTATATGCGTGTGTATATTTGATAACGAAATTACAATTACATCATTATATCTTAACCAAAACATACATGTACGAAAACGTATAATATACAATCATTCACATGTACTCGTTTAAAAAATATTTTTTTTTTTATAAAAACAGAACATTTATGATGTGTATGATATATCTGTTTTGTGATTCACTGAAGCTAATCGCAATAATATCATGAAATTATTTTCAGTATTTTTTTTTTTTCATTTTTTAAATATCTTAATCACATTCTTTTCGTTCTTTAGCAGTCTCATTTTCTTTTTTTTTTTGTGCAATTGCTTTTCTTCCTTTTTAACTTTCAAATAAATTACACTTGAAGTGCTAACAATAAAAAGGATTTTATTAAATTTGAAAGGCGTGACATAAAAATTAACTTCATAGACAAATGTACGAGTGTGTTGCATGTTATATACATGAATATACCAACATCACAATCATCGTTGATAATATTGTTTTTTTGTTATTTTTTTGAATTTTTTTTTTTTTTTTTTTGTTATTAAAAGAACCATTATGAAATATTTAATAATATTTGAAGGGGAGAATTGATTAGAAACACAATAACAATATAAAATAGAATATTTAATATCACGCAGAAATAATTATAGGGAACGTAATCGTATCAAGAAGGCGAATTTAATGTTTTCTTCTCTTTTTTACATTTTTTAAAAAGTTTTTTTTTTCTTTTTGCTGTTAATAAATATACAGCATTTTTTATATATGATCTAGAAAAAAAAAAAATCTAAGAATGAATAATATTTTTTGATACTTCCCTTAAATGAAAAATATATAATATCCTTTGTACTGTTTGTTCAATTTGAAAATCTCTGGTTTTTTTTTTCCTCGTATCCTTGCTTATGTTCTTCTTCAACATTAAATTAGGATAATTACAATGTTTTCTATATTTGTTCGGTATGTTGCACATACATTTTACCTTTAATTTCATAACCACCCAAGGATTAAAAATACATAGTACAAGTATTTACATATATGTATGTATGCATATGGAATGAATGAATAACAAAACAAAGAAGAAGAAAATTTAATACTCTAAATACAGTCATGCATCACAGAAAGATATAATTTGCGTTTGAATGCGCAAAATGTTTTTAGTTCTTATATGTATGTACATATGTACGGGTATATATAGTTTGGTACACATTAAATATTTAATATTTATAAAAATTTTGTTCTCTTCACTGGATATTATCAACAGTCAGCTAACCAGTTAACAGAATCAGAAATTCCCTTGCGACATTTACAAAAACTCTATAAAAAAACAAAGAATTACACACGCTCATATGTGTACAAATGTAATTTATATAGAGATAGAGAAAAAAAAGAAAAATGAAGCGCACACATCTTTTTTAAGTCATAAAATACACACGGAATTATTTATTTTACCTTCTGTCATACATGTTACATGTATGATGATTGTAGCATTATAAGTTTCCCTTTGTTTATCCTATGTCATGTACGAATATATGTATGTAGTAATAATTGTAATTCAACTTCATGTAATATTTACATGATATAATATACACGTGTATATATGCTACATAATGATCAAGTTCATTCTATCCTGGCTCTTGATTTTAGATTTTAAGGGTGCATCAATGAGATTATTCCATTGTTTTGTTTGAAATGAAATGTAGGTACATTTATACACATATTACATAACATTAAGTAGTGTACTATGTAATGCAGTATATATCTATACATACATTTATTTTATAGAGGATAGAACATTATAAGAATATGTTAAAAATAAACCCATTTTCATATAATCGTATATGCAGACAGACTATGAAATATGTATAACAGAACAACAACAATAATAACGTAAAAAATTATACAAGGACTGGTAAAAAAAATACTTTTAAGGGATTTATATTGAGAGTTTTGAAAAATTTTCATAATTCATGATTATTATGTATATGTATATTTTGAGTGCACTGGATGTCTCTAATGATGCTCTATTCCAATTTGTAGTAAGCATAAGGTAGGAAGAAAAGAAAAAGGGAATACGAATGTCTTTTTTTTTTCTTCTGAAATAAAAAAGAGGGTATCTCTGATTAGCAAAATTTGTCTGTATTTTCGAAAAAAAAAAAAAAAACAAAATCAAAAATTGTAATTGAAATGTTCTTGAAAATAAATTTTTTGTCAATTTTCAATAATTAATGATGATTTATTATGACATTTTCATATCTTTTCGAACACTTCCACAAATAACTGATATATTACCTTACATTACATTACATTTAATCCGCATAATGTCAGCAATGCAGAACCACGTAGAACTGAAATTATGCACAAATTATTCGATATTCCATTTTTAAATAATAATCAAAATAACTCATCAGTTAAATAATAAAACATGAAACCGTTGATGTAATGAAATTTTAAAGTTGTAAAAAATTAATGATTATCATGTCTCAACGTGATTTTATCTTTATTGGTCTGATACCATTTTAATTGGCAATTAATTTACTATTTATTTTTCTAAGCGATTATGTGCTGTATACATTTACCAGAGTATAATATGTGCACTACCGTTGTAACGTACATCAGATACATATTATTATAATGTAAGACGAATGTACATGGACATGCATTTAATAACAATAAGATTTTATTTTTAATAATGAAATAAGTACATAGTAGAGTAGATATGTAAGAATATAGATACTCGTATTTAATGTACATAGTTAGAAAAATAAAAATAACCAAAATACAATATCAGTATCCACTTAGTTATACGTACGTACACTCGTTTTTATGCTTATTTATGTGAGTACGTACGAGTACATCGGAGTACATATATGTGTGTATGTGACAAAGTCATTGGTTTCATTCTCATCAGATAAAATGAACATTATACTACATGATTATACCATAGAATAAAATATAATATACAAAACCATAGTACAGAATTTAATCCTAGTCCAGTATATTTTCTAATTAGCTATGTATATACGAATATGTACATACGTGTATAAATGTAAGTAAAAATGGTAATATGTATATCACTATATATTTTGTCTATTTAATCAAGTATAATATAACATAATATAAGTAAGTGCAGTTATTTATGTGGTAAAATGTTACACACGTATTCACAATAAAATTGTGATAACATATACTATATACATATATATATATATATATATATATATTACACGTAAATATGTATATTACATATTATTATACAAGTATATAATAAGTATACGTATGTATTAATGTATGTATTAATGTCAATTTTTATTACATATATCTATATACATATATATACATGTACATTAATATATTTATAAAAATATATGCACATTATATTACACACATCACCCACAATAAAGAACATATGTGTACACATTTAGAATATGTCTGTTTAAATACGACTACGAGTAAGAGTATACGATTACATCATATACTTATATACATATATACATATGTTTATACTACAACTATAAGTATAACAAACTATACGGTATTTACTTTTGTATTTTTCCGTTGGAAAATTCTTACATGTTGCCTTAGGATAACAGTTAAATAATGATAATTCTCGTCAAGAGAATCTCATCGAAGCAGAAACTACGAAAAAGAGGATTAATTTCAAACAAAGAACAAAAACATTATAGCAGCAAAAATGAAAAAGAACAAAAAAGGAAAAAAAAACGTTTTTTTTTTTCATGTGTAAAATGAATGAAGAAAAAATCCAGCATAAAACAAAATAAAAATGATTAAACGAAAAAAAAAAAAAATCCAAAACAAACGAGAAGAAAATATTATATACGAAAGGATTCAAATGCATTTTCCCATGAGCACATTGTATTTAGAATTAGGTCCCTAATTATGTGAATTTCGTTTTTTTTTTGTTTTTTTTGCTTGTGTTGGTTAGTTAGTTTCTTTTTTATTTTTTTGCACAATTTTTCTTTTATTTAGTTTTTGGCTTCATCACTGAGTGTATATATATAAGTATTTATTCATTTTTCAATTTATGGAATATTTTCTCATATTATTTTTGGAGATTTTTTTTCCTCCTAATTCCTTGTTGTTTTTTTTTTAATTTTTGTTGCTGTGTGTGTGATTACCATTTATTTTATTTATTATTTTTTTTTTTTTTTGTGTAATCAGTGTTGCGATATAATCATCTCCATTGAAATATCCTTTACAACATGTTTTTATTACAAATGTTCATATATGCACAGTATACTGAACTAAAAGTACATTATATTAGTATTGTTAAGTTGTTGAGCTTTAAAATTGTTGAAAAATTAAAATAATATTTATGAAATGAAAATTATATAGTGGTGAAAATGAATTATTTTTAATAGGTTACATATAGTTTTCTTTCGGGAAATTCATATATTTTCATTTCGTATTTTTATATTAATATTATATTGTTTCACGTTTTGAATATTAAAAAGGAATTTACAAATTACGTGGACGTATATTTGAGTAGAAAATTAGAAAATTTACTTAAATTCATTAATTTTTCATGCATATCGTGAAATATTTTTATAACATCATCACCATGAGCAGTGGCGTTACATTTCATGAGGAGGCTGGGGTTTTCACCGAAGTGATCTCATGACTTTATTACTATCATGTGTTCACCTACAGTTTAACGTGGATTGCGAACCACTGAGTTGCTAGTAGAGAAGTAAACTCTTTTACATGATAGGGATTTTATTATTAGAATGATGTATGTAATATGCTAATAATTCTCTGTGTTACTTGTTGACAGCAAATAGACTACTTATCAGCATTTCTAAGCTCTTTTTTCCCAGCCAACTGGTACTCATTCGAAGCTTAGAGAACTTTTGGGGGAAATGGGAAATGAAAGCTGGAAATAGGCAACATAGACAGAGGATATCATGAAAATCAATTATCTGAGCATGGAAAGAAAATCCGTGAGGAAAATCATTGATTCTTATACTTTTAAATAATTTTAATAATTGAAATCAGTTACATATAGTAATTAATTTTTAATTAAAACGAACTCAAAGATTAAAAATTTGAATCAAAATTCCTGGTCAAAGTATTCTTCAACATTGAGTATTCATATTGTTCCTTTTTATAATTAGGGGCAGTGGTAGATTTATCGAAACCATCACTCGAAATTTCAAAATGAAAATTCAAAAATGAGTAAACATGATGTGTGAAATACTACTCGAACTAGCATAGCGTAAACTATGATATTATTAAATTAATTTAAATGAAGAAAAACTATACAATAATCAAATCATGGAGAAATAAATCAAGATTATCCTACACTACTACATACTATAAGTATCGTTTGTTACACAATTCATTATTGGTAAACACTCTAAAACAATAATTATTATTTTTTGTTTCAGAACAAAAAATAAATAAAAAAACTATCGATTAATTTTCTGTCAATACATTAACACGTAGATTTATGGTACATGCTACTTATATACATTTTTTGCCATGAACTCAAAACAATAAAAGAAAAAAAAAATTAACCAAAACTGAACCAAAAATAATCAACAATAAGAAAGAAAAAAATTGAAAGAAAAATCGAAATGATGGTAAACCTTCGTCATTTTCTGCAGATATGTATTTTTATACCGTATTCTGTTAGGTACGAATATTTTCTCATTCATTTAAAGAAAATTTATTATTTATTTTATGTATATAATGTTATGTGTGTATGTGTGTATTGAAAGCATTCATTTCATTATGTTTGTATGTATGAAAGTAAATAATACATATTTTAATATTTTATTTTTATTTATTCAAGGTATAAATATTCGCCTAAATTTTCTTTTATTTTTTTCATGCTTTTTTTTCTCGTACACATAAGGAAAAAAAAACGAACAAAAATATAGTACCAACAATAAAAAAAAAGGATATACAAAAAAAAAAAAAAGGAATAGAAAAGGATACAAGAAAAAATCACTGAACAAAACGAAAAATAAAACCAAAATAACCGAAAGCAAATTAAACAAAAATCCAACATTCTGTACTATAATCATGACTTAGATTGTAATGATATGAAGAAAAAAAAAAGAAAAAAAAAAAACAAAACCAAAAACCAGAAAAAATTATTCTAGAAATATGTACTATATAGAGTATGTAGCTAATATACGTACAATAATAAGTATAACAAAAAGAAAAAAAAAAAAAAAACAAGAACAAAATTACTGAATAGAGAAAATAGTGGGTGTATGTAAGTGAGTATTTATGTATGTACATACATATGAGTTATGGTATATATATGTAGGTTCATTTTTCGAAATTAATAGCAAAATTAGAAGAATTAACACGAACAAATTATAGGCAATTTTTAGTTTTGCGTATATTTGTTTGCTTTTTTTCCTTTATCTTTTCTATATGTACACATGCATATACATTATTATAATGTATGTAATGTACACATAATGCATGAATACTCATGTTCGTTCATTCATATACAATAAAGAGCTCACATGAAAGGATATAATTAGTAACAATGTTTTAATATTGCGGGTATTATAAGTTTGATTGCTTTTTCTTTTCATACACACACACACAAATTCATACATAAATATATAAAATATTGTATATATGGTCTCTAAAATTATGTAGAAATGTATGTATGTATATCGCATTTATAATACTCATCATATTCAAGGAAAATGAAAAAAAAAATATATATATATAGAATAAATTTCGAACAAAAGAATATGCAGTAATATGAAGAATCCGAATAATTGCCCATAATATTCGTACGAATGAAAAATATATGCCTATCGCTATGTATACGAATACTTATTCATGAAGGTATGGATATGCCAATATAATTAGCAAAGATGTAATTTTTACTACTATTATTATACAAATTAAAACTAGAAAAATGTAAAAATATAAATGTGTATTTTAGTTTGAATATGTACATAATTACGCAGACAAATTCAAATGAAAATTTTTGCCATACACACAGAATTTTTTGCCTTTCAATATTCTTTTCTATTCCAGTAGTAATTTTCGGTGTATCTATTATGAGAATAATTGCTAGATAAATTATTTTGAAAATTGCTACCTTTTACTATTTAGAAAACAAAAAAAAAAACCAAAACCAAAAAAAAAAATATATTTTTTTAATTTTAAAAAATTTTTTTGTTCGAATTTTAACATGACAGGATATATAAGACTAAATGGCTTGTTATGGGTGCAGTATTTTATGCACTCTATAACTATCTTTAAGCCATAAATTAGCGTAAAAGTTTCAATTTTTTTTTTCGAATAATGCTATAACCAACACTAAAATTCAATCATTAAATTGATTATACTCTAATAGGAATACGCATTATATACATACTACAATGTATACAGTTGCAATCGTAGCTCGTAATAGGTGGGTTTAGGTATCATCGTACATTTTGGTTGAGTAATAGAAGATATTTCACAATAAATGATTCAGTTATCCGTGCCGATCATGATGATGATGATATTTTGCGAATGAATGGTGAACTGTAGCACGTGACGTATTATTATCGTATACAGGCTCAGTTGTCGTATCAGTTGGTAGGTGTATACTGCACAGTGTACAATATCAAACACTTACTTTCTAATTAAATTTCAAAAATATTTCAATGTGAATATTGTACGATTGGAAAAATTTATAAATGCCTCTGAAAAATAATTCGAGTTATGTGGAAATTAAATTAACATTTAATTTTTTATTTTTATACAAAATAGTAAAATTATTATTTTCGTTATTTTTCGTTGTTGTTAGTTCAAATATAGTTTTTGATTTTTATTTATTTAAATACTTTTTGTTTTATGTAAAAAAATACTTTTTTAATTATTTAAAATTATATTTTCCGTTAACGTTATAGAGTTTCAAATGGTTCAGTTTTATTTTATTTATTATATCACAGAAAAAAATAGAATGTAGATAAATGTATACATATGATTATATTGATATAATTTACTTTTGTATTCAAGAATAATAAATCATAGAATTTCATTTACATATAAATATTATCTATCATCATTTATATATAATACATATGAATATTATATAAATAAAATATTTATATTAAGCATATACATATACATAAATATATATATACAATATTCATATATACATATATGTTAATTAAAATCATATCTATTTTATAAATATATATGGTATATAAATATTTTCATGAAAATTATTATCCTTTTTCTATTTTATTGTTTGTCTTTTTGTTTTAATTTTAATATATATGTACATACATGTATGAACAAAAATATTTTTCCACAACATTAATTAATCTAAGTTCATCATATATCATTCATACTGTTCATTTTTATACATTAAATATATACATACATTTTTTTTTTGTTAAAAAAAAATACATACGCGACTATATATCAAATTACATATTCGAGTACATTACATACAATGAGTAACCATAGATCCATAATACTCGTATAAAGGTTTATATGGTTGTAATATTGTGATTTATTATTCATTTATATATGTATATATTTTTTAAAAAAAAACTTTAGGTAGAATATGAATGTAATTTATTTTATAGAAAATATGTCAATCATTTTAATGAATTTATAAATAAAATTTCAGTTATTTGAAAAACCTTATACATATGCATACATTACATATATTGTATGACAAACAAAAAAAAAAGGTAACAAAATAACAAAACTTAAAGTTCTGTATAACAAACAAAAAAAAAAATAATAATAATTTTCAAATAATATTAAATGAAATTTTTCAAGTTAACAATTTTTTGATTGGTATATGTATATACTCGTACATTACTATATAAATATTTGTATATTATAATTTACACCATATACAGTGTATTTACATATATGTACATTAATATAAAATCTACACACAGTGTTATATTTTTGTGTTAAATTAAATAATCAAATAAAATATGTACAAAATTGTATTTATTTAATTATAATTTATCTTTAAAAATGCTTTGCCTATAAATAGAATTTTTACAGGATGTTTAATAATCTAAATTGATAAAAGTGAAAAATTAAAACAAAAATAAAATATAATTTAAAATGAAGAAAATTAAAAAATGTTGCCACGGGAAAAGTGATATTATACTGATAAGATTATGTGGGATTGTACTTATAAATTAAAATGATGTGAAAATATGTGGAAAATATTTTCAATTACACAAAAACGATCTTGAATATATATTAAATCTAAGACTGAATTATCTCTATAATCCCGTCTAATTTATTATTGTTCTAATATAGTTACAAAATCGTCAAGAATTCCAACTAAATAAAATGTTTGCAAAATTATAACACACATAATTATTATATCTTAAAAATATATTTTTTTAAATGTAGACAAATATTCAATATGTATTTATAATTTACACGCAAATGATGTCTTATTGTATGCAATCATGATGAAAAGAAATGTTCTGTCTATCTATCTCCATGGCACTACATGGCACTTTATAGGACTTATAGAATTCTTAATATCTTCCTTTCAAATATATCCTTGTCACTTGAAAAGAAATGTTATTGTCATTAAATTTGTCGTTAATAATTAAGTTCACGCGGATACTCGGTCCATTATGGCACCACAAATCATTAATTCTGTCAGATATAATATTTACCCAGTTAATCATCAGTAATCAGTCACTGCTGTGTACATTGCTATATTGATTGGAATAAATGATCGACTTGGATGGGAGTAGAGTGCTGGTTCGCTGATATTTTTGAACTCGGAACGTCAAGCGTACCAGTCCAACACCACAACCATCGAGCTATTAAAGTCCTTCGTTTAATGTTTTTTAAAACCAATATGATTAGATTGTTATTATGGAACATCCTTTATTTTTTAATATGAATTCTTATGTAAATCTGTGAATTCTCACATTTATTTAGTATTTAAATTATTTTAATCTTGAAAATTTTTGTGTCACATTAAAATCATATAACATTTAAATCATTTCAAACTTAGACATACACTCATTCTATTCTTAGATATAAATATATATTTGTATGTATGTACATGTATACATATTCACATTTATATATTCATAATGTATAATTTATGAATAAATATAAAATGAATAAATTTAAAATTTTATTTTGTGAAATTTTTCATTTACCCATACAGCATACACATACATACATAATATGAAATTATTCTACATCAAATAAATAGACTAAGAAAAGGTCAACGTATTATTTTCATTATGAAAAATATCATTTGTATTTCACAAAATCATGTACGAGTATATATACTATGCATAGATATGTACATGTAAACATATACATTTTTATGTGGTTATATCTATAAATTATTTATGATTATTTCCATATATGTACATTACATATGTACGGTGATATTAGTAAACTTAAATACACTTTCATATAATCAAACTCATAAACACACTTACATTTACATTGATAAATTAAAAATACTATATAGAACACAATATGTATATAGTAGGTATAATGTATAAAGCAATCTAAAAGTAAAATCAAACAAAAATAAAATGAAAACAGGAAAATAAACAATAATTTGAAATTAGAAAGTTAATTAATTTTTTGTATGTCGGTTTTGAAAATAATAAGTACACATATATGTATGTACGAGTATGTAGTACCGCAGTATACTTATAAGTAAAGGAAAATTCATGCTAAATATTATGTGTAGTGTATAAAACATAAAACAAAAAAAAAAAACGAAAGAAAAAAATATACAAACATATCCTTTATTTTTCTATAGGTTTGTATACAATACATATTGTATATCCTTGTATATATTACATATATATATATGTAACCTACATAAGTGTGTACATATGTATCTAATATTGTTTGTTTGTACATTATATACATACCCAGAAGGTTCGCAGTTATATACATTTCAAAACTCATGTAATACAGATATGAACAAAAAAAAAATGGATTAATTTATTATTTTGTATTACGAACATGTATCTATAAATACATATGTATGTGAAATGTATTCGTTTATGATAGAATATTAAATATATGTACATATGTAGGTATATATACTTACGTACTGTACAATTATATATAATGAGTTATATGTACATTATGTAATTATATGAGAAAAACCCTTTTCAACATAAAGAATTAATTGTAAATTTTCCTTTTATAATTCATTTCTCTTTTTACATTATGTGGGTTATGTTAAGCATTATTGATTAATTATTGCGTTTATTCAGAAAATAACATTTATTTTAAAAATATACTCGTCGTATAAATTCATATGTACGAGTATGTATGCATATACATATATATGTATAATATGGTTAAATTTACCACAATAAAAATAATAATGTTTTAGTATCCTGTGTATGTATGTATATAAAATGAAATGAGTATAAATAAAGTAAATAAAGTTAATTCACACGAGATTTGGATCAACAAAATAAATTAATGGGAATATGGTAAACATTTTCCGTATATACATATATAGAGTCGCGTAATTGTTTTTCAATAAAAAAAAAAAAAAAAATTAAGGAAAACAAAAACAAAAACAAATTTTTAAAAAAAATCACATATTGCACTTGGAAACAAATTTTATAAACTTCATGCTTATGTAGAGACCTAATAATCCGAATAGAAAAATAACTATTTTTTTTTTCTATTTTTTCTTCATGAAAAACGTACCATTTTTTTTTTTTTTTTATATTCGAAAAAAAAAATGGGTAATTATCTGCAACGGAATGTGTAGTAAATATTTGACAATTTATATATGTATGTGTCCGATCGGTTTGAATATACATACATACATATATGTTTATCCACCGTTTAAAAATAAAATTTGAAATCATTAATTTTTATTCGATTCGAAAATTTATTTATCAAATCGTAAGCATTTAATCTGAAAAATAGCAAAAATAACAAAAAAAATATAAAAATTCAATAAAAACAAATTAGACATATCCATTTTACATTTAACTTTTAACCACTATACGCCCCTTTTAAAGTTATTTTTTCTCGTCGCACACATAATTTATATACATACGTATATACGTTTAGGAATGTATACTTTTAATTGTTTATCGTATGTATAATCATCTATACGATTTTACCACCCACCATACCATACTATACCAGTATAAATCTATAAATGCTTTTAGATTTTTAATCAAATCAAAAATTAGCTTAAAATGTATATGAGAATGGTATGAGATTGTGTATGAGCTTCAATTTAAATTGGTTAGAAAAGTAATTAGCAAGATTGAAAAACAACGAATTTATTTAATTAAGAAACTCATCAATTTCTCTTCTTTATAATAGTATCTGATGTTTTTCGTCCTTTATTTATTTTTCTTCTGAATTTTTGTTGTTTGTTTTTTTCTTTCGCTTGTTTTTTGCAATTTGTGATTTTCACAGTATATACCATCTATATACAATATACATACATATAGACAGAATAACAATTTGCGCATATAAAAAATAAAATATTCTCTTACATTATTGTATACTCGTAGTGTTTAAGAGAAATCGTATAAAAATGTATATTTGTGATTGTGATAATAAAAAAAAAAAAAAATGTTAAGGCATTTGTTTTCTCATTTTTATTTTACCTTCACAATATAATATGTACACATTCGTATATTATGTATGTAGATGTGTAGCGGTATTATGAGTATGTGTGTATAATATGAGTGTATTTCTATTCCATTAATTACTTACATTTAAATTTTTTGTATGTCATCAATTCATTTAGGAAAATAATTTCAACATTTCGGTATTACATGTACCTATACATAACTTAACTAACCTACTTACATACCTACGAGTAGTATACGAATACCAGCTGTACACAAATGAATATCAGCAGAGTATTATATTAGTAACGATGTGTATATATTATGTCTATACAAATTAGAACAGAAATTTATGAAACAAAACTTTATGAAATAAAAAATATTTTTTTTTATATATATGTATATGTATAATAATATTCGTATATATGTATTCAAGTGTGTATGCGTTTTTATTATATGTATGAATTCATCTGAAAATGATGAATAACTAAAAATAAAAATAATAAGGAAAAAAAATTTTTTTTTTTGTAGCATACAGATACATAGGTACATATACATATAGTACTGATAGTATATAGAAAAAAATAAGAAGAAAAAAAAACATTAAAATTCAGTTAATATTAACGTTATATAAAATGTTATGGGAATATCGTGACTTAAGTAAATTTATAAAATACTCATATTACATAGCTTTAGAAAATAATAATTTTCATTAGAAATATTTCACTTACAAAAGTTACATTAAAATTATTATGTTATATAATATTCACATTACATTACACAGAAATTGTATGTATGTATGTATATATGTATGTATGTACATATATATCTGCTATGTAAATTAAAATAAACCATGATGAATGAAATTATGTTCATGTCGAATTAAATTCACATTAAGTTCATAATTCATAACATTACATACTTAGTAGTACATACTACATATTCTCATGTATATAGTAGGATACATGCATTTAATGTGTACATATTACAAAAATTACAATGCAGTAAAAATGAAATGCATTGAAATATTTTTACAAAAAAAAAAAAATAAATAAATAAAATATTGAAATAAAATATAAATGTATAAAATGAAAAATTGAAATGAATAAATACAAAAAAATAAAAAGGAAAGTAGTGAAGAGAACAAAATGGAATAAAAAAATATTAATTTGAAAAATGAATACTTTTGTAGAAAATTAATTTGAATTTTGTATATAATTGTTTTCTTCTTGTGCATAATATACTAAGTGTATTCATTTAATATTTGACAGTAGTATGGGAAAAGGAATCACTATAATACAAATTACATTCATATTTTGTGTAGATTTCATATCTTTCTTTCAAATGATTCAAATGAAATTCAACTGAAAAATCTTTCAAATGATTCAACTGGAATTTACACAAAAACAAAACTACAAACAAATGGTATCTGTATGCATATGATAATTAAGAATTTTAAGATAATTTTCAAATACATATTAAATCTTACTAGTATTAGTATACAATACTATCGATTGGTTCATTATTTAAAATCTGCATGTGCTTGTTTATGTAAAAATAATTCGCCCTTTTATTAATTTCTGTATAATTTTGTAATTTTATTATTTCATATTTTTGTGAATATTTTCGATATAATTCCTCAATTTTGACCAATTTTTTTTTTTATATTTCATAAATATATTTGAATTGAATTTTTCATTTTACTAAATGATTAAATGTTAATTGTATGTATTTATGGAATATATTCGAGTGCATCACAGCAACTAATTTTTAGGTTTCTATAGTAATAGAATCTATGCGTGTATTCAAATTATCAGGATCACTACATAGAAAATATACATAATTTCATAAAGCGTATGTACACAGTAAATATTTATTGAAGTTGAAGAGAATGTATACCCGTTTATTATATCGAACTAAATATCGAACTAAATTTTATTTATATAAAATTAAATTGAAACTTTTCATATTATTATTAAACGTACATAGGTATATGTACTGATATAAGCCTATTAACGATAATGTAACTTGTTAAATACATTAAATAATTACCATTATTATAGTGCTAAGTCATTCATTTTACTAAAATACAGCTTTTATAATCATCAAAAATAAATACTGTTTTCGTAACACAAATAATGTACATATACACGCATACATATAGAAATATACTCGTACATACATATAATAGTCATTGCACTGTATGTAATATATAAATTGAATCAGTAAATAATTTTATGAAATGAATTAAATAAATAATCATATTTTGTACATACTGTATATACATATGTATGCACACATACACAGTGATGATAAAAGTATTTCATCAAATATTCATAAGCATTTTATAACTTATGTTAGGTGTAATGTAACTAATATCACAGTAACTACTAATACTGCTACTACTACTACTATTACTACACACTACTACTATTATTACTACACACTACTACTTAGTAACAATTAATTGTGAATAATTAAAATTAAAATACACTATATAATACGTATATGTACATAAGATACACTTAATATAAATTATAAGTTCCAATTTGTTACTTAATAAGTATTCCATATAATATTTTCAATGTTATTATAATGGGCCCTGTTATGAGTGTCGATAATATAGTCTCGTCATCGACTATCGCCTCGACTCGACAAATTTCGTATTATGAGTGTCGATTTGAGGCGAGAATATCGACATATTGAGTCGATCAGCTAAAACTAATCGACAGGCATATAGTAGTCTATGGTGATTTGATATTTTATGTATGCTTTGTATATAATATAAGGTGTATTTAATTATTCTGCTCAATTTATTTAAGTTTAATTTAATTAATTTAATTAATTAAAGAAAAATGACCAAAAATGGTGTTTGAGCTGTTTGAAAAAAAAATGAACGCATCTCTTAATGCTCTTCTTTTATCCAAAAAAAGTCATTATTAAATTAATATGTTTTATATGTATTTTCTCACTTACCTAAAAATTATTTAAATTAATCAAATATTTATTAAAAATTACAAAAATTAATTAAATATTTATTCAAAATTGAAAAAAAAAAATGAATTATAAATTTTTGTATCGATATATTTGACAATTTTTATAGAAATTACATGGTGAAACAGAATGAAAACAAAATTTGGTATGGCAATATCTTTCTGTCGAGGCGATCGATTTACATAATACAAAATTTACATCGTCTCGTCTCGTCTTAATTTTGCTGATAGTCGATACTATCGACACTCATAATAGGGCCCAATATTTCATCTATGCAATTTATATAAATACATACAACTACATATACATAGATATATGTAAAAAACCATCATTTTCGTGGAAAAGTATAAAATGATCGAATATTTAAGTGTATAGAAGCAAACTTAAATTTTTTAATGGAACAACGACCAAAAAATATAAAATTTAATAACAATATCAACTGAACAAGGTGTTTCCGAAAAGGAAGATTTTCTCTTATTATGTGTGTACGTTGTATGTGCATACAATCATATCATAGAATAATAAAGTTACATATGCGTAGTTTTATTATTCTATTGTACATATATATGATACCTTTAAAATTAGTTACATATGTATGTGTACGAGAACTATACATAGGTATATCTGTTCATAAAAATCATTAAAAGAAATATTATCTTTCCTTTCATTCTAGAAAGAATTAAGTTGTGTTCTGAGTCTCGTCTACGATCAAATAGTATTTTTTCAACGTTCTTCCACAGAACCAATTATGGTAAATTCGAGTCAATTAACCGCATGTTAATTATTTGTAACACTTATAAGAAATTGATTGACCTAAATAATTTCAAATCTTCTCAAAAAAAAAAAAAAAAATTAATATTGATGGCTAGGTTCTAGTGCTATACTTTGATTTAGAATAGTTATAAATATAATATAATTAATCTCTTTTTTTGACTTTCAATAGTTTTAAATATTATATAAAATTTTCTAAATTGTAATTTGTATAATTGTAATAATCTCTTTTTTTTGTCATTCGACTTGAACTAAGCAGAATAAAATAAAAAAAAATAAAAAATATATATATGTTGTTCAGAAATCATTTCTAAGTTTTATCGTTTTAAAAATCATTTGTGTAGATTATGCGGAAATTTGAAATCATCTTTTTTTTTAACAAATAACAAACTGTCCTTAAAAAATTCAAATTTCACAACTACATCTATGTACACCCTTTTACAACACTGTTCTAAAAAATATATATCTACTCTCATATATACAAATATATATATTTTTTTTTTAATTTTAAGATTCCATTAACATTTATGAAAATGTTCAATGCTTTTTGTTAAATGTATGCATGAACAAGTATATGAATATTTGTATATGTGTATTTACATACGGTATGGTATACCTACATACATAAAATATTATATTATGTACAATATTATCACGATACGTATTCAAAATTTAATTTTTAATATTCACATTAGCTATAGTGTTATGTTAATAATACATTATTATGTAGTACAGAAGTATTATAGTATACATACAGGTTTATATAAAAATATACTTAAATTAATATGTAAATTTATCTATATTTTATGTACAAATGTATAGATAAATATATGTATCTATATACCACACACTTATCACATGTACAGATACAAATAACATAATATTTATATACGAAATGAATATTATTTTGTTAATGAGAATCTTTCAAAATAATTAACATTTTTTATAAAGTCATGAAATTTAGAATGATTTTAAGTAAAATATCAATTAAAAATTCATACCAATATGCACATTATATAATCATAAATAATAAAAGTTGTCTACATTATATTATAATCATATAATTGAAATCGAACACAACCATATCTAAGTACTCTCTAGTACGATAAATTTATAAAATATATGAAATTTAAAATGAAAATTATAATTATTTGTGCATATATGTACTTACTTACAAACGTAATACACATACATATACATGTGAGGTGTGGTAAATGTAAATGATAGGTATTGCATATAATAGTATATGTTTATACTCTTATTAAATGCCAATTTAAACTTAAAACTGCATTATATCTCATTTTACCCTATATAAAAATCTCATGAATATTATACATACTTAGAATGACAGATAAAAGTATAACTAATATTATATGAGCATATATATGTACGAGTATGTATATGTTCGTTAAAAATGATATTCAAACTTTTCAAAACATACATTTATAACGAAACATATAATAATATGGAAATGTAGTATAAAAATTTTATAAACAAAAAAAAAGGAACAGTATAATAAAAATGTATTCAAATTAAATCAGATATGTTTAATATATATTTTTATATTTTCACGGTAATATCACATTTATTCACACACATAAAATGTACATAACATTTACACTCTTAGGTATATTTGTTTCAGAATAAAATAAAAAGAAAGCCAAGTGAACAAAAAAAAAAAAATATGTGAAATTGCTAAATATTTCATTTTTAATGAATATGTGTTACAAAAAAAAAAAAAAAAAAAAAAAAAAATGAAAAATAAATAAATCTATTTATAAATGTATGTACGTACTTATGTACTACATATAAATAATAAAAATGAAATAGTTAACAAAACAAATGAGACAAATATTAAAAATATATTTATGTATACATTCATATACAGTAATGTGTACATAAATGAATATAAAATCCTAAAAATGATCAATAAATTTTGTATAAAAATCAAAAAAAAAAAATAAAAATAAAAAAAAAATAAACAAATAAAAAAAGAAAATAAATAATACTTACTTACAAAAAAAAATTGGTATATAAACATATAGGACTATAAATAAATGTACATTTTACATTAAATACACACAAACCACTAGCATACTATAGTATGAATGCATATAAGTGAAATGCATGTTAAAAGCCAATAAAAATAGTAAATTGCTGAAAAAAATGCCATTATTTTAGGTAATTATATTTTGTTTTACGCGCATTATTAAAATTAAAACCTGAAAAAAAAAAAATCGATAAACAAAAAAAAAAAATATACAAAAATGAAAATGAAATGAAATGGAACAACGAAAAATGTACAAAAAAAAAAGAAAAATGAATAAAAATATGCGAGAAAAATAAATTTTTTTGAAAAAAAAAAAAATAAATATATTTTTTGTTTTTAATTAACGTACACATATACTATGTATGTATGTATGTAACATATGAATGTTTGATATGTACTTGTCGTATAATGTATATACTAAAAAATATTCAACATAATGAAAATTTTCCTGTATTTCATATAATTTTTATTTATTTTTATTTGTTTAACATTTTATAAAAGAGTAAAAAAATGAATTTGGATACACATACATATTATGTATTTATGTAAATTTATATGTCGTCATATTTATATAATTGTACAAGTATTTATGGGAATATAAGCATGTACTTACTTATATAGATGGAAAATGTCCATAACATCGTATGTATTTATATGTAAAATTTATGTACTAATGTATGTATATACGTTGAATCATATGTATATGTTGAACGATATCGAGTGTGAATAAATACATATTCTTATGGGTATACGAAACGGATATATTATAAAGTTGTTATAAGAGTGTATGACTGGTGGTGGTATTAGATAGGATATACTCGTATCTTGTATGTATTAAGTAGATATGGTTGTTAGATAATATCTAAATTGTAATAATGTTATATATGTATATATATATATGCTTACCAAGTTTAGAGATATTACATTATGTATATTCTTTTGTACTTAATGAATTAAAAAATCTTCTCTAAGGTCTAGTTGTTTGTGATAATAAAAATGTATATGTATATGTATTTTATATTTTGTTAAATTTTTTGTATACTCGTAAGTCATGTATATATCATTTATGCATATTTATGTTACATATACAACAGGGCATATATTTACATATGTATATCCTTAAATTTAAAATTTCTATAATGAATCATTTATGAAAATCACAAGAGTAAAATAAAATTAACCATAAAATATTAACAAAAGGACTACAAAAGAAATATAAATTATCCTGGATCAATGTACGTCTCATAATATTTATACATAAATATACACCATATGTATTATTTATTATACGTTTAAAAATTTTATTTACCGTTCATCTTTAAAAATTATTACGTATACATATATGTACCTAGATACCTACTTATAAACAAACAGAACGTATACACACGCTCAAATACTCGTACTCATACTCATAAACGTGTACGCATGTGAATTTTTAGTGAATTTCTCGAATTTAAAATGTTCTCATATGTTTCTTATTGTTTCTTCTGTGCATTTCCGTTACTTTTTATTTTTTTCAAAAGGGACCATAACAAAACATAATTTTAATTGGATTTAAACATAAAAAAAAAATAAAAGAAAATAAATAAATAAATCAGGAGACACAAAAAAAAAACAACTTCTGAATTATTCATTTTTTCAAAATTTTGATTCATTTCAGAAAGAGAAATAAAACACAAAATATGAAATTCGATTTAATAAAATTATCATCCTTCAAATTAAATAATAAATCAAACTGATTGATACTCCTCTATGTATATGTATGACCATATACGTAGACGTAGTTGTTTTCCACTAACGAATCATATTTTCACCAACGTTTATTATTATTTTGGTTTTCAATTAAATTAACAATAACAACAACAACAATAATATCAAAATTTATTGTATCTGTATCTCTGTATATTTATTTTATTTTTATTGTGTATGTATTTCATTTGTATCGTTTCAGGATAAGCATACACAATAATACCCAGATATGATGTCGTTGCATAATTGGTATATTGCTCTATTATTATTGATATGTTGCATAATATGCCAAACAGAATCCAGATATCGTGATAGAGATCGGGACCGTGATAGAAAGCGAGCTGATAAAAATGGACGAATGTATTCATCACCGATATCATCATCATCATCGTCATCGTCATCGTTAGGTTTTGGTGCATCATCATTATCATCGTCATCAGCATTGTCATCATCATCATCATCTATATCATCATTAGGAGGTGTTCCAATGATGCCTAGTACAACAGCAACAATCAATTTATGTTCAAGAGACAGAGATATGAAATTATTATGTTATTGTTCACCAGATGATTTTATGAATAATGTACCAGCATTAAAGGCTGATTGCCGTGTATTAGAAAAAGATTTTCCAGAGAATGATTTAACATGGCTAGCATTTCAACAGCAAAAAAGTCTTAGACATTTAAAATTAACAGTTCAAAAAACTGGTTATATGGATTATATACCAACAAAATATTTGGAATTATTAACAAATTTAACAACATTGAGTATCGAATATTCGCAAGTTTTAATTGTTAAAAGTTTTGCATTTGCTAATTTACAAAATTTGGAAAAAATCAGTTTAATTAAAAATTTAATAAATATAATTGATAAAGATGCTTTTTCAAATCATATACAATTAAAAGAATTATATTTGGTGTATAATCAAATATCAGAAATTGATAGATACGCATTTCGTAATATACCAATATTGGAAAAATTATATTTAACTGCAAATAATATATCGAATTTACATGAAGAAGTATTCAGTGAATTGGGAAAATTATTGGAATTAAAATTAGATCAAAATATTATATCAGTACTGACAAGAGATGTATTTAAGGGTTTAGGAAATTTAAAAACTTTAAAACTAACCCATAATAATCTTAATTTTATTGGTGATACTGTATTTTCGGAACTTTGGAGTTTACAAGAATTGGAATTGGATGATAATCGTATTGAGGTAAGGTGTTAGTATGATAACCGACATTAAAAAAATAAAATATTTTTCCTTTCTTCCTATTTTCCTTTTTTTAAAGATAGAAATGGAGAAAAAAAATACTTTTTCTACTTTTACCACAATTTCAGTTATATTTTTATACATTTAAGTAGTTATGTATACGTACCATTATAGTATGTACGAGTGTACGAGTAAATTGTGAAAGTTTTTTGTGAAATAGTTTTATTCTTTTCAAAATGAAATACTTTCAAATCAAAAAAGTGTTATAATGTGCAAAAATTTTCGATGTACACATATATACATTCGTACTACGTACAAATACATATACACATATATGCATGTACATTTAACTATTACTTATTATACTATTTTCAAACACTTTATATAGAAAATGCTGTGTGTATGTATATGTGTGTATTAGATAAAATATTTTATATTTTTTATTTCTATAAAAAATTCATTTTATTAAATATATTTTATATATTTTTTGTATCTTTTCATTTTCTTTTATTTATTTTTAGTTAAAGTTTTGTTTCCTTTTATGAGATGAACTAAAAAAAAAAAAAATTAAGGAAAAGAAAAAGTATCGAAAGAGAAGAAAAAGCAAAAAAAAGGTGTCATCAAAATCACAAAACTATTCGATATTCGAATATCATTTACGTGTACTACATATACTACATACTATATGTACTACTCGTACATACTTTTTCTCTTCTTCTTTCTATTTTTCATTTTATTTTAATGGGAATAAGAAATTTAATAAAAAAACAAAAAAAAAACTGAAAATCGAAATAAAATAAAAATAAATTATCATAAAAATAGTTTTGTAGAGATTTTCTATAAAGTTATAGAACTTCCTTAATCACATATATGTACTTACACACATCTGTATTACATATAAAAATGTGTACTTACATATTTCTCAATATTGAATATATTTTGTACATGAATGAATGAATGAATAAAATCAAGGATAATTCATATCTGTCTATTTTGTATATAGAACAAAAAAAAAAAATATTACACACACACCCATATACTTACCCACACATAAAAAGAAACAAACTTTAAAAACATGTATACTCATTGGAAAATAATATCTGTGTGCTGCGCTGCGTACTTTAAATTAAATTTATCATTTTTATATATTTAAAATTCATGTATGCACACATATGTATACTCGTATATTCATACATTGATATATCATATACTCGTATACACACATACAGAAACATATGTGATTTATGTTACATCAATATATTCAGAAGCATATTTAATCTGTAATTGATTTTCATTAATGAGAATTCAAGCAGAAATTAAACTGACAACTTTTCACATCCCTTCAAAATAAAACTACTACAAAACGAAAGAAAGATTGAAAAGGGAAGATATACTCGCATATATAAAAAGTTTTATTTCATTCATTTATATGTACATTAGTATATCATACATATACATACAAAGATACATATATATAATTCAAAAGCCAAATACATAGACAAGATGAAATGATGTTTAAAAATTGATAAAAATTTTAAGTAAAAAAAAAGAAAATGAATAAAAAGAAAAAATTAAAGAAATTAATTCATTCAGTAATGTGGTATAATCAGCTATAACAAAGGATATAATGTGAACAAAAAAAGAAAATCTTGAATAAAAAAGTAAATAACATTTAAATTATATATTTTTTTTAAACTTTATGTTTAGTATGTTTCTGATTTCTATTTTTGTTGGTTGTGTTTTGCCGTTTTTATATTTTATTTCATTTTATTTTATTTTATTTTGCCAGTCTGTCTGTATATGTATTTTGCGGGTAATTAAAAAAGCAAAACTCTGGTGAGAAATTTAACAAGAATACAAAACATTATTCCAAATTTGTTGAATCATTTTAATTAATAGATAAACATTTTCGTTAATTGATACAGTAATTTACGATATAATTTATAAATTTATCCTTTTTATAATCATCTTTTACTATGTACAAAAATACGCATACAATATTTATTACTTTACCACGTATTTTTGATTTTGTAATTAGTCAAATAAGCAAAAATTTTACCCAATCTTTCAATATTTTTAATCAGATTTTCATATAAATAACATAATATACAATAATTGTGTACAATTAATACGAAAAGGATATATTTTTTTAAATACTTTTTTTTTTTTTTGCATAATTTTTAGTCAGAAAAAAAAAATGTTTTTTTAATAGAAATTTTCCGCTGGTTTATTTTTGGCCAAAATATTATACAGTATAATATTGTCTCGTGAATAATGTAAATATTTCAAAATAATTATAAAACGTACATATACAATACACATACAAGTACTATGTATGTACAATGTGGTACATAATATATAGATATAAAACAATGTTGCGGAACACAATGTAGCAACCATTCGAATTTTTAGATCAACATGAAATTTTTTGTAAAATTTTTGTTTAATTTCATTTTTAAAGTTGCTTAGGTTCTAGGGTTCTTGTAATGATATTTTTGTAAGCAGATTCAAAGAATTTAAATTTATTGCATATAGAATATAACTGCATAACGATATTGTATGCAATTATATTTTATGAATTAATTCGGAAATGTTAATGGGAGGGTCATTTATGTGAATTTAAAATGAATTCATTTTTCATTTTCGTTATTAGAAACAATATTAAAATTCATTCTTTAAATAAAATTGGAACATTCAAAAAGTTATACTACCAAAATTATCATAAATAATCTCAAAAAATACCTTATAGCTTTCTTTTTTTTTGAATGAATGAATTTTACTTTTAATTTTTTCTTTTGTTTGTATAAAAATCATTCAACCAAATATTCAGATTTATATTCAAAAATAAAAAAAAAATAAATAAACTAAAAATAAATTAAACAAAGAGAAAAAAACAAAAAGTTAAAGAGCCCAAAAAAAGAAAAAATATTATCATCGAAAAAAATCAAAATTAAAACAAAACTAAAAACGAAAATTTTATTCGATTTTTTTTTTTTTGTTTAAATCAAAATATTTGGGTTAATAACTTAAAATTTGTATTTTCTTTATTTTCATTTTATTATTTATTTATTTATTTTTTTTTTTGATTTCCTTTTTATTATTTTGAATTATTTATTCACTCTACGAGTATATAAGTCTTTATAATTTTGTATAGATAAATTAAAATGACATTTTAAAATATTCATTTTACGAGTAATACATATACATCATAATTTTACTATTAAAGGCAAAACAAAATAATTCTCCCAAAAAAAAAAAAAAAACAACAACATAAAATTCTTAATAAAGGATCTCAACGATCTCAGATTTTAAACTCTATAAAAAATACCTATTCATATCGTCCAAAATATATGTCTTTATATATACATAGTTGGGTACATTGTATACATAAATCATTTTTATTTTAGCTTTTAATCCTATTTTATATAAAAAGAAATTAAAGAATTTTTTTTATATTTTTTTTTTTTTTTGTAAATACATACTATATTTTATATTTTACGAGTGTGTATATGCTAGAAAATGTTGTTAGTATTTTATTTATAACATTTCCCAGAGTATGGATATATAATATATATGTTTTTTTCATATTGTTTTTGTTTCAGATTATTCTGATTATTCTGTATAAGTACATATTTTTCTTTTTGTTTGTTTTCTATTAAACAGAGAATTTCTGAAAGAGCTTTAGATGGACTAAATAA
The DNA here is from genome assembly GCA_951394055.1 of Villa cingulata. Taxonomy (NCBI): domain Eukaryota; kingdom Metazoa; phylum Arthropoda; class Insecta; order Diptera; family Bombyliidae; genus Villa; species Villa cingulata. The sequence continues at coordinate 29,272,977 of OX596021.1, read as the reverse complement.
TTTAAAAACACTTAATCTTCGAAATAATCAACTTAAAAAATTGGATAATGGAGTTTTACGAGGTGTTCCAGCTCTACTTTCAATTAATTTACAAGAAAACTCATTAGAAACTTTAACATACAATAATATACAACCAATTATGGAAAATCTTATGAATAGTGGAAGTGAATTATCAGTTTCAGGTAAATATTAATTATACAAGTTTATTTATATTCATATTCATGTACTACAAGGAGTAATATATTAATTTTTTATACATAATAATATATGGATATAGATATAATTTTTTTTTTGGTCGGTTTATTATGAATAAGAATAACGTATTAAATGATGAATGAAACGATGTTGTTAACGATGCTGACGAAGATGATGATGATGATGATTTATTTTTGGTTTTGCTTATGTTTGTGTTTATTTCATTCCCTTTAATTGTGTTAAACGACTATAAAGATATTCAATTGAAATAAATTATGTTCTTTATATTATTTCTTTCTTGAAAACTTAAAAATTAAAAATTAACAGAAAAAAAAGGAAATGTTCACACAAATAGCTGATAATTTTCTAAACAAAATTTAATTTTAGTAATTGAAATTTATTCACTTTGAGTTTTTGTTTTTGAAAAGATTTAAATGTTTTATTTATTTGAAATGAAAATATACGCAGGTGTATATAATATATATATATGTATATAGGTGCATATTATGTAAAGATGTTAATCATGTATTTACTTTCACATTATAAAATTACAATATGAATAGAAACAGAGATTTAGATATTGCGCTTCGTACAATTTATGCATTACTTACACAGGGAAAATATAAGTTTTGAATTTGTTTTTAAATTTTTTAAATAGCTTTAAATTTACACCAGTCTTTCTGCATTCATCTATATTTTATGGTACATTATGAAATGAGTAGTAACAGTACCGGTTTTATTTTATTGTGCGCCCGGTGCACTTATAAACTTTTCGGTCTCTAGGTTGAAGCTTTACTATTTTTAACAAGACGTAGGATTATAAACGAAATTTCTTCATAGACGTTCAGACTCTCTGGTAGTCTTATAGTTCTCTTATTTTTCAATAACATATATGTAAGGACATATAAATATTCGTGCGAGGAATAGAGTAATGGAGATAAATAATAATTTCCAAAAGCTACTATTCTTCCTACCTTTATTTCTACTTTAATTTCTTTAATTCGGATAGTCAAGAGTTGAATGATCAAATGAAAATTATATGGGTCAAAACATTTATCGGTTTTTTTTTTTTTTTAAATTATTCGCTTACTCGCCGATTTTTTTTTTTTATTGAAACGGGGATTGATTTAGTTGGAATAAAGCACTTTTTTCGCCGCATATAAAACAAAATTATTTAATTTAATTTATTAGAAATGTACACTTTCTAATATACACGACTCTTTTTCAAATTAATTGAAATTGAAATTGAAAAAAAAAAAAAAAGGAAAAATAATAACAAATAAACAAGATAAAGATATTCGATATGCACGTGACGAATTATTTAATTTAGACAAAAACATCAAAGCCTTATATACCTACAACAATACAAATAACTACCTATTTACATTTATACACCTGTATCACATATGTATATTCGCAAATAATAACACGCACACACGTGTACATGTACATTCTTCTCTTTTTCTATATTTAAATATTTACACATACCACACATACATATACATATATTGAATAAATTTATTTTGGTCAATCTGGTTACTTAGATTCTTATTATATGCACGTATGAATTTTCATTACATGTACATTACATATGTACACATATTCGTACGTGTATAGGATTATGTGTGAAAACGTTTTTGTGTATGACAATTTATTTTTTCCTTTTGTATAAAGTATGAAAATTTTTCATTGCATTCATACAGTGAAATTCAGTTAAGTGAAGAAAATATCTTAATATGAGGTCCTGAAATCCTGATATTTTTTTTTTGTTTTGTTTTTCTGTTTGTCATTTCATTCGTTGTTTTATAATCTGATATATTTTTTTTTTTTTTGTTTTTTTTTATTATATTATGTATATATATTTGTGTTATTATTTTTGTTATTTTTAATAAAAAAAAAGAAAAATATATTATTAGTAAAAATTACCATTCACGTCATTCTATCTATATTTGCACTTTGTATAACAAAATACAAAACGTGTGTGCACGTACCTTTTTGTCGTCTATTTTAATAAAATATTTAAATAAATAGGCAAATATGGTATGCGGTTATGCAATTACTATATACATATATCTATGCATACGAATATATATATTGTTTGAATATGTACATATGTATAATTCTGCAATATGTACAATATATATGTGCGTATGTTTTGTCAAATATTTAAACTTATATATTCATACATTGTATACATACAGATATATAGACAAATAAAATAAATATGCATCATATGTCCTGTTATACATACAAAATGCATATAAATGAATGCATATAATATGCAATATTAAAATACAAATCCTTTTTCCTGTATGAAAAATATTTTTGAAAAAGAAAAAAAATTTTTTAGTCCGTTTGTGCTCCGGGACAAACCTCTGTTCTCTGTGTTCTTCGATTTCTTTTGTACAATAGTTTTGTGGTTTTAATAATGTACATACATATACATACATACATTATGTACATTCCTATTATTTTATTATTATTATTAGTATTCTGTTATATATCCATGTTCTATACGATACACGTATCATATTCACATGCTGAGATTTCATCGATCTAATAAAAATGAAGCAAAAAAAAAAAAAGAAAAGAAAATAGCGAAACAAAAATTTACCCCCTGAGCAAAATTCAAAATTAAACCACATTGAACTGACTATACGACGATGAAAAGCGAATAAGAATTAGTTTTAATTAAATCATGATATATTGTATTCATATTATGTGTGTATATATGTATCTATTATACGTATGAGTGTGTAATGTATATGGTGTATGCAAAACTGGCAAAACTCTTTTTACATATTCATTCATTTTTGTTTATATCGATGTTATTTTTTGCAGTTATTGTTGTTCTTTTGTTATTATTCCATCCCCTCAGGTATTGTTTTCTGCTGTTGTTATTCTCTCTGTTTATTTTCAAAACATTTTTTATGATGAATTTTTTTTTTTGTTCTTTCGTATTTATACTCGTACTTCTTATACGCTCATACCTCATATACACAATTCTTGAATGTTTATTTCCATCATGTTTAGACAGCGTATTTCATTTTTCTTTTTTATTATTTTTGTTTATTCAAATTTTAATTAGCCTTTACATACAATCGTGAATATAAAATTACCTCTTATGCATATATATATATGTATATGTATATTTTTTTGTGCAATTTGGTCCTTTTTGATCTTATATCTACCACCGTACACACACATTATAATAACCATCATAGACTGTTATTTGATTGGATAATGTTGAAGTAAAAAATCTTTTATTCTTTTCATTCACAAGGCTTCAAATTTTACATTTTTATCAGACCAATGTCTACTTCATATTATATAAAAATCGTCCTTAAACACACATACATACATAATGTAGATATGATAAAAGTATTTTTTTTTTTTATGAAATTTATTTTTATTTCAACACAATGATGATGACAGTTTATTAAAAATCTTCCTTTCAGTAAAATAATTATAAAGCACCCAACATTTTAGAGGCGAAATAGAGACGAATAGATAATAATGGTCAGCACTGCAAATGAAGGAAAACAATAACGTTTTTTAGTCAACTCAAGATAATAATAATTATATTATGTACATTCAAGCATATAAGAGTATCTATATTTATATGATTAAAAAATATTTTAATTATTATTTATAATAAGGACCTATTAGCTTTCAGTGTTAGAAAAGCTTGTAAAATTTATAAAAAATAATAAAATTCGCTAGAAAAATTTATTTAAATTAAATTATATTGTCATTAACTGGTATTATCTAAGTACTAGATACTACTCCACTAGGTATACAGAATGATGTGATATTTTATGAATTACTCAAAAATAAATTCAAAAATAAAAAAATTATATCCTGAAAATAATTTCATTTGAAATTAAATGAAAACTAAAATCATATAAAAAACAACAAGAATAATTTGGTTTTCTTTTCTCTTTTTCTAAAAGTGTAGACAAAAATGATATACGTGAGTACTGTAAATGTACGTATATGTATTTTATGTATGTATGTACATATATATACATGAAATTATATAGCTGAAAGCAATATATGAAATAATATAAATGAAAGTATTCACTCATTTTATTCTGTTGTTCTTTTTTATTTGAACTTTATTTTTTCATTCATATCAGATCCTTATGATGGCTGTGAAAAATATTCTCTATTGTATTTTTTTTATTCTGTGTTCTGTTTTCTTGTATATTTTGTATTTTTCTTGTATTTTTCTAATGATAACAATTTCAGATTGTTGAATTTTATTTATTTATTTTTTTTTTGCATTTTTTAACATTCATCTATCATCTTTTTGTATCTTCTTGAATTTTTTTTCTTTTCATAAATTTACATACTTATTTCTTCTGTTTTGGTTTCTTTTTTCTTTTTCGTGTTACAAAATTACTTGAAATCTATGTACATATACATCAGATAAATGTTAGGTTTTACTTCTAGCTAAGTAGCAGAAAAAAAGGAAAAAAAAAAATAAAATTCATACAAAAATGAAGTATACCTAATCAAAAAGAAAAAAAAAATGAAATAGAAATAATATAAGAAGAAAACACGCCAGAAGACAACGAAAAATATACACTCAAATTTATTGTACTAACGAACTTGTTGCTCAATGTTTTTTTTAAAAAAAAATTCATCTTATCATTTTATATATTTTTCGCTTTTGTTGTTGTTCATTTTTTCATTTTTTTTTTGTGATATTTATCAGTTCTGCTTTTTATATGCGTATACGTATATGTATTGTTATTTTACATTTTTTTATTACAATTTTTTTTTGAATTTTATCGTGCATAAATAATTTAATTACGAAAGTTAAAGAAAAATGAAAACGAAAATGAAAATGAATGAAAAGTGAAATATAAAGAACAAATTTCAAATTTTGTATTAAATGAAGATTTGAGTAAATTTTTATAATAAAGTACAGTTCATAATATGTACATATAAAATCGTATGTGCTTTTAGATGGTATTGGTGTATTTTTTAAGTATGTACGTAAGTAAGTATATGTAACAAATGTGTATGATGAGATGAGAAAAAAAAAGTATTAACACACTTCATTTTTAATAATTTTCACATTTTTAGAGTTAAAATTCGGTATATTTTTCGATTGTTGCGAGTGAACATTGTAGTTAGACATATGTAGGAAAGAATGTGTCTGCTTGTTACAGGATAATACATAATACTTATTTCCTTTGTTCAATGATGAATAAGTAATAAAATGTTATTATCTTCATACGTATATAGATAGTATATGAGATTTGAAAAAATGTATATTTTTCATGTGTTTGATACATATGGATATGTATAAGAGTATTTGTATGAGATATATGTATGTGTACAAATATAAATTCGTTTGAAAGATATAATAATTTCGGATATAAATATTACGTAAAACATTAAACACATTTATATTCGTATACAAACAAATTGACGTGTATTCCTTAGTATGTGTACAAAAAAACACATTAAGGGTATTCACTCAATGCAGTTTTCAAATATAGCTACATATACACATACAATGTATATAGTATATTTTGTAAGTGCACGCGGATACTCAGTCCATTATAGCACCGCCGATCAGTAATTTCTGTCAAATATATATCATCCAGTTTATCATCAGTAATCAGTTACTGGTGTACATTGCTGATGGGAAATTAACCGTGGGAAATTAATCTCAAGATCACAAGACCGACACCCAACCATCAAGCTATTCAAGCCCCTCTCAATGCAGTTAAATGCAAGTAAACCGTTTTACTCGGTGTATTTTTATAAAATTTGTGTATGAAAAGTTTATTACATGAAGCGAGTAAATTTAATGGCGAAGATATAATGTGTATGTATGTCTTGCTTGCCTTGCTTGTTTTATATACTTGCTTTTAAAACTTTGGTTGTCAAAACAACCAAAGTCGTTGCTTGTTATTATTGTGAAGGTACAATGTACGCGCCTTGTTTACTTTGCTTGTTTTAGTTGCTTTTATAATCGCTTGTTTTGCTTACTATCGCCGTCATTTATGTCAGATGTATCAGTTCAATTGAAAAATTATGTATAAATTAACTCTAATATGAGCTCTACACGTACTCTAATAAGAGCTTGTAATTTTACTCTCTTAAGTGAATACCCTTACTGGAAATCATTCATGTAAATTATACATCTATATATGTACTTACTCACACACATAATGTACCTACTACTACGGAATATAATAATTGTACGATAAATGTATTTACATATTATTGAATAGATTATAATCACAACTATACTTACATTAAGGATTCAACAAATAATAATGTTCAATATCAGCAAAAACAGTCAAACAAAAAAGAAATTTATTTTAAACGACGTTGCGCTAAAGATAAGATACTGCCAGTATAATACACGTCGTAAATATACAAAGTAGATATATGGTGTATAAGATGGAATAAGTAAATAAATCAAAAGTTTTTAAATTTATTGCATATATTTACTTATACACATCTAGTATATGTGTGTATATTATCTATCTACAATCTACAGAATGTGTATTATATATGTATGTGTGTAACATAGATTGACTTTAATGTGATCTGTAACAGACATGCTTCTACTGTTTTCTCCTGAATAATTTGTTAAGTGATAAAAATTTTAAATTTTATATACATAATACAACACCATTATTTTGATAATAATATTAATGACAAAAACAAAAATTTAAAAAATCAGCAAGGCACAAAATATAATAATAATAAGGAATAAAATGTAACAGGAGCATGGAAAGTACTTAATTTTTTTTGGTTAAATAAAAATTCAGTTAAAAAACAAACAAGCAAACAACTGCGAATAATAAAATACACTGTAATATAGATAATATCAAAAAATAATGTACATAGGTATATGTATGTATCCTTGAGAAATTCATTAAAGTTCATGACATAAATTTGATTTATTGATGAGCATTTTTTTAACGTTACGTTACGTTATTGTCATTATCCACTATACTTTTTTTATATTGTTTTTTTTTTTTTTTTGTTAATGTTTATGACAGAGAAAAAAAAATGTTTTTTTTATTATAACAATGAAATTTCCGCGTTGGTTGATGTTTATATAACGAAAAGCAACGATAAAACGGTGTTTGTAAGTAATTGTCGATAAAACAACAACTTTTAATTTTATTTAATGAATTCTCAAAAATAATGTCATAGGTTCTTGAAAAAAACAAAAAAAAAAAAAAATAAATGAAAGAGGGTAGAATATCAGATTGCTCCAGTTTTCAGGATGATTTTTTCACAGATTTGCAATTTAAAAAATATTAAAGTTTGATGAATCGACCTAAATTTGAAAATTGATTCGAATTCTGATGAAAATAAACTGGGAGTGTTTGAGAAGAAAATTGATTCTTTAGAATGGCAACCAATGACAATTTATGAAATACTGAATGCTGATGTTGAATGGATAAATATGTAGAGATTGAGATAAGTGGATTAAGTGAATAGTGTGATAATACGAAAACCGATTGCTAAGCAGGGTATTTAATGGCAAATCTCAGAGAGTTTAAGATCAATGAGAAGACCTAAGACAGGATGATCGAACAACATGGTAATTCGTATTTGAAAATTTGTATATGAGGCTAAAGCTAATATTAAATATAGCGGCACGGGAAGAGCATGATCAAGTGTGAATCGACTATGATAAAATGATAATATGACATACACTATATGGCTTTATGTCCTATAAAATTTGTCCTAATTTTAACAATGATACACGCATATACAATACATAAATGGAAACATATAACATTTTTTTAAAACTTTTATAACTTTGCCACTTTTATAATGCAACATATATAAGTTCAAATTATGAAAAAGAAAAAGAAGAAAACATCCATGCAAGTATGTAATAACTTTAAAATTTACGTTTTTAGTTCACTACCTTATATGTATAGATATCTGCTACCGCATCATTATGAATAATAAGTTTGTACGTACGCATACAATTCATTATTTAATGATTATTGTTTATACCTACGGATATTTTTTATTCATTTTTTTTTCTCAGGACTCATTAAAATAAATAAAACATGAATATGCTTTTTAACAGAAAATCATAATAAAAATGCGAACACAATTATTACACATATGAAAAGTTGAATTATTGTATAAATTCTTGCTTTCTATTTAAAAATATTTTTTTGTTATTTTTTTAAAAAAAAAAAAAAACACACACATCTGTGTACGTTTTTATATCCGCACTCGTTAGTATATATAACTCGTATTGGTGCCTATAAATTTTACATTTCCATAAATCCTAAAAATTTTAATGAAATCAGAAAAAAAATTTACGAAATGAGCTCGTTATTTTATTATTTCAAATTTTATTATTGTTCGCATTTACATACGTATGTTGTACATATGTACGTATCTACTAATTAAGGATAGGTATTTTAAAATTATATGATGATGATTATACTGTGTGTATAATATAAGTATAAGTTGTGTGTGTGTGTGTAAAAATGTAGATAAAAAAAAAAATAAAATAAAAAGCAAATCAACGTAAAATGATTTTAAAATGTAATTTAATGCAACATTAAAATTTCTTTTTTATATGTATGTATGTCTACGTGTATATGTACATACTCTTGTATGAGGATATTCATTGATATGTATGTTTGTATATTTATTGTATTCCTAGAAAATATACCTGACCATATAATTCGAGATAATTAAAAAATTTGAATGAGTCGTAATGCAATCAATAAAATAATTTTTTTTTTTTTTTTTCAAAAAGTATAAAACAAAATGAAAGTAAAAATGAAAAATTAAAACGAAATTGAATGAATATAAAGTTATTTATTACGTATCCTATATGAGAATATACGTTATATGTATTTATGATTTTTACTATGAGTTATGGTGTTTATTAGTTTACCATATTTTTTTGCATATGGCTCACAGGACGATTGTTACATATAGTACTTATTACAGGTACATATTCATATATATAATAATCTACTTACGTTACATACATATAATGTGTGTAAATTATTCAAAAATCATAAAATTATTGCATGTGTTCAATTTTAAAATAAAGTATGACGTTATGTGTGTGTCATAAAAATTTTATTTCCTACACATACGATGTTTTCGACTATAACGATATATTGGTACACAATACACATTATATATGTACTTTGAAAAGATATTTTTTTTTTAATTATTTTTTGCACTCATTAACTTTTTCTTCTCATATTAAACGGAAAACAAAAGGAAAAAGAATTAAAAATTAAATACAGTCCAATTAAAAGCAAAATATATGAATAAATTTCACTCATTGTATATAATGTAGTTAAGAAAAATTATTTGTAATTTTTCATTTCGTTTTTATGGAAAATACATTACGTATGAAATTAACAAAACAAGAATTTTTTAAAAACAAAGCAAATTTTTTTCTTTACTTTTTCGAATTTTATTTTATATTTTTTTTGAATAAAAAAAGAAAAAGAATATTTCTCACATTTCCAATCATCGTTTTAATGTTTGCAAATTATTGTCGTATGGCACATTTCAGAGCGGAAAATTTTAATTTAAAATTTATTAAATCCCATCCCTCAAACACAAAGAGAGTAACTTTATATCATGTGATTGTATTAGAATTACTCTCTATTGAAGACTATTCAATCTAGTGTGTGATTTCTAAAACAATTTTCTATATACAATTGTTTCCTAGACGCCGAATTTATGTTTGATAATGTGAAAAATTTTTTTATTAAATTTCGGTTAAATTTATTTTATTTTCTCCTTCATATTTTTAAAATAAGGACATTTAAATACATTTTGTTTTTCTTTTTTCTTACTTCTTGTCAAATTAGTTTTTCAACTTGATAATTACATTTTTATCTTTATTTTTTGTCTTCAAAGACTTTAAATTTGCTTCTATTATTATTATCATTGACATAATTTTTCGTTCGAATTTTTTATGAAATTACATAAATATTTTCATTTTATTTTTTTTTTTTTTTCAAAAAAAAAAAAAGGCTGTTAAGAAAATGTGAATAACAAAATAAAATAAAATAAAATAAAATTAAATGAAACGAAAAACCATTATCCATTATTAAATTTATTTTTTATTTTTTATATTTTTTGTGAAGTGAAATTGTTGAAAATTTTGTTGATTATTTTGTACACGATATCCAGAACAAAAATGTTTTCAACTATATAACAAGGATAATGAGAATTAGTCAGAAAATTTTGAACAAATTATATGGTGTAGGTATGTATTATGTTTGTACGTTTCTTGTATGCATCTACATATATCTATCCGTACATAATATTATAGCTAAACGACTAAAACGATTCTATACGGTGTTGACATTCGCGTATACGAATCTAGTAAATATATATAATAAAGGATAAAAATTTTTAATTTGCATATACGAACATTTTCATACGAACATAGGTATAATCAGTTATTTCGTTCATTCATACTCATGTAATCCAATACAAAGATACACACACAAAATATCGAAAAATTACTCGTATTTCATATTTTTCATACATTACGGTAACCGCAAAAATATCAAAATACACATAAGAAGAAGAAGAAGAAGAAGAAGAAAACCAAAAAAAAAAAAAAAAATGAATAAATAAAAGGAAACCATATGCATGTCGAAATTAATGCAGCCATGTGCAATTTACAAAATTAAAACTTATACACATTCGTATTCATATAACATATACAACATGATATAACCATATATAACCGTATAACTACTACTACATTTTCTTCTTCTTATTCTTATGAAAACACTTTACTGTCTAGAAATTTTTAGAGAAAATTATACGAATACGATGTCATGCAAGGATATTATTTATTTAATTGATACCTTACCTACGTACGAGTACGAATATTTATCTGGTAAAAAAGAAAATGTTTGTATCCTTTTAATTTTTTTGTTTGTTTTGTTTTCATTTTTCAACATTGAAAATAATAATGCAGAGTATAAAAAGGAAAAATATGAGGGATAAAGTTTCAATATGTGTAAAATTTGCTTCATCATTTTTTCGATTTTCAGGAAAGATAAAAAAATATATAATATTATATATAGTGCCCAAAAGAAAAATGAAAAACTTTCTTTCAAAACAAAGTGAATGAAAAAATAATGAAAAACAAAGATAAAATAATTTTCGAAAAAGAAAAATGAACGAAAAATCTATCCGAAAAAAATAAACTGTCACAAAACTAGTAATACGTCATCTCTTTTATACTTCGCATATACTCATATTTTCACACAAACATACGTATATACGTATCTATTATGTCGACATAATATTTTTGTATTTTATCCTTGAATATTATATTATATTCACTTTGTACCTATACTGATGACGGTATATCTACTACATACGTATCATGTACGTTCAAGGAATTATTTGAATTCAGTTTACTACATACGAGGATCTATAGCTCCTACCGAACTAACTATATACAATACATATATATGTGGATACATATGTTTTTCAGGCAACAGTTTTTCTATCCTTCAAGAGTGTTTATATACATATATGCGTGCATATATGCACTACTTTACCTTTTACCGTATACTCTATGTGTGTTTATATGTATTTTACCTTTTTTGATAGTACTCACAAACAATCAAACCAAAAAATAAAAAATAAAAATAAACTTTTATAATGGAATCGAACTAAAATAGAATAGAAAATAATTTTTCGATATTAAAACAACTGTAAATTTTATATAAGTAGGTACCACTTTCATACTTTACATGATCCATACATTATGTATACGTGTATGTTTTTATTTTTTTAAACATGAAAATAAGAAGAAGAAGAAATGACTTTCATTTTTTTGTTTTTTTTGTTTCCAATAGTCATTTTCGTGAGAAAACTGATAAAAACAGAAGGCAAAGGCAGAGAAGTACACGCATGACTTTCATTCATGAATAAAACAAAAATGAAAAAAATACATATAAAGGGAAAATAAAGAAAAATGAAATATGTATATAAAAGAGAAATATAAAGTTGAAAAGTAAATATTAAAAAGTAAACTTAAAAACTACAACTTTTTATTATGAGAAGAGAAAATTTTTTTGTTTTTCAGGTACACACATGCATACATACACATAACTGTATGGGTATATGTATGTATATGCGAATATACCCAGTCGTGAACTAGTAAGGCATTACTGGCAGAATCAATTCTGTAACTAGTTCACAATTTTCCAATTTGAATAAAGTAGTTCAATAATACATTACTTCGTTAAAAAAGTAATGTGGAGTGTAATGCAATTGTACTCCGAACAATGATACTGATGCTAGGTAATGCAAGCGGTAATGTGTATAACAATATACGCATTATACGCATTATAATTATTGCGAAATTAGAAACATGTATTATGAACACGTCGATGGAAAGTTTTTGCGTTTTCTTTGTTAATCATAGTCAATGTCAATAGTCATTAGAAGTTATAAACTCGATATGAAAAGGAGTATAAAGTAGTGACTATAAAATATAATATAAATAAAATATAAATATAAATATAAAATATAAAATATAAATATAAAATATAAATATAAAATATAATATAAAATACAATATAAAATATAAGTTAATATAAAATATAATATAAGTTAACATATTTTAATTAATAATCTTCCATAACTAGTTTCCAAGAATCGATATCGGAATTGCTCCTTTTACTGCTATTATGTAATTAATGTTTGGAAATGCGTTCTATAATAAGTTTAACTTGAATAAATGAAGAAACTAATTCTAGGTAATGCAGAAAGGAGGCGATTGATTACCTCCTATGACATCGCCGTGTAAAAGTAATGCGTTATTTTCATACACAGTAATCGAAAGTAGAACTAGTTGCTGTTTAAAGGAACTAGTTCCAGAATCGGTTCGGTAATTACTTGCCTACCCGACTGGGTATATACTCGTTTTCGTATACATAGTATACATTGTTTCTGGATTGTATATCAATTTTTCACTACTTTGTTTTAATATGCACGCACAAATACACACACAATTCCAGTACAATATTGCATACGTAATTATATATACATGGTGTATACGATTACAAGTATATAGAAAGTCATATGTATCTTAACATTATTATAACATATCCTATATAACAAAAAAAAATTTTTTTTCGTTCTTCTTCTTCTTCTTCTTTTAAACACAATAGATATTTTGTAGGTTTGTTCGTTATTATTCCATTTTTTTTTTTTTTTGAATTTTACTTTTTATCATGTTCTCTGCCTTTATCATTATCTTTTACTGTCTATATAAGTATTGTGTATTTATATGTGTATACAATATACATGAAAAATACAATGTATACCTACTTACAAATATGCTTGTATCTATATACAAATAGATATGTACATCATATAAAATATTTATTCAGTAGGTATAATGTAAGTATATTATCGTATATACTCTTGTACATAATAATGTATGTATAAACCTATATGTATCCACAATATCATTTACATAAAGATATATAAAAGAGTGTATTTTATAATTTAAATAGTGTACATATGTATGCACATATTTATGTGTACATTTATTAGTTGATCGTATATATACATATGTATATATCTACATATACATATATAGAGGTATAGAGAAAGGATAACAGAGCATATTTAATGAATCTCGTGAATTGCATAAATTCAAAATATCTGGCAAAACTTAAAATTTATGTTGAAATAAACTTAGCATTCTGTTTTCTGCCAGTTTCCTTTTTTTTTTTTGATTTCATTTTTCCTTAATTTTTTTTTTTTTTTATATTTTTTATTATACATAGTTTTATGTTTATCTACTATCTGTAACTGAAAATTTTCTCATATACTGTATACATCTATATATCGTACAGTCCTTTTTTATAAAATACAAACCATATGTAGATACTCTTAGAGCTGTGTATATTTTTACCTACCTTTACATATATTCATAGATATACACATCATATATATTCATACAAACAAGAAAATGTATATTTAACGCATGCATACACACACTTACTCCATATATAAATTGATAGATATATGCAAAATATGCAAAAATATGTTCATTGTGAAAATATTGAAAATTTCTAAAAATGAAAACATAAAATACCAAACATTTTCTGTAGAATTTACTATCATATTATTTTCACAGGTACGTACGTACATACATTCATGTGCATTGATATTAAATACAACATCACTTACAGCCACATATATGTATATGTAATTTGTAATTGTATGGAATATAAAATGCGGGAATTTTATATTTTATGTATACAATATCATGCATATTCTAAAAGCTATCATCATTTTATAATGCATATATTATTACATTAACTATATACGTACTCTGCATAATTCATAGTTGTACATACCTACGTATATATATATACTATATATAATGTATGTACATATATTTATTTATGCACACATTGTAGACAGATATATTTTATAGTACTCACCATTCATACATTTCATTTATGTAGGTACATTTTATTTTTCTATTTGCTTTCACATAAATCAAACGTTTGCACATTCATCTAACCTATCCACCTACACATTAAAAAAAAAAACACGTTCATATTTATGTATTTAGTACATGATACAAAAAAAAAAAAAAATAATAGTAAAAAGAAATAAATAGTAAAAAGGGACAAACAAACTAATTTTAAATAAACACAAAACTTTTAATTTCATTTTTACATTGTCGTTTATATTGTTGTGTTTTTTTTCTTTTTAATTTTGGTTTTTTAATGTTTTTTCTAGGTTTTGTATTTACATTCTTTTGCGTATTTAACATTTTAAAAAAATATTTTCTCATTCTAGCTATGTATTTATCAATTTATTATTAAAATGGTACGATAAAAAATGACATTTTTATATATAGTATAGTACGTTAAACATACAATGTTATTTATATATGCAAACTCACGTCAAAAGAGACCCTGGCGGTTGGTGGTGTGGCCTGTGGGAAGCAGATTTACCTGTCATCTCCTTATAATTAAAAATAAAATATATATATATATACTCGTATGTAAACTTATGTATTAGGTTTAGAACTTTGATATAATTTAACGAATTTGAACTTATAGTATAGGTATTGAGTCCGAATTCATACTCAGCTCATTAATTTTGATTTTGATCAGGTATGTTAATAATTCAATCAGTAATGAGTACACAAGTTCATTGATTCTTTTTTAAACACAGTTTCGATTTCCTCTCATCAAATAGAATAAAATTGTTTAATAAATTTCAACAATCTAGAAAAATATATAAACTCATTTTCAATGACACAATTTTGTAACAAATATCAATTAAATATATAGTAGTTTATATTCAAACCTTCAAGCAAACTAAACGATCATTACGACAAAATGACAACAGTTGTAAATCTCAAAAATAATTTGTAAATCTCTTAACAGTACTGTGATGGCAAAAAAAAAAAAAAATAAATATGATAGAAATTTGTTCTGATTCGATCATCGATAAAAAATTATCATTATTTCTGTTCGATAGTCGGAGCAGATGAAGATTTTTTTAATTTCGTCAAAGAAATTTTAGGTCAACATTTGAAAATTATGTACAAGATTTTACTGATGATTAACTATCATACTAAATGACACTTGAAAACAGAACTCATCTCATTGGATTTTATTCGCTTCACCCTCCCTTTGGAATAAATATTTTCGAATAAAGTGCACTTTTCAATCGAATGTTTTTATTTTATTTTTATTCATATTTTTGTTGATTATTTGATAGTTTTGATAGACAGGATATTATACTCCTCATATTATACTTAAATAATTCTGTTGGGAAATCAATCTGTTGTGTGCATAATATTTTCTATCGTTATTATAATACATCTGTGAATGTAGAAATTTTAGCAGCTAGATTTAGTTTTTTTTTGTTGTCTAAACAACACATTTTTTTTTTTAAAAAACAAATAAAAATACATGAAAAATACTTGTATGTGTGTATACTCGTATTTTTCTCATGTCAATTTCATTGAAACACAGAGTCAAATCAAAAACAAAATATTGTTTACAAAAAATAAACATGAATACTGGACATTACAGAAAAAATACGGAATGTAAACTAAAAATGTTTTTTCTAAAACAATATTTAGATTTGCATATTTGCATATTTCCATACCTGTATATTATTTTTTTAACATATTTTTCTCATAAAATATTTTTAGTCATTTTTTTTCTGTGTTTTTTTAGTTTTATAAAATCTAGTGTTTCATAATGTATTCAAAATTTATTTTCTTCATTTTCCTGAATTTTTGTGTGTAATATAGTGTATCTACGCTCATCCACAGTAGATACCTATATATTTGCATTCATGTGGTATACAAGCGTACATGTGCATACATACGTTTGTAAATGCATTGTAATATTACATACATAAATCGTTTGATAGAATTTTAATTTCCGTTAATAAATTTACAACAAAATATAATAAATTTCTTTTTCTATCATATACTATCGTATACGTACTCGTATTTTTGAAGTTATGTAAATAACGTACGAGTATTACTTCATATAAACACTTCATATAAATAATATTCGTACATACATATGTATACTTTAAAATTCACTGATACGTATTCAGAATGAATTTATTCACAATTCAATGATCATATATTCGATAAATATATATAAACGAGAAAAATTTAATAGTACATGCATGATTCATTTATGGATATGTATATAAATAAAATTTATAAATGAAATATATAAAAAAAAACCACACCAACAAACGATTGAAAATCTTATCATAATACATGAGAAATAATGTATGTATATGTTAGCAACAAGTAGTGTGTGTGTGATTCAATATAAAATTTATATCATAGTCTAACAAAAAATCAAAAGAAAAAAAAAATAAATAAATAAAAGTTGAAAATAAAAATGAATTTGTCTGTTAGTTTTCATTTTATTTGTAGAAAATTTTTTTTTTGAATATTTTACCAAGAATATTTTTATTATCTTACTTGTTTTAGTTTAAAGGATAGTGTTGCATTCTTTCGTAAACTATATATCTACAGACACATATGTACATACAAGCATACTGTCTTAAATTTGCAAATAACATAATCGCTAAGCACTGTACAGCAAAAAATTTTTAGTGAAATTCACTAAAATAATCGAGATCCGATAATAGATAAAAGCTCATTGGAAAACAGCAGCCAAATTACAATGCATACTTTGTACAAAATTCTGAGTATATAAACATTTTTTTACCCTCACCATATTTCTTACTATACCTTTCATCTACTATTCCTTCTTGTTTTGCCTGATATTTTTCGTTTTTTGTTTCAAATTTTCTTTCTTTTTTTTTTTTTTCATTTTTTCTCATCAATCAAAATTTTTCGAATATCTACTATCGAAAATTAAATTCTTAAAAAAAAAAAATATTTAAAAATAAAAATCATTCCTCTTCATATTTTTTTTTTTCCTTTAATATTATTATTTTTACAGTTCTGAATATTTTGAATTCCGAATTGAATGAAATGAATTTTTAATTAATTCAAAACATCATTTTTCATTTAATTTCTACTAGGCATATATGTACGTCCATGTGGATGTTATATGTTATATGAGTTACGGCTTACGGGAGTGTATAAATTAAAAAAAAAAAAAAAATTTGTTTTTTTCTAGGAGCAGAATATAAAAATTTAAGTTATGCACATTATGAGTATACATACTTTGTGCATTATTAATAAAACTCGTACGCGGGCGGCATGAAGTCCAATTGAAATTTTATTAATTTTGTTCTATACGTATACATGTACATACATAAGGGAAATTTATGGAAAAAAAATGATAAGGGAAATTTTCTTTTAAATTGACTTATAATTCGTATTACAACCATAGAACTACCACTGTACCAAATAATATAAAATTATCATAAAAATTAAATTGGTCAGTTTTAGTTTGAATATTCTACAATTACATAGACAAGGAATGTAATTATTAAAATTTTTGAATTTTTATTCAAAAAAAAAAGAAAAAAAAACTTTCTCTAAGTCATCGTTTATACGTAATCACAGACAAATACATATATCCTTATCTGTGACGTGATGTAATAACTTCAAAAGAGTCTGTTATATGTAGTCACCTAATAATGATATTTGTATGCGATGACATCATCATTCATTATCTCTGTGTAAGAAATAAACTGAGATAATAAAATTTTCAAAAAATTCAACTAAAAGTAAAATCATATAAAATTATGTAATAAAAATATTTTTCAAATATTATTATCCTTTTTTTTTTTATATAGGTATGTATATTTTTATTTATGAAAAATGTACGTTATAAATAAAACTATTCCATAGATAAATACTCGTAATAAAATGGAAAATTTCTTCAAATAAATGTGGGGTGTATATAGTATTTTATGTGGTAGTAAATTTATACCATACTGTACGTATTATATAGTATTTATATGAACATATTTTAAAAAGTTTTCTAACCCAAAATCCTTATAATGATATGAGAAATTTTAATTGTGTTTATGTGATTCCATTTTCTTGTACATATAAAGATTTTAAAAAGAGACAGAGAGAGAGAGAGGGAGAGAGAGAGAGAGACAGAGACAGTGAAGAAATAATAAGAAAATGTAAAATGAATTCCCTTTATTTCGGTTTTTGTTTTTGTTTTTTTCATTCAAAATGTATGATATCATTTTTATGTACAAAATGTACATGTCATGACTAAACCAGATATCCTAAAAAACTAAAATTCAAAAAAACTAACAAGAAAACACTAAAAAAACAAAAAAATAGAAAATAAAATATAAAATATGAAATAAATAAAGAAGAAATAAGATAGGAAGAAGAAATTTATTATCGTTCGTATATATACGAGTATATAGCAAATAAATAGTGTAAATGCTATAGTATTTACATACATGCAAACGGACTGAATAAGAAAAATGGGAATTAGAGGTTTTTCCATTTGGGATGAAAATTTTTTGTGTTCATATAAAATCTTTTTTTTTTTTTTTTTTTTCATTTATGTTCTCATTTTTATTTTCTTTTCTTTTATAAGATATTTTTTCTTGGTAGTTTTATTTCTCTTTTTATTTTGGAAAAAACTAAAAATGTCAAAATTTGAAAAATCTATAATTTAAACCATAAACAAGAACGTGCAGATCTCTTCATCAACATGTAATAAACGTTACATATATATGTATGTATGTGTGTGCATTATATTCATATAAACTAATCTTAATATCATGTACATAATGAAAATGATGATGAGTATATACAACATCATATAAAAGGAATACATAATGTTCACATAAACATAGACAGAGTCAGACATATAAATTGTTTGTACTATATGTATGCATATATTATGTGCGGTATATAAATATTCTTTTTTTTTTGAGTTACACAAGTCAAAGCCTTTTGCCGAAATGTTATGTTTTTGTATGTTTTTTTTTTTTAATTTCATTTTCGATCTCTTCTTTTGTTTATGTTTTAGGTTTTTATAGACGAAAATATGTATGTATGTTTACTATAAAATATGCTTGTTTATGACAACCACGATGAATATGTTCTATTCTCCATAATATGTGTATGTATGTATGTATGTAGATGTACATACTTTTAATAATATATATTTTGTCGTAAAAGTACAAGTCACAATAAAACTATACGTGAAATTAAAGGAAGCATGATAAAGTCAATTTCCTTAATAATACTTTTCTGTTCATTTTATTCTCTTGTGTGTGTGTGTGTGTGTGTGTGTCGTATATATTTTTGTATTTACTATAAAATTTAAGTTTTATACTGATACGAAAGTACATGTTGATGTGTATATGCAGACACAGATAGATCAATTATTATACAGGTTTTTATTCTATTTATGTACAAATCTGTGTGTATTATAAACAAAAATATAGTATGTATGAAGATGCCTTATAGTACATACGTATGTGTGTGTCTTTAATATGAATTTTGTATGTAATTTTTTATTATATAAGTTTACGTACATACATATTATGTATGTACTGCAAGCACCTATGATTACGTTTATAAATAGGACGATTACATATATACACATAATATGGTGATGTATACTCTATATGTAATTTTCTTTTAATATATATACCATGTAGAAAGAATCTAAAATGAAAATCCAAAAATGTACAGGCATATACTCATATGAGTGTATATAATTTATGTTTATGTGAAAATGTATAATATATGTATATTGAAGAAAAAATATAAATAAAATAATAATAAAGAAACTACACAACATATAATAATTTCTCAGTTATATTACACAAAGGATTCATACAGATGAATGAATTTTATTCGGTCCGAAGATTTAGAAGACGTTATTTGATTACTTACTTCTTGAATTTGAAAACGAATATAATACAGAAACCAACAATAACCAACACACGAGAAAAAAAAAAAAAGAAATTTCCCAGAAAAACAGGAAAAAGAAAAATTGAACAAGAATGAAAATAATGTATAGGATAAAACAAAACGAAATACAAAAACCGGAAAAACAGTCAAAATAAAAAAATTGCTATGTCAAAACAGAACAAAAAAAAAAAATTAAATAAAACATTAAAAAAAGGATATCACATACAACAACAACAACAACAAAAAATATATCAAACGACCGTTTATAATAAAACAAAATGAAAAAAGACAAAAAATAAATAAATAAAAATAAAATGGAAGTGAAAAAAAAACAGAGCCATCTGCTCTGCCTTTTTAATTTCGTTATGTTTGTAGTATATCACACACATACATATGCATATACTCGTATACGATTATATACATATACTTACAATTTTTATAGAAATAATATCGTAAACTAAATAAAAATTTTTGTAGGTACGTGTATGTATGTTTATGGACAGACTATAAAAGAAATAACCAGCACAAAAATATATCTTCCCATCCGCACTTTTATACATAAAAATTTAATATAGAAAAAAAATGTTTTATGTATTTGTGTATGTGTGAGTATAGGTAAAAAAGAAATAAAGAGGAAAAGTCATGCAAATGTGGATATGTCTATTATTTGTACATATTACTTACATGCATATATGTACAAGTGAAATAAATAGATGGAAAGAAAAATAAAAATTTGATTTTGAATACGAGAAGATATGAAATATTTTCATAGTGCATATTACATCCATACATACAAGTATACTGCGTATATACGTGCATAGCTATATATGTATATATATATATATAGTAGGTTAGAGGTACATTCAAATATAATCCTTAAAAATGAAGATGAAAGAGAAAAATGGTTTGCATCAATGGGCAGTAATTGGATTTATGAAAACTATTTGTTTGTTTATGATTAGTCCGAGAATTGTGTTGTGTACGTATTTTTTATTTATCTACTCGTATGTACATACGTATACAAGAATATGAAATTATTCTGATGACTATCAAGATATAATATCTTTTACTATATCATACAAGATATGAGGATATCAGATAAACAGTCATATAACGTGGTATAATGTGAGTTATAACTTATTTTTATATGCGATTCATTCAATGATACAATCGTATAGACATTATTACTACACTCTGCTAGTAGTATACTCTGTCAGTTGCTCACCTGCTGGCTAAAGTGATAGCAAATAATTTTATTTTATTTTCATTATAAGGACATCTGTACATATAGTATATATGGTATGTAGGTGTGTGTTTATTAAGTATATAATAAAGATATATTTGCATGTTAGTCATTTTTATTATTGTTATGTATCCTACATTCGTGGTATATACTCGTATGTATCCATAAAATCTTATAGGATATACGATAAGTATATACAAATGTAGAGATATATCTGCACACCATAAAAATGATATGGTAAATTTGCTTAATACTTTTAATACTTGATATAGTTGAACGTTATGACAACAAAAACCATAATAAAAACTTATATGTATGATAAGAGAGACAAAAAAAAAAAAAATACAAGAAAAAGATGAATAAATAAAATAAAGTGAATAAATAAATTGAAACCATAGACTAATCTATAGATAGGAAATGAACGTATAAATTTTTAATACACTTTTGAAATCGATCATAGCTGGCAGAAACTTGAAGAATGGCTGGCAGGAGCTTTTACTGAGAGGAGAGATAATTTTTCGCTCACGAATTTCCATATATATTACATATATTGTAGATTTCAATAGCTGGCAATGAAAATACATGCATATTTATTTAAAAAACAATACACAATACATGTTCACTGCAATAGCTGGCAGTAGTACTGGAATCAATATAGAATATTTATCACTTATCAACAAAGCAATAAGATGTGACACTCTTTTTTTTTTTAAATTTACTAACACACATAATTACTTATTTTAAAATAATAAAAAAAATCAAAATTCAATTTACAAAAACAGTACAGAATTAATGTACTTATGTCAAATCCATATTTCCTTATAAACCGCCGTAATGAAGAAAAGATACAAAACAATATATACATGTGAGCAATACAATCATATTGTACATTTATACGATTTTTTCACAATGCATTTTTAAAGGCGATCTGGAACTTTTTTTTTGACTACCTGACGCGTCATTATATCAAGATATAAGGTGATTCATATAATTTCTGAGAATTCTGAAGACAAGAAAAAGTTTATTTTGTTAAGCTATATATTAGAGTAAGAATTTAATTTATAATTAAGAAATTTAACAAAAATGTAAAAACATTTGATATCAAACACAAAATTTTAAGTGTAATGCATTTACAATTAATTTTGTTTATTTTAGATAAAAAATTTTAAATAACAAAATTTGTACTTTTTTTAATGAGTAGGTATACACTGTAATAATGTTATATTTTTTAAAACAGTTGGTGTTGCAGTTCCATTTTTTTGGTCTCTTTTTCGTATACAAAGGCTCTTAATTGCTATCGACTTTTAGCAAAACCGTTAAGGCCGAATGAATAACGGGACAAAGGTCATGAGAAATTTTTGCTAACGCGTGCTCAGTGTCATTACTGTATGAATATAGATATACTGTGATTTCAATAGCTGGCAATGAAAATACATGCATATTTATTTAAAAAACAATACACAATACATGTTCATTGCAATAGCTGGCAGTAGTACTGTGTTATACGGTTATGCTATACTTATGTTATACCGTCATACATGGTCTTACTTGAATCATGAATATAGAATATTTATATTCATGTAGCCAACAATACAGATTGCATAGTATCAAAGAATATATAACTAACGTAACTAGTAGATATATATTCTTTGATAGTATGCATGCACATATGTGTTAGATACTTTCAAAACCAGTTTTAATTGTATATATAATATCACAGATAAGGATATTTGTATGTGATAATATATATTATTATATTCATTGCCAGTCATAACATAAATTTGTTGAAAATTTAAATTTCCTTTAGCCTACTGTCACATGAGTCTGATTCTGAATCTGAAAAATTCAAAATCACTTTCAAACGCATTGTAGTAAATGTGACTTGTTACATGGCTCTGAAAAATTCATCTTCTAAAAAAATTCCGGTTCGTACTTCCGTTTTGTAATCTGATTATTTTCAGAATAGAAAATGAAACATGCTGACAGTAAATGTAACATGTCACATGTACCTGAAATCTGAATCTGAATTCATAGCTAAACCACTCAATAAATTGACATAAAATTACTTGTTTATATACAACTTGAAGATCGTAAGATAGAAGACAGAAGACAGAAGACAGAAGATTAACTTTATTTCACCCTCCATTGAAAAGTGCGTCTTACCAACGTACTCGCCACTCATAGTAGTTATTGTTCGATGGTTTAATGTTCACTCGATAAGTAAAGTGTTTTATAACAATAACAAATTTAAAGAAAAATATTGAAAAGGAGTTTTCAGATTCAGAATCAGAATGAACAAAAAGTGAATTCTGAATCTGAAATTTTACGTTTCAGATTCAGAATCAGAATAATGTGACAGTAGACTTAAAATATACGATTTTGTACATTTGCCTGTTATTTGATATTTTTTATCATTTCCGATAAGAATATAGCTACATAGATTTTTGATTTTTAAATTTGTTTTTTCTTCAAGATATACAAGATTTCAAAAGATTACAAAAGTTCTCTCATTTATTTTCCTTATTCTGATTTTATAGCTTTTTCAAAATCTCTCAAAAGCTATTTTGATGTTTACTTAATAGTTATGAACACGATTTCTGCCATAAGCATTTCCAATCTATATTAGTCTATGTTGAAACCTTAAAGGGTTTTTGTGTAGTTGTAAATGTATTTATTGCTGTCATTTTTATATTTCATTTCGTTTCCAAAAGGTATACATATATGGTATATATGTGTACATAAAATTTTGTTCTGTTAAAGCTATTAAATTTTAATTATATTTTCCATATATGTATGCATGTATGTAATATGTAAATTCACTTAAATCATAATTGTTTTATCTATAGAATCTGTGCTCCTACATGTAGTACTATATGTACATATAGCACATAATCTGTATGTATACGTTTATTAAGATCCATTTTAAAAACTTTTATGATGTGTCCTAAACCGCAGGAATCATCTGATGAACATATACCTAAATGTATGTAAAAAAATTGCTCAGAATAAAAACGAAACAAAAGGCATATTAATTTTAATTCACTTGAAAAATAGTCGAAAGGATTTGAAATTCCATTTGTAGCTATTTTTTTTTTTTTTTTGTAGTTTTAGTATGATTGTGTGTATGTGTGAATTTCACTTTTATATCATTTGAGCGTGAATCAAAATAGGAAGTTAAAGCGCATATATACATGAAAGAAAACGTATAACCATAGGGGATATCGGAGACATATACCTACACATACATGTTCTTGTACCATGAATTAAACGAACAATTGTTTTAATTTGAAATCTTATTTCTGAGAAGCATTTAGATAATATCCTAACAAAAAAAAAAATAAATATATAATAAAAGAAAAAAAAAACAAATGAATAAAGAAAAGGCAACAACAATGACAAAAAAAAAATAAAACAAAACGAAAAATCATAATTAACCTTTTCTAAATTGTCTTCCATTGTCTTATAAATGAATCTGTGTACGCGAGTATATCAAGATTTTAATTCATTCATTGTAGAAAAACAAAAAAAAAAAAGTATATATATATATACACATATACATACATATAAATATATAAAAAGATTAAATATAAAATAAAATAAAATAAATACGACTACAAAAGATTTTCAAAAGTCCTTAATTATATCAGAACAATTTTGTACATACTTATTATTATACTCTGTATAGATAAAATTTTTCTCGCATTTCATTTTAGCTTTTTAAACACTTTTCATATATATCTTCATCTTCATGTATGTACGAGTATGTACATGTAACCTATCAACACATACATTTTCTTACTATTGCATATACATAATAATATGTACATATATAATAACACATACACATATTCATACATATTTATTAACATATATTAATTTTCTTTCTCTACACATACACTATATACATACATACCTACATATTCCTTTGTACTAAAAGAAAAATCGTTTAAATTCATGATGATTCTTCATTTTCTTGTTTTTCTATTCTTTTCATTAAAAAAAAAAAAAAAAATTCTCTTTTTCATATTCATTGTGATTCAAATTAACTCCTTTTATATTCATATTGCTTTATTACTATACATACACTATAGCTGCAGTATGTGTATACTCGTACATATGTAACGTATGTACATATATATGTACATGCATGATAAATACATTTTTTTTTTTGAATAATTTTATTTGCATTTGCATGGAGAAAATTACATAATAAAATTTTTACTAATTTTTTTTGTACATATTTTCATTTGGTTTTGCGTTTAAATAAAACAATATAACATATTTTTCTTTGTACTACATATGTATATTATTCAAAAAACTCGGATTTATGTTTGTAGTTTTTTTTGTGTATTTTAATTTTTAGTTTACATATATGCATTATGTACGTAAGTACAGATATCTAGAATATGATAATTTATTTTTTCTTTTACTTTTTCTTATACATATATATTTTTTTTTCTCTTTTAATTTAATTAAGTGAATAACTTACACATACACAAATAATTTTTGATAATTGAAATGAAAAAAATTCCGGTCCTAGAGAAAATAATTCACAATTAAAAATGTACTCGTATGGAATCATACTTACTTATTACATATGAAAAAATACCACTCGTTGTAATTGCATGCTTATAAATAATATTAAAATGAGGAAAAACAATCATCAGTTTATGTGTTATGTGCATATACTTGCCAAAAAATTAAAAAAAAAAAAAAAGAATTTTCTTTTTTACTGAAATAATAATAAAATAATGTATATGTATGGATGTACGTTGTACGTATAAAAGTCATAAATAAAATGTGCATATATTCTACTTAATTAATGTATAAATTTTCACAATTTTTAATGAACATATACGTATACATATTTTTGAATTTTTATTTCTTTCTTACAACGACAACAACAACAACAACAAATAAAAGATGTTTTAATTTAATTAAATACAAAAAATAGTGGTATACCACTTCAAAAATTCATGTTTCACACTTAGGCATATTTATAGTGTAAAAATTTCTTTCGAATTCATTCAGAAATTGAATAAATCACTTTTGAATACAATATTCGTAAACTAACCGTATAACAAAAATTGTTAAAGGAAATGAAGTTAAAAATTAAAAACTGCGATAAATTTTAACAGTCAATCATACTAATTACAGTCTAAAATTATTGAGTTCTGAGTAATTTAGTTATTGTTCAGACGAATGGAATTTATTTTTCTGTATAAGTGTATGACTAAAGTGTATAGGTCATCTTTATAAACGTGAAATCACAATCAAATTTTCGAATAAAGCAACATCTTATATTTTGTGATAATTTTCAAATTTGATTATCATTTTGAAATTTATCAATTCGATCATAGTTTTCCCATATTATTCCTTTTGAATCGTTAGCATCTAACATCCATAACACATTTCACATAGATCTTCTCTCCAATTCTTATACGTCTCTTGAATTTAATAAAAAATTTGTTACTATTTCAATTATTTACAACAACAAATTAAAATCAGATCACATTAAAAGTGAATTGAATTCTTAAATATACTTAAACCATAAAAGTGAAAAAGTGGCTTTTAAAATTAATTATTTGAATAAATAATATTTAAAAAACCATTATCATAAACATTTTTTTTATCTCATATACATACATAAATAATTTACATATACACCCAAATCATTTGTTCGAATTATTTTCGTATCTTATGATAGATCCTTATAAAAATGTATATATGTACATACATACTTGTGCAAATAAGAAAATTGTAATTTCTTTAAAAATGAAAAGATAACAAAAAAATAAAAAGAAAGATATAATATGAATCCAATGAGTTAGCTACTTTTATTTTATTTTATTTATTTTTCATTTTTTAATTTGTTTTGCATTTGCTTACTTTGAATAACAATAACAGAGTCTTGTACATACATATTATGTACATTATAAAATACTCATTCGTGTCATAGAGAATTTGTCGTCATAATGACGCCAGTAAAAATAATATTATAATGTATAATAAGTATTTAAGTACCATAAAATAACGATGATAATAATAATAATAATAATAATAATAATGACGACGATGATAACGATGATGTTGATAATGATAATAATGATGATGTTGGTTGACTATATATGAGATGATAAAATTATGATGATGATGATGATGACGATCATGTTCACGATAACATATTGTTATATTCTTAATAAGGATAAAATATATTTTGCATTTAATTTTTTGTTATTTTGTTATTTATTTATTTATTCTTTTTTTTGTGTTAGTTTTATCGTACTACTTTATGGTTTCATATGCACACATATATACGAGTACATATACATATACAGACATTTACAAAATATTTTTATTATAGAAGAAAAAAAAATGAAAACAAATTTTCAACATTTAAACAACAAAACTGAACTTTTTAATGTGCATATAATATCTGTTGATATATCGTGCAGACAACGAATCTTTAGATACATGTGTATGTAACATCAACGAATCTGATGACATGATTACAAAAAAATTTCATATACTTGAAACATATTTACATATACCTAAATACACATGAATACTTTGTGTGTATATGTGTGTGTGTATTTGTGTTACATATTAAATACAAATATTTTAATATTCGAATACATTAAATAGATTTGCTAAAAGTTATTAAAATCAACAACTTTTGTCATTTAAAATCCTTTTCTTTTTTATTTTTTTTTTTTTTTTTGAATGTTGTTGAAATATGCTTTCGAGAGCTATTCACAGTACCATACATAATATCGTTAACAAGCAAGCAATATATAAGAACATCAAAAAAAAAAGAATATATAGTATAACTATTTCAAGAACTTTATACTTACATATTTTGCATGTAAACTCGTATTCGTATGTACATACATACATATATGAAATACAATATGTGTGATATATCTGTTAACATTTTTATTATATAAACTTGTAAAGGTATATAAAATTTGTTATTTTTCTGTTCGTTGATATGATATTTTTCTTTTCTGTGTTCATATTATAACGATGATGAAAGCAACAACAAGAAACAACAAAAAAATATAAACCACCCACTACTATTATACTGTTATAGAAAAACTAGAAATATATAACTAAAGTATTAAAAAAAAAAAACAGAAATCACAACAACAAAAAAATAAAATTTCGTATTTTGCCTCATGAAAGTCATTCTAATTAAAAGTTTTTCGTTGTTATTCTTTCAGAATATGTACAATATTACATATATGTATATATATATATAAATGTAGGTATGAGAAAACCTACTTATATATTATATATACATATACATATATACATACATGTATATACGTTAATATATTTACAGAAATTGTTTACTATTCTATCATCCTTGTATTATTTCTTTATGCAGTATATACTATCATACTTATGTACATGCATGCATAGATACATTTATATATGTGCATAATTTTACGAAGATATATATACACGTATCTGTATAATGGGATATGAACATATATTGACATACATATGTGAATGGATTTATGACAAAATAAAAACAAAAAGTTTGAAAAAATTTTAAGACATCATACCTGAACAAATATACATGGAACATGGACAAATAAGTATGTATGTGTGTTTATGTGTATGAAATAAATAAAGGATATTTATATATGTACTAATATATTTTTTTTTTGTTATTTCTGAATTTTTCATTCGAAAAAATCAAATCAAAAAAAAAAATAATAATAATAATAATAAGACGAAGAAGAAATGAATATGAAAAATAAATTTTGTGTACATACTATATACTCGTCTGTATAGATATACTTGTATTTATATGTATGTACATATAATAATAATATGTAGTATTATGTATTTTTATACTGAAAAAGATAATAATAATATGAATATAAATAATAAAAATGTAGAACATTTAACAGATATAAAAAAAAAATAATTTTTCTACATACATGCATCTATACTATACATATTATCCATATTCTATATACACATACGGATCATACACATGTATAGTTGGTATACGTATATGTACTATATACATATATAAAAAACTAAAAATTAACAAAAAAATATTATATTTTCTCTTCAAATAAATACATAACCATCATATTCTTATCCATAAATATGTACGCATATATGCACAGATACATAAGTATATCGTCATTAGACTTTTCATATTATATTTATGTGTGCATATGCTACTAACGAGTATAACCAGATTCAATACCCTTAAGGTTAAAGAAAAAAAAATATTTGGTACAAATATAAAAAGTTTACTTGCGATTGCCAGTATAATATTTACTCGTACCTAGGAGAAAAAGTATTACATATATAGAATGTAATATAAAAGTATGGATGTATATGTGCATCATGTATAATGTTAGAATGTTTTATAGTTTACTAATCATAATAAAAAAAATATATATATTTTTTTCTCTTCTCTATTTTTTTTTATTCATCAATTTATGTCTACATCTCAAGTAGCTATTCTCTTTTTAGTTAGAAAAATTTGTATATATGTATGTATGAATAAAAAACAAAAATTATATATTTTTCATTCAATGAAAAATCACTAATTATGCTTTTACAAACATTTATACATATTGGTACATAATATGAATGTGTAGATAAAAATTCGTATGCGAAATGTTTTTTTACTTCTACAAACTCGATAGAATGTATACAGTTCAATTATTTTGCAGAGTAAATTTCATTTGTAATGTGCATTTACTCTTATATTTACATACCAATATGTTTAGTGATATGTATATATGTATGTATATATGCGAAACATTTATTTTCATAGTTTTAATTAGTTATCCCATCAAATGTTGATTAATTAACTTGTAATTGCATTGTAATAAAATTTTACTGTGACTGATGATACATACATGTTTGTTTAAAACTTTGTAAATGTAAATGTAAATGTATATATGTACAACAAACTGACTAGATATAAATATCACTTTAAAAAAATTTAAATAATTGTCTTATTTGTAGAAATATGTGATTAATAAGTTAAAAATTATGTAGATGGAAATGAATAAGATAACAAAATTATTCTGCACTTCTACATATTCACTAATAATTTTTTTTTTGATTTGTTTACAAATAAAAATATAGGTCAAAACATTTATCAGTTTTTCTTGTTTACACAGATATTATGTAGTATCGATATAAAAATTCTTCTTCGTACACCCTTACTATACGCCAATGTAATACATAATTTCTACAAAAGAATGAGAAGAAAAATAATTGTAGTTTCTCTAGTTTGTATAGTTTTTTTTTTCTATTTTTCCTTCTACATTTATGTTTGTTTACATAATATAAATATAAATCAATGCTCAATACATTTATAGATAGGTTATTCTTATATTTACGGATCTTGCTTCAATTTGAAATTCTTCTTCGTATACGCCTACTACAATGCAGTATCTAATATATACAAGAAAATAGAAAAAAATTTAGGAAATATCTGTCTAATTGTTATCAAAATATTGAATCAAAAAAAAAATTATATTTTCCTGTCCTTAAATTTATTGCTGACATTTTAATATTATATTTTATATTATATTTTCATTTTTACTTTCAATTCTTACAGATAACAGATTTGTATGTGACTGTCGACTTGAATGGATGTACGACTTAAGGAATCGCACACGAAACTTAAATTTAAAACTTTCTTTGGAAGAGATTGAATGTTGGTTACATTATGGTGCTGGTGGTAAAACACGTACTGCTAATAAGCCAGGAGTATCATCATCATCATCATCATCTGGAAATGATGTTTCATTGAATATGATTAAAAATCGTGTACCAAACACAAGTAATGGTGGTATAATTGGTGGTGTCGGTGGTGGTGTTGGTGTTGGTGTTGGTACTGGTATTAATGGTAATATACAAAAATTACGCAGTAGCGGTGGCGGTAGTAGTATTGGAACTGGTATTGGTGGTAGTGGTAATGAAAAACGTGGTATCGATCGAAAAATGATTTATCCATCTGGAAATCATGATAATACTGATTTTGATAATGAATATTATGACGGTGAAATACCACAACCATATGAAATCGATACAGATGGTCATGGTCATATTGATGGGCAAATTGTTGAACTATTCAAATTGACACCAGATAGTTTACCATGTCCAGAAGAATTACATGATCCAACTGAATTACCATTATCAAGAGAATCGATTGGTATGGATGTGAGAACAACACATGTTGCAAGTAGTAGTCGCAGTAGTTGTTCATCATCAATGATACATTTCGATAAATTACTGATGTGTATATCATTAAAATCTTTATTTGTAGTCATAGGCGGTACAGTAGGTGTAATATTCTATTTATAGATGTGAAAATAATTTTACATATAAAAAAAAAATAAAATAATAAAGTAAAAACAAAAAATGAATAAAGAAGTCTAAATTTAAACAATTAAAATAAAATTTAAAACGTATATATATATACATATATATATAGGTATTTAGATATAAAATATAAATAAAAAATAATACGAGTATATTGAATGGTTAAAGAATGAAAAAAAAAAAAAACAATTTAATATGAGAATCTTTAATGCCTAATATAAATGAAAGGAATATTTAAAATGAAAAATTAACAAACAAATAAAAATTCATAAATAAATAATTTTAAGATTTAATAATAACATTATATAAAAATGAAAATCATTGAAAAAAAAAACTTGTCTGATATTTTTTTTTATTTTTATTTTATACATAGACAACATCATTTACATTACCATTCATTACCATTAGAAAGTAAATTAAAACAAACAATAATTAACAACACAACAATAACAGATACAAATATACATAAAGATAAATAAAACGATATAATGAAATAAATGTAATTCCCTAGATAATTATTATCTAAATGTACTGTATAAAATAAAATACAAAAAAAAAAAAAAATAATAATAAAAACAAGGACATTAAGTAGTATAATTTATTTTAATTCGTATAATTATTATGATATTAATTTTACTATATAGATATGAATGTGTATACTCTTTACGATTTTTTGTAATTCCAAATTAATTGCTGTATCAATAATTGATTTTAATTTTTTTTTTTTTGCGATTTGTTTGATTATTTTTATTACGAACTTTTTGTTAGATGTGGATTTAAATAAAAATGAAGAAATATAAAATAAAACCATAATTTAAAAGAAAAAAAAAACAAATAGAAGTGTGTATGTAATTATAATAGATTTTTTCCTCTTTTTTTATGTATAAGAAAAAATAATAAAATAATGCTTAAAAATTGACCATTCACCTGTGTAAGATTTTGATGCTCAGTTTGTTCGATAAAATTAATCCAATAATCTAATTAATTACCTAGTTTATACGAAAATGAAAAAAAACTTTCGAATTTAATCCGGAATTTGGATTCTCGCCTAAATCGGTAATTACATACAAGAAAATTTCGAATATTTTCAATTAAATTTGTCGTTCCGAATTATACAACTTATGTAGAGAGAAAAGTTGAAATAGTTGAAAATCCGGAGTAAAAGTGGATTACGTATAAACTAGGTAAATGTAAAAACCACTTAGTAGTAGTAAAAAAAATTTTTGTTTCAAAATCTTGCTGGGAATTACTACTTATTTGAGTTAACTATAAAATGGTGACTGTAGCTAACATGTAAATACTAGCTGTAAAGACTAACCATTGAATCATTTATTCATACAGTCAGTTATACAGATGGTGTGACGTATTTAAAATTTCCCTTTCAACTGTGATATAATCTTTTTTTACTGATTTCTAAAATTTTTTTTTTTAATTTCAACGAACAAAATGGACGATTGTATTTTCTTTTTTTTAAATTATGAAATTGTCTTGAAAAATTTTACTAAATTATCAATATTAATAAATAAATATTTCAATTTGTTTTTGAATATTCATTCTTATATGAAATCTTATCTGATTATTAGATACAAAAGTATATTTTAATTCCATCTATAAACTAATTCAATATCTGAAATAGTAAATAAGATATAATAATTGAATATTTGAATAACAATAATCATTATGTAATAATCTCATATACAGCATCAGGATATAATAGTTTCAATGAGTATTTACGCTTGATGTGAATTAATATTGATCGGTATTTTGAATGTTCATTTAAATTATCAAAGTTGTAATATTTTGAAATTAAATATTTGGTTATCAACTACTCAATCAACTATTAACATTATTTGTGAAATCCTTTTCCTCTCCTTTCATCATCCAAATTCTTCCTATTATGAATTTACTTTTGTTCACTGAAATGAGTTTCAGTTATTAATACACTTATCTACTTCGATCATCATAATTCGATCCTTTAATTCGCATCATATAAGTAAAGCCTTTATTGAAGTATATCCATGTAATTATCTTTCTTATATATAATAGTCCTTTGTATAAATTCTAACCGAATAAACCAATATAATTATAAATGTAACTATAAAACCATAAACATTATTATGAAGTCATTAACCACAAACAAAATTATGATATCTAGAATTTTGTATACATATACTAATCTCATATGTAATTATAAACGGATATTAAAACAGCAGCAATAATTCCTGAAATGATTATTTAATATTATTATGTACTTAAAACATATTGTACGCTCATAATGTGTTTTGAATATTAATTATAATATTCACAAAGTCGTGGTATACTTACAAATTGAATTGAAATTTCTTTACTTTTTTTTTTCTTTCATTGAATTGGAATTTCCCCTCTTCTTCTTCTTTTTCATTAAATTGTCCTTTTTTAATTAGTCGCTGTTGTGTTTTTATTATTATTTTTGTATAAATGATTACATCGGTATTTAAATCTACATATGACTGTGTGTGAATTACTTTATTTTAATCAACCACCGCAAAATATAATGAATACAGTGCACAAAAATCATAAAATGAATAAAAATAAAAATCAAATAAATAAATAAGGATATAAATATATATGTATCTTAAAAAAAATAATAAACATTTTATGTATTCAATTTTGAATCTAATTTCGATAGGAATTTAAAAACAAAAACACAAAAAAATCATAATAATTTATTTGAAGGATCACCTAAAATATTAGAGTCAAATACAAAATTATGTATGAATGTATTCACTCAACGCATAATAAGTGGCTCGTAAACCGAGTGAATCTAGTAAAATGCAAGTAAGTATTTACATGTTTTACTAGGTTTACGAGCCCCTTACTACGTTAAGTGAATACCCTCCATATTCATTGTATAATGTAAAATTTTTGGTTTATCACATTGAAATAAAAAAATGGATACAAAGAAAATAAATACATAAATGAAATACCTACTTGAAATAAAATATACATTTTTGTTTTTATTTATTCTTATTTGACTGAATGTTCTATATTGAGTCCATTATTATCAACACCGCCAGTAATTCCATCAGTTTTATCTTTAGTAATCAGTTACATGATACATGGGGAGCTCGGTGGTGCATACCAAAGTTCACTCAGCTTTGAATGGGAAAATGAGCATAGAAATGCTAATAAATAGTCTGCTTGCTGACAACAACATTGATATAGTAATAAAGTCTAAAGATCACTTCTGTGAAGGCGCAGTCTCGACATCACCTATTGCGTCATTGAAAAAGAAAAAAATCAATAACTGATTGATCGAATTATTGAGCTGCGTTTAAGATATGAATTTGACACTCAATATTATGCGTTCAAGTTCAGCACCACCACAGACACAGCCATCGAGCTATCTAAGTCCCATAATTTATAAAAATTGAAATATTTACATATAATATACATACATAATATAAACTATAGGTACATATACATATTAGTATTATAAGAATAAAAATAATATTTGAAATGATTATTATTGATGTAAGTTCATTTTAAAATATACGAGTATATATTATATAAAATACATATACAACATTAAATATATTTAATTTATTATATAAATATACTCATAACAGAAAATACATACATTGTAGTTTATATGAAAAAAAAAACTAAGCGTAATTAAATTTTCTAAAATTAAGGATATAAATGTATGTATGATTATAATACAAGAAAAAGTTAAAAAAAAATATACAAAAAAAGTAAATAAATAATTAAAAATACATTTTATTTTTTTAAATTTCCCTAGAAATGTTTTTTCTTGTACATACGATTATATAATATTAATATTGCTAAATAAAACACAAAAAAAAAAATACAAAAAAAAGGAGAAGGAAAATATAAAAAAAATTACTTTTGAATTATACAAAAAAACATTATACTTTAATATAATTATATAGATATATTACATAATAAATAATATGGACATTTAAGGATAATGTAATAATAATATGTAAGTACATACATAAATATACCAACCAATCAGTCTTAATTTCATTATATAGGTCCATCTTATACAAGTGTAGTTATATATGGTTCATAATGTAACGTAGATTTAATAGAATGTACGATATGTATATTTACAATTATAAGAAAAAAAATTGCAACATAATTAAATCATTTATTTATTTAATATGTAATTATAATTTGTGTATGTTTTTTTTTTCTTTTGGTTAAACAAATATTTTAACTGTCAATCAAATAGATTGATGTATTTAAATAAAAACCAGATGATTAAAATTTTGAAAATTATTTCGCTAAACTGAAAAACATTTCAAACAGATAAAATTGTTCCCTTTTATTTATCCTTTTTGTATATATTACTATCAATTTGATTTACTTTTGTGTGTATTTAAACTATAATCTATAATAAATAAGAGCTTCTCTGTGTTATACGTTATACTGATTTGAATGAGATTACACATATACTTATATTTGCATTATACATTACAAAATATACGATTTTATAGATTTTAGAAAAATAAAAAAAAGAATAATAAATAAATAAATAAAGGATTAATAAAATGTAAAGGAAACGAATTAATTAGATGTGTTTTGTATACAAGAGATAATGTGATAAAATGATTGATTTAAAATAATTTCTAACTAAGAAACTTTATTTTAATGAATATACGAGTACATAAAACTTTTGAATAAATTTTTGCTTATTTGTAGAAATTCAACTAAACATGATAATAATAAAATTTTAATGGCCCATGATTTTTAATAAGAACTTTAAGCAATCTATAGGCAAGCTGACACTATAATGTTAAATCAGTCATCAACATTTTTGTTTCACTTAATTGACAAAATGATTCGATGTTACACTATCATTGTCTTCATGTCACTTTCATTATACGTATTATTTTGGAATGTATACGTAATTTGAAATCTCTTTTGAGTTCGAAAGTGATAACTTTGCTGTATATGACTTTTAGATTATTGTCAATGTCATTTAATGTTGACATTATGATATGGTGTGTCTGGTATTAAGATCAAATATTTTATAACAATTATTTCACTTCTTGAATACATAATTATTCAACTTTAAATGATAATTGTAATAAAATCATTTTATTTTTGAAATTATCCAACACAAATTTTATGTTATGTACGTGTATGTATATTTATACAAATTACTGCGAATAATTTTATATTTTCTATTCAAATTGGATAAGGTATAATAATTATTATAAAAAGTCGTTTTCAAAATTTTATTTGTCCGTAAACGCAATTATGATACCAGACGATGATTAAATGATTGATAATGCAGATGATGATTGTTTTCATAATAATTATATTTTGGTAATGACATTATAATGAAATACGATTTCCACGTCTATACGGTAGAATAATAATAGCTAAAATGTTATAGACTAAA
Source organism: Villa cingulata (assembly GCA_951394055.1). Classification (NCBI taxonomy): domain Eukaryota; kingdom Metazoa; phylum Arthropoda; class Insecta; order Diptera; family Bombyliidae; genus Villa; species Villa cingulata. The sequence continues at coordinate 29,235,348 of OX596021.1, read as the reverse complement.
CATCAACGAATGTCACACATTTACTGGAAGTATGACATTGACATTGACATCAGTCTAGGTGTCTCCTATCAACCAATATCATTTCATCTATAATTATTCAAAGAGTAAAATTTTCATGACGGGAAAATAAAAAGAAAGAGAATACGATTATTTTTTCCCACCTAAACGATGATAAATAAATAATTTTCGTTGAAATTAAAATACAACGTAATATTATACATGTACGCGGGTACGTGATTGTACTTACTGAGAAATTGAAAACGATAAATTTTTCTTAGACTGTGACTAATTTGCCAGCCATGATGTAGTCATATTTCTTGATTATTGTTAGCTTTTATGTACCTTGATCTTAATTTTCCATTTCAATTTACATACTTTTCATTTTTTTTTTATTCAGTTCCATTAAAAAACAAATATAATATTTAAAAAGAAAAAAACGCTTTATTTATTAGTAATGAAATATTATAGTTCAAGGAAATATTTTTTGAAAGAGAGAGGGGGAAATATAAGAGAATGTGTGTGATGTTCTTTTTGTTGTAGTTAAAAAAAATTATTTAGATAAGCAATTTTTATTTTTTTTTTTGTCGAAAATGAAATTCTTCATTGAATCCAACTAGAATATTTTATTAAGCTTTATATAGTCTTTAATATTTATGTATATGAGTTATATAGTATGCATTTATAGACATACATATATGTATAAAGTACATAAAATAATATATATTTTATAGCTTTTGAGTTAAAATAAACATGCAGTTTCACATTAACTACGTATCCACATTATAATATTGAACATGTATAATAATGTGTACTGGTAATAATGTACGACGCATGCACGTAATAAATGCAGCCAGAATACACATACATATATTATCATTATAGTATACAGTCATCTATGAAATTGTTTTTTTTTTTTTTTTTTTTATTAATATTTTTATGTTTCAATATTTTCCGTTCAACTGCTTAATAAATCATCAGTTTCTTTTTTAAATTTTTTTTCATTTTATTTAAAAAAAAAAAATTGCAATAAATACTACGATTACAGTTCTGTTACCATAACCATATGTGTTTTATATGAAAATTTTTATTTATTTCCTTCAATAAAATGAAAATGAAAAATTGAAAATATAAGCATCTTAATGTAATTTTTTTTAAAATATTTTCTTAAAAAACAAAAAAAAAAATAAACATTCTAACTAAAAAATCCAAACCCCTGACATTTATGTATTTCATATATAAATATGTATGTGTATATCGATTCATGTGTATATATAGTATTTAATAATAATTTGTATGATCAGATTTATATACATTACATAAATACTGGTAGCTGGTAGGTACTTTTAAACGTTCGTACATCAACAAAAGCAACAACATAAAATAACTGAAAATGAAAATATTATTAATACGAAATCAATAAAATACATGTGAAATTTAAAAAACTAAAAACGAAAAAATAAAAATAAATACAATATATGCATACAAACATACATAAATATGAGTAATAATTTGCCACTTTTTTTTTAAATTAGTGTAGAATAAGACTGAACAATATATTTTTAAGCTAAATAATGCATTACATAGTACATGCATATACATATACATATGAATGTGTTATTTGTGAGAAAAACAAAAAAAAAAAAATAATTGAACAAAAAATTGAAAACAAATAAAAACTACTTAAAAATGATAAAAAGGACAGAAAATAATGCAAAACAAATGAAAATGTATAAAAGGTAATGACATGAATTGTAATAATAATAAACAACAAAAAAAGAAAGAACATTTTTCGAAAATATTGGGCCTTATAATGAGTGTCGATAATATCGACTATCGACAAAATTAAGACGAGACGAGACGATGTAAATTTTGTATTATGTAAATCGGTCGACTCGACAGTAAGATATTGCCATATCAAATTTTATTTTCATTCAGTTTCACCATGTAATTTCTATAAAAATTGTCAAATATATCGATACAAAAATTTATAATTCATTTTTTTTTTTCAATTTTGAATAAATATTTAATTAATTTTTGTAATTTTTAATAAATATTTGATTAATTTAAATAATTTGTAGCTACAAATATAAAATATAAGTGAAAATATAAAACATTAATTTAATAATGATTTTTTTCTTTGCATAAAAGAAGAGCGTTCATGTTTTTTTTTTTAAACAGCATTTTTGGTAATTTTTTTTTTTAATTAATTAAATTAAACTTAAATAAATTGAGCAGAATAATTAAATACAACTTATCTTATATACAAAGCATACATGAAATGTCAAATCACCATAGACTACTTTATGCCTGTCGATTAGTTTTAACTGATCGACTCAAAATGTCGATATTCTCGCCTCAAATCGACACTCATAATACAAAATTTGTGGAGTCAAGGCAATAGTCGATGACAAGACGATATTATCGACACTCATAATAGGACCAATTGTCCAATAAAATCTCACACCTTCTTATTGAGATGGATAGATAAGAAAAACAACATGAAAATACTGATAAATTGTGTAAATACTGACAAATTTTAACTGAAAAAATTTCAAAAACAAATAACTGAATTTTTGTTGTTGTGTAAGTATAAAAATCTAAACATTGGATATAGACATGGATTTTAAAAACAAGAAAAATACATAAAAATCGATAAAACACATTGAAAACAAAAAATAAACACAAAATAAACAAAATTTAAAATAAATTCAAATTATTCAGATAAAAAAACATACAAGATAAAAAAATAATATACGAAAGAGTATTCATATAAAATACAGACATATGCATGAAGCAACATATGTATGTATGTAAGTACATTTAGTGAATAAATAGGATATTATTACTTATCACTATTAAATATGAATATACACACATATACATACATATATAATAAATATATACATTATATTAAATATTATTTCAAAAGAAAACAGGATCATTATATACTTAGTAGATATTATTCTTAGAGAAGTACATAAATACATAAATACAAAAAAAAAATATACATAGCTACACATAAAATAATATATGTAATAGATAATATGTCTATTTTTGGAAATGAAAATAAATAATGTGGTAACGTATTTGAAAAATAAAAACATAACTAAATCGCGAAAAAAAAAATAAATAAAAATTCGTAAAGAAAATCAACAAAAACAAAAAATTAAAATAAAACACAAAAGAGAAAAAATCACAAAACAAAACAAAAAATTTAACATAAAATAAATTATTGTAATCGACAAAGAGATGAAGGAATGATAATGTATAAATGGAAAAATTTTAGTTGACAATCAAAGACTTAAAGACAAAAAAAAAACAAAAATACAAAAAAAAAATGGTAAAAAATTAAAAACAGATACATATACATATAATATATATAATAAAAACAAAAGAAAACAAATCTAACAAAGAAAAATTTTGAAAGGAATTATTATTAATAATAAGAAAATATTAAAAACAAAATAAATATAAAGCAAAAAACAGATAATATAAATAAAAATAAATTAGCTGTACGTATATAAATATATGTATACATAAATAAATATATATATATATATATGTACGTATATATATAAAAGTAGAATTAAAATAGTTTAAGAACAAAAAAACAAAATAAAAAAAAAAACAAACAAAATAAAATAAAAATAAAACAAACAAAAAGAAAAATAATATAAAAGGAAATTTTAACAAAAAATTTTCAAATTAAATAAATCATTTGTTATTAAAATAAATTATTTGTAGATCAGAATCTGAATAAACAAAAAGCAAAACACATACGCAATACACCACACGCCATTGACCACGCATTACTGTATTTACATAGTAAATACATCTCTAAAATTTTTATAATTTAAAGGATAATAAGCATTTACTTAGTTACCATCTATCATCATGGGTATAGATAAGTATGTAATAGTATATTTTTTAATATAAATTGAAAAATACATGTAGTACTATTACATAAAATTTAATACAACAACAACAAAAACAAATAAACAAACTCAACCACACAAACAATACAATAAAAATAAAAATAAAAAAAATATGTATATTTGAACGCTTAAATGTAAACAAATTTTTTTTTAAATAAATTAAATTAAACTAACACTTTGTATGCAACATTATATACAATATACATACATACATACATTCATAGTACATATAATCAAAGTACAATATATTTATTTTTATTTTTTATATACATACGAGTACATACATATAAATTCATTCATAATATTTCCGTTTTACTTACATAATAAAAAAATAAAGTTAGGTTATATTACATACATACGAGTATATGCATATAAAAATAAATTCATCATACATTGAAATAAATAAAATCTATATAAATATTCTTACCTATACACACACATATATATATATATATATACATATGTATGCATTATTATATAGAAATATGAAAAAAAAAGTATAAAAAAAATCTTATATAATATAAATATATTACATAAATATAAATTTTTTTGATGTGTTTGTGTATTTTAAACAGAAAAAAAAATTATATAAAACAAAAAAAAACTAATAAAATAAAATGAAAAACAAAAATAAAAAATATAATTGAAATTACAGTATATGCACATGTACATAATTATACATATGTGTGTGTATGTTTGGATACAAAAAACAGGAAAAAAATAAAATAAAAATGAAAATTACAAAAATTAATGTCAAAAAAAATAATAATAGATTAAAACAAAATAAACAACAAATAAAATGAAATTAAAAAAAAAAAATTGTATAAGACTCTTTGAATAATTGTCTTAATAATATTATTTGCTGATAAATTAAATAAAGAATGAAGAAAAGAATAAATAAAATAAAATTTGAATAATATAAAAAAAAAATTTTTTTTTGACTATAAATAGAAAATTTCTTTTATTTCATTTTTAATTTTCTCAAGCATTCATAAATTAATATCCTTTTTTTTTTTCATTTTGACTTTTTTATTTTGTTTTTATTGTTCTAAAACTTAATTTTTCAGTTTATGCCTAATCTATTTTTTATCCGATTACGATTTATCCAAGTTTGTACAAATTTGTTCATCTTTTGAATGGAGTTTCATGTGAATTATTGTAATTAAAAAATTATCTGGAATGATGTATAATCAAAAATTAAGCACAAAAGATAATTATTAATACAATATATTCCACCTAAAAATATTTAAGGAAAACTGATAATATTTACAATTTTTTGCGTACAGGATACTACTACATTAATTATCTGATGTATGAATATGGTTCACATTGTATTCTTTTATATTGATATTCTGAAACAGATTAATTTACATAATTATTTTCAAAATAATATTATTTTTTGTGGATTTGTATTGAAGTATCAAGTATTCACATACAGACAAAGTAAGATCTCCCTTTCTCTCTTTCTCTCTTTTAAAGATAAAAAATGATACGCATATAAAGAAAATTAATTTAAAAATATTATGTTTTACTGTAAACTGCGTCGTATATCGAATTCATCTCCACCCACTCAAGTAAAAATGTTTACTTTTACATTATGTACATTACATATATACATTTATATGCGTCTACATAAGCTTTTGTATGTACTCATATCTATATATTATGTACGTAAGTATTTATACAAGTCTTTACGTACTAGCGTCTACATTTCATTGCACGAAACTATTTAAAAAAAAAAAAAAATTCAGTTTACAAAATAATTTCTTTTTTTATCTATTTTCACTTTATATATCCTAGTAATTTTATATTGTTTTATTCCTTTTTCAAAAAAAAAAAAAAAATACTAAAAAAAACATACACATAATATACATTTGTATGTATGCGTGTAATATTTTTCAATTTAACTTCCTGAAAAATTACCATAAAATATTTTCAAATATATACCTACAATTTTATTTCAAAAGAAAAAACATGTTTTTTTTTTTCATTCTTTCACTCTATCATGAACTCAAGGCACATACATACATATATACAACTCGTATAATGCTCCCATAGTACTTATTATAAAAGAAAATTCTTTAACTAAATGCTTTCTATGTAAATACATACATAATATTTTAATTTTTTTTTTTTAATATTACAAGTTGGTGGGTGTGTGTATACATTTCTGAAGTTTTTTCTTCCTTTTTTGAATAACACAGGTCAAAAACTTAAAAACAAATACACTTCACTATACTACAAGTGAGTGAGTTTATGTACTTATTTTAAACTAAATAAAAACAAAAATACTAAAACTATAACTTATCTAACAACATTTTCTTCTTTATATTCTATTATATTTTTGTTATTGTTGTTTTATTGTACAAATTTTTGTTATGTTTTTAGTTTTTCTTTTAAATTTCTTTTCTTTTTTTTTTTTGAGTTTTTTTTTTAATTTTGTTAAAAAATTTTCTCATATTTAAATAGTTATCTCAGTGGCGTATTTATGGAATAACACCGCCCCTAGACATCATTCGAAGTTTCAAAATAAAAATTCAAAAATGAGTATCTACACATAATGTATATACATATGAAAAACTGCTTGTATTATCGTATCGTATTCTATAGATACTGTTATAAACGATGACTTCCACTTCTCGAGAGTATGAATAAAGTGGAGCAGCTATAGTATTAAATTTTGATAGTTGATTTTTCACTTATGTCATGCACACTATTCGTATTTTACAGAAAGTGAAAATTAAAATTTTGTGAAGACTGAAAATAAGAGTACACATACATGATGTGTAGAATACTACTTGTACTAGCATAGCGCATACTATAGGTGCTGTACTAAGTCAATGACCTCTACTGCTCAAGAGTATGTATAGAGTATAGCAGAGAAGCAATTTGTAGAATTTATGCAATTTATGTCTGTTATGTTCAATATTATTGCATTTTACTGAAAGAGAAAATAAACTTTGACTCAAAAATGAAAATACGAGTGCACATGATATATAGAATACTACTCGTAATATCGCAGCGTATACGATTTATTATTTAGATATTATTTGCTTTAAAGAATCTAATTTAAAAATCCAGCCCTGACTTCATCGCCTTCTAATATTCGTATACATATAATCGTATTACAAAGGCAAAGGTATACGAGTATGTATTCACCTTTTCTATATTATTTCTATAATATGTGCACATACATTACTATATTGCTGTACATGTACTTACCCAATATATAAAAGAACTGAAAATCGTCTTAATTCAAAAAATATACAATAAAAGGTGAAAGTAGATATAGAAGAATTAAACTAAGAAGAACAAGAAGAAGAAGAAGACAAATGAAAAATATATACATATATAATATTTAAAAAAAATAAATAAATAAATAAATATGTAAGTACGTATGTATATGTATTCACGTTACATGCTATTATAATTTTTAGCTAAAATAACTTTGAGAATTTATTTTGCATAACTTTTCTTCTAGTATAATATGTATGAATAGGCCATAAATAAATAAAAAATGTCTATATATACAAGTACACATACGTAAGTAGATATAACAGATATTATTTTTGTGTACATAGATACATAACTTTTGTAATATAACATTTACAAATATATGTAGAATATATGCATGTTTGTACATAGAGAAATACGCATATAAAATATAATCGTCTCTTCATAGGTATATTGTCTTTATCTATTTTTTTTTTATTTTATCTTCATTCTAAATATTCAGCATAACTTTAGAAAAATATTCGTTTCCAGCATTTCATTTATTTAATTTTTTTTTTTTTTATTATTTTTACTAAAAAAGCTTAAGAATATAAATATTTACGTGTATGCAAATACCGACAACACCACAACTACATATACGTATCTATGTACATACGTATACTTACAAAGGAAGTTAACTGCGTTTCGTTGAGTTCATATAACGTTTCGTTCAAATGTTATTAACAAGTTTGTTGTTTTCCATTTACTTTTTTTTTTTTCATTTTCCTTTCTTAATGGATAATCATAAATGTGCCCGCTTTCATATACAAAACGTAAAACACACACAAAGGATAAAGTTATTATATGAAATTTAAAAAACAAAAAAAAAACAAAAAAACAAGCACAATAAAATTGGAAATTTTCTTTTGCATACTATACTTCTTATAAATAGTATAATTTTCGCATATACATGCATACATGCATATATATATAGGTATATACAGACTGAGATATTATACGAATATTGTCACATTCAATTTACCCATAACTTTGTTACAGTTATGAATATCTGTAGGTATTTTGAAAAATTAATAAATAAAGAGAGAAAAAAATGATAGGAAAATTAAACAAGAAAAAGGATATAATTTCTACGTATAATGTATAAAGGATATTATAATAAAAAATTGTTTTTTTTTATTCTGGATGAAAAAAATTGTTTTTTTTTTCTGGATGAAAAAAAAATGAATAAAACCAAAACGCTTAAGTTATCCTTTTTCATAAATACCACACAGCATTTAATATACAAAGAACCTTTACTCCTATACATTTACGGTTTATTTCGCAGTATATGTTTGTGTTTGTATGTATGTACTTAGAATTATTATCATAAATCATAAAATGTTAGGTCAAGTGTTATGAACTTTGCTTTTTTTTTAACTGCTTTTTAAATTGATTCTATGTTCTTGTTCCTTATTCTTGTATAATAATTTCTGGTCATTTATTTATTTATCATTTTTTTTTTTTTTTGGTTTCAAATTGACCTTTTAACACTCATCTACAACAGTTATCCGCACCCACAGCTATATAGATATTGTAGAATCCTTTAATTAATAAACATGAGGTATATAAACAATCAGGCATAAACATTGTGAAAAGCAATTTGTAAAACATGCTTATAGCAGATGGTATGTATATATATGTACAGGAATCTAATCAAAGTGTTGATCCGCAGATGAGGCTGTTTGTGTGTGTGAATATTTTTTTTGTTTTTTCAATTTCTTCATTTTATTTTTCACTTTTAATTTTTTAATCCAGAAAAATTATGAATGTTAAATACGTATAACACATATTTTTTGTGTAGATTTAAATGGCTGTATACAGTATAGTTGTGGGTTGTAGTATATATGTGTATAACAAAAGAAAATCTGAATTTCAAAAATGAAAGAAAAATTAAATCTTTTATCATTCTATGTACTTTATTTTTCATTTTTACAAGCTACGTTACACATACCATTTGGGTATATGTAACTGAATAAGGATTACATATAGTATGAACTGAAAGATTGAATAAAAAAAAAGGATCAATATGAATAGAAGAGATGTTGAATAATTGTTTTCCACTCAATTTGAATTTTCACTCGATACACTTATAATTTCATTATGTATAATGTAAATCGAGAAAAGTTTAAATGAAATGAATGAATGAAGTAATGTGAAACTGTGAAAAGTTTTTAAATCAGAATATAAAATACTCGTATCTATATATACGCAAAAGTATATGCGTACTGATTATATATGTAAAACCGTATGTATCGTGTTCGAATATCAATAATTTCATCTTTTTTCGCAATCTTCTCTATCCGTAATCACTCACTTATTTTTGTGTAATTTAAATTCATGAAGTGTATGTATATTGATTACAGTTAATGTAGTTTTTTTATTATTATTATTATTATTATTATTATTATTATTTCTTTTTTTTTTTGTTTTTCTTCTGATTATCTTTTATAGGGTGTTGTTGCCCAGGGTTAGTCTGAACGATTCTAAAATCTCTGGCAAATGTTGGAAAATATTGAATGCCAGAGAAAAATTTTTTTTTCTTACAAACCTCTCAAATACTTATAAAAGATGAAAATGTTTGTAAGATGAATACTATATTATATATGTAAGTTATTCCAAAAATGACTGATCGAATTCAAATTAAAATAAAATTTCGTGAAGTGAATATGTGCACGTGTCAACAATGGTGTTCAAAAGTTATGGAGGATGATTAAAGTTTAAAAAAAGTATATATGTAAGTGTACATTTTTATATTGTCGAAATTTGTTTTAAATATAGTAGATATATACTTATTTCAATAAATTGAAAAAGTTTTATAAAACGTGTTCTATCTTCAATGCACTCTAACTTAGCACTTTTAAATTCTACAATGAGATGTTTGAAAGTTACTTGTAATAAATATGAAAATTATTTTTATAGTCATATGTAATTTAAAAATCTCAAACACTCATGACAAATCAATCAAATTACTCATTGAATCATTAAAATTAAAATGAACATCAGAAACACCATATTAAATATAATATGAACTGCATTTATAGAATATTTTAAATGTGTATTTTCTCTTTGCTCAATAATTAAACATCCCATTTATATATATTTACATATATCTGTATATAAACATTATATATAATTTTATATTTACATATACATATGTACAGATAAAAAGATGAATTTTATAACATGTATGTATTGATTGATATGAAAATATTTTTTGAATATTGCTAACGTATCGATTCATATCATATACTCTCTATAGTATGTAATATTCAACTTCTAAGGAAATAAGAATAATTAGTTTTTGAACATTTTAAAGATTATAATTAATTATACATAAAATGCACTATATACTCATATTTATTATGCCTATATATACATCTGAATAATATATGAATGATATGTATGAAAATATGCATATTTTATACTGATAATTACTTGTATGTATATATGCATTTATATATGTACATATTTAATCTTCATATATTACTTATATATACCTATAAACTGCATACATACATATGAACATATATTGCATGCTAAAGTTAATAATTTTCATCACATGATTTTATGTGCATGCATAATAAATGCATTATTTATACTTATAAATATTTTACATACAAATTAAAAATTATGTGTATATATGTGTGTAAATAAAATAAATGTATAATAACTATTATTATTTATATGTATACGTTTGGAATATTTACACTTCAATAAACATCCCTTAAGCATTAAAATGTTGTAATCATCTTGAATTACTTATTTGTAATAATCAAAGTATATACAAAAGATATATGTACATATATATAGTACATATCTATACAAAAATATTCATTATATTGATACACTCATAAATGTACATACATATATATATACATTTATATACTTTATTGGTACCTACAAATACATTTATGTAACTTTACTGTGAACATTTTATAATATGTTCCCAACTATAGGCGTTAAAATATTTAATAAATAATTATTATATTATATGTAGATATCACATAATATATAATTTACATATATATCAATTCTATTGTGTTATTTATTATATACATACATACATATATTACACAAATGTATATAAATATGCACACATGTTAAAATATTGTTGGTGTATTATTTCAAATAATCAAACACACAGAATGAGAGAAAGAGAAAGAGAAAAAAAAAATTCAAAAAATTAATAAATTTTTTTTTTTTATTAAATAGATGCATAATGTACTATACACACATACTTAAAATGCCCTAAGGACTTTATTTTATTTGTATACGAAAGTAAGCTATATTATATACATACATATGTATATGCATTTTGAAATAATTTCATCTAATTAACATTATATTCAATTTGCCAGGTACTAATTAAAATTCAAAATTCATTATTTATTAAATACATATGTACAACACATATTATATGGATACTAATAGGTACTAACATTTACATAAATATATATTATGTACAATCATATACATATATGAAATTTTATTTCCTTGTTTTCATCATTATAATCATCATCATTATTATTTTATTTATTTTTATTTTTTTTTTTTCACTTCAATTGAATTTAATAAAATATTATGTATATATCTATGTACATTTCTCTGTACATACATAGATATTATATGCGGTTATTAATAATACCGTACCTGTATTTTAAGTAAAATTTAAATTAATGTATATATTTCATAAAGGATATTATTCTGAAATTTAAATCAGTTTTTATGTATTACGGTATTACATACTTGAATTATTAATTATTTACAACTTATATATTATTTATTTATTATTTTTTTTTTTTTTTGAATTTTATGAATTTATAAATTTTTGTAATATTTTAAATTGAATTTCAAATTTAACTTGAATTTAAATAGAATTCAATGAATGAAAAATGATCGAGTTGAGTTTTGTTTTAAAGTAAGGCAAGTAAGGAACAAAACAGTAAAAAAATAACTGCTTAACTTTTATAGTCAATTTAATGAGACTAAATGCCAATGAGATTGTAAAGAGGATTCTAGAATTTAAGACGAGAAGAAGAAATGTTGAATGCGCCAAAGCAATATGATCCTGAAATTTTGTACAGAAGATAAAGCAACTCAGAATAGATTTGTATGGAGATTAAAAACTAGATAGAGCGTTCTCAAATAGAAATAATAAAAGCTAAGAAAAAGAAGATACAGCATGAATTTTTTTTTTTCATGACTAGCAGCAGGCATAACTATTTCCATATTACAAATAAAAAGAGTAAGCGACATTTGTATCACTTCCGCTTATTATGCTCACCTTGATTTACGAGAAATTCTTTCAAATAAAATTTCGAATATAATGTGCTTACACGTTGGGAGAAATAAATTTTCTATGTAAGTATACTAATATTAAAGTGCCAAGAATGCTGATAATTTTTGTTAAAAATATTTGATACTTGACATTCGATCGATTACACATCACACAATATAACGATAACTGTTTAAAATTCGGTATAAATTAAAATTTTTATCATTTCTAATTGAAACTTAAAACAGTGTATGAACTAAAGAGATTAAACACGATAAAAAACATAAGGATAATGAACTTTAAACTATTTTATAAATTATTTACATATTATAATTTATAATTTTTATATATTTGTGTTAGTGTTTATTTATATATGTATTTACATGCATAATAAGTAATTCGTTTCTACACTTTCATTTTAAATAAATAATTATTAATTAAAAAATATTTTTATCAAAAACTTACTCGCATAGATACTGTATGTGGTACATGTAGGTACACTTTAATTTATTAATTAATTAAAATTCATTTCATGCGTAAAATATCATTTGTAATTAATATTCATTACAAAAAAAAAAAAAAAAACGAAAAAAAAAATTACCTTATAATCGTTTGTTGAACATAAAAATAAAAAAAAAATTGAAAAAAACGTAAATGGAAAAAAAAAATTTTTTTTTTTCGATATGAAAATTATTTTATTTTTAATTTGTTGTTGTTGCCGTTGTTTTTTATATGTTTTCCATTTTTTTTTTTTGTATTTTTTTGTTTAACAGATAAAAATATTCAAATATCATCATTATCAGTATTATCAACTATGTTGTCGTCATGCTTTTTTCATAAGTATTTCTAATTATCATCTATTTGCATAGAAATTGCTTTATTTCCGTTATTATGTATGTATACATGCATGCAATAATGTTCATATATTAATATGTTCATACATACATATGTATGTAAATATGTAGATACATACTAGCATACTAGATACCTATAATATGAGTACATTAATTCGTATGTGTATAAAATGAGCTCATAATATATACTATATAAAATGTGTATATTGTTAGGTATATGTTTTTATTAAAATAAGTTTTGTGATTCTCTTGTATGAAAATTCAATGTATGTATTATACATATGTAGTCCTGGAAGTACACATTTATATTAACATTATAATACATAAATGTACACACGTATTTTTAGACATAATCGAATCGTATATGTTCATATAAGTAGATACATATATAGTATACTGCCTGAGTTTTGTTTTCTCTGTATGTGTATACTTAATTCTTTGACCTAAATTTAAATTTTCAATACCTCTACATATATGATTTCCCAAAAGGATATTATGCATACTTTAGACGTATATGTATTTGAATATATATATATGTATATATTTATCTGAATTGGTGTACATTTTTTATATTCGTTGATATTATGTATTATAACACTTTTATAATTGTATAGTAGTACATATAACATGAATATAATACTAGATATTTCACATACATACATGCATATTTATGTACATATATATAGTACATTAGACAATGAAGCTTTAATTAAGATTCAAAAAGGTACTCATACTTTTGCATACAACATCGAATCTATTTTATACACAACTTAATATTTATGTATACATATATACAGAGAGACATAATGTATGTATGTTCTACAATTAACCATTAAACGTATATAATACATATCTTTCATATGTAGAATATATTTATGTCTCAGTATATAACTATATATGGGAATAATTTATACGTACACATAACACATAGCTAATAGCTAAATATCATATGAATTTTTCAATAAAGAATCATTTTTTTTTTTATGAATGATACGAGAAAATATTTAGTATCTATATGCACTGTGTATGTATATGTGTACAAATACCGCATATACAAAAAAATAGAATATCTTGATATTTAAATTATTATCGTATAATTTGAAATATGAAGCGTTCATATAACATATCATTAGTACATATGCATGTACACATTCCTATGCATACTCATAGATAACATGCATACACATAACATCATATCCTACGGTATTATATTTAACAAATTCTCATATATTATTATGCATGTATGTGCGGTTAGAAAATATAATAAATTACATGTTACATATAAATGTAGTATGTATGTCAATTGAACCACTACCCGATATTTAAAAAAAATATTTTTTAGATTTTAGATTTTCGTTTACATTTACAGCTAATTAAGGATTATTTTTAGTTTCATTTTATACTTGTATTGTATACGCATGTGCATACATACCATACATATGTTTAAGACAGTTTAAGGCAAATTAAATAATATAATTTTAAGTCTTTCTCCTTAGATATTATAATTACGATAAAATCATTATGATGAAATCCTTTAATTTCATGAGGTTTGCTAAGAAAATTAACTATTTGAATGAAAAGTTGAAAATATAAATTTAAAATTGATAATCCTTGTACTTAATGAAAGAATATTAATAAGTGATTATGATGTACAAATAAGTATTTTTGAATATTACAGAAAAATACTCGCATATCTATATAGGTGCGTGTAAGGTGTGTCATATAGTTCTTAATGCATGTCATTTGAAAATGTTTCACAATTTATATCAGAAAAATATTTCATTACAATTTTTCTCATCAAAATATTTATACAGAAAATAATTTCTTATTTTTTGATGAGTACATGATGACCTGTTGTAAAATTACTTGTTAACCTCAATGTAGTTCATTTTGACATATCGTTTAAAATTTCATTAAATTTTATGAAGTTATTTTGTCAATGTAATCGTAATATCAATCTTTTCTTTCTTTTTTTTTCATTCATTATTCTTGAATAAACTCGAATTGAAAATGTAAAATTAAAAGCAGACTACTCTAAAATTGTAGCCATCACCAAATTATTGACATCGCTGTTGTACAAAAAAGAAAATTAAGATAAATTTGCCTCTATGTAGATACAAACACGTTAATAAATATTTAAATAATTTTGTATTCCATTTCTGTAGAAAAGAATACGAAAATATTGAAAGGACATGAAAAGTCATCAAGAAAAAACATTTTTTTTTTCATTTATGATACTTTCATTTCTTGCTTTGAGTTAAAATAATTTTATCAAAGATACGAACGTAAAGGTACACATCTACATTAAAAGTCGCAATATAATATTGGTTGATATAAATGTAAATATATACTACGAATTCTATGTACAATATGTGATTGTATACACACAACACACGCACACACACGAAACGAAACACAAAGAAAATACCGAATTTTTCTTTTCGGAAAAACTTTATTTTTCTCATTTGTCATTTTTCAATTTTATCTCATATGTAAGTCTATTTGTCTGTTATTATATACACGACAAGCATATATATACATATATATATATATATAGTACTTACATAAATGTATATTCGAAAAATACATATTTCATTTCGAGAAAGTCACATTAAAAGTTTCTCACTGAAAACAAAACCAAAAAAAAAAAAACAAAAATAAAAAATAAAGCAAAAAAACAAGAAAAAGTGGAGTGAAAAATACAAAAAAAAAACAACAACAACAGAACAGAAAATACAAAATAAAAGTACGACAAACGTAATGAAAATTCATGCATATTTAATGGACCATGCCAAGAGTTCATGTTATATAATGATATCTTATCTATATACGAGTATGGAAAGCAAAATAAGCACAAAAATAAAAATAAAAAATAAGTAGAAAATTTTCAATCTAAATAATACAACTATGAACAAATGCTATATACTCGTGTACATATATGACAGAGTATTCGGTTGATTTAATGAAGTACAAAATTTAAATAAACGTACATATCTATCTGTCTATATTATGGAGTGTAAGTATGTCTGTGTAGTATGTATTTTTAGACAGAAGAATATTAAATCACGTATCATTCCATTCCGAGACATGATGATAAAAAGGAACTACCTAGTACAGATGAGTATATTGCTCTACTTCCAGTTTATTTAATGTACAGAGAAGCGAAGCGAATACTTTATTATGAGTATCAAAATCATCACACCATACCAACATAATACCACTTATATTATACAGCTATGAGGTGATAATGTTGACGTAACACACATTATTATTGTTATTGTTCATAGACAAAATAGATTTATAAATGAATGTATCTATAGTGCAAATATAGTACAGGAACTGGAGGTATGTATATGTGTATGTATACAATACACGAGTAGATTTGAAAACTCTTTTGTCATATTTTCATTTCATTTTTAACAAAATCATTCATTTATGAATTTTCTATCAAAAAGTATTCTCACAAACACCACCCAACCCCAGATAAATTGGTAATGTATGCGTGGATTTTTTATATGGGAGTGTATATTTTCATGTGAATTTTTTTTTTCTATTTTTTTGCATTATGATAATAATCAACATTAGCTGCATAATTATTTAACACCAACACGTACAGATAAAAATTTGTATATCAAACATTATGTACTTGCTTACATATACACTCGTACTTGTGCAATATACGTATGTATCTACGTACTATTCTCATCGTATATTTTCATTCAAACTCATTGATACATAAATAATACTGAAACTCATAATCACAACAAAAAAAAAAGCTAAAAACAAGAAAAAAATAATAATAATCAAAGATTGATTTTAATTTATGTTTCAAAACAAAGTATCTTTTCAATGTACTCAGGTACCTATGTACATACACACAGACACATGAGAAAAATTTATATAAAATCGTATGTTTTTTGTATATGTAAAAAAAAATTTTTTTGATATTGGAAAGAAAGAATACAATACAAGCTCATTTTATATGCCATTTCGTATCTAATGTAAAGATAGATTTTTGTTTCTGTCATTATTACAACTTTGACATAAATTTTTACTTTTCCCTATAGTTTTTATTATTATGACACTTTAAAGTATGTATATTCTATATGCAATAATAAATAATAATATGTGTAGAAACTTGCAAAAATACAAAAAAAAAAAAATAAAATAAAAATGATAATTACCACAAAATTCTTGACAATTATTTCCCACCTGGAAACCAGAAACTGTCGGTTTCCGATAACAATTTTTTTCTGTTTCTGCTGGTGTTGTTGCTTCGCGTTTACATCTTTTCAATTCAGTGACAAACTTAAATTCGTATTCTCTAAACAAAAAAAAAAAAATAAAAAAATAAAAAAAATGAAAGAACAAAAATAAAATAAAAAATTGAAGAAAAAATGTAAAAATAAAAAAAAAACACTCAGGCAAAAAAGGAAAATTATAATCGTATATGTATATAATATAGAAAGTAAAAATGAAGCACATTATACTCTTGAGTGCGTCTACACAACCAACATATCATATAGTGATATGAATATCTTCTAATATGAATTTTTTTTTTTTTTTTTTTTTTTTGAAAAATATAATGTGTATAATATTCTCTTGTTGTGTACACTATAAATATGAGAATATTACGACGAGTATACCCAGCAGCGTAAATGTGAAGCACTTCTTTATGGAATCAATTATAGAATTAGTTCTCATTTCATCCGTACGCATTCCATGCAATAGTTTTCTTAAATGCTAGAAAAGTTATTCCGTAATGCATTACAGTTTTCGCCAAAGTAATGCGGGTGTTACGTTAAAAACGTAAACTACTTGTCTTCTGCATTACATTTTCGTAAAAAGAATACAGTAGGTAATCAAATACTTTCTATATCTTTGTTCAAAGTAAATTGCGTCGCGTCGTTAACTATGAATTAATGAATCACGTAAATCGATAACAAACATGTGTGCAATACCAGTTTTTAGAAACTGCGAGAAATATGTGAACATGTTATATTTATAAGGATAATGGAAATTTTTTTCGAATAGCATTTTAAAAATTAGACGCATTTGTTATATTATTAGTTTTCAACTTTAAAGTTTTTAAGTGATTTATTAAAATATTATTTAATTTATAAAATATTTTATATTATAATATTTAATTTCTGTAATCACTTTTTAAAAACAACTTCTAGAAGTTATTCCGAAAAAAGTGCTAAAAGAACTATACTTATTTTCTTTTGCTCTTTCATTAGTTCTCTCACTACTTCTTTGTAATTAATGATTCAATCGGTTATTAGTAATGCAAGCAAGAGGTAGGCGATTGGTTACCTCCTATCACATCGCCATATTAAAGGTAATGGGGGTATCCTGTGTATTGGGAAACGAAAGTGGAAGTAGTTGCGGATCTTTTGCATTAATTCCCGAATCGATTCTAGAATTACTTCCATACACTACTGGGTATTTTTGTGCAAACATACATATGTATATGTGTAAGTATATTTTGTATAGTTACTCCTAAGCCGATTCATATAAAAATAATAATTCATAATAATATACGCGTGCATGTAACATTGTAACTTACACACCATATTTTCAATTTTACTTCATTTTCTATTGTAAATGAACAAAAAAAAATTATACCTACATTATATTCGCAGTTCGTTTTTTGTGTGTTTCTACTGAGATATATAAACAGTTTTTATTACACACACACACACACACACATACACATCCTTTGTAAATTACATACATACAACATGAGTACTATATTCCTTTTAACAACAATACAACTATATAGAATAGCAGCTACCACTGTAATGTTTTATATGTATCCCATCTCGAAGACTTATTTTTTTTTTTATTTTGTTAATATGCAACGTATGTACACATGTGTATTTGATAATAATTTTTTTGTTTTGTACTTTTTCATTTTTATTTTTTTTTTTAGTTTTCATTTATGTTTTACATACAACAGCATATAGTATACAGTATATACAGTCTCTTTGTATAATACATATTTTCATTTTTTATGTTCATACATACGAGTACATTACATATTATATGCATGTATGTACATCCTTAACGTTAAAAATATTTTTATTCTCATTTCAATTTATATACTTACATATTCCTGCATTTAACTGCTACAATTTCCGTTAAAAAAAAAAAAAAAAAAAAAAAAATTAAAAAATACAGCATGCAAGGATTCAATTCAATCGTGATACTCAAGCGTATATAATATACACACATCATATACATACATACATATCTATACACAAAAATGTATATAATGTTCGCTAAATTTTTGCTTATTCACTTATATATGTACATATATGTATTGTATTTGTAGATGTGTTTTTTTTTTTTTTCATTTTTAATTTTCATTTAATTTTTTTTTTTTTTGTGCACTTTATAAATGTAGATTTTCATACTCATATTTGTATGTAACGTACATTGGTATACATAATATGTTTATATGCATATTATTCGTACATATCCTATCTATATGTTTCTCGAGGGTAAATATAATATGAATTGCTAAAATATACACATGTTTACATTCATATGTTTTTGTATGTGTGTGTGTGTGTGTACAAATTACAAACAAATCCATAAAATTACGAAAGGTATCCAAACATGACGTGACTTATAGCGCAATTTTATGCAATATGCATTACATACGTATATACATACATATTATGTATTCATCTATATACAGTACTAATACAGACTTTTTTACACGAATTAAAATATAAAAAAAAAAATGAATGAAACGGAATGAAACCAAACGAAAAATATAAATAAAAATGTGTTATTCATTCATGTATGTGTTATAATATCTGCCTGTACAGGATACAAAAACATATAAAAAATGAAAAGAAAATGCTTAAAAAAAAGTAACAAAAGGAAGGAAAACCAAAAAAAAAAAAAAAAAAAAAAAAAAACCAAACTGGAAAAACTGTCACCATCTTCGTTGTTATTACAAAACCACTTTGAATGAAGTGATCTCAAATTACCATAATAAAATTCCTTTTAAAATATGTAATAGGGATATATTTTCTACATCTCTCGTTACATACACATAACTGCAAAATACCTCTACGTCTATTATATTACCATATTATTTACTAGTTTATATTATAATCGTATACACGCTACACGCTGTATGTAAATTTTCCTTTATTTCACAATTTTTCATTTTTCATTAAAATACAAAAAGAAAATATAATTTTATTTCTCAAATTTCTCTCATTCGTATTGAAACTAAAAAGAAATAAATGTATCTTTTCCATTTTTTTTTGTTTTCATCTATGTCTTCTTTTTATTTCATTTTTTACATTTTTATTATTTCTTCTAATTTTATTTTTCATTTTTCATTTTTTTTTTTTTTTTTGGAAAAATAAATTTCACCGTAAATTCCGATGTGAAATTTATTTCAAAAAAAATATATATATCATATACCATTTTAAATATTCATATCTAAATTGTAATACATACACCTCTAATTCACAATATTAATAAAAAAAAATAAATAAAAAAACGAAACTAGAAAAGAAATAAAATGAAATAAAATATTTTCTCTCTACATCATTATCCTTTAAACTAAGAATATTTTTGTATTGTTTCTGTTTCTATGTGACATAGAACATAATATAAATGAACGAATGTTTTTTATATATCTTTTATTATTTTTATTTTATTTTTTTCAATTTTTTTCTAAAAATTTTTTTTTTATTTTCATTTTGCTGAAATTACATCCATCTACATGATAGTTAACAGAGATACACTAAACATGAGAAAAAGTGACATAATTTAGTATGCAATATACAACGACAACGTGTAGTAGTAGTAAATAAAATTTAAAGTAGCCAAAAGAATGAAAAAAAAAAAAAAATTAAATAAAAAATAAAAATACAAAAAAAAAATTTTTTGCTTTTAAATAAAACTATTGTTTCATAGTCCACATATGAAAATGACTGAAAATTACTTTACTTTACGAGTTTATGGGTATACATTTACATATATTTATTTATATGTCCGACATAAGTATGTGTTCCACATAATAAATAGTCATTTAAAAATTTTCATTCTTTAAATTATTCCCTTATTTGCATAACTTGAAATAACTATATAGATACTCGTATTTAGTACATTTACAGAAAATAAAATATGTACTTACATCCACAGTAGATAATGGAGTGGGATTATACAATTTTTAATTTGAAAATTTGCATATGAATGTATGTATGTGTATATCATTTTTTTTTTATATAAGTATATTTCTTTGTTTTTAATGCATAGAATGAAATTTTTTTTCTTAATTTTGCCGAAAATGATATGTAAATTTGTATTTTATGTTCTTTATATGAATGAAGATTTTATTACGAAATCACATAATAAATAAAATGATAAATTTTTATGATGACAGAATTTTCGAGAAATAAAAAAAGAATCATGGAAAATTTGTTTCATATAAAATTTGATAATTTCAATTATAAATCATAATCATCATCATCATCAAAGCAGTGCAGCTTATATCGAGCATGACTTTCACTTCACCGAAACCGCAGTGATATATAGACTTATTACAATCGTATGCATTTTCTGTAGTTTAACGTGAATTGCGAACCACTGAGCTGAGGTAAAGAAGCAAACTCTTTTATTGGAATAATCTAACTGCTATCGCATAATTCCGGCGACAACTACAGCGTACACAGTAATTAAATGGGACTTTTTACACTGAACTTTACGCTGTCGCTGTCGCCCAAATAGATTCTATTCTATTTTTCAGCGAAAACGAGCCATCGCGACCTTGATTTTACAGTAGTAGTAATCTATTCGCAAGAAGAAGAAATATAAAATTCATATATATTTTACGCTGAAGTTGCGCCCGAATTGTGCGAACTTTCGGCGATACGCTGTATTTGTCGCAGGAATTGTGCGATGGCAGTAATGCTGTAATAATCCTTTGTGTGTTGTCAGCAAGTAGGCTACTTATCAGCATTTCTAAGCACTTTTTCCAGCAAGCTAGTACTCATTCAAAACTGAGAGAAAAGTTGAAAACTGGCAACGAAAAATTGAAAATTATTTTTCTTAATTTTGCCGTGGGCATTAATCGATCCTGTACTTTCGAAATCAGTAGTCAGCTACTCTACCACTTGCGCCATAGAGCCTAATTATTTAATTGTCAATAATATGTGTGAGTTTATTATGTTTCATCAAAACACTTGAATTATTATTAAATTCGCTTTATTACTTTAGAATATAACTTTGTGATTGCATTAATTAATAATTTCTCATTAATAAAAAATTCTTTGTTTGAAAAAAATATATAATTCGTTAGTTGAGTATATTAAATTAATTAATTCAAGAACAATAATCAAAGAAAAAATTTCAAATTATATCCTATCGTCATCATCGCCTACAAAAGAACAGATATTTTAGCTAAATGTATTGCCTCTGAACAGAATTTCTTTCCTTTTGCAGAAAAACAACTAGTTCAAGAAAAATAATTTTAATAAAATTCCTTTGAGTATGGTAGACAGTTAACCTCAATTATCTTATCACATAAGAATCACTAAAAGCATTTTTATCCTTTTATCAACTACAGACATACATACATATTGAAACATTTTATTTTTTTAAAAAAAAAAATTCATACTTTTAGATAGTCGTAAATAAAGGATAAAATTCAAAAAAATGGTTGATCGATTAAATTTCTTTTATTCTTAGTATTTTCAAATGGATACAATGAAAGCGTGCTAAATCGCACATTTTGATCGGTTTTTTCAATATGAAAATCCACATGCATATGAATATTCTGGTAAGAATTATTATTTATGAAATCCTTTTTTACTTGAAGTATTAATACGTATAGTCGTAATACTCTTGGATAGTTACTATATTTGTATAGTGTACTGTTTGAAAAATGTAAAAAATAAAAATGAAGATAATGTCCTTTCATTTCTAAGAAATGTAAAAATTTAATAGACATCCATTTATTTTGAATTCATATGCCTATACATATATGATATAATCGTTTCAGTTCATATATATTCAGGATCATTTGTTTTATACATAACGTAATGGACGTACATCAACGTACATATATGTACTTTTGTTTACAATTTATCAGAGACTCTACCAATTTACGAGTATACACTTAGCAGATTTCTATAGAGAAATTTTTCAGATAAAATCTATCGGCTAATCTCTTTTTTCACAATACACACATACAGAATTTTCTCACCTTTTTTTATGCTAATGGTAGAGTAAAAATAGTTTTTTGTTTTTTCAAATATTCAAAGATTATGCATTTGTTTATTTTTCAGGATTTATTTTTTCTGTTTTGTATTTTTTCATAAATTTTAAAAAAATTATTTTTTAATCGTTCTCAAAATAATATTTTAAATAACCAAAATACATCCATTGAATACAAGTGTGTGTACATACATATTTCCATAAAAATGTTTCAATCTTGATTTTTATTTATTTTTCATTTTATTATTATTTAAAAAAAAAAATATTGTTTTTTTCCAGTATTCCATGTTATCCTGTTTATATTTTTATCAAAACTGATGGAGAATAATCGATTTTATCTGCTCTATTGTAAAATTTTGTAGATTGAACATCGTTGTTATTATTATACTGGTCTTATGAACATATCCATTGATAACTATGTGCACCTAACTACCTAAATAATACATATATGTATAGTTAAATGGTTGTTAAAGTAAAATAGACATAATCTACACATATGATTCTGTATATTTACTTATTTCTATATATGTGCCTATACATAGAGACATAAATATTATAAAATAAACGATACCAGATAACATATTATGTGCATACATTTATGTACGTATACATGTATAAGTGTAATGTAATATGCATTTTCATTTAGTGTTTGCTGATTATGGAGTGAGTTAGTGGGGCTGGCTGGTTGGCTTAGCTGGCTATAATGTGGATGTTCATATATACTCGTACAGTTTACTTTATGGGCTAAAATTGAACAGTGTTAGACAATTCTGAATAATATGTTAAAACCTTAATATACACAACATATGGTGGTTATAGGTTTTGATGGCAAATATATAATATATAAAAAAAAAAAATAGAAAATATATATACATATATTGTATTTAGGCATTTTATATAATTTGTATGTGTGTGCAATGCAATACAATCAAATAAAATATTGGCCAGATTCCATATAAAAGCTATATTATGGAAATTGCATGAAATGCAGACCGACCACTGCACACCAACAATAATCTAAGTATATGTGAATATCTTATATATGTTTGCATGTGTGTATAACTATGTTATTTACATACATATATAAAATTAACATTTATTGTATTTGTATATAGCATGTAGGTGTACATAACATATAAAATACAATACAAACATATGGAATCCATATACATATGTAATGCATGCATCGTATACATATGTTTGAAAATAATTTTATAGATAGAGGATAAAGGAAATGTTTGTTGCTTGCATATAAAACTGTATACAGTAAATAAGATAATAAAATAAATCTCAATATAAAAAAAAAATGAAAAACAAGAAAATAAATAAAATAAAAAATAAAAATTTTTTTTTTAGAGAGAGAACAAACACAGATTTTTATTTCATATACATACATATATATATATAGATACTCGTATAAATATTTATTTATGTCTATGCAATAGAATCCTGGCTATTTTATGTGATGTTTATTTGCACATACATAGTACATTGTATAACATATAAATATTCAAATATAAATTTGTGTGTGCATACTCTTGTGTAAGTGTATGAAAACATAAATTTATGTATGTATATAAAAATTTTATGCAGAAATTTGTATTATTTTTTTTTTATCTTCTGTAATCCTTTTATTTTTCTTTGTTAATGTTGTTGTTGTTACTTAAATTTATATTTTTATTTTATTTTTTTTTTCATTTTTTTCTACTCTTTATATTATTTTATATAAGTATTATTATTATCCTACATTTTATTATCTTTTTTATATTATTTGCATGCATCAGCGTCAGTTACAACAGAACATAACATAACACTGAACATAACAGTATGTAGTTGTACATATTTATTAGATTCTATTTTATTATGCTTTCTATTTTGTTTTTATTTTACGTCTCTTTCACATTTTTTTTTTGTTTTGTTTTGTAAATTCCTGTATACACACACACAGTATATGCATTTCCTTTACAGGTAAAATTTGCCAATTTCTCTAAAAGAATCTATTGTTGAGAAATAAAACGGAAACGGAAAATTATACTACATGTATAGCTATACGTCTGTGTATAGAATATTGAAATATAAAAAAATGAAATAAAAAAAAAAAATAATGTTCTGTTAATACTTCTGAAACCCAACTATGTGTGATTGTTGTGACTCTATAT
Source organism: Villa cingulata (assembly GCA_951394055.1). Classification (NCBI taxonomy): domain Eukaryota; kingdom Metazoa; phylum Arthropoda; class Insecta; order Diptera; family Bombyliidae; genus Villa; species Villa cingulata. The sequence continues at coordinate 29,209,604 of OX596021.1, read as the reverse complement.
AATGCATATCCTTATACACATAGTAAAGATAATATACATAGATAACAATATACACACATGTATGTATCTAAATAAATAATGATGTATTTTACGTCTTTAAATTTAATTGATAATAAAATACTGATGCATAAATTATATAATGTCCATTCAAATGTATCCCAATGTAATTATATGTACCATACCGTATATACATATACATATGTGTATATATATGTGTATGTGCTATACCTGTGCTGTAAGTATGTGCATTTTATGCAAAGGATATAATGTTGGTAGACAAGATAGATTGTATAAGTCGGAACGGATAATAATAAAAATTGTAAATTTTTTTTTTTACAATCTTCTCAGATGTCTATGTATGTGTGTGTATATACGGGATAGTATACAAGTCAGGTACATAAATTTTCATTTTCATTATAATGCATCTTATCAATTTAACTCTATTACAAACTATACAATGTGGCTCCTACATTTAACCGTAAATTAAAAACTTTGTAAATTATTATTAGATATTAAGTAAGGACTTTTACAATATGAAAAATAAAAAAAAATATTCTCTATACAAAAATAAAATATTTTAACTGTAATTTATTGTTAACTGATCTCAGCAAATATATACCTCCTAATTATTTTGAATAACATATCCTGTAAAATTTTGTGTTATATTTTATGAAACTTTGTAAATGTTTTATCTTCTTCTTCGACTGCAGTAAGGAACAATGGTTGATGTTCTTTACAGGATAAATCTTACCTGTAGTACCTCCTGAAGCCTTTTCCACCAAACAGTTTCCATGCCAGCATTCTTTCAGTTGCGCACTTTTATTATTTCTTGGGCATCTTTTACAATTTCATATAAATGCTTTATTCTTCTTACAATTTTAAAGAACATCAAATTTTTAATGTTCACAGTCATTAAGTAGTATCGGAAATAAATGTTTGAATCAAAAAATCAAAATAAAAAAAATTGTAATTTACATATTTTCGAAATTATCTATTACAAAAATTAAAATAATTGTGGCCTAAAAAATTAAAACAAAAAATGTTTTATTGTTTATATTTTAAAATTTGAAACTTAACACCACTAACACGCAACAGAATGATTGCACGTACCATAAAACAAACTTAAATGAACTGAAAATAAAAATATGTCTGCTGTTGTATTAACACTTTTTGTAAAATTAAATTCAATGAATCAGACAAAAGTAAAAAAAAAAAAAATAAATAAATTATAAATAGTTGTGCATATTCCATTTAATTAAATTCACAGCAACAATAAATAATCTCAGATATAGTTTCAGTAAATCATGAAAACTTTAAAAAAAATAAAAAAAAATGAAAATAAAATGACAAAATGAACATGAAAAATTCAAATGGAAACTGTACGTGTACCATACATTTTGCATACGTACATATTTATATTCAACTAAAAGTGTTGCAACTAAAGTGTTGTAAAAATAAAACAAAAATAAAAAAACATATTTATAAAAAAAAAAAGAATGGAATAAAGAAACGATGATAAATTTAAGATAATACAACATCAAATACATTTATGTATCGTTTTATAAAATTTCCTGTTCATAAGTGTATATACACTGTACTAGTACTCGTATAAAGAAAAAAAAAATAAATATAAAAATATAAATAATGTATAAATAAAAGAAAATATTTTTCCTTAACAGTTTATATGATTGTAATATTTTCTTGTCATTTGACAAGAAACGGATATTAGATATTTATGCTTTATGCCTTCAAGAAACATACATATTATATATTATATGCTGTAAATATGTATACATTTTTTATACATAAAGGTGCATATATATAGATATGTACATACATATATACATACATATTTACATTTTTTACACTCACAATATGTACATTCGATCATGTATTCATAATGTAATACAACAAAATACAAAAATGGATAAAAAATATATTACTTTTTTTTTTCTTTTTTCTTCATCATCATTTTTATAAGAATGAATAAAAGGAAAATATCTTCCTCTTATTTTTATTTTTATTTTTTTTTTTTTTCAAATAATTTCTTTTTTCATAAAAAGGATGCTACTTGTGTAATAAAAAATATTATGTAGAGTATTATTCACTTAAACTTTTGAATAGTCAACTAATAAATCAAATATATTTTATACATAAATATTTTTTTTTGTACATACATTTTTTTATACAATATAGCATATACTAGAAACATTTATAAAGTGTATATAGTAATATATTAATAAATACTTATATGTACATAATGTATGTATGTATATAAATACATACATTTTTTTATTACGTACCATTTATACATTTCTTGTAAGCAATCTACTTAAATGAATACATTCACACTTATTTACATACGAACAAAAAATATATATACGTACATACGTATACTCTTTGAAATGATATCAACCAAAAAAAAAAAAAAAAAAATTTTTTTCATATGTAATACCGTTTTATATATACCGTATACGAACGAGTCTGTATGTGGCAGAGACTAAATGGGAAAAAATAGAATTTGCATATGATCGTACATACTTACTTACATACGCAATGATAACATGAAGATATCACTTCACACCTTTCATCATAATATAATGTATACATCTTAGATGATAAAATACCTGTATGTACATACGAGTATGTATAGGTACGTAAATAATATCCTTATAAATCTTATAGCTATTTTATTCATTTTATTTATTTTCTTCAAAATATCTTTTTTTTTTTTCACTTCATATTTTTCGGTAATTTTTAAATAAGTTTTCAATCAACCATGTATACAGTTACACATACATACAATTACAAATTAATACATATATGTGTGTGTGTGTGTTTATACAGATGAATATGTGTACGAATAAATAATTTTTGTATTTTTATCAATATTTTTTTTTCATACCGAAAAAAATTTTTTTTTCCATTTTCAAATATATACCGGTTAAAAAAAAAATACAATATGAAAGGTGAATTTAATGTTCACATACATACATACGTGCAAGTACACAAATTTATATATTATGGAGAGAGCTATAAGACAAGCTTTATTCGGTATCGACGATATACATATGATACGAAAAAAATTTGAATGTATAAAATTCAGTCGATTTATAATGGAAGCATTCTTTAATACATACTATATCCATACATAGTACTTACGTTTTAAGGATTTTCATATATATTTGAATACGTACTTATATTCATCTATACATATATACAACATAATAAGTACATAGTAAATGTGAAAAAAAAATTAAAAGGATTTTTTTATTGAATATAACCACAGGCATATTAAAATATGATAAAATAAGGATATACATATGTAGACATATTCTTATAAATAAATATACATAAATTTATATGTATATGTATCTGTCTACATCTACAAAAAAAAAAAAAAAATATACCTATAGATATGTATTTATTACGAATCTGTAAATAATATAGACTACAAGAGAAATGAACCTGTGAAACAATTTAAAGAGTTTTAACTGTTTTGGAAGAAATCGATTTAGCCAATTTATTCGCGAATTATTTTACCACAAAAAAAAAAAAAAATGAAAAGAAAAAATATGAAAAGATAAAATAAAATTTTAAATTTACGGTTTTATATTCATAAAGATGAAAATAAGAAAAAATATTTAAGAGTCTAGTATATACAGAATACGAACATTACATACGGATACCGTGTATACTTAGAGGATCACTTATATGTAATACTCGATGAATATTAAGATGATAAATTTTTTTTTCTCAGTATTTGAGGTATTGAATATATTTTTTTATTTAAAGTATCACTTGAAGGAGTATAAAGTCTCTTGACAGATGATTTTTTTTTTCTTTTTGAATTTCGATTTGTGCGGATTTTTTTGGGGAGAAAATTTTCTAAATAAGAAAAAAGGGAAATTGTCATTAATAGCAGACATGTAATAGCCTCATAATTTAAAATATACACAAAAATATATAGACGAATATTTAAATATGTACTACATAAACACAGCTTATAATGTGTACATATTCTCATAACGTATGTATGTACATATTTATCATGCCTCCTTTGATATGAGTATCAATATGTATCTGTAATTTTCACTTATATTGATGAACACAGTTTTTATTTTTGAAATATCTCTAAACAATTTTTTTTTTTTTTTTTTTTGAACCCCATTTAATAATAAATAACGTAATTTTCGGTATAAGCACATATGTACGTATATTTGTATGCGTTAATATGCGATTATAAAATGCTTTATAAAATTCATTTTTTAAATCATTTATAATTTTTACTTTCTATACCGTACTACATATATGTAGGTAAACTGAAATTAATTGAAATGCACTCGTATATGTATGTACTTATGTACATAGTTTTATGAATAAATCCCAAATATACATGAAAATAATCAAAAATTGTAATTACTATGATAGTTTTATTTTAAAAATAAAATTATAAAATTAAACCCAAAATCAAATATTATATTTTATATTTTATTTAATACATAATGAATGTATTTTATGCTTACTTAAATGAATGCATATTATTTTATAGGATAATAAAAAAGTTCTGCATTTAAAAGGATATAAATATTATACTATACGAATTTATAATTTTATAGAAAAATGATTAAAATATTTGAAATAAAATTAAAGAAGATTTCAGTGAACATTTTGATTATCCTTTTTTGAAAAAAAAAAATGTATTTTTTCATATATCCTTATATCGAACGCTTTTAAATTTACATACATACATACATTTATATGGATATCTGAATCTGAAAAATAATATAAAATGTACATTTATATTGACAAAAATTAAATGCGATCCTTTTATTTATTTTTTAATATTATTTTTCATTTTTTTTTTCTTTTATGTTTGTTGTTGTTGGAGAATCAATCCATTCGCGTATGTGGATGTCATTTATAGAGTACATTCATTTTTAAGTAAGTATTTGTGTGTATATGTAATATTGTATTTTATATGATATTTTACTGTTCTGTTGTTCAAATAAAACTCAATTAATCGCATAGTAGTATAATATTACACAGAGGCATATACATACATACATACATAATACAATACTATACAGATATAACTTATATGAATGAATTTATGCATGTATCTTATGTACATACGAGTACTATATAATATTATAAAGCCCTTTGTGAATGTATGAACGTATGTATGGATTGTTGTCCATGTACAAAAAAATGTGTTTTTTTTTTTGTTTTTGTTATCTGGGTGAAATATGTAGAGCTTATGCTCCAATAATTGTGAGATTGGATCAACATGTGTGATTAACTGTATACGATGATTGTTAACTAACCATCGATTTATTTTATTTTATAATTGTTTTTTTTTTTTTTTGCACCTACAACGAAAATATAATACGAACAAATAAAATAAAAAAAGAAAAAATAAAAAAACAAAGACAACAAACTACCCAAAATATAGATATGTATGTAAATGAATACAAAACTGCATCCATACGAAAATACGTACAAATACATTATTTGTGTTTGTTTGTGCATATTGAAGTAATACTCATCCGTAATAAATGAGAATTAAGTAATGATTAAAAAATTTTTCAAAATAAAAATTAAAAATAAAATGAATGAAAAACACATTAAATATTAAAATACATACGTAAAACGAATACATTTACATATATTCACAACATAATCAATGAGTTGTTCAATTTGACACACACACACACATACATTTCTATATCAATGCAATTTTATGTTGTATTTGTATACATGAATTACTTTTTTGCTTTATATTTTTTTGGTTGATTTTATAGTAGCAATAACAATTCACGTTTCATTTCAATGAAATTTGGATTAAAAAAAAAGGAATTTTTTTCTGGTGTTGTTTTTAGTTAAATTTTTTTTTTTATTTTGTGTTTTTGTGTGTATGATTTTGTTTTATATTTTGACTTTGTTTTATTTTTATTATTGTGTTGTGTTTATACGAGTATTGTTTTGAAAATAAATGTAAAATTATGAAAAATTTCATTTTGTCGAAATGCAATTTTTAACATAAATTAAGGGCCCTTATTCATTGCAGTAAAAGGCATGTAAACTTTTGTTAAATTTAATTATCTATTTAAAAGTTTCTTATATGAAGCGAGTAAATTTAACTCTTAAAATTAGTTGTATTTACGAGATGTTGTGCTGATGTGTGAAATATTATTTGTTTGATGCTCTTAGTAGTTAATTTGGAATTTCTCCTTTTGATTTTAGTCAACGTGAAAAAAAAATCACAGAAAATTTCGTGCATCTGAATGCGTTCACTTAAAACCTATACGTACATTTATGTGTAAATTTATTTTAATACGAGTTTGTAATTTTACTGTAATCTTAAGTGAATACCCTTTTGTATGTGCATAGATAGATAATAAAAAAAAGTGTACAAATAAAGTCATTAATTTTAAAAACACAATATAAAAATTATGTGTATGTAATATAAAAATATATGATCATAATTAAAATTCACACACAAATTGATATGTACTTATAATCCTTATTGTATGTGTAAATACACATATAATATACTAAGCTAGTAATGTACACGTAAGTAAAAAAAAATATTTACATATCGTTATCCTTATTAGATTTTCATTATTTGAATCGAAATGTTCATAACAAAAAATGACTAAATTTGTATCCTATTACCATTATGATTACTACTGTTATTATTATTATTATTATTATTATTATTATATTATCATTATTCAAATGAGAATATCAACTGAATTATTGTTTGTATTCCACATACATACAATTCCCTCCAGATAGTATACATACAGTGTTTGACAAAAGTTAATGTTAGTCAAATTATCGATATTTTTTTCGGAATATTGCATTTATTTTTATGTAAAAATTTCTTATAATTTTAACTTTTTTGGTGTAGATTTAATAATTTATTATAAATCCTTTATTTTAACATTGATCATAAATTTTCGATTTGATTTATACTATAAAAATTATTGCATAGTTTCTATAAAATGAGAAGCACTACGAATTCATATTAGTTCTTTTGTGTACATTGTACTTTATGACTTCTTCTTCTTGTTGTTGTTGTTCAATGGCGCTACAGCTCATATCAAGACTAGATCTTTATGCCTTCATAGAAGCGATTTATAGACTAACAAATATCTTGTACGCTGTTTACAATTATTTTATTGGGAATAATAATCGAAAACCATGAGGATTCTCTCGTAGTAGATTTATCTAAAAATAATTGATAATTCTCAGTTACTTCTTATAACTTTTTATATTTCTATAAACCAACTGCCGATATTCAGCAATGATGATTACAAATAAATAGAAAATATTTAAAATAATACTGTTGGCTATGTTGTACATTAACTTTTGCAAATCACTGTATGTACGTCAAACGTATACGAATATTATTTGAATACAATATTTACATATAGAAATGTAAACTGGTAAATGATAATACAATTTTCTGTATAAATTTATTCTATTTAAATAATTATCATTGTTATCATGCACATACTTAGGTATATGTACTACTCATAACTAAATAAATAATACTATAGTCCGAGTATGTGCAGAGCATATACCTACTCAAAAAAAAATTTCAAAATTCAAATAAAATTTAAAATTTTCGTTTAATTTAAATCAACAGCAATAACAACAATAAATAAATAAAATTTAGATGAACAAATTTTCAATATATACACGTATTGAAAATTTCAGTATATATTTACATACACATAATATGTATGTATATGTACAAAAGTATATAGTCGTTTAATAAACATTGGTTTTACTGACTATTTAGGATAATAACTGTATTATAGATTATGGTAAATAATTTGTTTTTTTTTTTTTAATTTTTTTTTTAAATTTTTCATTCGTTTATATGTTTGTTTAATATCGAATTTCACATGAGTATACTTCATTAAATGCGATATAGGGTGGTGAATTGTGTAGATTGTCGTCACGAGAAATGGTAAAAGTAAAATAAATTCATATAGTGCTATGCCCATATTTTTCAACATACTATAGTTCTAAAAAATTTTCAAATTACTTCATTATTTTATCAGCTAGAAATCAAGAATAACTCAATTAAATTTTCATTTCTAATTATTAAGTCTTTGTATGACCACACGAGATTATGTTTTGTTAATATTGTATATAACACCCTATGATGTGGAATTAAATATCATTTAATATTTATAAATGTAAATGTAGAATAATTATTGTAAAATTGCATATAATAAATATTAATTAGAAAAAAAAAAAATCCATATATCGATTATTTTGAAAACAGAAAATATATACAAAATACATAATAATATTTTCATATATACATATTTTCAACATACATACGTTGATATTTTTGTTTGTAATTGTAATTATGTTTTAATTATAATAAAATTACTTATTTTCAAAAAAAAAAAAAATTTAAATAAAATAAAATAAAACAAATTAATATGATTTTATACATTTCATGTGTGAGCTTTGCGATTATGAACATTCGTGTATGTTTATTTACACATGAAACATTATTAAAAAATTATTATTTTCTAAATGTATTTGTATGCATTTAATATACTGATATTATGACAATAATAAAAAAAAAGGAAAAAAAAAACAAATGAGTATCTGACGTACAAACTTTTTCACCAAGAGCGCGTTTCAAAGCCTTGCGATACCCATTTAGCAATTGTATGGTATGGTTATGCGATTATGCAATGGTTATGCTACTTGACTATTGAAGTTATGTTGACTGTAGCTGGGTTTTAGAACGCATATCGTTACTATCGTAGTTAAAAAGTAGTAGCTGCCAAAACTTTATTATGTACATATATTATGTAATAAATAATAATTCCATCGTTGCTGTCGAAAATAGTAAAGCATGGCTTCTTTTTCAACAAACATGTAGTTAAAAATAAAACATACTAAACCATTGCAGTTTTTGAACGCTTGAAAGTTATGTTGGTATATCATGCTCTTTTTAACTAGGATATTTTCCAACGAATTGTTGCTCTCTGAACAGTATTACGTATTAAGATATGTTCGGGATGCAAAAGAGATCGCAGAAGACCAAGGATACGGTGGCTAGACGATGTAGAAGTTGATTTGAAGAAAATGGCAGCAGATCTTGAAGCAAGCAAAGGCCCACAACGGGCTGTCGTGCTAATGATGACGATTTTTTAACGATAAAATGTTATTATAGTCAACCATGTATAGCAAGGTTTTGGAACGCGCTTCTGGTATTTATTTGTATAGTATTTTGAGTGTATTTTTAAATCGAATCTATTAAATAATACTGCGAAATACACGTAACATATATTTAAAATCTGATTAAATTCGTTTCATACATACGACATTGTGTATATGTTAGCTTGAAAATTTAGTTAGATGAATACGTATGAGTGATTTTTAGTTTTATTTAAAAAAAAATCATATTGTTCTATAGTAATAATTTGAATGTAAATACATATAAGCACTACATAATATTTATAGAGAATTACAAATTAAATCCTAGAATCATTATCAAAAAAAGGATTTATATATTAATGTTTTATAATTTCTGCGAAATGTATTGTTAACTTTTCAAATTTGATTTTCGTTTCTGTATTGTATTGCATTGCATTTTTTTTTTCACGAAAATATTATGTTAATATAGAACGCATCAAATCAAATTTAGATTAGATAAACATTTTAAAAAAAAATTGTAAATTTATACACATATGTATTTTATTATTTTCCCAGATCACCAAAATTACATCAAAATTTTTTTATTTATTTATTTTTTTTTTTTGCAAGAAATGTTTACAAAATACTCAAGTACATACAATCACAGGGATTACATACACATATACGTATGTACGAGTATATATATATTTACATATGAATAGTGTATATATTATTTTATAATGAAGAGCAAACAGATAACAATTAAAAAAAAAAAAAACTAACAAAAAAATATAAAAGGATAATTTTCTAATAAATGAAATACGTCAACTGTTTCATCATATTACTGGAAGCTTATTTTCCATGAAAAAGAAGAGAAAAATTGAAGCACGTATACGTATAGTTACATGGAATGTATGTGTAGTTATACAGTACCAGGAACCTAAATACATTTATATATACTTTCATAAGTAGTAGGAGTAGGTAGTAGTCATACTTTTGTAGAATATACACAGGTATATGTACAAACATACATAATAAATTAGAGATATTATGTACTATATACGATCTGTTATTCGTAGAATAGCTTTTTGCGTTAAATATAGCTAATCCTTGAAAAAAGTTAGTAGTATACTTTCAAAAAAAATATCATAGCAAAGAAAATAAAAAAAAAATTTCATATACTCGTATAACTCGTCCTTTAATCATCAACTAGATAAAGAAAAAAAATACATAATAAAATAAATAGAACTGCTGCTTATATTTTAAGGATGTGTACATAGGATGGATGTACTAATCGTAATACTATAATATAGCAGAAGAACTCATTTCAGTTTTAGTTAAACTTTTCATCATCTTTTACTCCTTCTACAAAAAAAAAATTTTTTTTCAATTTGTTATATATTTTTATATTACATTTTTCTATTATACGAGTATATGTATGTAGAGCTAACGGTTATGGTTATATCTTATTCGTTCTTTATACCCTAAAGGCTGTAAACATTTTTGTTACCGATTTTAATGAAAATTAAACAAAACTTTTACACAATTTTTAAAACTAACAATTTGTCTTCATTTCCTTTTCTCATTTCATTTTTTTTCTCCAATTTTTTTCTCTACATTTTTCTTCCCTTTTATTTTTGCATATTAAAATAAATTGTAGAATATATAAAGAAAGAAAATCAAAAATGAATTTTTTAAAAAATATGAAAAATAAATAAATAATAAAATTTATTTTTAATTTTAATAATGAAATAAGGATAACTATCTTATTTATTTATTTTTACTTTTTTCTTTGCTTTTTGTTTCACAATTACCAATTTTCGACATAAGAAAAAGATATAAATTCGATATCAAATCGAATAACATTGATATGCGAACAATACAGACAATCATAAGATGACATGGATAAATGGTAAAATGAATAAAATGACAAAGAAGGATACGGAAATTGAAACCTATGTTTTATTTTGTAAAGTAAGTATACGTGCAATGTAACGATGTAACTTTAAATGAAATTTTTTGTTCAAATACGATTGTATTTGTGTACACATGTCATATGTATATATTGTTTGAAATTTGAACGATGACAACAGTCAATTAATAGTATCAATCTTTACCTTTTAATTAATTCTAATTGAATAAATGAATGGTTGATGTTACCACACTTTAGCTAAATTTACAAATATACAACATTACATTATATAAACATTCATATTGTAAGTGTACATACATATGTATATAATTGATTCAGTATCAAGTTCCGAAAATTATGTGTATACAAAAGTGAAATTGCTAAGGTAGGAATGTACATAAAAATTGTGTGAATTGTATTGTATATGTATTTGTACGTATGAAGATAATATTTCGATTACAAATTTGTCTTTGGGCTAAATAAATTTTTTGGTTCTATTCAAAACACCATTTATAGAAAGAAGTAGATCACAGTAAACCAAACTGATTTATATGTTTGTACATTGTGTGAATTTTTATTTGAATTTAAAGACCAGTAATGTTTTCTGAACAAAATTAATGACAAGTCTGTTATTGATATATTCTCAAATTATATGATTTTTCTTTGTCTTTTAAGCAAGAACATATCAAAATTTTCCTACCTCTACAGCTTAAATAAATAAATAAATAAATTTTTTGAAAGGAAATCAAATCAAGTTTTGAGTATTTCAGTTTGATTGTAAACTACTGGTCCTTAAAATAATTCAATTTTTGTTCAAATTCCATAAATTTTGTATTTTTAGACTAGATTTTAATTAAAAAAAATTTTTTCTGACAATTTAAATTATAATTACTTATATTTTTCTTGAGGCAGATATGTGTATATTTCTGCAACATTTCAACTTTCCAAAACATAAAAATACACGTATCACACATGACTTCACATATTCAAAATGAATACTTTTGATATTTTCAATTAGGTTCAATTGAATGGCGGATTTTCGGATTAAGCGCCCATAGGTATCACTCGAAGTTTCAAAATGAAAATTCAATAATTAATACACATGGTGTATGATATACTTGTACTATCGTAGATCGTAGCGTATACTACATAGGTCCTACAATATTCAATAATATCTTCTGCTTTAGAATAGTAATAGATTAGAGAGCATAAGTATTCAATGTTGTTAGTTGAGTTTCCGTGTTTTGTCATTTTTTGTGTGTTGTTACGATTTGAAATTCTTCTTCGTATTGGTTTTTCTTGTTTACACAGATCTTATTTCAATCTGAAATCCTTCTTCTCGCACACAAAAAAGGAGAAGAGAAACTATACTATTTGCGTATCTTTTCACTTTTCTTTTCAATAGTTTCTATTCTTATTTTGTTTTGTATATTATGTAGTAGTTTAGAAGCGAGTGGGCGCTCAAGCTATAACCCCATATTTAGTCCTTGAGGTAATTTTTTTTATCACAAATTACACAAATGTATGTAGGTATATTTATATGCACATATATAAATCACATTTATATGATCTTAGACAACAAATTATATATATAAATTCATAAATGTATAAGTATTCAAATTGTTAATTTCAAATTCTAAATACGAGTAATGCTATGTGCTTGTAACAAATATCATCATTATATTTACTATACCTTAGGTTAACCCACCAAATCAAATTTCTTACAAAATTATATGTATAAAACCAAAATATAAATTTATGTAAGTATGTGTTTACTATGTCGGAATTTTGGGTTTTAACTTTTACAAATTACACTCAAGAGACAAAATTTATTTATGGTGAAATTTATATGTTCTTTAAATATACATTTATACATCATAGTCCACACCTGTATTTATATATGTATGATATGTAATCTTAAAAGTTATACTTTTGCATAACGTGAAATACATAAAGAGAATGTAATCAAATATTACTACATAATATATGTATGTATGTACATAGAAACATACATACATACTTGATGGGGACAAAGCATGGAAAAGTCCTTTTTGGACCAATTATATATTTGTCATAGTCAAAAATATTCACATGTATTTCTGTATACATATATTTAAATTGTATAAGGACATTTATAATTAAAATCACTGAAAGAGAAATATTAACTAAATATAGCTACTTACTTTCTCTTTACATATGTGATATTCATTATATCGCTAACTTACATATGTTCTTTATGTGTTCTAATAATTAATAAAATTTAGAATGCACACTGGTACAATGTAAATAACACAGATTAGATAGTATTTTAATTTTCCATTACGAGCAATTCACATACAACAACTCGTATACATATAAGTAATTGGAAATTGATATAAAAATCATTTGTAAATATGTAAATTATTATAATTTACCAATACAAACTGGATATTTTAATTTAACTGAATGATATATTATCGATGTAAATGATTTAATTAGATATAGCCTTGTACATTTATGTAATAAAAGTAGAATAATTAAATATTAATTCAATTTTATAAATATGTATTTATCATTGTTGTCATGTTATTCGTTTATAGATATGAGAAAATAAATTATCATCTGTAATATTTGATGTGTCAATTTCGTTAACTTCATATACTTTATTCTTTTGTATTGCAATATCAACAAGTATCAACAATCATCAAATATCACAAATTAATTAGAATTTCTAATTTCAGTTTATGATCAATCCGTCAAAAATATCGTATTAAATTCGAATATTTGCTACTAGATACACATCAAAATTAAACGTACGAGTAATTATGTATGTATTTTGTATTGGGTTTAATTATATACTATAGCATATACACTAATAAATTCAGCCTTGAACTACGATATTTTCTGCTCTATCCAACATTAATAATAATTTCTACTCATTTATTTGAAAATTTTTTGTTGCTGATTTTTTTTTTGCAAATAAACGAGTATAATATTCAGACATTATTATGCCTTAAGGTTCACTTTTAATTGGTAAATTTTTAATTCATCATATACACATATTTATACGATACCAATATTATTATAGAGGTTATGGTATAGGTACTACGTTTTATGAATCACATAAAAATGTTTCGAAGCAATACGTTCAAACAACAAAAATAGTAAAATGTATAGAACATAAAATGAACATTTTATTGTATACACAGTGAATATTAGATATGCTAAAATAACCTTGAAAGGATATACATTTGAACATTTTTAATTCAAATTTGAATACATATTTATAAATTTCAAATATGTATGTACAAAATTACAAACATTCATACTCATATACTGATACTGGTACGTAAATATAATAATGTAAAATATGTGTATAATGTTAAAATTTTAAAATAGAAAAATGAATTAATTTCAGATAATATAATGCATATAGAGACCAACAGAATGATACATGTACAGCCTAAAGCTCGTCCATTTTCCTGTGAATGCAATATAATGTACATACATATATGTATCTATCTTTCTGTACCAGGTACAAATATAAAAAAAAAAATTGGATAAAAAAACAAAAAGAAAATGAAAAAAATACATAACAAAAATGAACATCTCTACATTTATGATAAGAAAACTGAGAGGAATAAAATTAAATGAAATAATGGATTAGGTGGTAGCATATTAATCACATTTATATGTAGTGTTAATGCATATACATGTGAACATACTAAATCTACATATGTTCATAATATATATGTGCCCATATAAATCAGAAAGTATGTACATAGGTATATACAAATATCGAAACTTTTGATATGTGTTTTTTTATGTAGTGCTATATACAAGGAATAATATATAATAAATACAGTAAATGTACATACATTATATGCCTGCCTCATATGTACACATCTACAATATAATAATGGATAAAATATATTATTTACCCTTTGGCAAGCTTTTAGAATCATTTTTGTAGGCATAAAATTCTCTTTTATGTGTATATTCATTTCATTTATTTAATACACATAACCTAAAGGTAGTTGTTTTCCGTACGAAACATTATAAAGTATATGTACAAAATATACTACATATCCAAACGTGTCTGTATGTATATCTGGTATATTAAATGAGAATGTTTATTATTTACCAATATTACCATTTAAACATCTGCCTATATATGTATCAGAATCAGTATACATAGGTGTACATCTTCATATTATATGTACAATGTACATTATGTACATAAATGCATAATGTAGGTACATGTATCTACATGTTATAATTTTGCTACAACAAACCATACATCATCATTATATAATATGTACCTAAATATATTTGTTATATACAAAATACAAGCTGTTATATGTACAAAGCACAAAATGCACTATAGTAGATAGTAGTAGTGTGTATATTGGATATGAATTTAATTACAAAAAAACAAATTCAATAATGATGAAAATTTGCATTTAAAAGAAACGCATTTGCATTTAAACCGAAATGATAAATAATATTATAAATATACTATACATATAATAGCACTCTAAATAATATATATTACATGTATAATATGTTCTTAAATACATGAATATGTCCTTAGATACATTCGTATATCTAATGCGTATGCTGTATACATTATGCCGATTCTACATTCAATTCATAGTGACTTCAACTTCGACTTTGATTTAATAGATAAATGTATTAGAACCTCTACATTAAATGCAGTGGACTTGATAGCTATTTTTACATATTTGGTGTATAGTATCTTTGATATTAAGCAGGCAGTGAAATCGAAAGTCGAAGTCCAAGTTGATGTCACTGCATTGAATATTGAATGTAGAAGCGGCATTATTCTTGAAGCAAAATATCTCTGAAAATTTTCCCTTTAATTAAGTATATGATACATTAATAATTTACAAACCTCTGTACACTTTAATACATCTATGAGGGCGTGTACATACATAAATGTATATGTGATGTATATAAATTTACCGATTGTCCACTAAATAGAACCTCTAATAAAAACACAATAGTTAATTTCATTGTAAAACAACAAAACTTATAGTATTTCATTTTGATTTAATTCAATGATGATAGAGAATAAATTTTATAACCTCATACAAATACATTTAAAGGTACGTACATACATATGTGTCCACGTGAATATGTTTATTCAAAAACAAAAGGGAAAAAAAATTTGTAATAAAAACTTATAATGGAAATAACTATAGAAAATACACATGTATACCAGTAATGTGTAGATGCTCGTATATATACATACATATCTATACAAATATGCTTTTGGCTATTTATAATCCTCTGCATAAACTAAAAATTGAAAATAAAAAAAATATGTATATCATATGCGTATAATATGATTCGTTTCAATTTAATATTGAATATGTATAGAGGAATAAGCAAAAATTTCCTATTGTTTTGTTTTTTTTTTTTTGTATTCGATATTTTAATCAATTCACAATACATTTCATTTAACATCCTTTCAAAAACGTACAAAAACGACAAAAAAAAATATAAATAAATAAATCTGTGTATGGTTTGACGGAAAATTGTGTGTATACTACACGTATAATTGAAAAAAAAAACTGAATCATAAAAGTCAAAAAAAAAGGATATTCACCAATTACAATCTCACGAACGCAGACAAATGAATAAAAGAATAAAAATCAATTCTAGAATAATCTAGTATTTTTTTAAGCTATAGCGGATATATATTTCCCTACATACTCGTATATAGTAGAGAGAGAGATATATCTACATACTAGCTTATATTGAACATTTTGTGTACATGTAGCACAATTGCTTTTTTTTTTTCTAAATTACAATCAAATTTTTATTTCATGCAATTGTCTCCTGTTTTATTCTATTCTATGAAAAACCAATAGGAACATTTAATAGAATTTTTTTTTGATAAATTTTTTGTTTTTAAATTTTTCGTTTTTTAATTTTTATTTTTCATTATTTTTTTCTTTTTCTTAAAAATAAATATAAAATAAAAAATAGAGACAAACAATTATAGCTGAAAACCACTAAAAAATAATATAAAATCTAAAAGAACAAACAAATATAAATTCTCTTATAAGTCCTTAATTGAACATTCAGATAATATTTGTACAAACAAACATGTGTGATACATACGGTTGTGATACATTTGTAATAGATGCCATGCCAGTCAATAAACAAATAAAAAATAACTTTAAAAAAATATTTTTAAAAATTAATTTATTAAAAAAAATGTATAAAAAAATACCAAACCAAAAAAAAGTTTTATTCTCCACAAAAATTTAATTCTGCTGAAATTTACTTTTTTTCTGGTTTTTTTTTTTTCAAAAATACAGATAAAAAGTGAAGTAAAATTAAAATATGATGACTTTTTAATTCAATCCCGCATTACAACATTTTTACAGGCTTTTAGATTACAGACATATGTACATATAAATGTAAATATAAATTCATGGCATTGATCATATCAAATACATATGTACATACATATGTTATGTGAATTATATGTATATAAGAAGAGTATTGTAATCAATATTTTAAATCTCCTATTCAATTTCTTATGCTTATAAGCACGTAAAGTGAAATGTTAAATTAAAGTAGGTACATATGTATGTACATGTACTTAAATTTGAGTACATTCATCAATACATACGAAAGAGTGAACTCATAGTCGCTTGTATGTTTTGTACTTATTTATATGTATAAACATTTATTTGCCAAAAATCTAAAAGAAACAAATTGCTTCTAAAGCTATACACTTTTAAAGTCATACATATACATATACACGTCGCAATCATAATTCTTAAACACACATAGCTACACATCTAAATTCATATCATATTTTAATGTACATATATACGAATTTTTATATTTATACATTACATATGTATGTGATATTTAAAGTCAAACAAACGTATATTACACATACATATACGTACGTTTACGTACATATGTACATACGTAATGAGTATAAGCGAAAACTAAGAAAAATATAATATCTGTTGTGGAGGAAATACCTGAAGTTTAGAATTGAATATAAAAGTTATATATAAACAACGCATACATACGTAAGTATATGCACGTAAATACATATACATTATATACTTATATACTCATATGTACATATTTTCCTGTAACATATATGCCAATGAAAATCCTTAGTGATGATATATCGAAATATACTTAAAAGTTTGAAAATCCTTTAAGTAATTGAATTACGTGTGCGTTCACGTAACAATATAAATACAGATAACAGTTGTATACACTTATAAACATATGTATGTATTTGTATATGTATCCGATTATACCTATATAATGTGTGTATTTCCACAAATATTCTTTACATTATATATATATACATATATTTATATCCTGAAATTTGAAATCAATTTTTGGATAAAAGGAAAATCTTTTCATTTTACAACATAAATGGTAATATGAAATACCACTATTACATTTACATTTTTTGTTTTTATGTTTTTTGGTTGTTGATATTTTACATTATTTCTGTTTCTTTTTTTCAATTTTTTTATTTTATCCTTTCTCACTTTTGTCAAATTGATGGTGTTAATTTGATTTGTGTATAATTACAAAATGTTATGAATAATGAAAAGTAATTTACATACGAATGTTTCTACATCATGTATTTATATGTATGAAAATGTATGAATAATTACAACATAATACAACATAATTATATATTCTTTAATGAATATACACGCATAGTATACTTGAATGCTTTGAAATCAAATTATATTTAATGATAATTAATGATGTCAGATACTTATAAAAAGATACCTAGTAATTAATTATGAAGTAATATCAAATCAATTCAACTGTATACGTTATCATATAATGTTATCATATTTGCTATGTATAGTGGAAATTTTTTAAAAAGTATTTGTTTTTCCGCAAAACAAAAAAAAATTAATCTTAAATCAAATTGAAATATGCACTTGTAGTACTCTTGTATGTATAGTACGTCTAGACTTTGTTTCTATATTATGTATAGTTACATGAATTTTTAATGACACAAAACAATATTTTCTTCTTCTGAAAGTAAAAGTTTTTCATTTTTTAAATGAGTTCTGATATAATATTTTTTTGTTATTTTCATTTTAAATATTTTCAAATTTTTTTTTTCTTTTTTTTTAAATTGAATTCTCAAAATTCAATTTTACTTTACTATTTCTTTCTAAAAATTAAGAACTAACCATATATGAAAATAATTTTATTTACATCATATTACATTTATGTAGTATGTATGTTCTGTTCGTGTATATTTTACTTTCATATGTGTACAAAAATATGTACTTGTACATACACACATATGCACTACAACATTATGTGCACAGATTAGATGATACGTTATTATGTATAGTAGATAGTATAGAACAATTTTAAGTAATCTCATATTGAACATAGAATTTTTCTTGAATCAAATTACAATTTTATGCTCGATGAAACAAAAATCTAGTCTATATATATATTCATTCAATCATTGAATTTAATAAGAAATTTGCAATTTAACGATACGATTATACGATTTCTTATACGATACAAAATACAATACAAAATATACACATACATGATACACATACATATTTTTAATATTACATATACATACATGCATTTGTTCACATATAATACTCGTATATATATATATACGGATAACATTTAAAAATGGAATGAATATCCTTAAAAAATATTCAAGATAATCATGAAAAGAAATTAACAAACAAACAAAAAAAGAAATAAGGTTATTATATTATATTCAAATTTTAATCACATACTACTTATATGTTAATTTCTAAATTGAAAATTTAAAATGGATTTTCTGAAACGATTTTTGTATAATGCCATTTTGTCACAGAGTAAATAGAAATTGTATTTTTTTTTCTTTTTTTTTGTGAAATGCTAAACTTACTATATATTCTGAACACAATAACGTATGTGTATGCATTATACTACATATTATACTATTCTTGACTTTATGATGATGCGTCAGTATAAATACAGTTCATTAGAGGATATTGGCAAAGATATAAAATGGAAGGTAAGAATATGAATTCCGCTGATTAGAGAAATCACATATTACAATTTTCAAAAAATGACAACGAAAAAATTGATATTGCAAATTGAATTAAATTTTTCATTAAGAAAATATAAACTATACAAAGATATAGATTGTTAACTAATTAAAAACAAAACAAAAACGATGCAATAATTGATGAAAAGATAATTTTGCTCTGAATATAACAGATTCTACTAAAGATATTTTATATTATTATTTGACTGTATTTGAGGATATTAAGGTATTAAGGATAATGATACGATTGATGATCGTACAAATTTTATACAACAAATATGTAAATATAAAATGAAAATTTAATTTATTAAAGAATTATATTTTGTGTTTATTTTCATAAAATGTTTTCTTTTTTTTTTTAACTGAGACTTAGTTTTTAACAACTTTTCATGTTTTTTTGAAATTTGAAGAAAAATACACAACAAATAATAATATAAAATTTTATTTCATTGTGATAAAATTTAATCAAAAATGAATCCTGAAAAAAAAAAACACATTTTCTTTTTTTTCACACATCTGAAACAAATAATCTCCAAAAAAAAGTAAAATATAAATAAAAAAAAAAATATGAAAACAAACAAAAAACATAATGTATTATGACATTATAATATAAGGTATTGAGGATAAATAAATAAAAATAAAAATACAACAATAACAACAATAACAAAAACATTTACCTAGAAAACAAAAAAAAAATATATATGTATAATCATGAACTTTTGTATCCTTTTATTGAAAAACTGAAAGAAAGAACAATGGATCCTATCATAATACAACCTTCAACCTTCAACTTTATGAATACACTTATAAGAATGTACTTTACATAGGTATAATATATACATATATGCATGCGATTGTCTGTAATTGTACATATATGTTTATGTGATATATGTACATAAAAATGTAAATAAAAATGAATAAAGAACGCTATAAAAAGGAGTAGGAACTCGGAATATCTATTTGATTTTTTATTTGATTTTATATTACAGTGTCTTAGCATCACATATGTACATGCATACATTTATGTACATTCACATGAGAGTATGAGTAGATTTATAATGGTTTTTCTTTTGTTTTTATCCACCTACATATTACATATATTATTTACATTTTATATAGAGATATGTGAGTATATTATTCGTGCAAAAATTCGCATATATCGCGAAATTTTTTTTATTATTTTGTGCTTACAAACTATAAAATTGATTCAGTCAGTACTCTTATATCTTCTATCTTGTATTCATAAAACGAATATACATATTATATGGTATAGTATCTGTACCAATTATTAAGGATTTCATACAATAAATTTATATACATTTTCCTTTATTTTATATGTTTACATTTTTATACTACATTTATACATTTTGTGTAAACATAATGCAACTACAAATTTAATATGTGTATGTACATAGACTATATATTATACACGGGAGTTACTTTTGTATTATTCATATGAGATACATATCCTTTTTTTTTATTCCTTTTGTTCTTATATTTCAATTCTACTGTTTCATATATGTATTTGGTTACTTGTTTTTTTTTTTGTTTTGCACTCTATTGCTTTTATATTATTTTTTATAATTTTCATTTTTTTCTTCAATTTTATATGTTTTTCATTCTTTTCATTCTTTCAAAAGATAAACACAATATTATCATCCCATGAGACACAATGAAAATTTATTGGCAAAAAAAAGTATATTATATTATTATATATGCACACATGTATGTATGTATAAAAGTTGTATATGTATAGGAGACATACAAAGAAAAATATAGGCAAATCAAACATATATGTACATAAATATGTATGATGTTCGCGTACACCTTTCTCTCATAATGATATATATATATATATATTGAATGTATGCATATCTAAATGTATATATAGTCACCCATTTTCAATGTATGTACATAATATTTATTTATATGTACATATATAATAAAATAATAATATGTATGTAGGTAATATATATGCATGAATAACATAATAATTCATGTATGCTTTCTAGTTGAACATATAAAATTATTGTACAACATGAAAATATCCCATTAAATATTTATAATATACTTTTGTCAGACAAAATATACTCGTACATATGTATTCATACATAATATATGTATATACAAGTATTATATGTACATAAATGTATGTATTCATAAACTAAATATACATATGTACATATGAAGTCGAATATTTTTCGCGATTTTTTAATGCTCTATCTATAGATACATACTTGTTTGTATATACCATATCATATCATATTCAATATGTTTTATGTATTTGAAAGTTCATGTTCATATAAATACTACAACATAATAATAATAATAATAATGATGATGACGATTTTGGTTATACATACATATATTATTTATTATCCTTACTACATGTTGTATATGGCACTTTGTATATTATGTTCTGAATTTATATTTACTCAATCATTATTTAGAAGTCAACAATTCAGTACATACATAAGTACATAAATAACATGATTACATATACACATTTAATTTCATTATTTATGTATACATAACATATAAATCTACATACAATTTATAACAAACGCTGTAAATAATATACTCATGCACAATAATGTACATATGTACGTATATTCACATGAATAGAAATTTGAAAATTTTTCTAATCAAAATAATTATGAAATTTCAAAGTGATTGACATGTATAGCAATTAGTTTTGTACATGTGAATTTGATACGAGTAGATATATCTATAACAATATGTAATACGATAGATAGACTGTATGAAATCAATGATCATTTATTTACCGTCTGTATAGCCTCAAATTAAGTTAAAATGATTATTGCATCCTCATTCGAACTTCATAAAAAGGGGTTTGAAAGAAGTTCGAATTATGTTATACGAACTTCATTCAATGACGAATGAATATAGTGAATTTGAAATTTACAGTGGTAAAATTGACAATTAAAATTAAAAATATATGACAGCAAAAATGATCATTGAAACCTTGTTGCATGTTAGGGAGGTGATATTGAACTATCATTCGCGCAAGTGAAGACTGAAAGAATGATTATTGATTTGCTGCCATCTGTCTGCTATATAACACAAAATTATTCAATATAATTGTATCATCGTATGTTACATATGGTGTATAACAAATAATTTCTGTATACTAATTGGAAATATAAAATCCTTATTTATTTACTTCATTTATTATTATAAGGATTTTTTAACTTTTTTTTTTTGTATTTTGTCATTTGTTTTTTTTTTCTGCATTACTTACTCATACCATGTTTGTACTTACAAATGTATAGTAATATTGATTATGATATACAAGAATCGATGTACAATAATGTACTAGACTAGTAAAATGAAAACTAAAAAATTGTTTTTATTAATTTCATGATAATTAGTCTTCACTTAGCTCTTTCTTACTTACTTGACTGGTATACTGTTGCAGTTGAATAATTGACATTTCGTTCCTTTAATGGGGCACATAATGTTGTTATTATTAATTACAATTTCATTTTTATGTTGGCATACTTTGCAGAAAATGACAATAATAAAAAATCTAAAAATGAAAAACAGCAAAAATAAATTTTTTTTATTGTTATATAATGATGACAATTAATATGTCATAATGTGCTTATCAGAAATTTTACCTTTTCCATCATTCAATGCACTCATTTATATACTTACATTATAATGTATTTGTGCATATATATTGTATAACATCGTTTATATGTGCGAATGTGTAATAATTTTTTATTGAATTTTCTGCAACAGATAAGTAGCTAATAAGTGTCAATAATAATATAAAAAAATAATAATTACGTCATGTATATTGTGTTAATTTCTAGCTGATACCACAAAGTAGTGTACATACGAGTAGATAATTTGATCGGTTGGATAGAAAGAATAATTATATTAAAAATGTTTTTCAAGAATTTTTCATAACATATTGAACAAAAAACAAAACAATTTCATATTGAATGATGCAGAATAATTATTAATGTAAGGAAGTAAAGTGAACAATTTTAAGTTCATTAAACTACTATGACATGTGTTTACTTTATTAAAAAGTTAAAAATTTCACATATTAATATTTTTTAGACTAAAAAATTAGATATAAAAATTTAAAGGACTAAAATAATTAATTGAATGAACTTTTGAATAAAAATGATTCTCTAATATTTAGATTCAATCATTTTAATTTCTGTAATCCTATAATATCTATCGTTACAAATTTCTTAAAATTTCTGTTTTACTTAGATTTCACTTTGATTTTCATTATTGTTTCTTTCTACCTTTTTTGCATAAAATTTCAAAATAATATGTATATATTTACCTATCACATAACTACATTCCTTGTACATCTATTTCACTCTTTAATTTGTACAAATAAATTTAAGTATAAGAAGTAATTGAATTAAACTTAATCAAATAATTCATTTGGATTTACATATTATATATTATGTTTATTTTTATTTACTTTAAAGGCACAAAATTCTTACACAAGAGTATATATTTATGTATATGTACATTATAGACTGTACAATGAAAATAAATTTCTATTCCTTTTGTACTTATTTTTTTTTTTTTTTGTTCAACATTATTATGTATGTATTTGTGAGTAAGTATATAATTCTGTTAAGCAGTTTGAAAATTTCAATGTTAACTTAAATTCGATATCGTATTTATCCTTACTCATATTGGTAAATTCCAAATTAAATGACATTCTTATATATATGTATATATTTACATATGCGTATGCATGTATATCTATATTTAAGTATATAAATATGTCTACATGTGTATGTACATATATGTAAATGCTATACACATGACGTTATGTAAATGTATAGATTACCTTTATATATACATATACTAGTTTATATGGACTGTTAATCTGTTTAGATACTTTAATTAATTTATATACAAATATATATAATGTATGTATGTATATAATATGTACACATATTATTTATATTTACGTTTATACTTAACAACATCAAAATCATTTTATATGTTACAACTGACGTGTAATGTAATCACAATTTGTTAACATTTACCAATGTGTTAACACACGAATAAACTTAAATGCATTTATACAGTTATTCGATGCTCCAATGCAAGTTAATCATATAAAATTTAAATATATTACATATGCATATGTGTATATGATTATGTATAGATCTGAATACATAAATTGATTCATAGCACATATAAATATATAAAATATATACATACCATATATCCTAATGCATACATTATACATAGTAAAATACATAACAGCAACTAGTGGTATGTACAAATAACTAACCATCATCATCATCATCATCATCATCAACTCAATTGCCATATTATATATAGAGTAGACTCTTTAAAATTTATCCATACATGTATCCATCACTTCATATTTATGCTTATACATTGTATATAAATACATTACATGTATACATATTAATGTGTCAAGGCATGTAATATACCCAGCGGGATCTATTATAAACAATTCTAGACATAAACTCTTCATCGTACTTATATGTACATATAACGTTCATCATCAAATAAATCCACACACACACACACACACACACTAAACAACACTTATGTATGGGTCAATATTTTAATTACCTTTTTGTTATCTGTTTTGAGTTACTTAAAACTTTAGAAAAAAAAAAAAAACATTTAAAAAAGGAAAAAAAAAAAACATTCTATTTATAAAATCGAGCCCTTCTTTGATTCACAACTTTAAATAAATCCTTCAGTTTCTCGGTCTATTCAATTTTATTAATGTTCTTGTATATATACGTTATAGTAATTGTAGTAGTATCAAATTATAAAATATAAAGCAGTGATAGTCATATAATACATGACAATATATCACAAACACAAACATTTTCTTTTACCATATTATATTTATATGTACATAAAAACATTTTTTTTTTCAATTTTTTATATAGAATGCATCTCTATTCATAGCAGTAAACAGTTTTTTTAATGTAATCACATATACGGTTAGAAAGGATACTCTTAGTATTCAATATAATGTAGTTTTATTAATAATAGAATAGACAAATGCATTTACTTTATTACTCTACACATACACACATCACATACATTATGCAAATTCAAATAACTTGGTCGAAATGCTTTTAGAGTTATTTCACATTTATTTATTTATTTATTTATTATTTGAAAAAAAAAATGTATTTTATAAAAATGGCTTTTATGCATTTCAAAAACAGTAAAACTGGAAAATTACTTTAACACTATTAATGATCATTATAAATACTCGTTTGTTTGTACATATGTAAGCTAGTCTATAATCGCACACATTGAATGGCATACAATCATAAAAACATCATTCAAAGATAAATTTTATAAATATATAAAAATACAAAAAATTACATTCATCTCCTACATTATACAAGAGAATTTAATAAGAAATTTTTATTCTTGAAAAATTTATAAACGAATTTAATATTTTCACATGCATAAACATAATTATAACATACATTGTTTATTAATTCAAATCCAATTTATATTTATTCAGTTATTGTTTTACTAAACTTTTTCGCTTGAATGTAAAATTATATTTTTAAATTTGTATACTGTACATACACCATAACCATAAATGTTGGTAAATGCATAAATTTTTGATAAGGTCTACTACAAACGATTACGAATATTGTTATCGTCGTTTCTATTCAAAATAATAATATCGTCTTGACTTTCAAAAAAATGTTAATTTTCATATCCAATATGCTACTGCCGAAAAATATACAAAAATCAAAAAAAAAAACAAAAAAAAATAAATAATCACCCCTAAGCGAAATCGACCATGAAACAAATGAAAATAAAAATGAAAACTTTATTTTTTAATTTTCACATTTCATTTTCTACGGAAAAAAAAAATCAAACATACACACATACATAATATAAACGGATGTTGTACAAAATTGTAACAGTCAAAAAAATGGAAAAAAAATTTCAAAGTAAAATTATTGATTCTGATAATGTTTGGAAATGTCCTTATCCCTTCTTATGGAGCATTTTGTTGGTGTTTTTTAGATGGAAAAAATACGGAACAATTTTTCAGAAATTCTAAAACTTATTGTATATTATATGTAATATACAAGTGTATTTCATGTACAAAATCCTATTATCTAGTATCCTAGTATGTAGTATAATATCTGGAAAATTCGAACATTTTCGTTCGCAGAATTTTTGAATGGTATATTTACGCTGTTATATGTACGATGGTCTACGTTTTCTTTTTTTATTTGCGGTATTTAAATACGGTCTTCAGTTTCACTTATACCATCTTATATACATAATCACATATGCACATATATTTACCTACATATATAAATTTAAATTGAAATGTTACAATACATCTGTGAATCAGTAAAAAAAATACTAATGTTCTTGTATGTTTGTACGAGTATAACAAAACAAAAGACACGATTACTTACAGATTTTCTTTTTACATAAATTCTACATTATATGTTATTTCATGTACGATCTACCATTATACATATGTGTTCGTATGTATATGCATATGTATGTACGTCAATTTATAATTTAAAAAAATGAAAAGAAAATAGGAAAAGAAAAACGAAAAAAAAAAAACAACACAACACAAAATTGAAAACGCTTCAAGGATGATTACTGTGTGTATATATACTCGTATTTACAGTGTCTGACAAAAACAAAATGAATACAACAAATAGAAGAATTTTTCTTTTATTTTCTTGGTAAAACTGAAACAAAACAAAAATTTAAATGAAAAAAATAAAAACAAAATAACATCCAAAACACAAAGAAATGCAATTTTATGTAAACCAGGAATTACAGAATATACTATACAGAAAATGTTTCTTTGTTATCTCACCCTAATCAGGTGTTTCCCTTTTGACTGACAATTTAATAAAAGCCATACACGCCACTACTACCCTACTATTATACTTTTACTACTGCTGCTGCTGCTCTGCTACTGCTACTACTATTTGCTTTCGTTTCATTTTTATTTGATTGTAATTCTTCCGACAAAGTGATTTTTTGATATGCCAGTTTTGATGTTATGTACGATTTGTACTTTAAATCTTTGGATACCGAAAATTTTGTACGAATATTGTACAGGTTAAAATGTTAATACAAAGAATTTAATATTATATTTTTCTCAAATCAGAGAAAAATTGATATGTCTGATTGTTTGTTAGTATTTGTATGTAAATCATATGCAGACATACGAATTGAATTGCGAATTGATTATTGATACCTGATAGCTGATATGTAGGTATATGTACATACACAAGTATCAGTATATTTATATATGTATGTATACTTGAAAGTTAAATTTCATGAAATGTATCAAAAGAAAAAAGGAGTACATACATATATGTGTATACTTTTCATATGAAAAATATTATTAATCATATTGAATGTACACAAAATTGCAATATTTTCTAATATGTACTCGGACAAATCATTCTGAAAATTAAAAAATAAAAAAAAAAAAAAAAACTTGAAAAAATATTCGAAATTTTAATAACAGAGAAATTCAAAAAATTTGATCTGACATGTTATGTTTGGTTATAAATGATTTTCAATTTTAGCATTTTTAGCTTAAGGATAGTATTTTGTTTTGTCGACATTAAATATCAATCGGAACCACATAGTCGTACATACTATCCATATTTAAAATTAATTTTGTATTTTATACCCTATCTACTTCTACACAATTTAACAACGACAAACAAGAATACAAACAAGAGAAAATATTTAAAATAAAGATAAATTTTAAAATTTTCCCGTATTTAATAAACAAATCATTCGGTGGTTATATGGATGGTTGTGTGTTGTAGTATATGCAGGAAGGAAAATTTAAATACGTTAGTATTTTCAATTTGAAATTCTGTTATGTTAATATCAAAAACTCGACAAAAGTAATAGAAAAGAAAATTAAACAAAAAATCAAAATCAAATGAACAGACAAAATGTAGATTAGAAATTTTATTTTTATGTACAAAACAGTTAAAAAATGTCCTGTGTATTGTATTAAGTAAAATTTGCATTTTTCTTTTGATCTTTTGGCTAAAAAAAAAAAAAAAAAGAATTTCGAATACAGGATAAAATTCTATTAAATTTGAATATCCAGATTTCTAAATTTATTCAAGACTTTTGTATGTTCTTTTCTGTGTGCATTTTTTATTGACTGCTTTCGATGAATGAATTCAGGATTTTTCATTTATTAAATTTAAAATGGAAGAAAAGGGAATCATGTAATTTTTTTTTCCAAGATGATCTATCAAATTATAATCCTATCTAGGAATAGAAATTTAGAATGCGTTTAGAATGAGAGATGCCAGCAGCTGCATGAAAAATTACTCATGGCATAAATTTCCTAAGGATCCACCACAAGATTCATCTTTGCAGAAGCAAAAGTAGAAGAAATTTTAAAATATCATCTTTGAACATCTTCTAGGGAAAAGAATGAAAGAGAGAATGTATTACGTATTACACAACAGAAATATATGTAAATATATGTTGAAAAAATTTTCAATCACTCAGCATTTTGCAGAAGAACGTATGCAAACCATGAGAACGCATTCTTATTCATGCACTTTTATATTGCCTTACTAAATATGTGTGTATCAGAAACGTAGTAAACTGTCAATTTAAATGTACATACATAGAACAGACATATTGTACATTATATGGAAGCTATTTAAAAAGTACAGTAGGTACACATTTATCGAAATCAAAAATAAGTACATAAAAAAAATTGAATAAAAAGAATTTGTTTCACACAGATGGAATATATGATTACGACAAGAAAAAGAATATGATATTACATATTTACATTTATTTAATTTTATTTTTATTTTTTATTTATCAAATCTCTTTATAAAAAAAAATTGCATATTCCTTTCAAAAAATCAGAACATTAACGATTTTAAATTAAAAATTATATACATATTTCTCATTTTAGCTTTTAGGATTATTTTTCACATTTCGGTTTTTTCTCTTTTATTATTTAGCTTCGTTTATATACCTACATGTACAATTCGTGTATTACATTACGTTATATAGCGTCAATACATTTATTCTGTTAACTTTGTAAGAAGGATATGAATTGCTGGAAAAAATGAAATGAAATGAATATTCTTTTTCAAAGATTTTGCAAATTAACTTTTTATTTTTTAATATTTTTTTTTCCAAAAAAAAAAAAAAAAAAAAAAAAAAAATGTTATCCAGTAAAGAATTTTTTGCTTTTAATTCGACATAGATATAACACACTATTCTATGTATTTACATCATTTTACAGAAAAAAAAAAAAAAAACAAGAAAAGAAAAAGAAAATTAAAAAAGGCTAAATCTAAAAGATATATGGTATGTATTTGTATTCTTTTTTTTTTTCAAATTCAGGACATGAAGAATAAAAAAGGAATGACTAGAAATATAAAATCCTTTTTCTGTGAAAGATTTCATTTATAAATGTGTTTTTTTTTTTTTGGTTGTGTTTTTGTCAGAAAAATATTAAGCCAAAATGCACTGAAAGTTGTAAATGTTTTTTTTCTGAAAAGGATTTTTCAAATACTTTTTCAAAACTTTTCGACATTTATACATTAATGCACATATTATACGATAATAATAATTGTTACATTGCAGTTTGTGTAGGGTAGATGGGACTTTCGACACTTAATTTTTGTGATATGATATTTTGAAATTTTTCATTTAAACGAGATTGACGAATATCATTTCTGTATAATGGGAACATAAATTATTTTCTAGTTTAAGCAAAATACATAATAATAAATAAATTTTAATACAAAATACCAGCTTCACCATGTTCACTCCAAGAGAAAGGATGTTTGATATGGTTCATTTTTGCAAATTGTTACGCAAATTTTCTTGTTATATGACAAGTTAGACCATACTGTAATTCAGAACATCTTTTTATATACTTTTCTAGTTCAATTTCTTGTTCTTTTGTAAAAATTTGATTTGAACTGTATTTAGATGTAAACTTAAACTCGCGTTGTTTTTTCATTCTGGTTAAAATTGTTGTTCGTTTCAAGTTGTATTTTGTGGCAGCAGATGATGGTGTTTCTTTTCCAGCTCTGACATCGTTCATAGCGTTTGCCATCGATTCCTCGGATATTTTATTCCGATTAGTTTTCGGAATATATATTCTCGGCATTTTGGCTATAGAAAAAGTAAAACTGTACATAATTGTATTTGAAATTGAAAAATCGGGGTAGTTTCGACATGTGTCTAATGTACCCTGTACACACGTGTTAAATGTACCCCACAATCTCTCTACATCTTATTTTTAAATTTTTTCATAAATATTGTTACAAGTTCACTTTTTATAAATTTATACAAAAAATAGACACGTTTTCAATAACAAACAACAAAAGAAACGAAACAAAACATCAAAAATTTAATTTGTAAATGAATAGAACTTACCTATAAAAAATACAACACTTAGTACACTAAACACAATTTAAGATCTAATCACTTTCACAGCTGACGGAGAACTAAAGAAAAACTAAAATGAATTCCTATTAAGAGTGTTACCAATTTAGAATTATTATGAGACTTATAATTTGAAGTTTTAATCGTTATTTTGAAAGTGTCGAATCTACCCACGTGTCGAAAGTCCCCCTCCCCTATCTACCCTATATACGAGTATGTATGTTTCTGATGAATATTGCGAATAAATATACATTTACATAAATATTTACGTGCATATAAGTACATTATATATACATAGTATGTAATATGATATGATACACACAGACATTATGTATATATGTATCTCTGTTTTTTAATACCTAAATGATTATGTTCAATATATTTATCTGTAAACTTTAATAAAAGCAATAATAAGTAGGTATTATTTTTATCATTTCATATCTGTGGGTGGGTACATATACTTCTGATATCTAACATATAAGTATATTATTCTGTATATTTTCAGATCATTAGTTCATTTTAAATATACTGCACACACATTCAAAATAATATAGGTATATAATTCTTTTTTGTATCAATTGAAAAAAAAAAATATCAAAAAATATTTATTATCTGCGTATATTTGAAATAAGTATTTTTTATATGATTTTAATTGGTGTAATCGTTATTCAATTATCGATTAAAAATTCGAATAAAATTCAAAAGGGATTCAAATTCAAAAATATGAAAATAATATTGAATAATATATGAATTCAAACATGATGAGAAATTATCATTATGTATTATTATTATTATTATCTGTATACTGATAAAATATCAATTGATGCATTTTATCAGTGAATAATTATTGTAAGTATATAGAATTAAGATTTCAATTTATATTTTATTTTATTTATTTATGTATTATTTATTTATTTTTTTTTTTTTTTTGGTTTTTGGTTTTAACAGATATTTTACATATATCTACACATGAATGAAATATAAATATACACAAGAATATGTGTCATGTATAAAATATTTATCATATAAATAATATTATAAAAGCTCATGTAAATCTTTTCAAAATACAAAAATACGCATATTATAAAATTTCAAAGAGAGCAAAAAAATAAAATAGAATATAATAAATAAACATATTTGTTATGTGTGTACTGTACATATATCACAGATAACATATATCACAGGCAAATATTATACATATAAGTATATAATGTGTAATAATATCATTCTAAAAAGATATTATTATGTAATATAATTCAGGTGGATATTATAAATACAGAAAAAAAAAAATTTCTGCTTTTACTTTCTTACTGACGTTGATTTCTTTTTTGATTTTGATTTTTACTTTTTTGTGTTTGGATTTTCATGATTTTATTATTTATTTCTTTTGATATAATGTATGTACATATGTATGTATATGTACATTTATTAGGAAAGAAAAAGAAAAAAATGTATTTATACGAAATGTCTAAATATAAAATATAATAATCTATGTACACACGTACTTAAACATTATATTATCTGCATATGTGTACCTTTATGTATTCGAACATTTGTAAATACTTACGTATACATATAATGAAATATACGTATATATATATATAATTTAAATAAAATAGGTATATAAAATAATGAACAACCACCCATATTATTATACACATAGAAAAAATTTTATGTACTAGAATTCTAGAATTCTAGGATTATACATATCTATATGTAGTACGTATATTTTTCTGTGGGTATAAGATTATTTTATATTTTATATGATTTGTTTTCATTTTACTTTACTTTATTTTTTCTTCTATTATCTTATTTATGCTTATATATTTTTATTTATTTTATTTTATTTCCTTATTCTTTTACTTTTTACTTAGCTATGTAATTCAGTTCGTTTTGTTTATCTATAATACAGTTTCTTGTTTGTCGTTATGTTATGTTGTTAGTATATCGTTTGTCATAATACGATATGTGTTTTTGTACAAATGTGTACTATAAGTGCATTTTTGTGAAAAAGAAAAGCAGAACGAAAAAAAAAGAATAATACTCGTAATAAAATGAAATTTAATATATTTTACACCCTATTTTATGTGTGTACTTTAATGTATTTCATATATAAAATGTTCTTAGGTGTATACTTACTGTTCCGTATATATACATATATATACAGTACACTTTCAAAATACATGTATACTCGTATATACTGCGTAGATCAAAAACTAAGTTTTAAGAATTAATAATACTCAAAAAAAATAAAAAATTGAAATACATAGCAAATAAAAATGGATAAGGTGGAGATTATGATGATGACGTACATATGTATGTGTTAATCAAATCAAATGTTTTTATATGCATATTTTCTACATCGCACTTATTATAGTATGTCTGCTATATCTATATAGTACCTAAAGTATATATCATACTTATGTACAGAGGTGTATATAATGAAAAGTACTCAAAACAAAGATTTAGTCTGTATGTATTATTTTAACTTAAATGAAAAGTAAGTTTTACTTTTTATGTAAACATTCATTTATATAAAATGTACATGAGAAATACATAAATGCAAATGCGTATGTATGTATGTATGTATAAAACAAATTGAAGTATATAAAAATTTAGAATTTTATAAGAGGATAGATATACAGGGACTGGACCATAAATGAAATGTAGTACAAGATACGAACAAATATGTAAGTATGTATAAGTTACATGTACTTAGAAAAGAAGATTATTATATACATATATGTATACAGATACGTATTATAAATCATAAATAGATATGAAAATATATTACATAATATATATATGTACATATGGAACTATATAACATAATCTCTAATACATATATACATTTATGTGGATGAAGCAAATTCATTCATTTTTCATCCTTCAGATTTTACTAAATATTTTTTTTTTCTCTGTTATGCATATACATAGTACTTTATAGCCACATAAATAAACGTGTAAATGCATGTGTATACACATATACTTGTACAATTATTTTTGTTTACTTTTTCTATTATTCTATTATATTTTATATGTTTGTACATACATACAGATGTGTGTACATAATACGCATATAATGTTAATAGTGTACATAAGTAAACATATACATATGTAAGTAATTACATATATATTATGTACATAATGTATATAAAAATTAATCCTAATGTTAAATTATTTTATAATGTTAAATAATATACGTACACATATACAAAAATATTATGAATAAAAGTGATACAATATAATAGTTATTTGTATCTAAAGTAATACAAATCTTTTGAAAAGTTTTTTTTTTTTCTTTTTGTAAAGAGAACCATAGAACTTAATCCAGTATTAAAATCGTCTATATACGTATTAAAATATTTTTGTCTATAAGGTTTTGTGTATAAACAAATCTATACTATATGAAAGTAATTATATGTGTGGGTGTGTACAATCATAATATATGTTTGCAATCTGTACGAGAAAAAATATGTACATATGTACATTAGATACGAATTAATGATTCTTTACATAACACATACTTATACAATATTAAATATAAATGGTTACCTAGACGCAAAAAAAAAAATAATAATAAACAAAAACCAAAATCAAAATAAAACTAAAATAATAAAATACACATCATTTTTTTTTATCTATTTATTTTATTTTTTTACATACTAGGTTATATACGAATAAATATATACATACTTACATTACATACGCATATTTAACATACAAATAATATTATAATATCGTTTCGACAAAACATATTTTTACTTTACCAGAAACTTCATAAAAGATCACAAAAGGATAATCGTATAATGTACAAAAATATAAAAGATACACATACATTTACATTCATATTAGCATATGGTATACACACTCCTCAATACTTAAGCATAAATACATACAAAAAAAAAAGTAAATCAAAATTGTGGTAAAATGTTGTGCGGTTAAAAGAAGAAATATTCATCTCTATGTGCATTGGAGTTTATGTCCATATACATAAAAATTTAGAATACTATAATCTTTTCAAATAAACAATGATGTACCTATAAATGTATAACCAACCTCCTCCCTTCAATCTTTTGAAAACTAAATAAAATTATTTTCACTACTCCTATAAATATGTACTATAAATATGAAGAATAAATCTGTTTGAAAAATTGTTCATATTTTTGTCCTGAATTTCTATCAAAAAATATCGGATAGAAAATAAAATTAAAAATTTTTCATCTTAAATTAACTTTTCTAATAATATTTTTCTCTATAATTTTGAAGTTGGTTGAGAAATTAAAAAAAAACACACACACACGCACACAAATATACACACAAAAAATTTCTCTCTTAATTACTAACACTTTTTATATCACTAATAAACTCTTGTTAAATGATGATGAAGATAAACACTAAGAAGTTGAGAAAAAGCAAAAAAAAAAACAAAAAAAAAATGAAGAAAGAAAAACAAAGTTTAAAGTAAACCCAAAATTTACTCTCTTACCCCATGTTTGTTTTTTCTCTCCTTCTATTATTACAAAATTAATAAATTTTTTTTTTTGTTTCAAAATTACAGTATGCTTTATGCTATGAATGCCGCTATACTCTATGTTATGTATACACGATTACAGTGAAAAATTTTTAAGAGTTTCTAAATTACAGCGATTAATTTAATCATTATAAAGTAACAAAAAAAAAAATAAAAAAAAAATGAAAAAAAATATCATCCACCAACCTAAGTGACCTTCTTATAAAATTAACATACATACCAATCCATATAAGTATACTATACATACACAGTCATACATTTTTATATTTTGCCTCATTATTCTAAATTTAGATGAATCGCCAAAAACTGAAGGAAGAAAATAAAACTTTTTTTTACATTTTTCTTTTCTCTTTTTTTCTTTGTTTTTAAAATTTTAAATTATTCTCATACTTTTTTTTTTGGCAAATATGACACAAAAAGCTCGTACGATTTCATGCACATATAGAAACCATTTTTATATGTGTATGTAAAACAAGAAAAATGAATGAATAAAAAATACTATATATGTATCTGTGAAGGAAATATACAAAAACAAAACCACAATAACAAAAACGAAAAAAAAAATGTGGAAGGAAAAAGAACAAAGAGAATAAATTAAAAGAAATAAAAATCTAAGAAAAATAAAATTCATATATTTTTTTCTTTGTTCCGGAACGGAAATTATTCCCTTCAGATTTTTCTTCTTTTTCTTTTCGCACATAATATGTATATCATACTATAGGTGAAAATTTATTTAATTTTCTATTTGAAAAAAAATAAAAAAAATAAAATAATAAATTGAGAAAAAAAAAAATGAAAAATAATAATACGCATTCTTATTTTGTAAAGTTATAAGTCTTTCTTATCACGCTTCATTGTTTTTCTTGCCTTCTTATTCATATTTTGGTGCTCATTTTTGTTTTTCTTCAATTTTACATAATTATGAAATTTTTTTTTATAAGTTTTTATTTTTTTTTTTTTTTGTTTTGCTTAAAAAATACCGAAAAAGTTTATAGTATTGTTTTCTGAGATCGATATAAAAAGGCCATCTATGCACGGAAAGAAAAATAAAAATATTTTATCATATTTTTGGTACTTAGATATATACACACTCATATGTATTGTATATTAGTATAATATTTTAAGATTTGTGTGGTCTGTGTTCATTTGTAGAGCTCAGCTATACATATACATTCAAACTAAATTTATGTAATAGATATACTTGTACGTATGAATAATGGGAATGTGTTTACATAAATATTTAATTTGAATGATAAAGTTAAAGAGGAACAGTAGAACCGTAGAACAGTTTCTAAGATAAATTTAAATAAATATAATATATAAAACCAAAAGTCTAGTCTTTGTTGGGAGAGAATGGGAGGAGAGAAGTGTGCATGTGTCAAAATTAGAGCATTAAATGATTTTATTTTTTGAAGAAATAATATACAAAAAAATTGATTGCAATTTTTCAATTCAATACAAGACTTACTTAAAGATTTCAAGATAATTTGGTAAATATGTATTTTAACTTGTGATATTATGTAGTAAGGATTTACCATTTACGATACATCAAACTTTAAAAAGTTTCCATGTTGAGCGGTTCTATTGGAAATCGCTTAATATTTTATTTAAAAAATCAAAAATCTAACCATAAAGCCTCATTTATAATTCAACGTACATAGAGGATTGCGTGCGATATTAGATGGTATTCACGATTCAATGTAAATTACGCATTTTATTATAGGAACATTGGAATTGGTACACAAAAATTTAAAAACGTTCCATATAATTTTCCCTATTACCAGAGT
The DNA here is from genome assembly GCA_951394055.1 of Villa cingulata. Classification (NCBI taxonomy): domain Eukaryota; kingdom Metazoa; phylum Arthropoda; class Insecta; order Diptera; family Bombyliidae; genus Villa; species Villa cingulata. The sequence continues at coordinate 29,171,646 of OX596021.1, read as the reverse complement.
TAGATTAGAGATACAACCTAATCTCAAACTCACTCTGGTGTAATATCTTGGCTGAGCGGAAATAGGAAAGTGTGATAGGATTGTAAATGTAACTAAAAATATAAAATGACGTTTTTCAGTTTCCTTACAATACACACACACACACATGCTTACGATTATTCATGAACGTGATTATCGTAATCGGTTTAATCGTATATAATATTTATTATACTCTCCGTAGTATTCATCTATGTACATATTGAACAAAATAATTAAATAAATCTAGAAAATAATTTTTATAAATTCAATACACTTTCATACGTAAATACTTTATTCATTCTATACACAATGTTTAGTGGTTTTAGTATCCTGTGTATTATAAACGTCCAATTTACATTGTAAATATATGTACGTATGTATGTATATTCTTAATGGACTTATATGTAAACATACATTATATGTATAAATACATAATTAATTTCATTTCTAAATAGGTTTATTTTAAAATTGATTTATTAATCTTTTTAACTTTTCTATTAGTTGTATTCATGTACGTGTACTTAGTGTACATATCGAAGAATGAAGAGAATACTTACATAAATGAAGATAATAATATAAACGAGGACATCATCATTATAACCATAATTTGTAACACTCGCACTACTACCCACACTCTGTACACGTACACATTTATACACTGTATTTATGTGTATAATGGGTAGTAAAGTATTTATAACGAATACTACCATAAAACTATAAAACACAAATGCATTAAATTTTTTTCTGAATTAGTTATATATATGTATATAATAATTATAACCGTATACATAAAATATATTATGCATGTATGTAGGTTTATAGGTACTTTACTGTATATTTATAACTTATGAACTGGACATAAAACCACTAAAATAATTTTTTTTTTATTTTTATTTTAATGTTTTTATTTTTAGAAAAACTATGAACGTGACTGATCTATATTTCAGATAAATAGCTATGTATATAATTTGATGTATGTAAATGTGTATATATATATAAATGTACGTATTAATGTATAGTTTTGTACGTGCATACATGTAATGCTAATAATTCTAATAATAAAATAATCGGTTTACGAATATAAAACAAGTATAAAATAATATAAAATATAAAATGCAGTCAGTTATACACTATATAGTGTAAAATATATTATATTTGATAAATACAAATATATGTACATATATACAAATATCAATAAGATATAAAGTATAGATATGAATAAGTAGGTACATAATACATAAATGGGATGGATAAACGATACCAGTATGTTATTATTAGCATCCCTTCTGTGGAATAAACTACGAGTACTACTTAAAAATTTACATCAACATACATATGGTCATGTAAATTTATTTATGTATGTATTTATGTATGTAAGCATATTAGATGATGATGATGATGATGAAAGCAAATAAATGCTACACTTTGTTGGACAACTATAAAGATTTTATGTACAGATTTTAATCGATTACAAATCAAACATATGGTATTTTATATTCTTTATTGAAAATATTTGAAATCATTCATGCATATACATTTCATAAAGCATGTGTATATATGTGAATGCATTTTGTATTCATACAAATAAAAATAGTTATACATACATCTGTATGTATAGGTGCATTATAGTTTATCTTAACACGAAAATAACTTGTATATGCACACATACATATGTATGTACATTAAAAAGGATTTCGTATTGATAATGTAATATATAAGCATATTGATCATATATTTAACAATAGATTAAGACTTTAAGATTTATCGAAATCATATAGAAAAATTGATAATAAAAAGAAATGAAAACAAATAAGATTAAAACAAGATCATATTAAATGTAATTTTTCTGTAAAATCTAATATATTCATTTTTATGTATTTATTTTTATATATTTTTTTTATTTTCATGCATGATTGTATTTCAAAATTTCTAAATTTTAATTGAAAATTGAAAAAAAAAATCTTCTGTTACATGTAATTTAACAAAAAACAAAAATTATTTTTTTTTTTATTGTTCAAGGAAATAACAAATACGAGTATATTTCTTTAGAACTCACTCTCAATTTATAGAATGAATCGAAATTTGAAAAGATTTCTTTCGTCTTCATCCTTTTGTTCCTATATTATTATGTATATGTAGGATCTTATTTAATATTCAGATAATCTTAATATTTCTAGCAAAATAAAATCAAGAATTTTCTTTTTTTATCTTCCCTATAGAAGATCAGCCCAGACTAACCATCGCTCACAATGACACTTTTTAGTATACCAAAGATTATATATATATTGAAAGGGTGCGTCCAAGCAAAGACTATAGAAGAATAATTCTTCTATAGTCTTTGGTCCAAGTCAGAATAAATTAGTAAGAACACCTAAATGGTGAATGTATATGCTTAATGTTAAAAAATAACTAAATAAAAAAACCAAAAATAAATAAAGAAAATGCAAAATGTTATTTGCAAAATTTAAATTCATAACAAATTGCATGAATACTCCTTCCATCTACATAATCAGTGCAGCATACAAAAACGTATTCAACACTGCAATGTTATTCTTTCCAACTTTAATAACCTTCAATGTTTTTAATTCTATATTTTCTTCTGTTATTTTTGTTTAACTTTTTTTTTCATTCATTTTTCTAATACATTCTCGCTTATAAAATTCAAAAATACTATAAACGAATTTAAAAAACTGCGACTAAAATAAAAAGATGAAAATGAAAAAATAAATTATAATAATAAACACATAAACAGCATTCATTAATATAGTGCATCATACAAGCATATACAGTGAGTATGATTTGGATAGATGCAAAATTAAAAAATGTGGTTTGACATGGTCAGAACCATCTTAAATATAGAGAAATTATGTTGAAGTGTAGTTAGTCCAAATTTCATAAATTTCTAATTTTAGCTTAGGGACTATTTCATAAAGGCAACCATTCGCATTGATTCAACTCGTTGTGATACTTCAAAGATTTTCCATTGAATTTGAATCTAGTTTTCTTTAATAAGGTAAAAATCATGTCAAATATTTTCTTGAGAATTGCACGAAACCATTATCCTGCTGAAAAATGAAATGTTTTTAGAATTTTTGTTAGCATAGAACATAACTGCAATAAGCCAGGATCATACAAATCATACAAACTTTCTTTTGCAAAGTTCATTTTGGAAGGATCATATCCGGCACTAGTTACTGTTATTCTCAAAAATATGACTGTGTCTATTAAAATTTCACTCACTGTATTCAAAACGAATAGAAAAAAAATATATGAAAATTATATTTTAATCTTTTAGCCTTCAGTTTTATATGTTTGTTTGTGTATGTATGTTTGTGTTTTGTTTGCCTTGCATTCTTCATCATCATCATCATCATCATCATCAACACCATCATTTTAAAGAAAAATATTTTTCAACTCTTTTGAACTTTCACTTCAAATTATAATCCTGGACGAAGGATAGATATATACGTACATAAGTATATTATATATTTTTTGTTCCTTGTATTTTATATTTTATGTGAAAATTAGAAAAAACTAAATAACGGAACAGTATGAACTGTATGAATGTGTTCGTGTTGTATGTGTATTGGTACATTATAGATATATTAAGTGTGTTATGTTACGCGTTGTACTCGTGTACATACATAAACATTGTATTGTATTAATATATAGAAGAGAAAAAAGATTTATATAAGAAGCAAGAAAATGAGAAAATTTTCATTTTAAATTTTTTTTTTATTTTTTTTTTTTTGTTTTCCTTTTTTTTTCATTTTTCCATTATTTTAGGAAGTTAAGAAACGTTAAAAGCGTACACAACACGTTAATATAATGCACATATGCATATACATAGAAATGACTAAAATGCACTACTACTATACTACTAATGCTACGTTTAATTTTTTTCTATAATTTTTTACGTAAATTCCTTGTTATTTCAATTTTTATTTTTAATAAATATGGTCTAGTGTTTTAGATTTTTTATTCATACGTTTTCATTTCTCAATTTTTATTTGTTGTGTTGAAAAAAATATTATTTTTTCTTTTACTTATCATTTTTTCAGTATTTAATAATTATTCAACAAAGGAAAAATTTCAAAAAAAATTATTTCATTTCAACTAAATTGTACTGAAATTTTGTACTCAAAAAAAAATTTTTTTATTCTATAAATTATTTTAAAAAGAAACTCAATGTCGAATATGGAAAAATTGTCAAAATTTCAAAAGGCGGAGATTCAATAATTGCATTGACATTTCCATTTCGATTTTAATTTTTTTTTAAATTATTTCTTTTTGATTTTTGTCTTATTTCGTTTGTCATATTTTTCCAGAACTTAACTGTTCACCGAACCTCATAATTTCATATATTTACATACAAGGATGTACATACTGTACATATGTACTATATAATGTTATTACCAATCATAATACAGATTATTTTTAATGTTTTCTCTGCATTAATGAATTTTTATTATAAGATTTTATCCCTTTACTTAATTATAAACATTATATGCATTTCCACAGAGCATGTTCACCTTTATTTACATTATGAATTATTGGTGGATAATAATAAAAAATTTATTAATATTCATTTATTTTTTATTAATTTTCTTTTAAATTCAGTACATTATTTTTATTTATAACGTAGTAAATACGAATGTATTACGTATACATTATTTATCCATTTTATTATTCATATTTAAATACAACAATATTATAAAATAATTTTTACTCAATGACCAAATGGTTTTTTTCCCATAATGTTAAATGTATCATTTTGATTTTGATAAAAACCCATTACAAAAAAAAAATTAAATAAATAAATAAAAAATGAATAAAAGACAAAACTTTATATTTTGCATATGATATAAAACATACATTTTGTGAATGTGTACATGTAAGCCACAATAAATATGACAACTTATTACTACTAGATAATATTATACTGAATACTGAACGCTCGTACACCATATAAGCAGACCATAACTTTATAATTTTATTTGTTGAAAAGGAATCACATGTAAAATACAAAAAATTAAGATTTAAATAGAATAAATAATTATGCATATGATCATAATTAATGTTATCCTATTAGACTCTATGAGGTCCCTAAGATAAATAATTTCTTTTACTTTCTTTTCAAAGTAATGCGTGCGACCAATTTCACAGTGAAATTTTAAGCTTGAGCTTAGTTAAGCCTGCATAAGAGGTTTAAACCACTTTAAACTGTGGCTCAAGTCTGTTAGATTTACGACTTAAACTGCCACTGTGAAATCGAAATATCTCTTAATCATAAGTTTAAACATTATCCGAGTTTAGGCTTTCACTATGAGATTGGGCATTAGACTCGTTTAATTCTACATGAAATGGAACTACTTATTCATCTAAGTCCAAATAACAAAAGATACAGTAGCAACAACGTCTATTACAAATGATCCTTTATTCACTACTACAACTAACTACTATTACCAGGTTAAACATAAAAGAGAAAAGAAAAATTTGAATACAGAATGTGTAAATAAAGATAAGACTAATTCACGATATTTTTATGCACCTAGATTTTCAATATGCAAATCCAACAGATTTGAAAATTTTCAAAAATAAAAATTAAAAATGAAATAAAAAAAAATGAAGTCAAAATTAATTATTGAAAAACTTAAAAGCATTTTAAAGTTTTTCTCCTGGTTATTTTTGTGTTCCTGTTTGTATTTAATTGAAATGAAATTAATTTCATGTGATAAACAAAGTGTTATCCTTTTTCCAATATTGTTATTTTTATGTTTTTCGTTATTGCGTGTTTTTATATTTTATTTCTGATCTTTTTTTTTCATTACATTTTGAAAATGCCAACACGAATTAAAATTGAATTTAAATTAATAACCACATCAAAGCAAACATTTTTATTATTTATGTGTTTATTTATTTTGTATTTTATTTATTTTAGTGAATATTTGTTTTTTTTATTTTTTGTGATTTTTCATTAAAATAAAATTGTTCTCAAATCGAATGTATTTATAAATGCGCATGTATGAACTAGTGTGTAATTAATTGAAATTCTGATTTTCGAATTAAATTTTTTCATTTATCAGAGGATTACACTATTTATATTTGATTTTAAGGAAATAATTAAAAATAGTTATGTAAAGATAAAAAAATGGAAATCATAAAAAAACTTATAAAAAAACATTTTCTAATCATTATCAAAATGATATAGAAATTCCAATAATTTTTAAGAGTATGATTAGGTACAGAGCAACACTTCTTTTGTATATAAAGAAATTTTTAATTGGACGATTAGACCAAATCTCCAAATAGATCTCCAAAAGACCAAATCTATCTTGTAAATATAGAGACATATATTACTACAAATATTATTGTCATTACAATGGCATATAGGGTAGATAAGGAATAAATACGAGTGCATTACTACTACTTACCGTCTCTTCCTGTTTCCAGTCTACTTTTCATGGTGTGTAGTGGATAGAGCAAGCACGTTAGCGTACTCGTTTACCGTACTATAGACTATAGTTAGCTGCCAATAGTCTCGTCACTACGTTACCACTACTTACTTATTGTCTCTTTCTTTTACTCTTATACTTCTTAATGTGCGTATGTAGTGTAGAGCAAGAATAAAGAGGAAATGGAATTTTCTCATGAATGAAAATACGATTACTACATGGTATGTAAGGTACTACAAGTGGAGTACTCTACTTATTGTGTCTTCCTGTTTCTCGTATACTTCTTCTGGTGTGTAGCGCAGAACAATAATAAAGGAGGGCCTGATTATTCTCATGAATCAAAATACGAGTCTGGTGCATGGTATGCGAGCTCGTATATCGTACTATAGCTAGCTTAACTGCCAATAAGCTCACTGTTACTAAGTACTTATTGTCTCTTCTTTTTTCTCGTTCACTTCTATTTGTGCGTATATAGTGTAGAGCAATAATAACGGGGAAATACATTTTTCTCACGGATCAAAATACGAGAACATAGTATACAAGGTACTATAACATACTCGTATATCGTACTATAGTTTGCTGCCAATAACATCGTTGCTACTACCACACTACCTACTACTTACTGTATTTTGGTTTTTTTCGTATACTTCTTATTGTGCGTATTTGTAGTGTAGAACAAGAATAAAGCAATAAATATTTCAATATTATATTTAAAAACGGTGAAATGTATAATGTAAAAATTGTAGTAGTAACGTAATATTCTCTGTAATAAATTAACTGACGTAATAATATGTACCTTATGTAAAACTCTATCTATATATATCTGTATACCATGATCATTACTATGTCAATAAATCACAAACATACGTACAGAATGTTAGTATATTCTTATATCTTATGGACCAATATAAAATGTATTACAATACAAATTTTTCTTAGAATTGTTAATTGAATTTTTTAATTAAATATTCTATATGTAAATAAAATATGATACAATATTAATTCAAATGAAATGAGAACATTAAAAATTCATCAGTATACGAATTTTATATTTTCATTTCATTCAATTAATTTAGTTTCTAACAAATTTAATATGATATTGATAGTTACATATATAAAAATTTAAAAATAAGATGAAAAAATAAATAAAAAAATATCAACAAATTATTTTTTTTTAAATTATATCATTCTCTATAATTAAAAAATGGCAGTAATAAAATAATTAATTAGTATCGTAACCATTATAAGGAAAAAATAAAATTCAGAATAAATGAAAAGTTTTATTCCAAAAAAATAGTAGGTATAGAGAGAAATCGAATATACAGAAATATAAAATGTGATTTATAATATTTTAGTATCAAAAAAAATTTGCTAAGTATGTATGTACATATTTAAAATATAGTACCTATTTATAGAATGATTTGCTTTTTTCCAGAAAATATTTTTAAATTGAAATTCAAATAATAATAATTATTATTATGATGAAACACAAATATGTACTTGCATGTATTATATAGTATGTAGATATGCACAAATCAAACAAATTTGAAAAGTTTTTTAATTTTTTTCTATTGAAACAAGTAAATATCTTTCAATTTGGTAGATATTATTACTATATCATTAAAATAATATTAACCGCATTCTCTACTCATATATACACAAATGGATACACCTTTACCTATACATACATATAATGCATAATTCGAATGTAACTGTATAAGTATCAGTATGTGTATAACAAATACATGCATGGTAAATGTACATGTAAATAATTCCGAGTACGTACATATAATAATTCCTATATTACATATACCTTTCGTAAATACATATACATACGTAAAATGTATTTTATTTGTGCAGTATAAATATGAGTGTATTATTCACATATAAACATTTACTTATTCTCTAAATGCATATTATATTCGTATTTACACATAATATTTACAATGTTTTATGTATTTAAATGTGTATGTACGTATACGTATATTCATTTCTATAAATACATATGTATGCATATATGTGCATTATTATTATCACATCACAATATTATACTAATTAAATTGTAAAATCCCTTGTAATTTACCTAAAATTATACATACAAAATATTTGAGTAAGAGAATTTGTTTACATTTACATACATTTAATTAAAAAGGTTTTCATTTATATCATAAACACATATATGAATTGTAAATATGTTTTGCATTTATGTATTATAGATGTATGTAAATAAATAAATATATCGATATACAAATGTACATATTTATGTGTACATATACTTGTACATACATATTTATATAAAATACAAAATTCATTTTATTATTGTTACTATTCTTCTTGTCTCCTTTTTATTATATGTACATTATCATTATTATTTATTTTTTTGTATGCATACAATAATATGATTGTATGTATGTATCTGCCAAAAATTTGAATGTACATATATGGTATGTATATAATAAGTACACATTGTAAATGTAAGTACGATGAGGTTACCTAATATGTAAACAATCGTATGCATTTATAAATATTTTATTTCATATATTATATTGATGCCATACATGACCATATGAACGGACAATACATTACAATAATCAAAATTGTTACTATATAATTCGACAATATATTAGTATTTATATCTAGAATTAAGCTTAGTACGGAGTTTAAACAGAATTCTTTTCCCCATATAAAATGCATATAAAAATATGCATTCAATTTTCCGTGTACTCTTTATTTTATTAGTACACAGTTCGAACGGAATAAAATATCGAATTGGAAACTTTTTTACGTTCAAATTGAAACGGAATAAATAGTTGGATAATAGTTGGACAATTATTCCGTACGTTTGTTTGGTAATTTTGACAGCACAAAAAAATAGCTATTGCTGTTAAGCATTTGTCATTTTTTCTTCTCATTCGTTCATTACTACGCAATAAAATCATTCATACATTTATTTTTCTCCCACGCTATTCTACATGGAATTTCTCCGTGTAGAATTGAATAGCAAAACAGAATTTCGTTCGAACTTCGCACTAAGCTTTAATAATAATAATAAGTAATAATAATGATAGAAAATTATCCAAAAAGTTATATACATTGTATTGTACACTGATAATAATGTACATATTGAGTCGTATTTGTTCATCATAAAATTATAGATTGTTGGTTTAGTTAGTATCATTATATTCTATTATATTTGAATACGAGTGGATGAGTGTATATATATATGAATTTTTTTTTTATTATTATTATTATTATTCAATTTTATATTATCCAGTAAATTTTAATTAAAATGGGAATACAAATTTGTTTTTATTGTGATGGTATTTTAAGCCATTTATTTATTTACTTTATTTTTATTTTTCTTGGTCTGTTATTATAATTATTTTTACTTTGGTCACATAATCGGTCAATGTATTTATTAATTATTGTTTATTATACTCCTGCTTGTATAGATATAGAACGTGTTTATGTACATAATGTATATAATGATGTATGATTGAAAATGAAAATATAACTATTATATTATGCTATATAATAATGTATGTATGTATGTATCTACTTGTAAACACTAAAATTCAAAAAATTTACATATTTATTATGTACACAATTGATAATATGAGAATATAACATTATTCAAATAATTAAATTATAATATTGAGGTTACAGCTAATCAGCAATATATAAAAATTAAAAATCTAATAAATTTTTGTATTTCATACTATTTTTTTATAATTTTTTCGAATGTTTATGTAATCGTATGTATTATTTTATTATTAAGAGGATTCATTACACGTTTCATTTTGTCAAAAACTTCGTAAGTTTTGTAGTTCGTTCCCACATACGCATTTATGAACTACAAAAGTTACGAAAAGCTACGAAAATATAAAATTCTCAGCAGTTTCTTAAATTTTGTATTTGTCGTAGTTCTGCAGTGCAGTTTATTTTTGATAGTTCTCTTTTAACATAGAAATTAAAGTATTATAAGTAAAAACAACTATGAAAAAGTTACGAAGAAATTTGAGATGGACATTCATGTCAACAGAACTACGAAATTTCACTGAAAAACTATCTATTTCTGAACTGAAAAGTGACATGAATCCCCCTATTTTACAGAAGAAAAACCAGTACGAGTATTGGAATGTGAACAAGAAATTTTTTTTTTATCAGATTTATACATTTTAATGCATGATTATGAAAATAATTTTAATTAATTTTGTGATAAGATGATTTTTTTTCTTCAATACATACAGACAAGTACAATTCTAAATAAACAATTATGATCAAAATTACGTGTAAATATGTATGTCTAAATGAACAGAGGCAACAGCTACAATAAAAAGAAAATACACATTATATAGAAAATGTTGTACGCTTAGCATTTTATTCTAAATTTTGTAATTTCGGTTTAGAAAATTTATTAATGTACACATAAATGCATACACTTTTTGTTATAAATATATGTTTTAGTATTCCAAGGTTGTGATTTCTAGTGAAAATCTTAAAAAATTTTTATTAAATAAGGATTTATAAGCATAAATATTTTCAATAACAGACACACTAATACATTACAGTTTAAAATTCATTTTGAAAATTTATTTTTCATTATTAATGTACAAATATAAGCAATATAAGGTATAAAAGTAAAAGGAAGTACATATTTACATAAATATAGGAGTACACAAATGGTATAAAAATATATGTTATTTTCAAATTCTATTGATTTTAAAATATGCAAAAAATAAATAAATAAATAAAAATATATAACAACAATAGATAATTTCAATTAATACAAACGGATATAAGGTACATGAATGCAAACATATGTATCTAACATATTTAAACATTACAAACATAATATAAGTAAGTATTTAGTATGAATGTAAATATGTACTATATAGATTATTATTATTTAATTAAAATCTTCCTGTACACACAGACAAATATCTACGGGTATACTATACATGCAATCGGATTGCCTCTGTTTTTCATATAGGAAAATAGAATAAAATAAAATATATCTACTAAATCACCTTAAATGATACAATTTTCTTGGATTACATCCTTAATTGATATCATGAAAAGGATCTAACTAAACGTTTTCAACGATTTGTTAATTTGAAAGTATTTTGTTCTTTTTGTATTCAATTTGTATTCAAATGTATATACGAACAAATACATTTACATATTATACTCGGATACATATTTATATAGATATTATATGTATATGTACATGAAAAGATTATTATTCTGTTTATAATTTAATCATTTAAATGCGTTTAGTGATGTAAGAATTTAAATATTTAACTATAAACACCTTTTTTCAATATTTTTCATCTCTTTTATTTCTTTTATTATTCTAATTTTATTTAATCAATAACAGTTTTATTTAAATTTTACATATCATTGTATATATTTTGTGTTTTCTTTTCTGAAGGTATGAAATTCAAGTATTCGTATAATATTATATCTTTACGTTCATGTATATATATATGTAATATTTTATTTTGATACACAATTACAGACAGATACTTTTAAAAAATTTACGATATGTTGCATGACATAACATCTATTCATTTTGTATGAATGAATGGATGTTTAATTTACTGTTGTTGCTTGTTGGTATTAGTATTACTACTTATGATTCTAATATTCTGTAACTTGTATCATCTGCTTATTTAAATTTCAGTGTGTTTTTAATTTTAATTTATAGGTAATTTATAAGTATAATAGTATTTAGTACGTCTGTTTCTGTATACCATAGTACACTAACGCTAGTACATATTTCTATTCTCATTACCAAATCATTTCATGATTACTTTTAGTACTTTAGATAACAATCGTATATTTAATTTATTTTCTATTGTAAATACCTCTATTATGTATGTATATCTATGCATTTATGTACCGCTTTAATATCATCATATATATACACGCTTATAATTTATAGCTGACATTTTATTCTATTAAATTAGTTTCTGTTTATATTTTAAGGGTAGACATTTTTTTTTTTTACACAAATCCTTGAAATTCTATTTCCCCATGCTTTATACTTTAGATAATAATTTTTTGAAATTATCGTCTAAGTTATCTTATGAATTGATTTTAAAATGTCTTAATTACAATTTTTGGATAAAATTATACACTATATAATCAGGAACAATTTTAAAAATGATTTAATCACGGTAATTAAAGTTTCATGATTTCAAATCAAAGATGGAAAGAAAACAACAACACTATCAGTAGCAGCAACAGAATAAACAGCTAACAAACTAACAAACATAAAGGAAAAATAAATAATTATAACTAAAAATTATTCAAAAATTTTACGAAAAGATAGTAAATTGTGTGTATAGTGAGTGATACAGATGTTGGCGGTATATACTTAAGTATGTAGGTATGTATGTATGAATATTGAAAAGAATAAAAATGAAAAATATATGAGTACTTTGAAACTTTTAATAATAAAATATTATTATTTGATAAAAATAATAAAAGTGTTACATGACTATACTATTATGTACATAGCTGCATAGCTGTCATTTCATATAATACTTCTACACTTATTCGTATACTTTGAAAGTTTTATTATAGTACATTACTGTAATTACATGCCCTCAAAAGCTTTTGATGTGGTATCCTTTTTGAAAAGTAATGAAAAAAAAAATAAATAAAACGAAAAATTCACAAAATGTTATACGTACACACAAATACATAATCAAGCATACATACATATGTACATAATGTACTTATGTGTGCATGTATTAACATGTAAGTAATATGAAAGAATAAGAATATGAAAAATTACATGAATCATTTAATACATAAAAATAATGGTGTTGATGATGAAAATAACTATTACCTATTACTTAGTTGCAATATATAAATCAAATAAACACCATTTCTGTATATACTCGTATGTGTGTTTGTGCGTATAATATAAATGTACGTACTTATATATTTATATACAAGTGTATACATATATAATGAATAATTGAAAATTTTTTACACATTTTAATTATTCACAAATAATAATTTTTAATGAATAAGAGGAAGAGTTAGAGTAAAAAGAAAATGAATGAATTAACTTTTCACATTCTATAATAACATATGCACTTGTACAACTTAAATATATATAATTTAATTGCAAAAAATCTTAGTGAATTTTTAATTAAAACACATTACATAATACTCGTATCTCATATGTAGTATAGAATTATTGGAATAAATGATACATCTGATATGATAATTTTATGAGGGATGGTTTTGTTTCTTTCTAGTCGTCCATTGGCCGCTCCGTCATATCACGAATTGGGGTGCGACTCGCAAAATGTGATTAATAATTGAGGAAATGAAACAAAAATTCGATACGAAATAAAATTACCAAAAAAGTAGACATAACTTCAATAGCCCTTTTACTATAAAATATGGAGAAGATAGGCAATAACAACCATTTTCTTTGGGATCTAATTACTTATTAATGAATCAAAACGAAAGGATAATGTCCTTATTGGATCGTAAATATATTGTAAAATTTATAAAATTTTAAAAAATAAATTAAATAAAAAACACATTTGGTAATGTTCTTATAATTATATTTTGAATATTTGTACAATACATTTTTTCATATAAAATGCATTAATTATATTGTTCTTTTGTTTATTATTAAATGATTCTTTTGTTTCTCATATCGGTAACATACAACACATTTAAAAATTTTTATCCTTTTCAATTCACAAGTAATTTCCAGTAATAGTGCTTTCAAAATAGTACGTATTCAATATTAATTCATAAATCATGTACGAGAATATTATAAAAACGAACAATAGAATTTTGTTTCTTTTTGAATTCAACGAAACCACTTTATGTAATGCTTTCATTTAAAAATAGACAATATCACGACCATCATATAAACTCGTACCCTCGTACAATAAAAATAATAATAATAAATGATGAGGATATACATACTTAAATTTATAATGTAGTTTTATTAAGATAATGAATTAAAAATAATTTCAAAAAAATACATGAATGTACATACATATTTTTAAAAGAAAAAGATTATTGTTGAAAGAAAACAATTTTGTTGCTGTTGTACATCATCATGATGTACTCACCTACTACATAAGATACAACAGTTTTTATGCAAGAGATTTTTATTTTCAATTTTCCACATACACTCGTACATGAAATTCATAAAAATGAAATAAGAAAATAATTTTCATTTTCTTTTCCTCATTTTTACTTCATGCACGCATCATTATTTTAGCAACATTGTAAAGTCAATGAATGAGATGTTTTTAATAGTTTTCCTTAAAATACAAGCATACATAATATATAGGTAGTAGGTGGTATGTATACAATTTGTATATCTTTTCAGTATACACGTAAATACATGTGTTGTATGTTTTAACTGTCATGTTTATAATACATCTTATAATTACTTTTCACATCTAGAACATAAAAATTTTCTTATCCTGTTTATAATATCATAAATAGATATAGCTAGATATCTACATGTACTCATATGAGAGATTCACAATATTGTATTTTACATTCTTCAGAAAGGATAATAAAAAATTTAAAAATATAAACAAGAAAATAACAAGAAAGGAAATAAGGTTTTTTTTTTTTATATTATGTATCATGTAGAACAGAAATAATGTGTATTGTAGTAACATTGTATACAGATGCACATAAGTATATTCGTACATGTAGATACCGTACATATTTTCATGTATATAATGATTCACTTAATTATTATCGAATTAATTTTATAATTTCAAAAATATAAAAAAGGTTTCCATTTCAAAGAAATCTTATATTTAAGTGTTTCCTCTTAAACACTAAAACATTTTCACTCACAAGTACCTATACTATATGACGTCTTACGGTCTTACCATAAAGTATCTTTTTCTTTATTTCATTCTCTACCACATAATATGTTTTATTTATTTTCAATTTAACTCTGTTTATCTAATATTTATTTAAGAAAAAATTTTCTACCGACCGAATAAGGAAAAAAAAAAATAAATAAATAAATATGAAATCTACTTTATATGCGTTTTTTCCAGAAATACTTATAAAATCTACAAAAGAAAAGGATATATGTGTATGTACATAAATGTTTTTTCGCATGTCACACAAATCATTTACAGTAATATGGTTTTGTATATTTTGTTATTTTTGCTTAAAGAAATTCTTACAATTGAAGCTTCGTCTCTATTTCATATAATATACGATTGCACAAATATACTTTTATGTAAATGTAAATGCATGCATCGAATTATAGTAGATATGTATGTACATATATGCATTTTCTTCAGGTAAAATGGACTCTTCTTTTTTAAAACGCATATAATTTAAATATCTTAAAAAATATTCATACATAGTAGATACATGATTTACATATGTGTACATACAAAAAATTTGTGCAGATTTAAAAATCTCTGTATCTAGCTGTACATAAGTGTATTTTTTTTTTCATTCGTCGTGTATCACTACTAAAATCTTTTCGCTTAAAAATCTCTTGTTAGTTATGATTCATCGTTCATTTTATTTTCATTTTTCATTTAAAATTCAGCACATTTTTTTTTTTCGTTTTCTATTTTTGTTTGTTTGATTGTTTTTATTTTAATTTATTTTTTTTTTTTTCATTTTTTTCGTTTTTCCATTCCTTCAAAAAATTTCATTTTTGTCAGATTCTTTCTGTATATAGATATATACATATTATACAAAGCCGAGCATGTATACGATTTCTTTTTTCATATTTCTCTCATGTTCATGGTGTTGGTTTTGTATGTTTTCTATTATGTATATTTCCAAGAAAATAAAAAATAAAAATAACAGATGGAGTTAGCTATAGGTGAATTTTCTATATAACTGATGAAAATTTTCAGTTGTTGTTCTTTTATATATTTTTTGTTTATTATTGTATATGTGTTCGTATGAATTTCTTTTTAAATTTTCTTTTTTTTTTGTGTTTTTCTTTTTAAAATTTTTCTTTCTACAACTTCATTGTTATATATCTTGTTGTATAGAAGTACATATGTAGTTTTGTATTATACATTCAATCGTTACCGCATTAAACAATTTTCCTTTCTCATACATATACATAAATAAAAATATATATATATGTATCTACATAGTTGTACATAATATATATTTTATTAAAAATTATACAAGGATATACAATACATGTACCTACATACATATTTTTGTATAATATTTTTATGAAAATGCAAAAAGAAATAAAATAAATGAAATACAATGAAAGTTGAAGAAAAAGGAGTAACGGGCAAAAATAATCAAAAACAAAAAAAAAAAAAAAACGTATGTTCTAAACCAAAATTCATATCAAAAACACATATAAGTACAATACTTGTTTTTGTAAGAAAACGTGTGTGTTTTTGCTGCATGTATGTATATACCGTGTATATGTATATATATGCATTTTTTTTTATTTTTGGTAAAAGAGAAATGAGCTTAAAGAAAAATATTTTATTTTTATACAAACACATATAAACATAAACCAGATAGAAATATGTATATACAGATGTACATGAACAAGTACATTACACATTTATATAATAATTCCATTGTATACAATCAGGCATTTTCAAAAGGTTTAACTTATGAATGAAAAACCAAAAAACAGAAAAAAAAGAACAGCATAAATACACATGCACATAATACACACACACACACACATCCAGGAACAGTAAAATATGTAAAGAAATAAAAGTAGATAAATAAAAACCAAAAGAAAATAGAAAAATTAAAAAACTACATTCACATAAAAGACTTATTATGCGTACATACACATGCGGAGGTGCATAATGAATATACATACATACGTACAGTCAGTATAGAGATAAATACAAAAATGTACAGATAAAATATGAAAAATATAAACGAAAATATTATAGAGAATTTTTATTTTTATTTTTTTTTTTTTTTTTTTTGAAAAAAATACGGACATACAAAAATATACAAATTTTTTTTGAGTATGTACCCAGCAAACATTTGGGCAATAGTACAAGGATGCAATAAAAGAGCAATAGTTTACAACGATAAATGGGCAATAATTAGGCAATAGTTTGGGTTACATACGAATAAGCTAAAAACCGCAACATAATAAACTATTGAACAAGCAACATTAATATTGCTTTCTTATTAATATTCTTTCTTTTTCTATTAGAATGCAATCGTACAAAGCAATAATTAGAGTGCGCGTCAACCTTTTTCCAAGCACATCGTATGGCATTCTACTAGAAAATCTATATTGCGGCAATAGGCGGCAATAGGCGAGACTTGCTACTACGATAATGTGTCGCTATTGCTTTCTTATCGCAATGTTTGCTGGATATATATTGCGCATTTTATGTTTATATACTCGTGATAAATAAATGTAAATACAAATTGAAAATAATATAATTTACATTCATATACCTTATTTGTGTATAATGTGTACAGGCTGTATATTCAATTTCAAATACATATTTGTATCATATACAAATTTTAAAGGATGTGTACTAATAGAAAATTTTTATTTTTCCACATGAAAATCATTCATAAAATTTTTAAGGGTATAGATATTCATTATTTTTCGTATATCACTCGTATACTGTTCGTAACCGTGATAAACTTGATACATTTTAAACTATTTTTTATATGGAAAATTGAAATAAAACTGTGGTCCTATTATGCAGTTTGGTAATTTCAGTTTCTTATAATCAATTGTTTCAAATTAGACATTTAGCCTACTGTCACATGAGTCTGATTCTGAATCTGAAAAATTCAGAATCACTTTCAAATGCATTGTAGTAAATGTGACTTGTTACATGGCTCTGAAAAATTCATCTTCTAAAAAAATTCCGGTTCATACTTCCGTTTTGTAATTTGATTATTTTCAGAATAGAAAATGAAACATGCTGACAGTAAATGTAACATGTCACATGTACCTGAAATCTGAATCTGAATTCATAGCTCAACCACTCAATAAATTGACATACAATTACTTGTTTATATGCAACTTGAAGATCGTAAGATAGAAGACAGAAGACAGAAGATTAACTTTATTTCACCCTCCATTGAAAAGTGCGTCTTACCTACGTACTCGCCACTCATAGTAGTTATTGTTCGATAGTTTAATGTTCACTCGATAAGTAAAGTGTTTTATAACAATAACAAATTTAAAGAAAAATATTGAAAAGGAGTTTTCAGATTCAGAATCAGAATGAACAAAAAGTGAATTCTGAATCTGAAATTTTACGTTTCAGATTCAGAATCAGAATAATGTGACAGTAGACTTACAGTTTCAGATTATGTTAATTTATTTATGAATTAAAGTAAATAAAGATTTTTTTTTTCTTTCTAATATATTATAGAAAAATATCAGATAATTTAAAATTTATGTATACACCATACCACACCATTTATTTAAGAAAAATCAAAATTAGAATGTGTTGTCTGTCACTCAAAAATTATTAATAAAAAATACGAAATACGAAAAATAACAAATGAATAACCTTCTATGCTTCCAATCTATTATGTATTCACTATATTAAATGTTTCTATTTATTTATGAGAGTACCATAAATAATAACATTTCATATACAAAACTCACAACGAAAAAAAAACAAAAAAAAAGGATCAAAATAAAGAAAAAAAAAAAAATCATCATAAGTCAAAAAATTCATTGCAAAATGTAATTGATGCGAAATGCAATAAGTTTTATTTAAAAAATTCAAATTAAAAACTTTTTGCTTGTAAATTTTTATTCATTTATATGATGATGATGATGATGATGATGATGATGAAAGCATACTGCTATACTGCTGAAAGATATAAAAGTATATAAAAGTCTGTTTCATAAAATATGTACGAAATAATCGTATATGTATATGTATGCATTTTTCTGTATACAATCCATATTTGAAGATATTTTGTTGTATTGTATCGTAATATAAACTTTTAATGATATTACTCAGAAAATTATTCAAAAATCATATTACATATAATTCTATATCTTTATGCTATATTTCACATATATTTACATACAAACATATTCATATTTAAAATATATGTACAATATACAAATATATTAGTTTATTCATTGAAAAATAAAATTGAATATAAAAAAAAAATCTGTATGTAAATATGAATGAATAAAAAATTTTTTTTTTTTTTTACAAAACTTTAACTGTTAGTTAGTGTTTAGATATTCTAAAAACATTCTTTATAATCATCTAAATATAAATACATAAACAATATTATGTATGTATGTGTGTATAATGTACAAATAAATCTATACAAAAATGAATTTAAATATCTAAACAAAAATATACATACTTACTCATGTATCTATAAAATGTAAAATGTATGTACACATAATATAAATATTTTCTTTATTTAGTTAGGTATATTTAGTTTGTGTAAAGGTACTTGTCCACGACGCAATTTTTCTTGCGCGAAATTTGTCTTGCTTGCAAGAAAACTTGCAGTACTTCGTACACACGACGCAATATTTCATGAAAAATATGCAATATTTCTATCATGCAAGAAAAAAATATCTTTGCAAGAAATTTTTATTGCACGAGCACTTACACGAAATTCTTATTTTCTTGCATATACATTATATTTCAAATATTTCATTTTTTTTTTTTTCAATATTTTTTTTTCAATATTTTAAGAGTTGAAAGGCCTACCTTGCTAATAATAATAATAATAATAATAATAGAAAATACATACCAAATTCACAAGAAGTCACAGCACAGCACAACACAACATCAACCAACGAATAATAGATAACACAGCAACCCATTACATTTTAGTCAGCTGAATTTATTGCATATGCAAGAGAAATATTTATTGAATGAGTTGAATAAATTTTTCTTGCGCGAAATATTGCATATCTTTCTGCGTACACTATGCAATAAAAAAAATTGCTTGCAATAAGAAATATTGCATGAAATACGTATTTCTGTGCAATATTTCATCTTTCTAGGCAGCGTACACTTCGAAATAAATATTTCGTGCAATTTTATCTGTCAAAATCGTCTTGCATGCAAGAAAAATTGCATCGTGGACCGGTACCTTAATAGTATTTATTATATAGAGAATATCCTGCTTCTAATGCTATACAAGTAAAAGATATTATGTATTTACAACGCAACAAAAATATTTATGTATATACATATTCTTGTAGCCACTGTACTTTTCATTATTATTTTTATTTTTAACATACTACTTAGATACTAATAAATATAACTTTTGCATTTTACATATGTGCATATTTATAGAATACCGATAAATTCATATATTTTATTATAAAATGTATGCACATGTATACTTAAACATATTTAATTTACCTACATATGAGAGTCTATATACACATTTAATGTACATATACGAAGTTAATATTATTTATTCTTCTTTATATGAGTTTATAAATATACACATTTAATTTTTATTATATGTATACATTCATGAATACATATTAATATATCCATGCATATGCAAATATCTATTTTCATACATACGTATACATGTACTCGTATACAGGGTGTCCGGAGTTCGGGTGCAGGCATTTTGCCAGTCGATAGGTCTTGCTGAGAAACGAAAAAAATTGTACGGCAGTTATGGAAAAAAATGTAACTGTGGGTCTACCAAGAAAGTTGATATAGGTCAACCTATTTTACCATTTTACCATGGGTTAATCCATTCACTTATGGCATGACCCGTTATTAACTTTCTTGGTAGACCCACAGTTACATTTTTTTCCATAACTCAAAAACCATGACAGATAATTGAATAAAATAGATTGAGAATGAAAGGTAATCCATTGGGCAATATTTTAACTAAAGAAAATTAAAAAAAATAGGGTAACATTTTGAGATATTTGACCTTGAACTCAAAATTTTGCATTTTTTTCTGAACCGATCTGTAAAATTCAAGTATCAAAATAAAGACTGATTGATTATCTTTCCAATGAACGCAAAATAATTTTAAACGACTAAGGATTTCGTGAGTTACGACCACAAATAGAAAACAAGTCATTTGACCTCAAAAAATTCTGAGCTCCCTAGATCCTCACCCGTTGATATTAGACCTCCCCGAACGTACGATTTTTTTCGTTTCTCAGCAAGACCTATTGACTGGCAAAATGCCTGCACCCGAACCCCGGACACCCTGTATAATGCAATATAAAATTTTATCCAAAGAATATTAAATTATGCAAAATATATGCTGTTTAAATAATTTTGTCCAAACCGAAGCGAATTTTATAATATTCATACGAATTTATACGTGCATTTATGCACGTATATACCTATAAGAGTCACGAGCTGGTATGTAAGTATATATATGTAGGTATTCTGTTTGCATATGTGTCTTTTAAAAAATTTTTGTATATCTGTATGTATGTGTAAAATTCATTTTTTTTTCGTTTTTACTTCTTTTTTCTTTTACCCTTATTATGTGTCATTCTTCAAAAGACATCACATATTTTATAACTTTTATTACTCAATATACGTAATATGCATAATGCACAAGTATATATATATATATATATATATATGTATACGAATATTATAAATTGCACTTTGCGAATATACGGTATAGATATAGTGAAGTACATCGCATACACTCATAAAGGATATTTAAATGATAATTTATATACAAACATATAGCCAAATATATATGTATATACGTATGTATATACGTATGTATATGCAATCAATCTTATATGATTGTAACGTATAAATATTTCAAAATATCTATTCAAAATTATAAATAACATATATTGTACACATACAAGTATGTACACACACACATACAAAAATATAAATATTTTATAATAAGGTACATCAAGGTATTTTCAACAAGACATAATTATATTGCATTATGTTTGTATAAAAACCTTTACATTTTTTCAAAAGAATTCAAACATACATACATACATACATACATATTTATATGCAAAGTGTATGTACATTATCTTCTTTGCAAAATTCTACATTATTGTATCCCCTTATACACATGCATATATCTATATGTATATATCTATATGTATAAAAAAGTATAAATGATGTTCAATTTATGATGTACGTTATAAAGGTACAGCAGATATGTGTGTGTAAACATATGTAAGTAAGTTATCGTTTGATAATTTTAAGATAAAATTATCTATCTATATAATATAGTTAATCTAGTTAATAAGTTTATAATGTGAATAAATATTATGCATCACATATTCATTATATGGAAAATGTGCACAAACAAACGAAAAATTAGTATATTCTATACTTTTTTTCTTTTTTTTTTCATTTATTTTAGAGGAGACATAATTTAATGTTTGTGTTTCACCCCAGTTTCAAAAGTTTTCTTTTAATTTTATATTTTGTAGTTGCACGGATAAATTCATCATCAAATGTGAAATTATTTTCTCAGATTCATTCATTTATAAGGATACACAATCAGTATGAATATTCGCAGTACAAAGAACGTTATTGTTTGTTGCACCAAAAACTATAGAAGAATAATTATTCTTCTATAGTTTTTGGTTGCACGCATTCCGGTATGCCACCGCTTGAAAAAAAAAGGAAAACTGAATTAAAACTGAAAAAAAAATAAACTTAAAGAATATAAATAATTGAAATTATTTGAAGGTTTAAATAAAAAATTAAAAAATAATTTGTTTTTATTTTTTAGAAATTGTTTTATAAATTTTAATCTTTCAAATATTTTATGTGAAATATAATTCTTCTTAGTATAGAACAAAGAGAAAAAGAAAAAAAACCAAAAATATATACTATACTGTAGTGAAATTCTATATACATATTATAGAAGAACATCTATCCACAAGGTATAAGTGGTTTTATTTATGCATAAGAAAAGAAAACTATTTATAAATTTATAAATTTCATCATCATCATCATCATCATCATCATCATCATCATCATCATCATCATCATCATCATCATCATCATCATCATCATCATCATCATCATCATCATCATCATCATGTTCATCATCATCATCATCATCATCATCATCATCATCATCATCATGTTCATCATCATCATCATCATCATCATCATCATCATCATCATCATCATCATCATCATGTTCATCATCATCATCATCATGTTCATCATCATCATCATCATCATCATCATCATGTTCATCATCATCATCATCATGTTCATCATCATCATCATCATCATCATCATCATCATCATCATCATCATCATCATCATCATCATGTTCATCATCATCATCATCATGTTCATCATCATCATCATCATCATCATCATCATGTTCATCATCATCATCATCATGTTCATCATCATCATGTTCATTATCATCATCATCATCATCATCATCATCATCATCATCATCATCATCATCATCATGTTCATCATCATCATCATCATGTTCATCATCATCATCATCATGTTCATCATCATCATCATCATCATCATCATCATGTTCATCATCATCATCATCATCATCATCATCATGTTCATCATCATCATCATCATGTTCATCATCATCATCATCATCATGTTCATCATCATCATCATCATCATGTTCATCATCATCATCATGTTCATCATCATCATGTTCATCATCATCATGTTCATCATCATCATCATTATGTTCATCATCATCATCATCATGTTCATCATCATCATTATCATGTTCATCATCATCATCATCATCATCATCATCATCATCATGTTCATCATCATCATCATCATCATCATCATCATCATCATCATCATCATCATGTTCATCATTATCATGTTCATCATCATCATGTTCATCATCATCATCATCATGTTCATCATCATCATCATCATCATCATCATCATCATCATCATCATCATCATCATCATCATCATCATCATCATCATCATCATCATCATCATCATCATCATCATCATCATGTTCATCATCATGTTCATCATCATGTTCATCATCAACAAAAGTTAGTCACGACCCCCCCTCGCTAACTACTTTCAAAAAGTTAGGCACGACCACCCCTCGCTAACTACTTTCAAAAAGTTAGGCACGACCCCCCCTCGCTAACTACTTTCAAAAAGTTAGTCACGACCCCCCCTCGCTAACTACTTTCAAAAAGTTAGTCACGACCCCCCCTTGCTAACTACTTTCAAAAAGTTAGGCACGACCCCCCCTCGCTATCTACTTTCAAAAAGTTAGCCACGACCCCCCCTCGCTAACTACTTTCAAAAAGTTAGCCACGACCCCCCCTCGCTAACTACTTTAAAAAAGTTAGCCACGACCCCCCCTCGCTAACTACTTTCAAAAAGTTAGCCACGACCCCCCCTCGCTTGCTACTTTCAAAAAGTTAGCCACGACCCCCCCTCGCTAACTGCTTTCAAAAAGTTAGCCACGAACCCCCCTCGCTAACTATTTTCAAAAAGTTAGGCACGACCCCCCCTCGCTAACTACTTTCAAAAAGTAAGGCACGACCCCCCCCTCGCTAACTACTTTCAAAAAGTTAGGCACGACCCCCCCTCGCTAACTACTTTCAAAAAGTTTGGCACGACCCCCCCTCGCAAATTACTTTCAAAAAGTTAGGCACGACCCCCCATTGCTAACTACTTTCAAAAAGTTAGGCACGACCCCCCCTCGCTTTCTACTTTCAAAAAGTTAGCCACGACCCCCCCTCGCTAACTACTTTCAAAAAGTTAGCCACGACCCCCCCTCGCTAACTACTTTAAAAAAGTTAGGCACGACCCCCCCTCGCTAACTACTTTCAAAAAGTTAGTCACGACCCCCCCTCGCTAACTACTTTCAAAAAGTTAGTCACGACCCCCCCTCGCTAACTACTTTCAAAAAGTTAGGCACGACCCCCCCTCGCTAACTACTTTCAAAAAGTTAGGCACGACCCCCCCTCGCTTGCTACTTTCAAAAAGTTTGCCACGACCCCCCCTCGCTAACTACTTTCAAAAAGTTAGGCACGACCCCCCCTCGCAAACTACTTTCAAAATGTTAGGCACGACCCCCCCTCGCTAACTACTTTCAAAAAGTTAGGCACGACACCCCCTCGCTAACTACTTTCAAAAAGTTAGGCACGACCCCCCCTCGCTAACTACTTTCAAAAAGTTAGGCACGACCCCCCCTCGCTAACTACTTTCAAAAAGTTAGTCACGACCCCCCCTCGCTAACTACTTTCAAAAAGTTAGTCACGACCCCCCCTCGCTAACTACTTTCAAAAAGTTAGTCACGACCCCCCCTCGCTAACTACTTTCAAAAAGTTAGGCACGACCCCCCCTCGCTAACTACTTTCAAAATGTTAGGCACGACCCCCCCTCGCTTGCTACTTTCAAAAAGTTAGCCACGACCCCCCCTCGCTAACTACTTTCAAAAAGTTAGGCACGACCCCCCCTCGCAAACTACTTTCAAAATGTTAGGCACGACCCCCCCTCGCTAACTACTTTCAAAAAGTTAGCCACGACCGCCCCTCGCTAACTACTTTCAAAAAGTTAGGCACGACCCCCCCTCGCTTGCTACTTTCAAAAAGTTTGCCACGACCCCCCCTCGCTAACTACTTTCAAA
The DNA here is from genome assembly GCA_951394055.1 of Villa cingulata. Taxonomy (NCBI): domain Eukaryota; kingdom Metazoa; phylum Arthropoda; class Insecta; order Diptera; family Bombyliidae; genus Villa; species Villa cingulata. The sequence continues at coordinate 29,145,586 of OX596021.1, read as the reverse complement.
AAGTTAGGCACGACCCCCCCTCGCAAACTACTTTCAAAATGTTAGGCACGACCCCCCCTCGCTAACTACTTTCAAAAAGTTAGGCACGACACCCCTTCGCTAACTACTTTCAAAAAGTTAGGCACGACCCCCCCTCGCTAACTACTTTCAAAAAGTTAGGCACGACCAACCCTCGCTAACTACTTTCAAAAAGCAAGGCACGACCCCCCCTCGCTAACTACTTTCAAAAAGTTAGGCACGACCCCCCCTCGCTAACTACTTTCAAAAAGTTAGGCACGACCCCCCCTCGCAAACTACTTTCAAAAAGTTAGCCACGACCCCCCCTCGCTAACTACTTTCAAAAAGTTAGTCACGACCCCCCCTCGCTAACTACTTTCAAAAAGTTAGGCACGACCCCCCCTCGCTTGCTACTTTCAAAAAGTTAGGCACGACCCACCCTCGCTAACTACTTTCAAAAAGTTAGGCACGACCCCCCCTCGCTTGCTACTTTCAAAAAGTTAGCCACGACCCCCCCTCGCTAACTGCTTTCAAAAAGTTAGCCACGACCCCCCCTCGCTAACTACTTTCAAAAAGTTAGTCACGACCCCCCCTCGCTAACTACTTTCAAAAAGTTAGTCACGACCCCCCCTCGCTTCCTACTTTCAAAAAGTTAGTCACGACCCCCCCTCGCTAACTACTTTCAAAAAGTTAGTCACGACCCCCCCTCGCTAACTACTTTCAAAAAGTTAGGCACGACCCCCCCTCGCTAACTACTTTCAAAAAGTTAGTCACGACCCCCCCTCGCTAACTACTTTCAAAAAGTTAGGCACGACCCCCCCTCGCTAACTACTTTCAAAAAGTTAGTCACGACCCCCCCTCGCTAACTACTTTCAAAATGTTAGGCACGACCCCCCCTCGCTAACTACTTTCACAAAGTTAGTCACGACCCCCCTCGCTAACTACTTTCAAAAAGTTAGGCACGACCCCCGTCGCTAACTACTTTCAAAAAGTTAGGCACGACCCCCCCTCGCTAACTACTTTCAAAAAGTTAGGCACGACCCCCCCTCGCTAACTACTTTCACAAAGTTAGTCACGACCCCCCCTCGCTAACTACTTTCAAAAAGTTAGTCACGACCCCCCCTCGCTAACTACTTTCAAAAAGTTAGTCACGACCCCCCCTCGCTAACTACTTTCACAAAGTTAGTCACTACCCCCCCTCGCTAACTACTTTCAAAAAGTTAGTCACGACCCCCCCTCGCTAACTACTTTCAAAAAGTTAGCCACGATCCCCCCTCGCTAACTACTTTCAAAAAGTTAGTTACGACCCCCCCTCGCTAACTACTTTTAAAAAGTTATTCACGACCCCCCCACGCTAACTACTTTCAAAAAGTTAGTCACGACCCCCCCTCGCTAACTACTTTCAAAAAGTTAGTCACGACCCCCCCTCGCTAACTACTTTCAAAAAGTTAGGCACGACCCCCCCTCGCTAACTACTTTCAAAAAGTTAGGCACGACCCCCCCTCGCTAACTACTTTCAAAAAGTTAGGCAAAGAAAAACATTGCGCAGGTGTAAAAAAAATGATCTAAGCTTTACTTTTCAAATACACGTTCAAGTATTTAATTTAAATACATATGTTCATATATGCTTTACGTTTTACGCACATATATTCTCTAAGTCACATGTAATATTATGTATATAATATAATACAACGTAGTACAATTAAATTAATTATACATATATCTATACTTATTGCATGTGGATGTACGTAAATATTTTTGTAATTTAAGTATTGTATTATATATATTTTTTTTTTTTAAAAAGAGAGTCAATTTTCACACAGAAAAAATGCTGAAAACTGCCAATATAAATTCTAGTTGCATTATGTATACACATATGATGTATGCATGTATTGCTATTATAATACATATGTATATCTATTTGTATCTAAATGTGAACCCCATTTACATACATGCATACGTACATTAAATACATATTGAAAGACGGTATTCTTTCTGTTTTTTTAAAAGAAAAGTTTTTTTTATTTTTCGTTATTTTTTTTCTATAAATTATATTTATTTTAGAAATTTTTTTTTTGTTTTTTTTTTGTTTTTTACAAGTATGTACTACTATTACTTAAGGGCTCTGTAGAAGACCGTTAAGTGCTTCTGTATTAGAGCAGAGCTTGATTATGAATGAATTTTAATACTACTGCAACGCTGCTTTTATACTCTTCCGATGTTCGATGTTGTCTATAGATGTTGGGTGATACACGTTGCTTACTGAGTGTTGCTTGTATTGGTGTACGTGATCGAACGTGTGTATTGTTTGATGTTGTCTATAGATGTTGGGTTGGGTGATACATGATCAAATTCTTGTGCATTATTAATTGGAGTTTTTAGAGCACAAATTTTTATAGAAAAATAACGCACACATTATATTTTCTTGTAAATATAAAAAATTGGTAATGTCTCTTTAATTATTATTTTTTAAAGATATTATATATTACTCGTATATTTATTTTTATATTATGTACCAAATATGCATGTGTATCTAAATACCATATACCATACCAACCATACATAAATAAAATTCAATTTTTGTTTTAAACAAATATGAAATAAATTAAAAATAAAACTTGTGTTTGTCCCCATACATCTCTAGGTTGTAATTTGTAATGCACAGTCAAAATTTTTATTATTTTTTATCATTTTCATTTGTTTATTTTTATATGTTTATCATATCGATCGTTGATTTTATTTTTATTTTTATTTTGTTGTTGTTGCTCAAATTATTATTTGAAATTTAAGATAATCTTTGTATCAACATTGTGAAATATTTAATTTTTTATTGTTTTGTCTATAGCATGTTGCCCATATCTACATCGCTATCTTGAAATTTCAGCAGACTATAAAATAGAATTTCTAATAATACATTTTTAATTCATTATATTATCTACAGTGATGCTGAAAAAAAGTGATCATAACTTTTTATGGTATAAAATCATGGTAACAATAACAACTGGAAATTCTATGATTTAATTATACATAATATGTAACATGTGTATAGAATTGAATATATGTACATAGGTATGCATGATTTAAAGTACATACATAAATATATTTTGAAAAATTTGTATGATAACATTTTTGTACGTTTATCGACCGGCAAATTACATTTCCATTTACATGTCACATGAAAAATGAAATTTAAAAAAAAATTTCATTCGATTTTTTCACAATTATAGGTATGTGAATCTATGTAGATGTAGATGATTGTATGTATATACAAAATTAAAATGTTTATAAAAATAAACAAAAATATTTTATCGTATAAATGAGAGAGCTTCTACTATAAATATAATGCTAGTTCTCGAGATTTTCATATGTAAATGTAATAGATGTACAAAATACACACGGCCCACGGCATGGCATATCCAAAAGATACAACACATTTCTATGTATGCCGATTGCCGCGTACAAAAAAATTATACATTTCCAACGATTATAAAGAAAAACATTGCGCAGGTGTAAAAAAAATGATCTAAGCTTTACTTTTCAAATACACGTTCAAGTATTTAACTTAAATACATATGTTCATATATGCTTTACGTTTTACGCACATATATTCTCTAAGTCACATGTAATATTATGTATATAATATAATACAACGTAGTACAATTAAATTAATTATACATATATCTATACTTATTGCATGTGGATGTACGTAAATATTTTTGTAATTTAAGTATTGTATTATATATATTTTTTTTTTTTAAAAAGAGAGTCAATTTTCACACAGAAAAAATGCTGAAAACTGCCAATATAAATTCTAGTTACATTACGTATACACATATGATGTATGTATGTATTGCTATTATAATACATATGTATATCTATTTGTATCTAAATGTGAACCCCATTTACATACATGCATACGTACATTAAATACATATTGAAAGACGGTATTCTTTTATAACTACATTATTTTTGATAACGACATATACATATACATGTACGTAGACGAGTTTGTTGTTCTTCCTTTATTTTAATTTCTTTTTAAAAAAAAAATATTTTCTTCTTATTAGATCTAAACTCAAATGTTATAGAATCAAAAGAGATATTTCTGCGAAATATTCTGAAAGCTTATGACAGAAATATTCTAACAATATTTCATTATTTTTTTTTTAATTCTTTCAGGAAAAATTTTTTTTTTTTTGCTTTTGTTTAAATTGATAAATGAAAAACACTGCATCTGTTTACTCCCAAATACAAAAGAATATTTATCGAAATTTCATAAATTTTATTTATTTTTTTTTGCTACTTATCTTGTCGATTACTATCGAAAATTGAATGATAAAAGATAATTTCAGGATATATTTATTTTATCCGTTTAATTTTTACAAATTGGAACAAAAGAACATCGAAATAATTTGATAAAACATTTTTTTGGATTTAGTTGAGTGTGCTTCATTTGTTAACCATAGTGAAAATTGCAACTAATGTCATTTGCACACAATTCAAATCCAAATGATTATTAAACAGTATAACAACAAACGTCAAATTTCAAAAAAAATTTGGAAATTTATTGACAGTACTGCAATATTAACACAAAATATCATAATTATATGGGCACATTTACAAGAAAATGATTGTTTATCTTGCATTTAGGATTGTAATGTATAGTTATTATTAAGCCTGATTCATAATGTAACGCTAAGTGAAAGTGAAATTTCATGAAAAAGCACACTGTTCACAATGCAAAGTGAGCTTTGAAATTCAAAAATTTGACACTTCAATTATTGAGATTTGACTTTGATTAAAAAAAAAAAAAAAAAATTTTTTTTATTTAAATTGACATTTGAAATTCAAATTTTCAAATTCTCAACTGAATTTCTCCATTTTTAAGTGGGAATTTAAAGGAATTTAGGGAAATTCTTGCATTTTTTGGAAGTCTCCATCTGTTGGTCAATTTCCTAACAACATTTTTGTAATTAGATTTATAGCTTTTGTTAAGTGAAATTGAAATTAGGAATAGAACCTAATTTCACTTTACGCTGGCAATTTCAATTTCAATTAGAGAGTGACGCAGACATATAATGTCGTGTAAGAAAATAAGGAACAAAAGACATATAAATTTCAATTTGACTTAGCGTTGCACTGTGAACAAAACATTAAGGCTGTACATAGTAAAAGTTGAAGCTGGAACTCAGTTAAGCTTATATAAAACACTTAAAGTATGGCTCAAGTCTGTTGGATTTACCACTTAAATTACCACCTATGCCACCTACCACTATCAAATCAAAATATCTCTTAAGGTAGAACTATAATCGACATTGCTGACATAAGCTATGACATATGTCGTAGCCGAACACAGCCAAATCAATGAGCTAAACTATAATTAACATTACCGACATTCGTTAAAAATTCGTTAACCATAATAAGCTCGACATAAGCAGTACGATCGAGAGCGTACATGACATAAGTAACATAAGCCATAAGCTCATTTTGTGAAATTCGTATTGCTTATGTTTAGAATGTTATCTATGTTATTATAGTTACCCAAATGTTACGTTTTAACATTCGTTATTTTTTCTTATGTTTGTTATGTCAGGTATGTCGATTATAGTTGGGCCTTTAAGCGTAAGTTTAAACCTTATCTGAACTTAAGCTTTCACTGTGAGCATCGGGCATAAGACTAAAAATTGAATTTGTAATTTATACGCAGAATTCACTGATCATAAAATATTAAATATTAAAATCCAGATTTAATGAAATCTAAAATAATTGTAAAACTATGAGATACACAAAGAATATAATATGAAGCAAAATTAATTCATATATGGAGCAAATATTTCAAACTCAGTAAAGAATAAGAATTATATTTTCATTTATAGTGAATTTAATTACTTTAATTTTGTAAATTAAAAATAAATTTTATTTACGTATAGTCCAGAAGTAATGAAAAATTAAATTTGTAAACTTGAAGTATGTTATATAAAGTTAATGCGACCATAAACATTAAATTACTCGTATGTAACTTTTTTTTTTTTAATTTTTTTGACTGTATGTATATTGTATACCATTTATTCATATTTTTCACATACCATATTATTTTTATAACATATTTTTTAATATTATTTTGTATAGTAATACACACGTATTTATTTATCTCGCAACACATACACACACACACGTATTTATGCACGTATATGTAGAGTACTTTATTTTTAATCTGGACAAAAATATAAAATAAAAACATACACAAACACCCAAAAAAAAAAAGGTGAATGAAACTCATTTTTCATATTAAAATTTATTCAATTACCGCATTGAATTTTGTTTACACACTTATAGACTATGTATTATATTCTATTAATTATAATAAGAGTACAGAGTAAAACTTTTTAAGCTTTTAACCCAAACAGAAACATTCATACACATTACTACAGGATAAAATATATGCGATGCGAACACTCCTCAAAGCAAACGATGAAAGCAAAAATAACAAAAAATTAAAAATAAAAAAAACAAAAAAATTAAATAAAATGCATAAATGTATGTATGTGTATCGTGTACATATATATAAATGGACGTATTTATATGCGCTTTATTCAAAAAACTTTTTATATTTTGTAATTTATAGTTTTTTAAAAAAAAAAAAAAAATGAAGGAATTCAAAAAATTTAAAACGAAAAATTTTCACAACAACATGGAAAAACAACAAACTGAATTATACTCGTATATTGTACAAAAATAGTAAATATCAGTATACAAATATTATGTCCGTGTACTTGTACTACATGTAATGTATATTAGAATGTGTATATGTATTAATATAAAACATGACTCAAAATAATAAATTTTTCCCAGAAAATGAAATTTTTTGGTTGTTTGACCAACTTATAATCGAACATAAATATAACCACAATTCCGTATATATGTATATGTACATATGTATACAGAAATTCTTTTAAATCATAATTCATAATCTTTACATATAATACACCATTATATAACATACACATATTCGCAACAATAAGTAATACATAATATATTTGTATTTGTGTATATGTACATACAATGTTTATGACCGTAAAGTGGCATAGTAAAAATTCCGAATAGTATGTTCTGGTTATTGAGAAGTTTTGTTTATTTTTTGGTTTTTTTTTTTTTTTTTTTTTTTTTGTTCATATATTGTCATTATTATTTCATTTTACCAATACAGTACAATCGAATGTATTAAAAAATATTTTGAAAACAATGAAAAAACAAAAAAAAAAAAAAAACAATAATCGTTTTTTATCAAAACTTTTCTAATGTAACAATTTAATCTGACATTTGTGTACACATACGTATGTACGAGTATGTACGCGTACAAAATGGAAAATAAATTTTAAAACAAAAATCAAACAAAACAATAATACGAACAGAAAAATTTGTATTGAAACTAAAGGATTGTTCGTAGTAAGTATAAAGTATACTATGTAGTATCACATAGTATATAAATTATATTTTGATGTGTACATATGTGTGTGTATGGTACTACATATTAAATGCAGAACATTAAAATCCGTATTTAATCATAAGCTACTCTAATAAATAGGTATAAGTGTAGGAAGGTAGGTACATATATATGTATATACACAAAAATCTACTAAAATACTTTGAAAATACTAAATAAAAATGCATTTTAATGGAGTGTTTCGAACAGAATATGTATCGGAATAAATTTATCTATGCACATAAATGCATACACACATATATACAGATTATATAAGATTTTATATACAAAAATGTGCATATGATATGTAAAATGTATGAATGTGTATCTATACATGTATGGAAAATTTATTGAAAATTAAAATGAAATAAAAGTCCATACTATATACGAGTATTTGTAATACATTTAGCAGTACATATAGTTTTGAAAAAATACATATTCAAATAGGACATTCAATTTCGCATGTATGTACAGAAATATTTATAAAATAGGATAATGAAATCCTACATACAGTATTAAATATACTCTTCATAAATGTGTAGGTATACACATCATAGAATAATCGTTCATATAGTACAGCTGTTGGTATTATAATACGAAACCATACCGAAGGAACTTTATGTTATGTCTATAATTCATTTTAAAAAATTACTGCAAATGAAATGTGCAATTTTCAGCCGCAGTCAGTTCTACGAGTATTAATTCTTGTCCACCATAGAAATTTTTTTCTTTCGCTCAATGGCAGCCATCATTTTTTTTTTTTTTGTTTTGTTGTTTTATTATTATTTCTTTTTGATGATCATAGTCGACAAAAAACGACAAATTAATTTTTTTTTTTAAATGTCAAAATAGCGGAAAAACTAACAACACACATAAACAATAATAACCACAATAATATATATTAATATAATAATAACAAAATAATGAAAGTAAAAAATTATATAACAAACAAAAAATAAAAAAAAAAAATAAAGAAATTGATGAAAGGACGATAAAAAAAATGTTGTTTTTTGTTTGTATATTGGAAAGAATTGTGACGCTTATTTATGTGTATTCTTGAATATTTATGTATGCACAAATGTAGAGATTGTGAAACACATATACATATGTACATATATTCGTACAAATAAATCATGTCATCGTGTGGTTATACATATAAAACAAAGAAAAAGATAAACATAAATAAAAATAAAATAATATAAAGATAAATTTTACTTGATGATGTACAAATGAAAAGCCACAAAATGTTATCACGCGAATTACTAACATACTTACACTGTACGATATTATGTGTGTACATGTGTACAAATGTACATGTGAATTTGTATTCATAAAATTCTGCATTTTCATACATGAACGTACATGTATAATATAAGTAAAGTAATGTACAAGTATACCCGGTTCTGTTATAGATTGAAAATTGTAAAATAAAACTGGGCGCCAAATCTCGGGTACGCGAATTTGGACAGGATTAAAGTCACATAGAGTCACATTTAGAAAATAATTTTATAAATAACAACAAAAAAAAATAATGTCCATTACCGTGCAGAACATAATTTACACAAGAAAAGGAGAAGAAAAACTACTATTTTTAAATTTTCAACGTAGGGGACAAAAAGTTTAGAAGTGCATCGGGCAGCCAAGAGGCTAAGACCGGCTCTGTGTAGAAATGGTACTTCTCTTTTCGAATCTATGCGTGCATGATGTAATAAGTATACATATATGAATGTTTGTAAAACTTTTCACACAGGACAACGGCATGAGATACAAGTTCAATTTTTCATACACCCTCCATCCTCGCATAAATGTACGTACATAAAAGTATTATTTTGATGTGGACATCATATCTCCCAAATGATACAAATAACTGTAGAATTAGTATGGTATTAAAAAGTACATAGTTTTTGAATACAGTTTCTTCTCAAATAGAATACATTGTATTTAAATATCTTTTTATCACAGTATTTTATTAATTTTAAAAATATTTTCATTATTCTAATAAATGTAGAAGCAATCATGAGGATATGGTGATATATACATTTACTTTAGTGTACTTGCATTTAAAACATAAAATAAAATCTAAAATATAAAAAATTAAAAACAAAACTGAAATAATATCTACATACCTATACACACATAAATGTAATACGTATGTACGTACTTATATAATGAGTGTTTATGTAGCATTTTTATTTTACATACACTATTTTCCCAGAATTACATCATAACAAAAAACAAAAAACAAAAACAAAAATGTTTATGAGATTGTTGGTAATATATTGTGAATAAAATTTTTAATTATCAACCAAATGACCAACTAGGAAAACCACACTAACCATTTATTCTGTTAATACTCGTACTTAAAATATAATGATTCAATAACAATAATAGTGTAATTTAACATTGTATATACAAAATATGAACTGAAGGAAAAGTAGCATTCCTTAAGCTACGTTTACATTTGCATACGTTTATCTATAGATTGATATTAAATACAATTCAAACAAACAAATTATGCAACAAAAGTTAGAAGTTCATACTTTGATAGTATATTCATACTTTTTATAATTTTAAATAATCTTCATTCAAGCATAATCTAAATAATTCAACCAGAGTGCGTTCATAAACATTACTTTAACCATAGTCATGGCATAGTATAGTTTAAACAAAGTTATGTTGCACTACAACCATAGTTATGTTAACTTCAGGTAGTTTTTGAACGCGATTTTTACCACAGTAGTAGCAATAAATAGTCATTCAGCTGTCATGTCAAGTTTTATGTTTAATAATAAATAAATATAATAAATAAATTTACTAAGCTAAATTAACAATAAGGAAATTAAAAAAATCTTTAAATTTAAATTCATAAATTCTACAAAATTAAATGACAAACGATTTTTTTATTGTCATTAACACTTAACCATGCTCTCGTTAACTGATTTTAAAAGCTGACAGAACTTTAAGAATAATGAAAGTTGAAAATAAATAGTGAAATATTTTATTTTTACTGAGCCATCAAACCATTCTAAATGTAAACACAGCTTTATAGAGTTGTGAACTTGTACACTTATTAGAAATTTCTACATGAAAATGTATTTAAAATTATGTTAAAACGTAAAAATAAAATAAAAACGATAACAAAACATTTTGTCAAAGGAAATTTATGTTATACGGAACTACAATACACAATAAATTCTATATAAAAAAAAAATCAGTTAAAATTATTCTTTTCTACATGTATTTATGCATTACACATACCTACTTGTATATGTATAATTATTTATAAAACAATAATTAAGGTGTCATATTCAAAATATTTTTGCTCATTTACATTCAAATGTAAAATGTAAATTTTAATTTTTTTTGCATTTTCATATAAAAGTTTGTTTTTTAATCAGTCGACTATTTTTCTAATTAGAATTCTCTTTGTCAACTATTAACTCCTTAATATTGCTATATATATACATAATATGTATGTGTGCGTATCTTCTTCACAGTATTTATGTAAGTACTTAATGTATATATGTATAGTATGTACATATTATGCATACATCCTTCAATGATTTGACTTAACTGAGAATTATTACTTTTTATACAATTCAAGCGAAATTAAATAAAATCCTGTGAAAAATAATTTAAAATAATCCATTAAAATTCATTTTGAGCAACAAAAAACAAACCATGAACATCCACATATTAAAAATAAAAAAAAAATAAAAAATTCAGATATGAAAAAGAAAAAACAAAATAAAATAAATATTTTTCAACGATAATACAATCAAAAAAAGAAAAACAAAAAACCAAAAAAATAACACGAATAAAATATTTCCTTTTTCCTTTTTTTTTTTTATTTTTTCACAAAATTTACATCAACAACCCTTCATAATAAAATTCAAAAACTATACTTGGGTATTTTATTTTTTTTTTTTTTGTATCATTACAAATAGTTAAGTTCAAATATGTACATGAGTACCTATGTGTATTGTATATGTTTTATTCACTCAACTATGTATAGATATATATGTGATTGATTGTGTGTAATTTTGTAAGTATGTGCACTAATATACGAAAAATATGGAATTTATAAATTTTTTTTTCAATATTATGTGTTTTATTACTTACATCTCTACACATGCAATATATACATTATATGTATATGTACATATTTCTTTTCATATTTATTCCAAATCATGAAATTTTATATCTACATTACATACATATGTAATGTATGATATTTGCATGTAAAATTTTCATTGTGTAACAAAGTGTGAAAAAAAATTTTTTTTTCCTAATACCCAAAAGACAGTCATTCTATTAAAATAAATAAATAAATAAATAAATGATGAAAAATAAATAAACAACACTATTTTCATTTATATACATTTATTTTCAGTTTTTTTGTTTGTTCATCATGGTATATATGCATGTATATGTGTTCACATACACAGAAACATACCTATAGAATAGTAAAACACAAAATGCAAATACTCGCACAAGCTATATAAAATGTATACAAATGTATGAAATAACAGTTTTTATAATATATCTGAAGTTTTCCTTTTAATTTTTTGCATATATACTCGTACATAGTACATTACTCATATCTCGTACATTATTTAATACACATATTTTCCAGTATTTTATCTAAAATATGAAATTTTATTTATAATCTTTCATTCAATGACATGTTTTCATATCATCGTTGTTTTACTTATTTATTTTTTTATTTTGTTTTTTTTTTTTTTTTTGTAGTTTTTAATTTTATTTTTGTAATTTTTTCTTTCATATTTATATATTATATATTTTTGCTGTTATTCTGTTGCTATTTTTGTTATACGAGTACGTAATAAAGCATAAATGTATAGGTACCATTTTGTATGCTAGTTATAGGATATTGTGTATATGCAAATATGTGTATGTATGTTCAAGTAAACACATACAGACACACTAATATATTTTGGTATGAGTGTATTCATGAATCCTGAAACGCATGTAACACATAAACTTTTAAATAAAAAAAAAAACATACATATTTATATTTTTATGAAAATATAAAAATGAAATAATAATGTAAGGAAAACGACAACAAGATGAGAGAAAGAGAAAAAATACAAAATTTATCCAACTAGTATAAATGAATATAAATGTTAGGTGTATCTACATACAGACGAATATGTATGAAAAAAAAAAATTGCATTTTATAGATAAAAAATACTTGACAAACTGTCAAAAATATTTTTCATTTATTTTTTTCGACAGGTAAATAATATTATAAATGAAAGAAAAAAGTTCATTTCAGATACATAAACATAAATAGATATAGTCGTATGTATATACGAATTTTAGTGCACAATTTTTATTTTTATTTACAGAAAATAATAAAAAAAAAATTTTATTTTATCTTTAGCGAAAAATAAGAAAAAATTATCATTGTATTATCAGTATTACATAATCAAAATATTATCTTACATGAATTTATGGTACTATAGCTACCCAGCAGTAAATCAAAAAATAAATATGTTACAATTACTATTACAATTAGATGCGAATGACTCTATACTACTACTACTTACTGTGTTTTCCTGTATACTTCTTATGGTATGTAGTATGTAATACAAAGCAAGTATAAAGGGGACATGAATAATTTTTCACATGAATGAAAATACGATTGCATGGTATGCGAGCTACTACTAGCGTACTCGCGTTTATCGTACTATAGTTAGCTGCCAATAACCTCGTTGGTGCTACCACACTACCCACTATCATCTACTACTTATTGCGTCTTCCTGTTTCTCGTATACTTCTTTTGGTGTGTAGTGCCGTAGTGCACACAAAGAATTAAGGAGAAGTTGATTTTTCTCATGAATCAAAATACGAGTAAAGTGCATGCTACTTGGTATGTAAGATGATACTATAGCGTACTCGTATACCGTACTATAGTCAGCTGCCGATAACCTCATTGCTACTACCTACCATCTACTACTCACCGTCTCTTCCTGTTTCTTCTATACATCTTATGATGTGTACTGTGTAGTACCAGTACTACAGAACAAGTTATTAAAAGAAAATTAATTCTCATGAATGAAAATACTGGGTACTACGTATACATAAATATGTCTGCTTGTGTATGATAATAATGAAATCGAAAATATAGATTTTCATATAATGTGCATGTGCATGGTGCATGCATATAAACGAAAAGCAAAACGGATTTTTTTATTATAACTGGAAAATTTTTCAATATTGTAGAAAAATAAGTCATTTGACAGTTTGTTGCATGTAATTGAATCGAACAAATAATAATTTTCCAACATCAAAAGACAACAAGAACAGACACAGAGAAATATGAATGATATTCACATTTTGTGTATAATATAAAGTGTGCATAAAATTGAAAAATTTACTTTCAAAGTTTTATTCCCTTACGTCGAAAATCAATAATAAAATCGATTGGTAATTATATTTTTTCATCATTTTTTGCTTTTTTCAAATAAACAAATTTTTGTATTTTGTTTCTATCGAGTAATTTCCAAATAATTAATGCAAAAAAAAAAAAAATAAAAATTAAATAAAATAAAAATTAAAAACATTATCAATTTATTTTAATTATCATTCATTTAACAAAGAAAAATTTTACATACCAATATTCGTAAAATTTATTACCACAATATATACATTATTGAACTTACGTGTACATGTACATACACAACTATCCGAAGGATGCACGTATACATGCATACATGTAGTTGTTCGTATGTTAGAAATGAATATTTTCAAATTACATATACCAAAAATTGATTAGATTAACAATTTACATACGTTTTATTTTTTGAATATTTATTGTTAACAAACCAAAATAAACACATTCAAAATGTTATCCTGTAATTAGAAATTATTTTTAACAATAAATACTTTATAAATGTATGAAAATTATCTATCTATGCATATACGAGTTATATTTATATAAATGCTTCGATATGCGGTATAGATATCCTGTATACGAATTTCACTTAAATACATATATGTATGTGCATTTCGATCTAAATATGTTTAATTGTAAACATATACTTACCTTTATATAAATACACGTTTATAATACATATTTTAAATATTCATTTCCTTTATCGGATCTAATAAATTCCTGTTAGAAAAAAAAATGTATTTTTTTTTCTCTAATTTCTTGCCTCATTTTATTGTTTTTATTTTGCATTTATAAACCAAACTAAAATACCAATGTACACTATAAATTTTTAAACGTACACAAATAAATTTCAATAATATTCAAGGTATATCTACATTTATGCACATAATATGCTGTTCATACTTACTCTACAACCATATAGTATATATGTATATATATATATATATATATATTTACGTGCATGTAATATACATGTATACATACAGTACAATGATTTTATAGATAGTAAAACTATAAAATAAGTCGATACTGTTGAATGAGTATATAGAAAATGATAGAATCTATACCTACAATACAATATTATAGATAGATACGTGTAGTTACGTTTTTATAGATACATTTCAACAAATTAGATACATATGTTTATATATGCATGTATTTATATATATTTTTTTTTCTGTGTATACGTATATGATCATTATTTGCTTGAAATCCTTAAATAAATTAAACAACACAACTGCACATTATACATATGGTGAATCGATTAAATTCCCCAGACACCGTTTGCTAATTTTTTTTTTCATCATTTTTTTTAATGTTTTTATTATTTTATTTTATTTTTTTTTTGTTGTTTCTTATTTTATTTCTTTTACTTGAACAGCTTACAGTCATCCTTTTGTTCATTTTATATATAATACATATACATACATCTCAAATTCAATTTCTTATTATCTACCATATACGTTAAATATATTACGTGTATCGTGTATTACATGTACATACTTGTGTATTTATGTATGTTATTAAATAGTCGGTATATACTCATATGTATGTATATAGTACATTTTATTATTAATTTTGTATTTATGTATATGTAGTACCATTTTATATAAGTATTAAAATAGTTTTTCAATATATTATTTGATTCTAACCGTTCTCTCGTCAAGGATGCTATATACACATAAGTAAATTTTCTTCTTTTTTCTTCTTTTTTTTGCCTGAAACATTTTTATTCTTTTATACTCTACTTTACTTTCTCTATTTTGTTTTTTTTTTAATGGTGTTTTTCTCTGTGTATATAAGTTTTTCCGCACTGTTCAACTATTTTCCTCTCTATATCAAAGAAGAATATTTGTTAGTTAGTTAGTGCATATACTATAGGGTCGATTTTATTGTTGTTATTTATTTTTGTTTATTTTTTCTTATTTTATTTACTTGCTTTCATATAAAATTCATCTCATATAAATTTATTTTATATACAAGGTGGTTATGTACATATAAAATATAAATATATGTACATAAATATTTACTATCATTATAATAGTATAAATACATATAATATACATATATAGTTAACATTAGAGTTTATAATATAGTAGCTGGCGCGTGCAAGGATTAATTGAAAAATTATTTGTCGTCTGCAACAAACATCATCATAGCTATCTTCACTTTAATAATAATAATAATAATAATAATAATAATAATATGAATACAAAAGGAAAACAGTTTTTCATTTTTCTTTCACTTCCTCTATTACACTGCATATATACTTGTGCATATTATACCGTATTTATAAATAAAATACAATATGATTTTATCTTATCTTTTTTTTTTTTAATAAAAATAAAAACGAAAATAAAGACAAAAAATTTTCCTTTTTAGTTTTTGTTTTGTTTTTTTTTTTTGGTTTGTTTGTTTTGAAAATATGTGAAATATTCTAAACGGAAAATTATTTATATCATATTAGAGATTGCCTTGTATAAGAAAATAGACTTTATATGTACTCTTTTTATACTGTAATATACAAATATTTATGTATATAGAATAAAAACCTCTTATAATAAAACGACATGATATATAAAGAATAAAGGATAATAATTCTTCTCATAGACGATATTATATACAAAGAACTCCATATATGCATATACAAGAACGTATGTATATACAATATGTGTATAAGCAGTTTATTTTTCTAGAATATAATTTTTGTGCTTGTGTATGTATGTATGTATGTGTGTGTGTGTGTCATATTGTCTAGAATATTTTAATTGTTTCCTTCATCTTGATCATATCATATCACACCATTACCGTTATTATTATATATGTACACAATAGCATATGTGCAATGTGCATACATATTTTCGTTGTATACATAAACTCCTTGATTTTTTCATGATAGTATTTTAATTCACATTTTGATATACGTACATAATTATGTATTTTCAAAGATATAATGTATTTTTAATACGAGAACCGTATATACACAGCAATACACAGTACAAGAAAAACAGAGAAAAATGGACAAAAATATAAATATGTAATTTTTTTTTTTTTTTTTTTTTGAAAAGAAATAAGAACTTTACACACAATATAGAAATAATATATGTACAAAACATACTCTCTTCTATGTCCACTTTTTTCTATATACATATATATATATATATTTTTTTTTGTATCATTTCCTTTATTTCTAAACATATGAAGGTGTTAGAATGTACATTATGTTAGTAGTATACTAACTTAGTACACTGCACACTCGTATCTATACGTATGCTGTATGCATATAATGCATTATACAATAAAAAAAAATTGAATTTTCTAACAACACGAAAGAGCGACACTTTGCATTGTTATTGTTGCTGTTCTTGTGCTTTTATTATTTTAGACTTTCTGTACTTCTGCTGATACTGCCATGGTGAATTATCTTCAATAGTCATAAATTTAATTCTTATTTTGATCTGAGCATGTTGAAAATGAGCGTACTGCTTTAAATGTATATAGTGTATACGCTTACAAACACAACAAATAAAGACATATGCATGTATTTATAGAGAAGTAGAATAATTTCTTAATGTAGATTGAGGGGTGAATCATAGATTAGAATAGAATAATACAAAAAATGAATTATTTATAGCCTGCTTTAATGTAAATAATAGAAATGGTAGATTTTATATTATCTACCTACAATATCTTCATACATTTGCTAATAATAATAATTTTTATTTTTGAATTTTTGAATTTGAAGGTCATTGACCATTGACAGTACCTATAGTATACGCTACAAAAGATAGTACGAATATTTCACACATCATGTGTACTATGTACTATGGTACTATATACCTAGTATTTTTTATTTTCAGAAAATCTGATTTTCTCTCTAAGTAGAATGCGAATATTGTACATAACAAACACAGAAAATCAACCAACAAAAAGTAATGTTTGTTCTTCTTACTCTATACACACTCTTGAGCAGTGGAAGTCATTCATTCTTACAGTACCTACAGTATACACTACGATAGTAGTATGAGTAGTATTTCAGACATTCATGTATACTCATTTTTGTTATTTTGATTGGAAAACCCGCCACTGGTTCTAGATTATGTCCACTTTTTCTCTACTTTCATACATCTTTCAAGCATCAATTTGCACGTATACATATATCAAATTCAAACCACCTGTTTATACAAATTAAAGTGATTAAACAGAAAACAGACAACATCTAAAAATCTAATATAAAAAAAACATAAACAAAAAACGATAGGATGAAAATATATACACAACAATATAAACATACATATAGCAAAGCAACTATCATTAAGGTTGTTCTTTATTTTGTATATTCATCTAATGTATCTAAAATGTTTATTACTTGCTGGCTATACATATATAATCAATATGTACTCGTATATTTGTATACATGCATACTCTTGCATTTATATTATATTTTTTCACTTTGAATATGTAACCACGACTAATTAGTTTTTAATTATTGTTACACGTTTATTCAATTAACTTTGTTTTTTATCATTAGTTTTTTTCATTATTATATAGTTTTTATATACGGATTTCAATTTTTAATTTTTTCATCATTATTTGCATATTTAAAAAGTTAATTTCATTTTTATTTCTTTTTTATTATTTTTTTTTTTATAATATGAAAGAGGATATGTCTGTGTACCTGTATCGTATACGTGAAAATTGAAAATTAAAAATTAAAATCTTTTTAAAATATATATACAATAACAAAAATTTAATTTTATGTATAGAAAATAAAAAAAAAATAAATCCATATAAGGATATTGCATACTCTAATGTGTACTCCACATTTACCATTAATTGTATATATACGTATGTATATGAAAAAAAAAAAACCATAGAATATTAAATGAACGTGTAATAATTATATGCAGGATTATCTTTTAAACGTATGCACGGTTTAACCAATGTATTTTCACAAACGAAATAAATTATATAAAATTTACTTAGAAAATGTCAAAAAACTAAAATGAATGATTGAAAATGATATTTATAGTTTTTAATACTTGATTTTGATATGAAAAATTGATAAAAGGCATCATTTTGTAAGTTTATAAAAAGGACTATCAAAAATCTGCTCTATTTAAAAATCTATTCAATTTTTTAAATTTTCTTTACTCCAAATTTGAAGGAAATCAGTATTAATAAATGACAAAGTTAAAGAGGGGTAAAATTTGGTAAAATTCAAATTTCAGAATTTCTTAACTCTTAATGATGACTATTATTAGACAGCAAAATCATAAAAATAAAATAAAATACTTGTATTTATAATGTTTATATATTTACATACATACACATAATGTATGTATATACATATATACTCGTATATGTATGTGTATGTTCTATTAAAATGATTTCAAAAAAATCGATTTCTTTTAATCAATAAATTATGCATGTACATATTCAAAACAAAAGTTTGTCATTTGAATTTTCATAAGTACAAATATTTACGCAGTCGCTAACCTGGTTTTAAATCGAAACATACAGACCTAAAACAAACTAACAACTAAGCTCTAATATTTACTTTAAGAAAATATAATTATATTTGCCGTGAAAACAGGTCATTGGAATTTATTGTTTGGTTTGGTATAATAAAATGAATGATGAATTGATGAAAGATAGGAAGTCAGTGAAAAATAGAAAAATAAGATCAAGGCAATCAAAGTTAACAACGTTAATACACATACTCAATCTGGTCTTAAACTTATAAGAAACCACTTTCACTAAAAAATCAAAAAAAAAAAATTGATTTGTTTCCAATCGTTAACCAAAAATTTAAATCAACAATCTATCTACGGACGACTTAACACCTTGACAACAACGATAACATTGTTGGCGATGCGGTTAACAACCAAGTTGATCGTCTGTAGCCGGCTTTATGTATATACAGGTGTATAAAATCTAATACTATTTGTTTTTTATATTTTTCTTGGTAATTTTCTGTTATTTTTATTTGCTATTATATTTTTGTATTCTTTATTTTTATTTTAAACATGAATTTATAATAACTGTTATTGATAAACTGTTTATCAATAAATTATAATAACAAAACCAGGAAATAAAAAAAGTACTAGAAACAAAAAATATTACGAAGATAACACAGAGAAAATATATAGAGAAAATATACGATGACATGTACAAAAGAAAATATAATAAGAAATGATTTAAAATGTTAATACATATATAGATATGTGTAGTAAATAAATATATTACGTTTATATATTTTGAATTCATATCTATATTAAAGTACACACATATACAATGGTATATATAGTCCTAAGAGAATTAAGACGAAAATGATTTATGAAATTTTTTCATCACATCAAATAAAACTTACCATATAATGTGAATGTGCAGTTACTCGTTTATGAATACGTTGTATTATTTATGTATTATTTATGTAGATAGCTACCAAAAGTTTTTCGTACACTATCATTCTTTATAAGCACGAACATAATAAAAAAGGTAAAAAATTATACATAATATAAATAAAATAAAAGATATTGAAATAATTCATAAAGACCATTCATAAAATCGTTCATTCTCGCATATTCATTCATTCATACTACGTTGGTATTTACACTCATTTATTGGTATTTACTCTGTAGATAAACATATATACTTACATATACATAATATGTATTTTGATTATAATCAAAAGATAAATCTGTTTAATTTCTGACACTTATCTCATTTGTCATCAATTTAACTTTCATATTATTTTCTTGAGTTCTAGAAATTTTCTTCTAAAAATCTTTTCTTTTGAAATTTTATATACATTCGTCGAGTATATGTATTTGTATAGTTTTTAACAGTTATATTACATTGGCTGTCTGAAAAGTTTTTAGTCTCGAAATGAAGATGATGATACATGACTTGTAAGATGATGATTGTAAAAATTTTAGTAATATTGAACGCTCATTTGTTGTTTGACAATCATTTAATGTTACGCAAATATGAGTGTTTTTTGAATGAATAGAAAAAATCTAATACTGTATCACACATTATTGGTTGTCGTGACGAAAATTTATATAAATTCAAATTTGAATTAATTGATCATCTGGTGGCTTAGACTCAAAGTTTGGCTCAAAAAACAAAAGTTTTCATCAAGTGAATAATTATATTCGAAGAAGTGAATCATTATATTCGAAGAAGCATATTCTGAAGAGCAAGACGAAAACTACTTGATACTTAGATTTAGAGGTGTTAAAGAAATAGGAGCAACATGGGGCAAATGTATAGGCTTAAAAGGAGATACATTGAAAAATAATACACAATTATTTTAACCGAAAAAATACTTGTTTTTGTGTTAGGCTAGATACTTTTCAGAAAACCCTTGTACATACATACATGCATATTTAAATCTAAATCATTTACACAAATACAATGTACATTTGAAGTCAAAATAAACATGCTTTTTTGAATATCATTGATATATTATATGATATGAAGTTCAGATATACACATGCATACACATAAGTACATGGGTGTATTTTTATTTATAATAATGATAATAACGATATACTTTTGTAGTATGTATTTTAACAACGCAATGACGGTTTTGTTTTTGAACAGAATAATAACAAAACTATACAAAACAAAAAGTAAATAACAATAAAGTGAATAGCTTCATATATCAACACATAGTTGTTGAAATAATAATAATGTACCAACATGTACATATGTATATACATATAATAGTGGAAATATACATATGTGAGTATTTCATGTTATGTGGTTATAATATATTGATGAATTATTATAGATACACCTAAAATGTAAATGTTTTCATTGAATTATGAAATAATTTTCCTTCATAATGTGAGTACATAATATTCAAAAATTAGTTAGATATCATATCTATTCGATATTCAGAAAACATTTAGAAAAATTTTATTGTCGATGTATTCAAAATTTATTAAATAGTTCCGATAACAGAATAATTCTTATGAAAAATGAATTGAAAAGCATATACATATTTTGAAACCATGAATGCTGTACGTACATGGACAATTGAAAGTTATTTTTTTAAAATGAAATATCATAAATTATTTTGTAAAATAATTCCGCTCAAAATTCGCTTCGAACTGCTCCAAAATGTTATTAAAACACATTAACCCTTTATGCATTAATCACGGAGTCTGATTTGTTTAAACTTATTTTTACTTTAAGAAACAATCACTAGTCATACTAATAAATAGTATTAAAATTATCAATTTTACTTTCATGAAATTTTCTTTTAAATAATCATTTCAGACTTAAAATTTATTTAAACAATTAAAACTACAAGCGGTTAAGGACATTAATTCAACAAGTAAATAAAGACTTGATCATTTTAACTGTTAATATGTTGGCTTGGTAATTCATGAAATTTGATATTTTTTTTTCATTTTTTAAAATTAATTTTCTTCATATTTTTTTCTAATTTATTAATTTTTTTTTTCTTGTGATTATTTTATCATTTTATTAGTTAACAATAGGAAAAAATAATTTCTGCATCATTTAACATTTTCAAAAAAAAAATTTTTTTATTTTATTCTTAATTTTTAATATAATTCGGATAATATTTTTCTTTTTATTCAATCTTTGAATTATTACTATACACACAACTAGTAGTTATTATATCTTTGTCTCATATATAATAACTATATATATATATGTATTAGTAATACAAAAATATACATGTATTATTACATACAATATACAATGTATGTATACATAACATATTATTAAGCTCCCTAAGCAATTTCCCATTTCTTGAATTTTAAAAAGGACAAAACTCAATTATTGTGCAAATAAGTATCTTCTGATCATATATACAACAACAACAAAAACAAAAAAAAAAAACTAAAATAAAAAGAAATCTTTAATGTTATTCCTTTGCAATGCATAGTACCAATAGTACTCTATTGCTTCATTGTATATGTACACATACCGATATCTCAAAGTATCTATGTGCAAAAATGTAGATAATATACTTACTACTTAATATATAGATATATGTATGTATGTACATGTTTATGTTTTTGTTAAGGTATTTTTTTTTCTTTGTTTTTTTTATTTTATTTTTTCTTATTAAGTGAAAAAGAGAAAAACAAAAAATTGAGGAACATCAGAAACATCAGAAAATTTTTTTTATCTTATCAAAATTTTAAATTAACAGGTAAGTAAACATTATTATTTTGCCCTTAAGAAAGGTTCATTTTAGAATACATATATGTACATATATACATAGTAATAGCACAAATGAAAATAAAAAAATAAAATACAAAATAAGAGAAAAAATAAATAAAATGAACCACAACACTTAAAACACTTACAAAATGAAAAGTGTACGCAAAAAAAAAAAAAATTAAATAAAATGAAATGAAATGAAATTTTTAACGTTTTTTATTTGTGTTATAATATAAAAAATGTATATTGTATATTTAAAATAAAAATGTATGTATATAAAAAGGATATTATTTCTATTCGATATTATAATAGTGATACAAATAAAATTAAATATAATATTTTTTTTGTTTTGCTTATATAAAGATTTTTTATATGTATTTGTATATTTCCTCGAAAAAAAAATATTAAAATATAATACCTAAACATACACGTGTACTATAATATATGTATATAAATTATATATTACATATATTTTCATGATAAAGGATGCTATAAAGATCAACAAAAAAAAATTTTTTTTTATGAATGTCATACCGATAAGGCCCAACTATAATCGACATACCTGACATAACCAACATAAGAAAAAATAACGAATGTTAAAACGTCACATTTGGTTAACTATAATGACATAGATAACATACTAAACATAAGCAATACGAATTTCACAAAATGAGCTTATGGCTTATGTTACTTATGTCATGTACGCTCTCGATCGTACTGGCTATGTCGAGCTTATGTTAAACGAATTTTTAACGAATGTCGGTAATGTTAATTATAGTTTAGCTCATTGATTTGGCTGTGTTCGGCTACGACATATGTCATAGCTTATGTCAGCAATGTCGATTATAGTTCTACCTATAGCATCTTAGTCTATGCTACAGCCTTTATTGTATTTCATGATAAAAAAAAAGAATATCTTCCTGACGTTGTTTTTGTCGTTGTATTGTTGTCGTTGTTGTCATTAGTTCCTTTCTAACATCATTTTTATTTTATTTTTATGTTTCAGCTTTACACAATATAAAAACGATATATAATTGTGAACAAATCACATAATTTATTTTTATTTATTTTTATTTATTTTACATTTTTATTTTTGTCTTTAATAAAAAATTGAACATTTTTATAGATTTATTTGAAAAAGAAGAAGAAAAAAAGAATAAAAATTAAAAGCGTGACTTTTTAAAATTTATCTATTCAATTCCAAGTTCAAGATACAGTAATAAAAATCATAGATATTCGAATAAAATAAAAAAGGATATCTATACTACAACAAAAATGCTATAAACGTGAAAATAAATATTTTTTTTGTTGAAAGGAATGATATAATATCAAATTACAAATATGTATGTATGTATATGAGGGATTTTTAATAAAATACAATACATTTAAAATGCCTAAGGTCAATTCATACATTAGTTTAAGTAGCATTCATATAGCATAAATCAGTCATTTCGCCACTCAGTCATGCGTCATGTTCAAATTATAATTTTCTTTATTTCATTCCGATAATGTTTTTGCTTTAATCGAATGATGAAATTGACGGATGTAATTTGCATAATATTGTTTTGAGTAGTACAATTTTTTTGACTTTAACAATAAAAACATAAAAGTATTCGGAATAAACAATAAACATAAATTCCGAAATACGTATAATGTACATTATGTAGATTTATTTAATATATTTTTTTATAATCAAATAGTCATACTCGTAAATATTTGTATACTTCTTGTAAAAGCATATAAATGACATAAACTAAAATTTTAAGTGAGTAATTATCCATAGGAAAATAAGATATTAGATATTAGTAATTAATTTAAATGTTTTTAGGTTAAAAGGAGCTAATGATTTTTAAAGCAATCGAAAAAAGTGATTATTATCGGGAGAGACACGTTACCCCCGACGACATTTGCCCCGACGACATTTCCCCCGAAAATTTAAAATTTTTAAGCGACATTATCCCCGACGACATTTCCCCCGACGACATTTGCCCCGACGACATTTCCCCCGACGACATTTCCCCCGACGACATTTGCCCTGACGACATTTCCCCCGACGACATTTCCCCCGACGAAAAAAAAATCGCTGTCGCCTACGACATTTCCCCCGACGACAAAAAATCGTTGTAGTCTACGACATTTGCCCCGACGACATTTCCCCCGACGACAAAAAATCGCTGTCGCCTACGACATTTCCCCCGACGACAAAAAATCGTTGTAGTCTACGACATTTGCCCCGACGACATAGTACCTGAAATATTTTTTTTTAAATGATTATTAAAAAAAACCTATATATTTAATACTTTTTTACTTTTTTATTGAATATTTTGTGGCCGTAATAAGGACCAATTATTTAGTTTTGATTTGAGTATTATTCTATTTTTGATTTTGAGTATTATTCTTGCGCAGGGGCCCGTGCTAATCTCCTCTACAATTTTATTATATGTTACATATTTGCATATTATTCTTGCGCAGGGGCCAATGTTAATTTTTCTGTATCTTTTCAATTCTTATAGAAATTATGAAAGCACAGCTTTTAAAAGAAGAATAAATATTATTTATTTTTTTGGGATTCATCATGAAATCTTTGTATTTTTGGTGGTCCTGAAAAGACCGATGTTTTTAAATCAATCAAATTAGTTGAGTTTAGGTATTCTTTGTCCAAATCTTTTTATGTCACCATTGTTTAAAATAAATTTAGTTTCATTTACCTTTTACATTATATTACCTTTTACATATTATGTCATCGGGAAAAATTACTCCAGAAAAAAAATCTAGAAAAAAATCCAGAAAAAAAATCCAGAAAAAATTAGTTGGCCCGCCAACTAATTTTTTCTGGATTTTTTTTCTGGATTTTTTTCTAGATTTTTTTTTTTGGATTTTGTCGTTTCTAGATTTTGTCGTTTCTGGATTTAGTTCTTTCTGGATTTTGTCCTTTATGGTTTTTGTCATTCTGGATTTTGTCTTTCTGGAATTTGTCTTACTGGATTTCGTGACCAACCCTAAATAATTGGTCCTTATTACGGCCACAAAATATTCAATAAAAGAGTAAAAAAGTATTAAATATATACGTTTTTTTTAATCATTTAAAAAAAAAATATTTCAGGTATTATGCCGTCGGGGCTTTTGTCGTCGGGGGAAATGTCGTAGGCGACAGCGATTTTTTTTTCGTCGGGGGAAATGTCGTCGGGGGAAATGTCGTAGGCGACAGCGATTTTTTTTTCGTCGGGGGAAATGTCGTCGGGGGAAATGTCGTAGGCGACAGCGATTTTTTTTTCGTCGGGGGAAATGTCGTCGGGGCAAATGTCGTCGGGGGAAATGTCGTCGGGGCAAATGTCGTCGGGGGAAATGTCGTCGGGGCAAATGTTTTTGGGGCAAATGTCGTCGGGGGAAATGTCGCGAAAATTTTGTCGCGGGGGAAATGTCGTCGGGGGAAACGTGCCCAACCCATTATTATCACTATTTTGTTTGGCGTATGGATCTATCTAACCTATCATGCATATTAACGTGTGTATGGATCGACCAATAGGCACCTCAATCTACCAATAAATTGAAGGAGAAAAAATAAATTTTTCTCATGAATAAAAAGGCGATTAGCGATTACATGGTATGCAAGTTTCTACTTATTAGCGTACTCGTATATTGTACTATAGTTATCTATCAATAGCAATAACCTCGTTTCTACTACTTACTGTCTTTGTCTGTTTCTCGTATACTTATTATGATGTGTAGTGTGTGTAGTGTAGTGAGTGCGGAGCAAGAGCAAGTATAAAGAGAAAATGTATATTTCTCATGAATCAAAATGTGAGTATATATCACTGATCAACCACTATAATAAGATGTGACACTGAGCACGTGTTAGCAAAAATTTCTCATGACCTTTGTCACGTTATTCATTCGGCCTTAACGGTTTTGCTAAAATTCGATAGTAATTAAGAGCCTTTGTACGAAAAAGAGACAAACAAAATGGAATTGAAACACCAACCGTTTTAAAAAATGTAACATTATTACAGGGTATACCCATTAAAACAAGTACAAATTTTGTTATTAAAAATTTTTTATCTAAAATAAACAAAATTAATTGTAAATGCATTACACTTAAAATTTTGTGTTTGCTATCAAATGTTTTTACATTTTTGTTAAATTTCTTAATTATAAAATAAATTCTTACTCTAATATATAGCTTAACAAAATAAACTTTTTCTTGTCTTCAAAATTCTCAGAAATTATATGAGTCGCCCTATATCTTTATGTAATGACGCGTCAGGTAGTCAAAAAAAAAGTTCCAGATCACCTTTAAAAATACATTATGAAAAAATGTAAACATCTGCGTATCAGTTTCAATTTTCCCTATGATTTACATTGTCTACCTAACCAGTACTAACACAGTGAAAAGGTTCCAGATCGGCTTTAAAAATGCATTGTGAAAAAATCGTATGCATGTACAATATGATTGTAGTGCTCACATTTATATATTGTTTTGTATCTTTTCTTCATTACGGCGGTTTATAAGGAAATATGGATTTGAAATAAGTACATTAATTCTGTACTGTTTTTGTAAATTGAATTTTGATTTTTTTTATTATTTTTAAATATTTATGTGTGTTGGTAAATTTAAAAAAAAAAAGAGTGTCACATCTTGTTAGTGGTTGATCAGTGGTATATATGGCGTCGTTTTAATAGAGTGGAGTAGAGTAGTAGGTAGTAGAGTAGTACATGTTTTTCTTACTAATAAAATTATTTTCTTTTTTTTTCAATTATTGTCATTTTATATTTAAATATTTTTTTCATATGGCTCTAATTGTTCTAATTTGTGAAATGTTTTTGAAAAATTTTATATACAAGACATATACATACAAGTATAGTATGTACGAATAGTCTGGTACATATACGGAAGCATTCACTTGCTTCAATATGAAATGGATGTGTTAAAATTAAATTGAATTTTTATATTGATTTTTCAAATAATTCTGCGAAATTTTATTTTTCATTCGTACTCAAAAATCTTAAAGAAAAAACAAAAACGACTCAATTAATTTCGTACAATATTTTTTTCATTTTTATGCAGTCATTTTCATTTAAAAAAAAAATTTTTTTTTTTTTTTTGTTTTAGTTTTAGAGTCAGTTTATTTTCAGTATTTTTTCGAAACGACAAAATAGTTTCGAATTTTTTCTCATAAAAGGAGTACAAAGTATTTTCTGTATGCTTCCTACTTACATATGATATCGTACTGCATTTATGTACATAAAATATATACATATATGTAATAATTGGATGTACGAGTATATGTTTAGTACATTATTAGATTGAGAAGGTGTTGTACTCTGTGGAAATCTAAAATTCGAATGAATAAAATGAAAAAAAAAATAAACTTTTTTTTTGGAATTGCAATTCTATATAGTGAATATTAGAAAGAACAAAAAATATATATGTATATGTATATATTAGACAACATCCATTAAAATATAGCATGTGTATATATGTATGTTTTTCGAATAATTTTACGTAATACGTATTCGTATCTCCACACATACAAGCATACACATATGCATACATCTATATGGATATTTTGTTCCATTTTATACACACATAAATGTAGTATGTACGTTTATGTGCGATACAAATACGACCATAAATGGCATAGCCATTACATTCCAAATATGTATTTATTTTAAATGGGCACTTTCTATTCAAGTTTCTACTAGACATAACTTCTTCTTTTTTTTTTCCTTCATTTTTCTTATTTTTTCAATTCTGTTTTACTTATGTATATAACTATTATATGTGTATGTCTATATGATATGTAGTGTAAAGGATACTATCAACATTTTTCTAACATTTCATTTTATTGCTGTAATGGGAGTACTTTTACTAATTTTTTTTGTTTTTTTTTTTCATTCATTCCAATCGTACTTTCTTTTCTACGGATCATCTGACTTTCTATAAAGGTAATTTAAGAATATTTTGCTTGCTTTTATTTTTTTTTATTTTTAGTTGCAATTGAAATGTCAATTTCATTTTCATATGTACGAGTATATAATATTATGTAAGTAAGTATGCAGATGGTAATTTTCTTAAAAGTATATAAATTCTATTTTCAGTGTAGTATGAGCATAGCATATACGGCATACACTACGTACATACTTAGGTTTTTATTTGACATATGAATGTTTTTTGCAAATTTTTATTTCTTTATATATATCACTCACACCATCCTACTCTCTTCTTCTCTCTTACGTTCTCAAGTAATCGAAATTATTTTCAAATATTATTTTCGTCACTTACATGGTCTTAAAAAAAAGAAATAAAAAAAACCTAAGAAAAACTTAAAAAAAAAAACTAAGAGAAGTATCTAAATCATTTTCAGCAGTCTATTTAGAAGTTCACTGAGAATAAGAGCTAAATCGTAAATAGTAGTCGAAACTAGACAACTGAATAATTACTCTTTGCACTTCTTAGACAATCTTTGACACGGTTTCCATCAGATGTTATTCCCATAACGCAATGGTTAGTTTGGAGACCTAATTTCAATCAAGTGTAAAAACTTTGGGGTATCATCACGAGTATAATTATAAAAATCTAAAATTAGAAATTTACAAAGTTTGCATATTTCAAAAGAAGTTATTTCTTTCTAAGATGGTTCGAACTTAAAAACAAACAAAACTAAAATAATTAAAGAATTTATTTCAATACATTTTATTGCTTTTTTTTAGCTTCTACCACTTTTTTTCTTATCGAAACATGAAAATTCTTCTATCAAAATTGCACATGTAATTTTCAAAAAATTTAATAATTACAGCAAAATCTTTTTTTTTCATGATTTAAATATGAAAAAAGAGTATTAAATTATAAAGAAGAAATATTATTCTTTGATGAGAAGAATTAAAGAATGTAATTAGTTTTTCTAGAAATCCAATCTAAATAATAGCTGACTCGAGCTAAAACTACAGGACGATCTGGTTTGCATTTTGTTGAACCTAATGAAGTCACGCCAATAACAATTTTTACACCATTTTGTTTAATCACATTAGGTCCGCCTGAATCACCTAAGCATACTGTTTTACCAGGACTATGTATACAAATTTGTTTATTGTTATCGTAATATGGATATAAATATGAATCACATTTATTATTATGCACTTTCGATGTTATATAATATAGAATGTCTGCTCTGTCCCCGTTTGAATTAATTTTTCCCCAGCCAGATGTAATAATCGATTGTTTTTTGATGTCCTTATCAGTTTGACCATGTTTTGGTAAATGTGCCACCTGAATAAATCCTGAAATAACAAAAATTATTATTTAAACAATTTTTTTCATTTTACATAAATGTAAGTATTTTTCTAAATAATATCTTAAAGTGAATATTTTAGAATTTGATTTATTCTTACTGTTAGTTTGAACTGCTTCAGGTAATTTAATGAGCGCAATATCGTTTTCATATGTAACAAAATCATAATCTTCATGCACTATGAAATTTTCATTTGAAACTAAATATTCTTTTCGATTTTTTTCAGCGAATATATATCGTTTTGTCGCACCAAGAAAAACTTTAGCATAATTATAAAGTCGATACGGTTTCTCCACAGCAAGAGCGCAATGAGCTGCAGTCAATACATACCGATTTGATATGAGAGTTCCACTACAATGATCGCCTGTTTCTGAATTTCTGTCATCAATAAAAACTAACGCTGCCTGATATGGAAATTTCCCCTTTTTAGCTGGCTTACCACCATTTATTCTCAGTTGTGCCTCAGATGATGCAAGCGCAATTAATAAAATCACAAAAATTGATATCACGTACATTTTGATTTTCAACAGTACCTATTTATTTTGCAATATTTTTTCATTACTTCCAGTAGAAAAATTCTTAGAGAACTTCTAAATTATGGAAAAAATTTCCTATATTTATAGCGAAAAATAGTTTTTAAAAATCGATTCTTAGTTGTTGTCATTTTATACATATAAACATTTTATAATTAATAATACCTATTGTGCTATTATCTACATATTTTTTGTTAGTATTTTCGATAATAAAGAAATCTGTTTATTGAGGTTATTACGTTTCGTTAGATACAAACATAACGAACAATAAAATGATTAATTGTTTTCGAAGAAAAACATCTTGTCCTAATTATTTATAGACAAATAATAATGTTTATTTTGAATTTCTCAGGTACAAAATACTTTTCCTTGGATACAATTCATTAACGATTAAAATTTTTAATTTATATTTGATATAGTCGTATATATGTATTATACAATGTGTGTTTTTTAAGTACAAATATTTATACCAAAATAGCTGTTTTTTTTTGGTCACAATTATCTAATAATTCTAAGTTCTCAATTGAGAAATGCGTTTCTTTGGTCTGTGTTTTTTCTATTCTGTTATAGGTGGCAGCAGCAACGAAGTGAGATTTATGTAATCCATCTGAGGAAAAATATTTTTGCTCAATTCATGTGAGCAACAGAGAATCAAAAAGAAAACACAATTTTGACAATCTTCGTATTCATACTTCGTAAATTTTTTGATATAGTTTATTTGTAATAATAAAAATTTTTTTACTTATATCTTTTCAAAATGACAATCAACTGAGAATAAAAGTTTCAGTCCGTTTCTTTCAGTTTGTTTGCTCAGTTAGTGACAAGAAGAAAATAACTGATCTAAATGAGATGTCAAACTGAGAATTATCAGATAATTGTGACTAAAGAAAAACAGCTAATACAATTGACACATTTTACTTAATTATGACGAATTCAAGAAGAAGATCTTCATTATGAAGAAAATCTGCTTCATAATGAACTACGTTTAATGAAGTAGAAGCTACTTCATTATACTAGATAATTAAGAAAAGCGCTATCTAGGAAAGAAACTATAAAGTGTATTTGCAGCTGTCATTCTTAAATTTGAAATTTTTTTATGTATTTGAAGGTTAGTTTTTAGGTTGTGTTTTTTTTTCTCATTGTGATTTTTGGATTGTTTTTATATTCTGATTTTTAATGTGTATTATAAATTATAAATTGTGATTATAAATTTTAAGTGTATTATAAATTGTGATTTTGTAATAATAATAATAATAATAATAATAATAATAATAATAATAATAATAATTATAATAATAATAATAATAATAATAATAATAAAAATAATAATAATAATAATAATAATAATAATAATAATACATAATAATAATAATAATAATAATAATAATAATAATAATACATAATAATAATACATACTAATAATAATAATACATACTAATAATAATAATAACAATTATAATAATAATAACAATTAATAAAAATAAAATAAAAAAAATGAGTGATAAAAAGTGCAGAATGCGTTGGTCTGCAGAAGACATAAATGTTTTATTCGATGTCTGGTCTGAGTACGCCGAACAGCTGCGTGGAGTTAGGAAAAATCTCCATGTGTATATGGAGATGTCGAAGAAAATGGAAAAGAAAGGTGTTGCAGTTACTCCCAGTAACTTAAAAATTAAAATTAATAATTTGACACAGAAATACAGGTTGGTAGAATATTTTACATTTGAAAAAATTCAATCATTATTTACTTTTGATCCCAGGGAAGAAAAAAAAAAGCTAGTTTCTGGTGTCGCCCCTTCGGAATGGTTGTACTACGAAAACGTGAACAACATCATTGGCAGCTACCGATGCAACAATTTGCATTCTTTGGAAGAAAGTGTAGTAAGTAAAAAAGTGTATATAATAAATATTTTATATAGAATGTATGCATATATGTATATTTTAATCAATGTTTTTTTACAATTTTATATTTCAGACTTTTGATGATATGTTATCATCTCAAGCAACGACCAGTGATGCCAAGACCAACGACCAAGAAATTATTGTGCTGTCCCCAACAACGTCGCAGCCAACGAATAATGATGCGCAGCTCAGTACAGAAATTTCATCACAACCAACAACTGGTGTTCATGCTGATCACACTTCAAGTTCAGAATCCCCTACATTAGGCTCACCATTATCTAAAAGGAAGAGAATTATTCAAAAAAATAAAATACAACATGAAATACTTCAGGAAATAAAAAAAAGCAATGAAATAATACAGCGTGAGTTTGAAGCCCATAGAAAACTGACAGAGGAGATGGCAAAAAAAGAAGATGAGTTTAATGCTGAAACGTTAAAGTTTCAGCGAGAATTTTTGGATATAATGAAATCAAAAAAATAAATTTAAGTATTTTCCAATATTAAAGTTATATCTAATCTTACTTATTTTACTATTATTCTTTTTTTTAAATTCATTTAATTACTATTAGTATTAAGCTTTGATTTATTTTAGTTTTAAGTTTATTTTCTTTAAATTTTAATATAAAAATAAAATTATAACGCTCTCAATTTAATTCATTTCATTACTATTAGTATTAAGCTTTGATTTATTTTAGTTTTAAGTTTATATTCTTTAAATTTTAATATAAAAATAAAATTATAACGTTTTCAATTTGGCTTCTTTTAATTATCCACATATACTTTAAGTAAAATATTGAATGAATTACCAATTTCTCTTCTTTCAAAGATATATTTTGCTATTACGTTCCTTATTTTGTCTCCATCACCTTCTACTCGATCTGAAAATTGCTCTGGATATTGACGACAAATTGCAGCTTCAGACACAGTCATTTCGTTAATCCAGGTTCGATTTATTTTATCATTGTGGTCATTCAAAAAATTGTGTAAGACACAAGCAGCTTTGATAACTATATTAATATTGTTGATACGTAGTTCTAAGCCCTTTCCGATTTTCCTAAATCTAGCTTTTAAATGCCCAAATGCATTTTCTACGACCCGACGAGCCGTTGATAATTTTTTGTTGTAATTTATTTGCTCTGAAGTCAAAGTGGTGCGAAAGGTGTACGGCTTCATCATTACATTACTTAGAGCAAACGCAGAATCTCCGATAAGAAAAGGCTGAATACAGCAACCATTCATTTCCTTTGAATGTTTGCGGAAAAGTGGATTTGCCTCCAAGATTTTTTTTAGTGCTGATATCTCAAACAAATAGCAATCTCTAATACGTCCTGGAGCTCCCACATTAATGTATGTGAAACGATAACTATTAAATATTAGTGTTTTTATTATCACTTTCGTACTTAAATTAGTATTTTTACTCACCGATAATCAACCACTGCTAATAAAACTGTCGAATGCCACCCTTTGAAGTTATAAAAGTCGTATCCTTCGTCTATCGGTGGTCTGACTTCAATGTGGCAACCATCTGAAAATTAATATATAAAATAGAAAAATTTTTGAGAAAGCGTTAAGCAATGCACACCAATTGCTCCAAAACATTGTGGGAATCCTAGTTTGCTAAAACCATTAACACACTCTTCTATTGTTGCTGATGATAGTGCTTCCATAGAATTCATATGTTGTGGCTTTAAAATGGTCCACACAGCTTGGCAAAATTCAATTATAATTTCTCCAACTGTAGTGCGACCTACACCGAATAGGTTTCCTATACTTCGATATTCCGCCGCAGAAGCTAGAGCATATACCGCAATTGCAATTCTTTTGTTTAAAGGAATTGCTTTCCTAAAAAATGAATCTTGTTTCTTCAAAATTACTAATTTTTCGCACAATATTGAAAATGTTGATCTCGTCATTCGAAAGTTTACTTTGAATGTATGATCATTCATCAATGGTACGTCTTTTTCCCAAAAAGATTTGGTTCTGTTCTGTAATTAGTCATAGAATGAAATTATGCGACTACAGTTTAATACATTATATGTATATAATATTACATGAATCCAAATTGTACGGTTTATTGTTTTCTTCGTGGTAAGAGAGGCTATCAAAAAATTAATCCGCTGTTTATGATACAGAATATTTTTCAAATGAATTTGCTGATTTCTTTGAAACTGTCTTTTAATTTTAGCACGTTTTTTTAATAAATTCATATAATATATATTACCATATTGAACAAAATTATTGTCAGTCATTTTAAAACACTTCACTTATTTAAAAATCACTTTCTAAATCACTTTTTTTGCTAAAATCTTTTTGCTAAATAAACACAATATATAAAACAATATTCAATTATAAAAAAAATATACATATGTATATCATAAATTCGTAATGAAGAATCATATGTGTCACTACTTCATTAATTCATGTATCTTGTTCTTGCATTCGTCATAATGAAGTTTAAATGTGTCAATATTATAATATTTTTCATACTATTTCATGAAAAAAATTGTACTGGGAAAACTTCCTATCGAACCTTCTTTTCG
Source organism: Villa cingulata (assembly GCA_951394055.1). Classification (NCBI taxonomy): domain Eukaryota; kingdom Metazoa; phylum Arthropoda; class Insecta; order Diptera; family Bombyliidae; genus Villa; species Villa cingulata. The sequence continues at coordinate 29,110,211 of OX596021.1, read as the reverse complement.
ACTCCAGAGAGCGCTGTAAATTTTGAGTTATTTGCAAGACCTTGTAACGGCAAATTGCGTATAACATTTTTTTTTACGCGTACACCCTATATAGCAATGTTCAATATTATAATGAATTGTTTTCCTTTATGTATTCCAATCGTACTTTCTTTTCAACGGATCATCTGACTTTTTATAAAGGTAATTTAAGAATATTTTGCTTGCTTTTATTTTTTTTTATTTTTAGTTGCAATTGAAATGCCAATTTCATTTTTATACGTACAAGTATATGTAAGTATGTATGCAGATGGTAATTTTCTTAAAAGTATATAAATTCTATTTTCAGTGTAGTATAACAGACATCGCACAATTTCCGCGACAACTACAGCGTATCACCGAAAATTCGCACAATTCGGGCGCAACTGCAGAGTAAAATACGAGTATATATGAACTTTACATTTCTTCTTCTTGCAAGACAACTTTCAATTTTTTATGTATTTTTCTTCTTTCTTTGAACATCAAGAATCATTGAAATCCTTACAAAATAGAAAATTAACGAACATATAGTACCAGTACATTGACTAAATGATGTTCAATTGAAAATTATTGGGATATTTTCTCTGTCTAATGTGATCATTAGGAAATAAAAAAATTTTACCGTTTTGTTTATTATTTTTTTTTTTTGAAAATTTATTTTTATAATAAAACGAATCAATTTTTATAGTACACCAAAGAGTTTTTCAATTTCTAGATGGGTATTCCAGTTTACTCTGAGAAATCCAATCTAAATAATAACTGACTTTTGTCAATATGCCAAGAGTACCAGCCTTACATGTTTTTGAACCTATTGAAGTGACATCGACAACAATATATTTATCATTTTCTTGAATCAAATTAGGTCCGCCAGAATCACCACTACATATTGATCGACCAATACTAGAAATACACAATTGTTTATGGCCTTGAAAATATTGAAAAATGTAGCACCCATAAACTTCCACGTTTGATTTCATGTAGAGTAGATTGGCTGGTAGTGATCCAAGTAAATTCATTTTTCCCCAACCAGTTGAAATTAACTTTTTTTCAAGGAGTTCTTGAAAAGTTTGATTACGGCTTGGTAAATAAGCAAATTTAATGAAATCTAAAACAAAAAATTATTAAAGATTGCGTTAATGAATGAATTGCTTTAAAATATAAAATATTTCTAAATTTCGATTGATTTTTACCGCTAAATTCGACAGGTACATTCAATTTGATTAGAGTAATATCGTGGGAAGCAGGTATAGAAGTCCGTTTGAAATCTTCATGCACTATGAAATTTTGACTGTTAACATGATATATCTTTCGCCCTTTTTCCGCCAGATAATTACCATCCATTGTACCAAGATAAATGGTACCAGACGAAAACAAATCGTAATTATCCGCAGTCGTATTTGTAACTAAACAATGAGCTGCATCAATACATACAGTTCTGAAATTAGTGTTCCACCACATCTTACTCTCCTAACAGAATCATAGAGTATTAATAACGCATAATATGGAAATTATTCTGGCCTAGCTCGCTTTCCTTCAAATATTCTAACTTGAGGTTCATCTGGAACTAGCACATTTTCTTGAATTTGATTAGTGCTGATATTCGACAAATTATTAGTATTAGCTTCAGAATGAGCAAACACAGACACAAAAATCACACAAACTGTTATTAAAAACATTTTTACAATACTATTGCTTCTTATGGTATAAAAAATCTTAGGTAACTTATATATTTTTTTTGAAAAAAACTTCAAGTTGAAATCGACTATGTTTTGTTTTTGACGCAAATCAAAATTTAAATTATTTCAACAGAATTTTTTTGACGTACACCCAAATATTTTCATCAGAAGTAATTTTATTTCATTATTCAAAATAACTGAATAAATAATTTGCACATAAATGTTCAAAAACAGGATGTCAAATTAACAATAATTTTAGTATTGATTCTGAGTATTTAGTATTTACAAACTATCAATTATTTTTTTCATAATTTAGGCCTAGTACGCTGATAAATTTGAATTCAGATCCTCATATTAAAAAAAAGTAAAAAAAGTTGTCTGAATTCAAACACATTCATGGAATAAAATTTTTCTGATTTATAAGTACGCACCTCTGCCTTAAAACATACCTGAAAAGTATTAAAAACGTTATTTCTACAATTGAATAATAGATGCCGTCTTTATTTGTGGAGACTTTTTTTTATATTTTTCAGGCACAAATTAAATTAAATTTTATTTTTTTCGACCCGAATTTTTGACAATACGATATGTCGGTTAAATTTGAATCAATTTATCATCGAGAAATTTAAATTTATCACCATATCCACAAAAAATATTTAAAAAAATAAAATTTATGACAAACTGTGAATGACAAATGAAATATGAAACATACGAGTATAATGCAAATCTACACAGTCTACGAAAATTTTCTCCGCGACATGAATTCAGGAAGCTAAATAGAATATTTTTCGAGTCTAAATTCGGGTCCATCAGCGTACTAGGAATTTATAAAGTTCGCATATTTCAAAAGAAGTTATTTCTTTCTAAGATGGTTCGAACTTAAAAATAAACAAAACTAAAATAATTAAAGAATTTATTTCAATACATTTTATTGCTTTTTTTTAGCTTCTACCACTTTTTTTCTTATCGAAACATGAAAATTCTTCTATCAAAATTGCACATGTAATTTACAAAAATTTGAATATTTAAAGCAAAATCTTTTTATTCATGATTTAAATATGACAAACGAATATTGAATTATAAAGAAGAAATATTATTCTTTGATGAGAAGAACTAAAAAATATAATTAGTTTTTTCAGAAATCCAATCTATATAATAGCTGACTCGTGCTAAAATTACTGGACGATCTGGTTCGCATTTTGTTGAACCTATTGAAGTCACGCCGACAACAATATTTACATCATTTTGTATAATCACATTAGGTCCGCCTAAACCACCTATACATACTGTTCTACCAGGACTATATATACAAATTTGATTAGTTTTATCGTAATAAGCATATGAATTACAATAACTATTGTGCACTTTCGATGTTATGTAAAATAAAGTTTCTGCGCTATCCCCGTTTGAATTAATTGTTCCCCAGCCAGGTGTAATGATCGTTTGATTTTGGATGTCCTTATCAGTTTGATCATAATTTGATAAATGTGCCACTTGAATAAATCCTGAAATAACAAAAATTATTATTTAAACAATTTTTTTTCATTTTACATAAATGTAAGTATTTTTCTAAATAATATCTTAAAGTGAATATTTTAGAATTTGATTTATTCTTACTGTTAGTTTGAACTGCTTCAGGTAATTTAATGAGCGCAATATCGTTTTCACGTGTAACAAAATCATAATCTTCATGCATAATGAAATTTTCATTTGAAACTATATATACTTTTCGATCTTCTTCAGCGAATGTGTATCGTTTGGTCGCACCAAGAAAAACTTTAACGTAATTATAAAGTCGATACGGTTTCTTTACAGCAAGAGCGCAATGAGCTGCAGTCAATACATACCGAGTTTTTATCAGAGTTCCACCACAAAGATCGCCTGTTTCTGAATCTCTGTCATCAATAAAAACTAACGCTGCCTGATATGGAAACTGCCCCTTTCTAGCTGGCTTACCATCATTTACTTTAAGTTGAGCTGCAGATGATGCAAGCGCAATTAATAAAATCACAAAAATTGATATCACGTACATTTCGACTTTGAACACTATTTTTTTTTTGCAATATTTTTTATTACTTCCAGTAGAAAAATTCTTAGAGAACTTATAAATTATGAGAAAATTGTTCGATATTTATAGCGAAAATTAATTTTTAAAAATCGTTCTCATTTTTATGCATAGAAACATTCTAAAATTAAAAATACTTTCTACATATGTACATATTTTTTGTTACCTACTACTTTCAATATAAAAACAAAATCTCTTTATTTAATTTATTCCGTTTCGTTGGATACAAACATACAACTCTGAATAATGAACAAATAAAAGACATCGTTTCGAAAAAAAAAGTACGTAATTTTAATTAGTAATAGGTAATAGTCAATTAAAAATGAGTATTTCTAATTTCTCAGATACAAAATACTTTTCGTTGGATACAATTTAACAACAATCATGTTTTTTAATTTGTATTTGATATATTTGTAGGTCTTTATGTTATAGGTCTATATGAATTAATATGCAAATATATAAACAGGTGTTTACATAGATTTATTTGCCAGCTATTTTTATTGTTATTGAATTATGTATCATGTTCATCTACATATCTTCTAACCTATTTTTTTTCTCTTTTCTCACTATTGTCATTTCTAAATCTTTGTCAACTATATCATTATAAGAATTATACATAAAAGTCAGCCGGAATGTAACCTGTATTGAATTAAAATCAAATATATAACATTTATAAATTTTTAACAAAAAACAATTGTTTAGGTTTTAATTCAAAAAAAATTTTAAGTTTATATAAGTATTATAGTTTCTTCTGGAATGCGTATATAACTTCTTCTTTTTTTTGTTCTTCTGAAGCGTTACAGTCTTGGAAAGACATTAGCCTTTTAAAAAATCTTCGCTCAAGTCCCTCTGCCTACTGCAAGTTATCTCCGATTCCCCACCCTCAAATGCTTAAAATTCTCGATCACATCATCTAGCCATCTCAATAATGGATCGTCTTATAGCTCTTTTTTTATTTTTATAAAAAATTTTAATAATTTTGAAGTTGAAATTGGTTGCAAATTGAAATAATAAATGAAGTTAATTTGTTATAAATTTTTGTATATAGACAAATGGCAATTCAAATGCAATTCGGACAACCATAAATGGACATTGCTTTTCATGTCTTATGTGTTACCTAACATCAATAAATTTATCAAAATTTGTTACAATTACATTTTGCAATTCCATGGTGTAAACATTTTTTGAGTTGACCACTCATTTCAAGGATTGAAATTGCATAATTTACATTGTAAATAATTAAAATTTTTCAAATGATCTCCTTTAACAGACACAGAGTTTAATTCAAAATTTTTTAAAGTTTTATGTCCTTGTAATTTGTTTTTTATGTACTGTACTTCCTAATAAAATATAAAATTTTCAATTTTTTTTTATTCCATATTAATATATTAAATTAAAAAACTACAAAAAAAAAAAAAACAGTTCTTCGTAGTTTCATTAGATACACTTTCATTAGCGTTTCATTTTTATTCATTTCAAACTGAATTCTCTATCCAGTTCATGAGAAACTAAAATACTTATTACATAACAGTATGTATGTCTGTATATATGCACATAAAGCGAACAAATTGTAAAGTGTGTTGTACATATGATATAGTACCTATCGAATTTAGCAGACAAAAACTGGCGACAAAAGTTCATTTTAGTATTGCATGAGGCGTCGTATTAAGATATGAATCGAAAAAAAAAATACAAAATTTTTCATTATTATATACGTTTACACTGTTCAACATATTTATTCTACCATTTACTATCATCTGTATAGGTGCACAAAATTGTTGTAATCTAATGTGAATATGACATTTGAAATCTATTAGATTACTTTACAATTTTCTTCATTTTTTTTTTTATTCCTGAAAAATTTTACATCTCATTTAAATAATATTAAAAAAAGAAAACACAAATGTTTGTAATTGTTAACTGTATAAAATTTTCGAAATATCAAAAAACATTCATTGTCTAGTGTTTTATACAACAAAAATTATGAAAAATATCGCATATTATAGGAAAAATATAGCATTTTGTTTTTTCTATTTAATTACTTTTCATTTTCAAGATAACTTATTTCATAGGAATTTTCAGACATGCAATGTGTATAATTTTAAATTTTTTTCGATGTTTTTGTTCGCATTTTGTTTGTTAAAAAGTGCATATACAATCGATTTTTTTTTTTTTATATTATGCACATTTAATAGCCGTGGAACTATTAAATTCCATATACGAAAATTTCTAATTAAACTTTTAGGACAGAGTTTTTCGAAAACAAAAATAAAAATGCAAAAAATAAAAAATTAAGACAACTCTAGATTCAGCAAAAACGAAATATAGTCATAAATTAATTAACGAATTATACTATTTTTTTTTTTTTCAAACTTTACGTTTGTTATTATTTCTCATTGCTCTTTTAAAAATAACGAATTTTAATGAAATGAAAAAGTTAAAAAAAAAAAGAAACAAAAACAACGACAAATACATAGAAAAATAATACTTATCGTATATACATATACGGAAATAAATTTTTTACTTTTATATATATGTAGTATGTACATATGAATGTGCAATGTACTTAGGTACCATTTAGTAAACTTTTATCCAAGTCAAAGCAAGGCTGCTATACATACTCATATAGAGAGAAGTTTGAGATAATAGAATTTCAAAAATACAGCAATATGACGTATCTTGTCTATGTTTGGAAAATAATAATAAAAAAAAAATTGATGAAGGATAATAAATTGTTTTTTTTTTTGTACACGTATAAATACATGTCTATAATATCCTGATAAAGATGTATATACATACATATAGTGATATAGTATTTGCGATATAAAATAATGAAAATCGAATAGACTTAGAAAAGTGAAAACGACAGGAAACAACTTATACATTATATTTTTATATATCTATATGGTTATATTCTCTGTAATGAATATATTTATGTATAGGTAAAATGAAGGGATTAAAATTAAGGAAACAAGATACAAAAAAAAAACAAACAACGACCATAAAAGTGCAAATGGTAAAATTGAAATATTGAACAATGTTTGATTGTATGTATATTAAAATGAAATATATTATGTATGCGTACGTATGTATATGTAAATGTATATAAAAGTACATATGTACAGGAACCAAAATATGTATTTTGCAATTTGTATTTTATCAACATAATTTGCATACATATGCACAAAAATGAATGATTAAAAAGAAGGGTATTACGTGTATTATATACTTATATACTTATATGTATATGTACACATAATCATAATATATGTATATATGTATATTATTTTTATTATATAGGTATGAATTCATATATATGTATGTTTGTAAGTATACTAGTAAATGAGAATCATCTGTAGTCGACAAATCTCCTGTCAAAAGAGGTTAATAATAAAATTACGGTCGTCTGTAGGGGTTCCGATGAAACGCCCAACAAATTTTGGAAATGGACACGCCTTTCGTATAAAATCAATTTCATCTCAAAATGGAGACATTTTATCAATTATATATACCTATGTGCATATACATACATACATACATAAATATTTACATACATTTTTCGATTTATATATGTATGTTTAAATGTAATAAGTATATATATATATATATAGTATATATGATGTAAACATACATTTTTGTCCGCATATAAAATATTTGAAATGTACAATTGATACGACACAATATTTGAAATTTTCAATTTCACGCAAAAATACCTTTCGTAAACAAATTTATTTTATTATCCACAAATTTTGTTTTTTGTTTGATTTTGTTTCTGATTTTGATTGGAGTTAGTGTTTTTTCATTTGCTTTTTTTTTTGCTCGTTTTCATTTTCACCTTCAATATTGCACGTTTTTGTTTTGTTTTTGAAATATTGTGCGGTAAAAAGAAAAAAAATTTTATGTTCAATAGAAGAATTTAAAGCGATTTTTTTAACTAAAAATATTTATACTATTTCAACTTATATTCAAATGTACTCTTATACATAACATATGTAGGAAATATTTTACAAAGTATTAATGTAAGGATTTCTTTGTCTAAACAAAATGGGAGGTTTTTTTACTAATTATATCTGAAACGAAATTTAAATTCAAATACTTCGACTTTATCATTAAATTATTTATCAAATCTCAAAATACCTATTTTATTGCACATTTATCTAAAGTTTTTGTCAGGATTTTCTATTAATTCATATCCAATATCTATTCAGTCTGAAAATAATTCGATTTGAATTTTCATATTTAAATTTAAATTTTCTATACAAAAATTTTTTTTTTCTAGATGTATGAATTTCTTTAACATTTTTAATATTTTGACATTAACAATAATTACCTAAACGAGAAATGTAATTATATAAAGGTCTAAAGATACAATAAACCTTAGATTTCAGTGCCGATCTCTACAGCAATTTATTAATGGCGCTACAGCTCATGAGTCGAGCATGGGCCTTCACCGAAGTTATCTCTAGGCTGGTTTATTACTAACACATGTGCACCTGCAATTTGACGTGGATTGTGAACCACTGAGTTGCTGCTGGTAGAGAAACAAACTCTTCTACATGATAGGGTCATAGGGTTTCTTTAGACTGATCCACTGATCTATTATTAGAATGATCTAATGCTCCGATAATTCTTTGTGTTGCTTGTGTCACTCTCTGAGTGAACTTTAGGGGTAATTTAATGACAGTTGGAATTCGGAAATAGAAAAAGGCATATTTCTTTATAATAATTAAATTTTGAAAAATAATCTTAAAAAATTATTGAATTACAATCTAAAATGTAATTTTAATACATTCATGATATGTACATATTTTAAAAATAAAATTTTTTATAATACCTTACATATCAGTTACATCAAAAAGGATAACACATCACATCACATCACATTTATATACTGATTGGATTATATTTTTCCTATAAAACTGAATGTAAATTTTATGCATTATACGCGTATTTAACTCGTATACCTCTCTTCATAAAAAGCAGACAATATTGAATAATCTTATAGACGCACAGAATAAATTCTACTTCAATATCGGATACATATTTACCTGATTTTATTAACATATCTACATAAGTACAAATAAAACTAAAGAACTAAAGTACTATATATACGTCATCGTTATATAAAATCTTTTAAAATATTGGTATTAAAAAGTCTTCCATCGTAAATCAATCAATATATTATATACTTAAGAAAATACATATAATCTTTTATTCGTGACTTATTTTCTATCATATTATATACAAAAAAAAAAATTATCATGAAATAATAAATTATCAACAAAATCATATTTCTTATAAATATGTAAGTTACATAATATTGTACATACTCGTGTAATAATTTTCTGATATCATTATTATTTATATTCATTCCATATGTGTTACAAGCTCAGTAAATTTTATGTATATTATAATTTTTATTTTTTGTATCAAATACGTACACAAATGTACATACTACATACTGGATGATACTGGGCTGTTTGATAAGTCTTTGGTCTCACAAAGAGATGTCGTCTTAAATTCAAATTTGAAATAATTTTTAACAATAGTGATACTTCAAACATCTGTACATAAATTTTCTTCAAGATACAGTAATTAGTCTGTGTTTGACAGTGATTAGAAGCAAGCAACTTGTGACGTTTTTGGAATAATGGAAAAAAGTGAATTTCGAGTATTAATTAAACATTGTTTTGTAATTGGGAACATGGTGTTCAAACAAAAGAATGGCTTGATAAGCATTACGGGTAAATCTGCACCATCGAAATCAACAATCACATACTGGCTGAATGAATTTAAACATGGTCGTACAAGCACGAAGGACGCTGAACGCGTTGGTAGACCAAAGGAGGCAACAACTCCAGAAGTCATCAAAAAAATCCACAAAATAATAAGAAACGACCGCAAAATAAAAATTCGTGAGGTAGCTGGCATGGTAAACGTTTCAACCGAACGTGTTTTTAATATTATACACGAACATTTGGGAATGAGAAAACTGATTGCAAAATGGGTTCACTAACAATTGATATGATCCACAAGAATTTTTACGGCGTTACATCACTGTTGATGAAACATGGATTCATCATTGCACGCCCGAATCAACTCAACAGTCAAAACAGTGGACAGAGCCTGGTACAAGTGCACCTAAACGGCCAAAAATGAGTCAATCAGCTGGAAAAGTTTTGGCAACTGTGTTCTGGGACGCGCATGGAATAATATTTGTCGATTATCTTGAAAGAGGAAGAACTATAACAGGAGAGTATTACGTATGTAATAAGTTTATTGGATCGATTGAAGGATACACTTAGACAAAAACGACCGCATTTAACAAAGAAAAAAGTGATTTTCCACCATGATAACGCACCGGCTCACGCATGCGCAATCGCGACTGCAAAACTGCTAGAATTGCGATACGAAGTGCTCCCTCATTCACCATATTCTCCAGATTTGGCGCCGTGTGACTCCTACCTCTTCCCAAATTTTAAAAGATGGCTCACTGGACGCCGATTTTATTCAAATGATGAAGTAATAACCGCAACAAATGCATATTTTGAAGGTTTTGAAAAATTATATTTTGCTGATAGCATAAAAAACTGGAAAACCGCTGGATGAAGTGTATCGAGTTGGAAGGAGACTATGTCGAATAATAAAAAAAATTTTCATGAAAAACAGTTTTCTTTCTTACCGAGACCAAAGACTTATCAAACAGCCTAGTACATACATTAACATTTTATTATTATTATCATTATTGATTCAAATTCATATCGTATTTATTTAATAATATTTCAAAAGTATTATTGAATTATTAAATTTACGTTACATGAAAAAAATTGAATAAATAAAAAAATTTATTTTACATTTGTTAAATACACAAACCTACACATTATGTATGTGTAATTATCTATATGCATATGCTTAATAAAATAACTATCAACACATGTGCAAATATTACTTAATAATATCATCATAAATGATGCAAAAAATACAAAAATTATACACGACAAAAAAATAAAAAAACATTCATCCTAAATACAAATATTTTACATACGTAGATACATGTATTTATGTTTGTATGTATGATTTCATTCATTCTACATATCCATATGCATATTAGAGGTACAAATTTACGTACACACTTTCGAGTATACTATGTATTATATTATAATATAAATTTAAATATGAACGGAAACATGACTGGAAGTAAAAGGTAACAACCGTAATCTTTTTTTTCTTTTTTTTTATTATTATTATTGTATTCTTTTTATTTTTCATATGTAGGTATGTATATTTCGACTGTGTTTTACATATATTAGCTTTCGTGAAAGGAATATCTCTCTAAGGAAGAGTTGCGCTGAATTTTAAATGCACTTCCGTGTAGTCATAATATACACGAGTAATAATAATATTATTTATGTATACCACCTTTCTATCATATATGTATGTGCATGAGTTTTTTTTTTTGTGCAATTCAATATACATACTTACATACATTTACATATGTTCATAGACTTATGTATATTTCCTGTATATGCAAAAACATACATACATATTATTCTCATACAAATACATTGTACAAATGAACATCGACTATATACACTATTTTATTTCTATACATCATAATAAATTGTATATAACGCTAGGATATATGTAGGTATTCTATACAATTACGTATGCAAAAGTATTAAATATAATATGAGTACACATGTGCATAGATTTTTTTTTTTTATATGATTATTTTCCTTCAGAATTTATTTATGAATAAATTATATTTCGAAGTAATTCCATTTTATTATTCATTCATTTTCAAGCATAATTTCTCTTATTTTCTTTTTCAGTTAACTCGCATTTTTTTCAATGTAAAATTCATCATACATTTATTTACTATCCAAAATATAAGTAAATAAAAATATAAAAAAAAAATAAACGAAAACAAAAAAAAAAAAAACGAACAAAGTATATTCTTTATTAAAATTCTTGATCATTTAAAAATAACCAAATAACTTACTTGTAATATAATTTACCAAATTTCTTAACTGCTGTCTGAAGTACATAGGATTATCTCCAGTAACAAATCAGTTTTAATCGAAAATTGGTTTTGAACGCAATAATCTTGTTGTTACTCCTATCGCAGCTTGCTTATTAAATATATTGTTTTTTCAATCAATTGAAACGGTCATCCTTTGCCTTATACATACGAGTATTTCCAATCATCATTATCAATGACGCTGTACATCAAATCGAGTATTAACCTTCAACAGATAAGTTACCTCTCTTCCAATTTGCCGTGCCTAACTTTAATTCTGCTTATACTACCAAAAGGTTTTCTAACTTTTATTTTTTTAGTCCTTGTCTTGCCTGTTTATAATTCCGGAACAGTTATCGTGGCAAATTCATTTTCATTTTTTTTTATGTTTTTATGATTTTCTTTTAAATTGCAAAGTTTATCGATTAGTGTGTGATTATAATTTCTTTTAAAAAAATAAATTTTTATCAAATAATTCTCTTGAAATATTCATTCAAAAAACCAAAATCATAAATATTGATAAAATTATATTTAATTGAATTTTTTCACATACATATAAATCCTCAAATACAGTTTGGGGCTGTATAGGTTTTCGATAAAAAAAAAAACTTCAATAATTTAGAAAGAAAAATACTATATATTGAAATAATTGTAACATTGTACACTAAAAAAAAATACACAGATTTATTATTTAAAAACAATAAAACATTTATTATTTTTTCTCAAGCACATACATGTATACATAATGTATATTTATAAGCAAAAAATAAAATTAAATAAAATAATTTGTGCATAAATCCGCACACATACATTCACCATCAGATTCAGTATAGAAGCAAAAATAAACAAACAAATACCCATTCCCCATTTAAGTACATATGTATTATATGTATACATATTGATATTAAAAAGTTTATTTCCTTGTTTCGGATATGTATTATTATTGGTTGTTATTCTTATTTCTTAACGGTAGGTATATGGTATATTACATATGTATGTATGCTGAAAAGAATATTATTTTGATGGATGATAATATATGAATTTTTCGATATTTTATCATATTATTATACATATGTATTTATATTTTACAATAAATATCTATTATGAGATCATGAACAGGTGTAAACTAAATGTTTTGCTTTTATTATTATTATTGTTTTTCTTTTGTTTTTTTGTATATTTTATACTTTTGTCATAATATTTCTTATTCAAAATTCTTCTTAAATGTAATAAACATCATAAAATTAAAAAAAAAAATAAAGCAAACTTTTTCGAAAAAATATTACAAATACATAACAAAAGAATAACAATAATAGAATGCAAAGAATATAAAAAGTTTTTTTTTTCTGTTTTAGCTTTTTTTTATGCATTTTGTTTTTGTTTTGATGCCTTCATACGAGTATATACATACATTTTGAAAAAAATGTAAAATTCTTTTTTCAAAAAAATATTATTTTATATTTTTATAACATTGTCCTAAGGCTTCCTTAAAAATTTTTTATTTTTTATATTTTTATATTTTTGTTTTGCGTATACATTGTTATTGTTTTTTTTTCTTGCTCTCTTCTATATATGTACGAGTATACAATATACATATATTTTTGTTATTATAAAATGTTAACAAAATGAAAACAAACAAAAACTGATGAAGAAAACTTTGAAATTTTCTTCGAAATACTTTTTTTTTTCTATTTGTTTGTTGATGTTATCTTCCTGCTAGATGTATGGATACATGTTATTTTCTTCATTTTGTACATTTGTATGTGTGTATACGAATGTCCAAAATATAAAAAAAAATTTTTTTTTTACAATAAAACATTTTAAGAACGTGTTGCTTTCTGGTTTCACTTTACTTCCTAAAACATGTAACAAATCTTTTATAGATACATATTATATTTGTCTTTCATTCAACATACATACATATGTATGTACATGTGTTCGTTCTATGTGTATACGATTAATATAACTTTGTATCTACGATTTGTTTTTACAATTTTGATTATTTTTTTGTTTTCTTTAAGTTTATTATTTTATTTTATATTTTGTTTTGTTTTATACATTTGAAAAATATAAGCGAAAAAAAAATTAATTTAAAACAAAATTTTAAAAACTTTTACTTACTTCATATTATGTATGGGTATGTACATATATGTATGTATGTATGAAACCATAAGGAAACAAACAGAACAAAATACAAACATCATAATGCAGAAAATAGATAACTAAGTAGTAGCTCCAGTAGATAGTAAATGGATACACACATTTATATGTATAGTGGATACATATACATATGTATTTTGTAGTTTAATTTTCTTTAAATTTTTCTTTTGTCCTGAATAGTATTATTTTTTTTCTAATATAAAAATAAAGTAGTATATATAAGTAGGATCTCGTAACTTTGATTTTATGCAATGATTTAATTAGAAATTCTCTTAAAATGTTTTTTAAATTATTTTATAAGATTTTGGTTGACCTTTTACACCTGGAGAATGATACTATTTCATCATTCCAATTTTAAATTTTTTTTTTTTTTTGTTCATTTTATAATAGTATTTCTTTATTTTCTCTATTATGAAATAAAAATATATCCTTTTCCATTCATTTTCGTTAACATTAAGTGACAACACTAATGACGGATAAACATTTTACATTATACATCGATTTCTGAATCAATTTTCAAAATCACACGACAATTACATTGGTATAATTTTCCTACTATATACTATATACTAGTTTGTATATATATAGTATTTAGTATATACTAGTTTGAAGAGATTTTAGACAAATTTTCCTATATAATTTGAATTTTATATTTTATTCACATAATTATATATGAATCTGTGTATGTATGTATTTACACTATTTCAAATTTTAACACAATATCAATTAAAATTTAAATACACGGGTAATACCTTAAAAATGTAGCTTGACAATAAATCCATACATGTTAGGTATATATTGTATTTAGAGATAAGAAAACTAAAAATATACACAGGAAACAGTACGATATGATGACAGAAACTAATATGTAATATGTACATATATACATAGTTGTATGTAATAGAGTAGATACACTCGTATCACTAAAGTTTTGATGTTACCACTCCAGTTACAAATTTCGAAGTTCCAATAATTATATATTTTCTGACTTTCAATAATTTTCCATTTCGACAAATCTTTGAAAATATAAATTCCATTTATACAAACATATTTTGAAAAATAGAAAACAATAAAATTTTTACAATATTCTACTCATATATACATATAAATAAATGTATGTATACGCCTAGATGATTATTTATTTTTATTATACATTTCAAATACATAATACAATAACATTTTATCTATTTAATAGATTCTTGTATATTTAATACACTGTGAATGTGAATGACAATTAAGTGAATACATTAAATTGTTATACTTTAATGTATTTGTATCTTTTGTATATTGAATGTATTATACACATAGAAACTTTAACATCCTACTTTTATAAATAAATAAAAGTTACCACATTTAATTACCTACACATTCATGTAAATGAAAATAATCTTGTAAAGCTTTAATTATTCGTAAAATAAATGATATATGTTATTTATCTATGTATAACATTAATTACTATCACCTGTCACTAATGATAAAAATAAAAACGACAAAAAGAAAATTTTCAATTTTATTACCTATACGCTACACTATAAAAAATATACAACTTTATAGTGGGTAAGTTGCATTCAAATGTGAAAATTTTCATTTATGTAATTGAAACGTATATACACATTATCTATATGACATTTGACATTTTATATTAAGGTGCGAGTATGTAATACAGGGCTTACCTATAGGAACTTAGAAACGTCAAAACTTTCAATGGTTACAACAAAAACACTGATCGAAAAGTCAATCTCAAACATTTAATTGATGTTTTCAGTATTGTTGTTATTGTTTAGCAAAGTAGCAACATGGAAAGTTACATAGGCGATGTTAATTATTCGAATTTATTATCAAAATGCATGTTTAGTTCGCAGTACGTTTCATCCATTACGATCAGTTTATAGAGATTTTAGAGAATTTTTGAATCATGATTTTTATTTACTGACTAACTCAAGAATTCAAAACAAAATGATATACTTTGATTCGAACTTTCGCTAATTGAGCTTTGAATCATTTGAAATTGGAACCCGATCAAGAGTCTGAAAAATAATTTTCATCTTTTCCGATGAAGTACTCTTTTGACTGATAGACAGACAAAGATGAGAAGAACATTTAAACGGTATTATTTTCAGAAGATGATGTAACGAATTGTTCTTCAAAATAACAAAGAAACCACGTGATATATCACTTGAGGCTATTATTGTGTCTCATTCTAAAGTTCTGATATGCTTATTGATAAACCCCATATTCATGTTCATTTTATTTTTAACCAAAATATACTATTTGTATTTATATTTATGGCTTTAACTTTATAACGTACGAATATACTTTTTATAGCCAAATCCTAATACTCTTCAATACATAGTACATATGTCTGTATATAAAATTATTTTATTATCAAAATACTACTTATATACTGTTACATAGGAACAGAATGAATCATAAAAATTATTTCTTATTCATTAATTTTAAAAAGAAAATCATGTACAAATCAAAAATACTATAACGCTATATAAACTGTATACAATAAACATACATTCTACTATGAAACATATACATTATATAATCTCGAATGTACATAAACGTATACGTACTCATACCATCTTAAACGTTTCTATATTTATAGACAGTGCGATTATATTATTGTATGTTGTATTATATGAATCATATGATACCCAGGAAACATAACAATGTTTATAAATAATAAAAATATTTAATGTGGGGATGTGTATTGATATAACCTCTTCTCATCCACATACACATTTGAGCAAATTTTTGTTTGAAAAAAGTAAGAATAAACGAATACGAACAAACATACCCACGTAGTACATACATATATTTTTGATTATAAAAAAAAAAAACATTTTTTAATCAGAATCAGGATATGAGTTATAAATTTAATGTTAACCATATAAATATTTATAAAGATATGAGTTTGTTTGTGTGTGTGTGTATGTGTGCGTGTGATGTGGAATTAAAAGAAAATAATTTTAACACAAGAATGAAAAGAGAATACGGAGGAGAAGAAGAAGAAGACGATGAAATTACATGTAAAAGGTATCACAATCGCAAATAAAATAATACACCAGACACACTCATATCTGTATACGTGTATATTCATTTTGTTCATCACATGACAAAAATTTTAACCTACATATCCTTCAGATGTGTTTTTATTTGTATTTGTTATTTTTATATTTTTTAACATAAACATACATACATTTGTATATGTATGTTGGTTGTTTTGAAGGTACACATATAAAGTATTAAGGTATTAATGTAAATACATACATATAAGAAACAATAACTCATCTTACAAGATGATCCAAAATGTTGCATTGACAACTCACACGGGACAAAATAAAATAAATGATAAGACGTTAGACGAATATGTTACATATAGTACATTTATACATACTTACTTTATATTGGTTTTATATACATATTTTTATTAAACATATACATATATACATATAACATAAAATAAAATATTAAATAAATATTATATAAGTATACACTTTACTAACAATATTCGACTCGTAAGTCATATGAAAAATATTTTCCGTTTGATTTATACCCTTAAATCCTTTTTTTTCTGAATCAATTTTTCTTTTATTTCCTTACATTCTATCATTTGTGTTTTTTTTTCTTTTATTTTATTGTGTATATGTGGATGTTGCGTTTGATTATTTGTTTTCTCTTCTCTGTATATATATGTACTATAAATGTAATGTTTTTTCCTATATAACAATATTTTTTTTATCCTTTTCTTGTCAATATCCACGTGGATTAAATAATGAATGATAAAGAGAAAAAAAAAAAGAAAACAAAACAAAAACTAAAAGAGTTATTTCAAAGATGAAAAACACAAAAAGGATATTAAATATTGAAGTTTTCAAAGCAACAATGAAAAAATGAAAATCAAATAAAAAAGAAAAAAGTCAAACGACGAGAAAAGCACAGAAAACGGACCTCTAAAATTTATATTTACTCAAGGATAAAAAAAAATGTTTGAATCAAATCGATACATAAAATGTATACGTACATATGTGTACCTTCATATACACACATTATACACACGATTCCTGGTATACAAAAGAAATTCTTGGCATATATTCCATTTACACCAAAATATTGCTAGTTTTTCAGCTTCTAGCATTTTTTATTTGTGTTTTTTGTTTGTTTTTTGTTTTCTTGACTTGGTTTTTTTTGTACAGGACTTTTCTATTTTTATTTTTATTTTTCATTCACATTCCCATTTTGCTTTTCTTTAATAATAGCGAATCGAACCAAATGGTAAAAAAACCGTGTATTCTCTATACGTATTGTAAATTCATCTAATATATTTCTATGTACATAAAATACATGCAAATACCCATAAAATACATGTAAATGTGCTGATATAGTGCAGGGAAGTGAAAAGGTTTCTAAAGTTATAACCCTTGTATAAAAGAAGTTAACGATTTTTCATTTGATATGGAATCACATATCATACAGAATTAACGGTATGTTTCTTTTATTTATTTATTTTTTGTTTTCTTAAATACACACAAACTTACAGAATATTTTTGTACATACATAGGTTAGGTACTACTTTAAAAACAAATCTATTTATACACAATAAATTCCATTATTGAAATATTTCTCCCTTAACAATGTAAAGTCATTGAATAAAAACCACAATAATAACTTAAATATTTTTTTTTTCCTCATACACCACACGTATGTAGATATAAATATACGAGTACCACTTGAATGCATCCCAAGAATAAAAAAATATAATAAATTTATTACATGTTATTACACTGACGAAAGCTATACAAGAAAAAAAGAAGGGCATAAAATGTTACAACATGAAATCATATACATATAACAACAACGTATTACATAGATACATACTTACATGAAAATATAGTCCTCGTCTATGTGCATTCGAATCAAGAAAATCGACCGATAATTCATTCTCATCTCATAACCATTGCATATACGAAATAAAAATGTACACACAAAAAAAAAATGTTTTCTTTCAATTTCTATTATATACCATCATTATCGTATATCGTATGTGAAAATCTGCTATAATGTGAAATGTGTGCATTGTATGTGTAGAGTCTCGCGTATTTTATAAATAAAGTAAAACTAAAAATTCTTAAAATGACATTAATCATAATTTACAAGTGAATTATATCCTTTTTAGTTTTCATTGTACATTTTACTCGTACTTATACGAAAATGAAAATTTTCTTTATTCATTTATTACTCTTTTTGAGTATACGAATAGTCAGCATTCAGCATGTAGTATAAATATGCGTGACATTCAAAAAAAAAAAAAAAAAACAAAAAATCAGGAAAAATGAAATCAAATTATAGAATGTATTTTTGTTTTTTCATTGAAATGGTTTTTTTGGGAAACGAAAAAATATATATATATGAGTGAGTATTCTTTCACAGATAAATACAGATACGATACGCTTAAATGTGTAACACATTATGCATAGATATTTTTATATATAGATATGCATACATTTACACACACATATACATATGCAGAAATGGTAAAACTTTCAAATATATAATAATGACTTTTCATTTTCCCTTATTTCTTCTTCTATTTTTTCTTTACATTCTTGATTGTTATCTATTTTGGCAATTTTATGAACTAGAAAGATCATTGAATTAATTCAACAAAATAATACATAATATCATATATCAAAAATCATTCACTAGAAATACTTTATGTATTTGCTTTAACTATAAATATAAATATAAGAAGGATATTTGTATAAATTATCATTTAAACACAATAAAAATCTCATTTTGTATTCTATACTTTATAAATCTAAATTTATATATTTTTTTGATTTTGATTTCGAATTTTGAATTATAAGTGTATCATCTGCACATGAAATACAAGTATGATGTAAATAAATGGATGTATTAGGATGTATGTAGCTATATATCATATCGTTTATTCTGTGGATATATATATAGATTATAGACTATCTCAAAATATACAAAAAATAGAAAACAAAAAATTATGTGGATTTCTTTTACACAAAAGAAAATATAAAATATGTATTACAAACACATGATATCAATATAAGAATATAAGAATATATGAGTCAAGTCAACTTCATGCGTGTGTATCGAATTTTAATTTATTATACTTTTATGTAACAATTTGAGTACGTATTAATTTTGTATATGATTATGTTTACAAAAACTATATATAAAATACACAAATATACCATTACATGCATAATATGTATGTATGTACGTGGATTCAATGGATGAATGATTCACATACATATACATTTATTACTGACTGCGGTAATGGTATAATAATAAATGACTTAATCAATTTGTTTTCGTCTGTTGTTTGTCATTTTATAGATCCAACCATATCTATCTATGTATGTATTATATTGTCGCGTCTATGACAAATTTACACAATAAACACATAACAAAAAAAAGTTGCTTTTTCGAAAAAAAAAAAAAATAGAAATGAAAATGTAAAAACAAGGAAAATTTTATAAAAAAAAAATATATGTACGCACAAAAAACACAGAAACCATGAATAACATTAGATAGCATTTCATTATATAATGGTTTCCTATTTTTTATTTGATTTTTTTAGTATGAAAATCGACCATATCAAAATATTATGTTCCATGTATACATACTCGTATACATATGAACATGTTCATAATAATACACATATAACGCCATAGACAGACATCTAGTATAAACGTGGTATCGATACGGTATTGGCTATACTACATGTCTGTCACCATATATTTGCTTTATACCAGGAAAACAAGCTGGTATAAACGTGGTATTGAAACCAGCATGATTTGTCTAGTATGAATCTAGTATTCACAAAATTAAACGTACTGAACGTAGCGCCATTTTAATGCTGCGGAAATTATAAAAATTACTTTTTACAGTAGTTTTAACATCAAGTTGAAAGTAATTAGTAGGCATATAGTAGACATTAAGTTGAAAGTATTATAGTGCGAATATAAATTTTCCATATGACACCACAACAAAATTCACAAAATATGTCAAATGAAACTAGGTTTATACTAGATTACATATCTGTCATCATGCTAGTATTGTTCATACCATGGTATCGATACTAGATGTTTGTCTATGGCTTTATAGTGGAATATAGTATCATTAAAAATAATATAATGAAAACGAGAATAATTTTTATTATGTATATGCACATATTCACTCACTCACTCATACGCTGTATGTACATATATCGCTTTAATATTATTTCAAATCTATACAACACACATGTATAGTATATATGTATGTAGAAAATTTATAAATTTTATTTTATTTTTACAATTTGGTTTTATATGCATAACTAATGTCTATGATGAACATAATTATAAAGAATATTTACATATGTATAACATAATTATGTTATTCATACACATCACTCGTATACATACATACATACATATGTATAATCGTACATTTATATATTCTGGTGTAATTTAATATTATTATTACTTAAAATCACAAAAGTTAAAGATATTTATAAGGAACATTATTTGGTAGAAAAAAAAAAACAAGAAAAATAAATAAAACGGAAACAATAAACACTTCCTATTTCAGTTAAATTTGTACTCTATAAGCTGTTTTCTTCTATAAAATACATGTATACATACTATATTGTGATTGTGTATACAATATTTTTTTATAGGATATTATTTCACTTATAGTATATACAAGTCTGTATATCTATAGTACATAATGTACATGAATCCTCAACTATTAAATGAAAAAGAAATGAACAAATAAAATGAAAATTCATTTATATTGAATTAATTTCGCATAGAAATCTTTTATATACTCGTACAATATGCATACTGTATTTATGTATGTAGTTACTCATCGAATACAAGTATACAATACATATATTAACGAATAACTAAACTGCTGAAACTGAAATGAATTTACAATAATTTTCAAAGTTGATTATTACTTGACTATACGATATATCTAAAAACTAAAAATACAACTGTGATACGATATATGTATAGAAAATTTTCAACAAACTTGAAATTTGATTCTTAGAAAAAACATTTTTTTTATTTATTTCTTTTTTACATTTTTATTTTTATTTTTTATTTTTTTAAAGTAAAAACTTGTGTTTATTAAATTTCACAGAATATAATTTACAAAGTTCAGAAAAATAAAAATAAAAAAATAAAATAATAATAATAGAAAGCCAAGAATGAAATGAAATTAATTTCTAAACATATACGATGTTAACTACTTACATGCATGTATCTGTATATAAACACATGCATACATATACGTTATTATTTACACAGAGCGTACAAGAACTAATATAAAGATTTAGTAAAACAAAAAAACAAAACAAAAAACGAAAAACATTTACAACACAACAATTTGTTTTTATTATTCTTTGCATCAAGTTCAAGTCGACAAGTACTTACCTACCAGTATCATTTAAAATTGAAAAAAAAAAGTTTTTTTTAACTCAAAACTAAAAATAAAAATTGAAATTTACTCTGCTCTCTTATGTAAGTACCTGAACTGATTTACTTTATAACCAAGTTAATTTTCAAACTAAGAAGAATTCACATTTACCACCATACACCTTATCAAGTATACCAAAAGATATATTCAGTTACAACATATTGTAATATCATACATCAAGAATAATATGTTTTTTTTTTTAAAAAAGTTTTTCAATCTAAAAATTCTGTAATTTAATACACATTTACTATTAATATACTGACTGTGAACAAACTATCATATACATACATATTACATACTCTATCACTACTGCGTACATCACGATCAAGCACATCATAAATCTTTAAAATTTGAAAAAATAATATAAAAAAAAATCTTATAAGTACACTGCTTAAAATGAATTTTATAAAAAATAATTATAAACATAATGTCCTGAGAAAATAATGATTTTTAAATTATTATTAAATTCCTTGTACGTACTTATTTACATTTTGTGAAATTCTTATGAATTTAAAACCGATTTATGAATTTTCATATCTTATCCATTATGTATAATATAAAAATGGAATCTTGTATACTTATAAAATATAAATTAAAATATGACATTAGGACATAATAATAATCATAACATCAAAAATTACATCTCATATATTAAATGATAACCGGCACTCTTAGATAAAGATTCGCTCTACAGAATAAAGAAAAAAACATAAAACAGACTGAATATTAAATCAATTCACAAAATAAAACCAAAAAAAAAGCAAATCCAATAAAATATGAATCCTTAATCCTGAATAACAAACCGTATTTTATAAAAATTTAAGCAGAAAAATATCATATTTTCTTGGGAAATTTTCTGTCACTAAATGTATGTGTACTATATCCGTATTGTTTGTTTCCTTTTTTATTATTTTTTAAAGTCACATCATTAAACATTCATTGAAAACGTATACATAGAAAGGCGAAAGAAATGGTTATTATTACCTTACATACTTACATAAAATTTTTTTCATTTTATTTTTGTCATTTTGAAAGTACATATGTACATTATATATACATAAACATATAGCTGACTCATTCATTTTATTTTATTTTATATATATTTTTAATATTTTTTATTTTTTCTTTTTATTTTCATTTGTGATAGTAAAATAATCATGTAAAAAACATAGGCAGAAATTTTGGGGAGCAACAAATTTACCTAAATTTTTATTAGAAAATGTAAAAAACTATTCGTCAAAATTCAATGTCTTTTAGAAAAATATTTTCCCTTTTTTTGTAATAACATTACGACGAATCGCAATTTCACTTAATTTTAACGTAAAATTAAAAATAAATTATCAAAATTGTAGGAGATAATTATTCATATTTTGATAGATGTGAGATGTATGTAAACCTACCAAAGAAATAAAGAATACCAATCTTTTGTTATTAAGAAACTTTCCATTAACAAACAGAGAAGGCAGAAATTGAAAAGGGCAATCAACTAACAACATTCAATACTTGCTCCTCCTTTTTATACATATTCTTTTGCAGTAAAGATCATTGACTTAGCTAGTACTATACTCGTACTCGTATTTTCATTCTTCAGAAAATGTTTTTCTCTCTGAGTAGAAAATGCGAACAATGTACATGACAAACACGGAAAATCAACTAACAACATTTAATACCTTCTCATCCTCTTTATACATATACTCTGTAACAGGGTGGCCATTGACTGTTACAGTACCTATAGCTACGATAGTATGAGTAATACACATTATAATTCACACATCATGTATATAATCATTTTTGAATTTTAATTTTGAAACTTTTTCGAAATAAAGCTAAAGGCCCAGTGTACGCCTCTCATGCCTTGCATCCGTTGAGGTAGGAGAAGCATGAAAGTTGACCAACATTAAAATATATAATAAGTTTCAATGATGAAGCATGAAAAGCGTATGAAGTCGAAAACGGATAGAAGTTGTTTAACTTTCAACTTTTCAGACGGCAAAGAATGAAAATAAGAAGAAGAAATAGTTTGACTGAAGTTTCTGTAAGGCGTACATTGAAGTTTCTGTAAGCAATTATATGCCATAAACAATGAAAACCTTGTAAGGTGTGAAAAGTTTTTCTTCTACATTGAGCCTTCAGCTTAAGGGGCACTTAACCGGGAAATCCTCCATTGTATACGTATTTTGTATTTATACACAAATGTATGTATAGAATCTTAGAATATTAATAAAGCGCCAAATTATTGTGAAAATTTTTTAAGTACTAAACTATTCCGAATAACAACTGGAATACAATTCTGACAAGAAAATATAAAATACACGACAACTACATAATTATATCCTGAACAAAATAAATACACACATATGTATGTACAAATATATAGATAGAAAATATGTATTTCGTAAAAATATATGAAAAACATCCAAAAATTAAAAAGAAAATATATATGAAAGAAAAATAACAACAGATGACGCTGAATTATATACTACACTTACACACGACTACATTAAAAAATATAATGAATAATTAAAATGGATATATACGAAAAAATAACATTTCTTATAATTCTGTTATCAGTTTTCTTAAATTTTGTATTGTACATACTAGATATACTTATATTTTTTTTATATCCTATCTACTAAGATAATATTTATAAAAACAAATCTACTCAAATAATATAGGTATTCATATGTATTTGAGGGTGTATTACAATGTGTATATGTACGATACAAAGAAAAAATAATATTTTCGTACAAAGGGATACTTTTATGAATGCATTCATAGATACATATATTTACCTATAATACATAAATGTAAAATGTTAAATAAATGTATACTCGTATATGGGATTACATGGCATCTTAAATGAATATACTATTAACTAGATATGTACATATTTTTTTTTATATGTATATATTTTATCCACCCTTACAATAAATGTACATATTATTTGTTATGTATTTATATATATATATATGTATATAAAACATGATACTTTATATAACAGATACTATATATACGTATATATGCAACTTTATTCTATTCTGTATTGTATCATTGTATATACTATAAATACGTATAATTTTATTCAATATTACTACTACCACTTCATAAAAATTCAATTCAAAAGGAAAAATTAAACTTAACATTATAAAACAAAAAAAAAAAAAAAAAAGTTATAGAGAAAATACAATTATATTAAAAATTCCCTTTTTTCTATTTTATATACTTATTTCCTGTTATAGAACCTTTACTAATATTATGTACATTATGTACACATGTACGAGTATACATGTAGAATGTAGGTACATTATAATAACGAATTTATGTATGAGATATGAAAAGTATACTCGTACATGAACATGACTGTACAAAACACAGAATATTTTAATTTTTTTTTTTATTATTATTTCTACTATTTCATTTCATTGTCGTCCTGTTGTTTTCTTATATCTAAAAATTATAATATAAAGAAAATACTAAAATAATATATACAGACATGACTTAGATAAAATATAATCAAAAATTATGAAAAATTTAAAATGTTTTCGGGCAAAAATCACTCTGTGTAATGTGTGTATACACGTTGAAGAAAACAAAAAATAAAAATATAAAAAAAAATTCAAAATGAAAGAGAGGAAAGAGAAATTATCATTTATTATTTTCTATATTTATGTTTTTTTTTTTTTGTATCTTTTTACTTGTATCTTTTTGTTATTTTTATTTTTTCTTTTTTTATTCAAAATTCATTTCATATTTATAATGTCAAACATTGGTATTGGTCATATAAGAATTGATTTACATAATGCATAATATTTAAATAGCATGAATTTCATCTATTCATATAATATAGTGCAGCATACAATATATTGAAATGTGCACATAAAAATATATAAAATATATAATAAACTGTACCTATTCACCTCTATAACTATAAATGTACTCGTATATTTGTATAAAAGTTTTGTTTC
Source organism: Villa cingulata (assembly GCA_951394055.1). NCBI lineage: Eukaryota > Metazoa > Arthropoda > Insecta > Diptera > Bombyliidae > Villa > Villa cingulata. The sequence continues at coordinate 29,083,802 of OX596021.1, read as the reverse complement.
TCTATATACTTATCTGCAAAATGAATTGTATGTAATATAACATACATAAATACAGGATGTCCCAGACCTTCACTGTAAAAGACAAAAATGAAGCGGGTGCCTTCGACTTTCTACTTATGTTTTAATAGAAATTAATGTAGAGGGTGCTGTAATTTCATAGCCTGTATTTTCTATGAAAAAAATTGCAAAAATCTACAAAATTCTGACTTTGAAACACAATAACTCTTAAAAGAAAAAACGCAGAGTCACTTGTGAGGTATCATTATAGAGAGGGGGAAATTCCTAAAGATTTTTTTTAGACTACTTTCTTCTAGCTAGTACATCGGAGTTGTTATAGGGTATTTCGTAGAGAAAGTGCGAAAAATCTTCATCGCCCTCTAGCGGCTAATCGGTTGAGGTTACTGCCCCTACTGTACAACGTTTTTTTTGTTTGTCTTGGCGAGACCTATCTGCTGTGCTGTGTGCCGATTGACCACCAGAGGCGGGACACTCTGTATATTTGGTTGAATAAATATAAATATCAAAATTACCTGTGTAAAATTTTATTTGAATACAAAACAAAATGCAAACAAAAGAAAAACGAATACAAAAACAGAAAAAAAATATAAATAAAATGATAAACATATACATACAAAAAACGATTACATACATGAATTTTTAAAAAAGGAAAAAAAAAAATTGAAAATATTGTAGGTATCGCATTGTATTGTCTGATCTTTTTATCATATCGATGATTTAAAATTATCATCATCATACATATTCGTATACGCATACATTTATTTTGTATTAAATATATTCATCTGATATGTAGATACATATTTTACATAATCATACATATGTATACATATTTATGCATATCTCTACATAATATACATATATACGTATTTTACAATGTATCATATGCATATTCATATTTAAGTGTGTAAGTATTTTATAATAAATAACATTCAAGTTATATGCGATTTTAACTCTGTTTAACCCAAGGTACAATATATTCACATACGAGTATATACATCTGTAATATACCTTTACATCTGCACATATATATTACTCGATGATATACATATATGTACATACAAATCCTGGTTAATGTTTGAATAATTCGCAACATATTCTTCTTCTGTTAAATCTCACGAGAAATAATACATTACCGTCAATCTGCTGCTATTACTGATGTTGTTGCTACTGATATTATGCATATCCATGCATATCCATACGCATTCATAATAAATACTCGTATAATAATACAAATTTATAAGATATAGAGCTAAGTTGAATACTTATAATACTCGTACATGTATTTATGTACTCACTTATATGTACGTATATGTAAATATGTAGATATGCATTTTTGTTTACTATATACAAACACACACACACACACATATGTACACAACATACATATCTCAATTTTTCTCACATAAATTTTCATGATGAGTTGTTTTCATAACGTGATTTTTCATCTGTTGAAATATGAAAATGAAAATAATAAAAAAAATTAAAATATATGTATATGAAAAAAAAAGAACAAAAATGAATAAATAAATAAATAAAAATATGGTAAATAATAAAATTGCAATTTTTATATCATTCATTAATTTTTTTGTTTTTTTTTTTATTTATTATTTTATCGAAATTTTATACCTTCTCTTATATTTTTATTCACTGTGAATAAGATTGAATGAAAATTTAAATATGTACTTATGTGCTTATATAGACCTCATATATCCTTATACATTATACTCTACTATACGTATTTTCATTACAAAGTGATTTAAAAAAAAGCAAAAGTATATAAAATAATTTTAAAAAAATTTAATTTCAATTGAAATCCTAATGAAAATTTTGATAATTTCCTATTTTTTTTTTTTTTTGTATTTAAAAAGAAAAACATCATTTTTGGAACGAAACTCAACACAAAAAATTATATTTTTTTAAGAAACTAAATTAATCGTTTCCAGTACATATGTATCACTCTGTATCTGTAGATCTAAAACAAGATTGGTGAAAAAAAAAATGTAAGAAAGAAAATTGTTGGAAAATTATGTTGACAATTTCCTGAAGAATGCAACAGAAATAAAATGGACAAATAAGATATGAAATGTAAAATTAAAACTAAAAAAACACGACGAAAAGATAGATTAATAAATCTACTTATTATAAGAAGAAAATGCAAATAATTGCTAAATTTATGCCAACAAAACATTAAAGTGAAATTCCTTACTTAGCCTTACATAGAAATAGTTACAAGGTAGGTAGACAGACGGAACAACGACAGACCAGAAACAAATCTATCTCTATCAGCGAAACGGAATATTTAAATTTAAATCATAAAATTTGAAAATCCCAATTTCCTGAAATGTTGTAGTACTACCAAATTTTGTTGGTAATATAAAATAAACATGAAAAATATAATCATTAGAGTATGTTAGAGATTCATTTTACTCACAGATACTAAAGTTTTATATATACTATATGTATGTATTGTACATTAGTAGTTATTACGAAATAAAATTAAAAGTTTGTTAGGTAAAAATTTTTTACAATAATTTATTACTTATTTAAAATTTAATTTTACTTACATCAATAAATATTTATATGTTGTATTATATAAGCACGTACAGTATATGTACGTATATAACATATACTATGCATCTATAACTTGTTATAACTATCTGTTATTGAAAAGATGTAAACTTCAATAATATTATAAAATTAAATTTTCATAATTAAATATAGAAAAATACTTATAGCTACATGTAATATTATTGTTATCGTATATCATAATTGAGGTGAGTTACTATACAAGCGACATGCCATATATATTATGTATGCTATGTAAAAGTACATGTTTTAAGGATATATAAATCTAAACTTTAAAATTTTGAAACTTTTAAATCAACTACATTATATGTAACGACCGAGTACCAACACTAATTAAAGTCCAGCAGGAAATAGAAAATAAAATCAAATTTAAGAAAAAGGAAAAATTTGAAATTAAATAAATAAAAGGATATACACTTCTATACATATGTAATTTAATCATGAACTTACCATGTACGTTTATGTAAATTTTTTACTCATAATTTTCTATAATATATGTATGTATATGAGTATATTTACATTCATACAGTACATAACGTCTATTTACAGTCTGTATAATGATGAAGTGTAAATGCAATTGTTTTAAGTAATAAACACATACATATTTATAATTCTTAATTAAATTTATACCTTTAAGCGATAAAATAATGCATATGAATATCTCTATATAGAGAATGAAAAATAAATCTACTTCAATTTAGTCTCTACATATATGTAATATGTATATTCATATGTTATGTTAGATTATACACACTTATATGTAGGTATGTCAATATATACGATTATTATAAATGTTATTACATATAAATACTTGTAAATATGCACACATGTACATTTATGTGTATGTTCTAGAAATTTATTAATATACATACTATATAATAAGTAGGTATAGAGGCATAGATGTATATAGGTATTATATCCATAAATTTATCTATTAAATTTAAATTGAAATATATACCTATAAATCTACTTGTGTATATGAATATTACTACGACTATTTTCATGTATATAAATTACATATTATATTATGTATTTAAATTTTCTATATAATGTACATATAAATGTAAATATACTATTTGTACATAAATTCAACGATATTCATACACAACATATGAATTTGAATTATTCTCATCTGTTAATTACATAAAGTTTATTAAAGCCTTAATTCTAAAAAGTGAATATATGTAGGTATATGTATACATTTAAGATCTGTAAAATAAAATGATCTACATACATACATACACATACATACATATATGTACGTGTATTCATATAGAAAGATTTTTTTTTGGATTTTATATTCATGTATGTACATACGTACCTATTTACATACATTTAAATATAAAATGTACAAAATATGTGTATAACGACAACAAGGAGAAATAATAATTAAATTTGCACAATCTACACCAAAATGTTTCTATTAATTTTTCAATATAATATAATAACAAAAACAATAACGTCGACAACAACAACACTTTATCCACTGTATATGTATATGTATTATTTTATATTCATATACAATAACCAACCAAAATATAGAAATGTGCGATATATAAATATGTACTTATAAACTTATATACATAATATGTAGGTACATCTCAATATGTGTTCGAATGTGTACTCATGTCAAAGTACTATGCTTGTCATACATACATATGTATATTTAAGCGTCTGTTCTTTATTTATACACAATATCAATTACAAGTACCTATACATACCAAAGTATATACGGAAATAGGTACATGAATGTTCTCACAGTGTTTAAAGGTGTGTAGAATCATGTATCCCCGAATAAGTTTTTGCATTTGCATTCACGTATCAATATCAATCTTTATCTATACTCGTATTTTATGGTATGGCGGTACGGTATACACCTTTATTGTTTTTATTTATATCATTTGAAACATTAATAAAATTTTCACTAAACAAAAAACACGATATAATTTTCCTTTTTTTTTGTCTTCACTTTTTAAAATCATTTTTAATCAATAGATAATTGAATTAAAGCGTTGTATATGCACGAGATATACTCGTACATACATACTACAATCATGTGTGCAAATATCTTTTCTGCATTCATATGTGAATAAATGTGTATTTATAAAAAAATAAAGTTATGTATAGACGAGCATTGTACATAGAAGTAAATATGTATGTACATAAAACATATCCGTATCTCGTATACTATCGTATTGATATTTTAAAGTATAAAAACTGAAACAAACCGTAAAAATTGCTAAATTATAAACTAAAAAAAAAAGTAAATGAAAAATAATATAAAACATTTCAACGTGTGTAGTATACCATGATGATGATGATGAATAAATTGAATTTGATTTTATTATGCTTTTCTCTTCTTTTACTAAAAACACATCCATACTCGTATATTCATCACACACATAAATTTAAAGGAACAAAAAAAATAAAATTTATCAATCAAAAAAAAAAAAAATTAAAAACAACAACAGACATAAAATTTCTTTTATATAATTATAATAAAATAAAAAATTTATAAAATTAATTTAAATTGATTTTAAAATTATATTTTTTCTTTCTATATATCATGCATGTACGTACATACATTTATATTGTACATTATATATGCACATGTACGATATGAATATAATATGTAGTATACGTGCATGTATTCCATTTCACTTTACTATTTTATTTTTTATTAAATAACTTTATTTTTCATAATTTATTATCTTTAATTGATTTAATTGTATTCACACACTTCACATTAGTATATTAAAAGAGTAATGAATTCATTTAAAGTTTTATATATGGTTTGTTTGTTTTTATTAATTTTTTTTTTCTCTATTTTTCCTTGAATTACATTTTTATAACTTATTTCTTTTTTTAAATTTTAAAATTTAATTATAATAAAAATTTGTTTAATTAATATATGTACATCGTATGCACACGAACACAAGTAATTAGATGCAATATTATTTATTTCAGTAAAATGAACGCAGGATGTATCTATATAAGATTTGATAACTCTAAAAAGCAATAACAATTTGTAAAATTTATAGAAATTTTTTTTTAATTACATATACTCTATTTAATGGCAAAACTTATAATTGAACGTTAATGATTTATAAATTTTATAGAAATTTCCTTTTTTTGGCATCAAAATGTATAAATTCCATCAGAATAAAATGAAAGTATATTATATCATTTTAATAATTTTAATTAGAATGAAAGAAATTTTCAAATATTTCAGTTTAATGCTAACCCAAAAAATCCCCAAAGTGAATGAAATCCTGAAATAAAAATGCAAAAAAAAAGTACAGGCAGAAAGTGTTTACTTACATAACGGAATAATTAACATTAATTGATCTGTACTTATTTTCTTTTGTTTTCATTGCATCATAATTCAATCACACACAACAATGAATCTTGATCACATTTTCTACATAAATTTCGGTTGTCATGTGATTTCTTTATTAAATACATTTATTTTAAAATTACATACACATACATATCAACATTTTTGCATCTGTATACACAGCTGAAAAAAAAAATTTTCTTTTTCATTTTTATTTTATTATTCCTTTTTAAATTGCACTATTGTATGCCTAATTACAATGAAACGATATGTAATTAACTGTTCAATTTATTTTATAATTGCATTACATCATATACATACATACATACATTTTTATGTTCTTTCTTTGTTCAAGTGAAAAGATCATTTAAAAAATAATTGACAAACATAAACAAAAATATAAAAAAAATTATAAAATAGAAAAAAAAAGGATCGATATCAATTTAGCACACACATATCATATACATATAATACATAAATGTTCAAAAATTAAATTCAATTAAAATTCATATATGCAGCGCACACAATTAATATTTAAAATATTCACAATGTTTTTTTTTTCTTGTTTTTTTGAATAATTTTCTTTGCAGTATCATAATCTATTCTCAAACATGTGTACACTATCATCTAACATCAAGCAATCTTAAAACTGTATACAATCGATGTATGAATTATGCAATATACGACGTATATGTACATATACTCGTATGTATAGACAGACACACAGACATTACAATATCTACATAAATGTATATGCAAGTATAGAGGATTTAAAAAATATAATTTCCTTAAAAAAAAGATTTTTTTTTGTCGTACACATTTTTTATATTCTTATTCTCTTCTTATAAGCTAACGTTGGATGAAATTATTATACACACACATACATTTACACATACATAATATGTATGCATATTACATTGTTTAATATCCTTAAAAAATGATTCATTTTAATAAACCTTCTTGGCTTTATAACTTATAACATAGACTACAATTATCTTTCTACATTTTAGAAAATTCTTTTACACGTACAAACCTACATATGCCATGTACCATGTAGAAGAGTAATATTTGATATAATCGCATATTCTATCTATCTGTGTATATATATACATATACGAGTATATATATTATTTTGCATATATACAGACCAGAAATCTGAAGATGACGGTAATGATGGTATGATGAAAATAGTAATAATGGTGGTATGGCGAAGTGAAATGATGATGTTGACGATGGTGGTAATTGGAATGAATTTACTTTCCACTTCAAAAATATATGTGTACATACTTCAAAATACTAACTGTGATGAGGAGAAGAAAAAAAAAACAGAGCAGTTGAAGTAATTAGAAAGTCATTACAAGTAGTACACCTCAGTTAACTCATTAATTCTTCTAATTTGAAATTTTAATTTATTTAACCAAAAAAAAAAAAAAAGGAAGCAGAAGAAACGAAACGAAATGAGAAGTAAAAAGAAAAATGAAAAATAATGTAAAATGAAATTTAGTATTTCAAGTGAAAGCAAAAAACCATTGACTTGAAATCAGTTACCTAATGTACGAGTACATATATATCTATTCGTAATCGACAGATGTTGATTTTATGAATGCGAATAACAATTTATTTATTTTTTTTTCTCTCTTTTTTTTTTGAAATTTTGTTCTGCTGTGGTTTCAGAAATTTTATAATCAACATAAAATCATAAAGAGTTTAATATTCTCTTCTCCCCCAATTTTATTGATTTCTTTTACATGTTATTTTATTATTATTTTTATTTTTTTATTTTGTTGTGTATTATTATGTATATAGATTCAGTTACTCTTAATTTAAATTAAATGAAAATTCAATTATTCATTAATAAATATTACACTATCTAAATATTCTAGTAAAGCTATAGAAAATGAATAAAATGATTCATTAATTACTTAATTCGTATTCATTTTAATGTAGATATACGCGGCGGATATAATATCAAATAATACGTCTTGTATAATTAATTAACCTAAAATTATATTCTTCATCCTTATTCAGATATTACTTAATGAAAAATTAATGAATATGAAACCCATAAGTAGCAGATTTTAACACATTTTTCATAAGAAACAAAAAACAACAATAACAACAGGATTTTATTGAAATACACTGAACATGACTGAACTTTATAATGTATACGAAATTGAAATAAATCTTGTTAAAATTTATTATAAAAATCCTTGTCAAAAATTCTGTTTATTTCCTTTGTAATTTTGTTACTGTGTGTGTATAGTATATGTAGATAAAGTTTATGTGATTGTTTTTGTTTTGTAAGTATATTTTACTATTCCCTTTTACTTGTGACAATAATTTTTTTTTTTTTCGTGTAAAACAATAAACAAAATTAAAGTGTAAACATAAAATGTAAATTCATTCATAAGAAACCAAAAAATGAAACAAAATAATCCAGATTCTTGTGTAATCCTTCTTTATGAATATACTATATCTATAAGTATACATGTACAAATGTATTATCTGCAAGTATTATTGTATTCATAGCTTTACAAATGACTGAATACATAAATTCAAATTTCTCTATCTCTATAATGTTTTAATAATAAAGTTCCATAATAGTTTTGAATAATTGTATGACAACAAACAAAATAAATTTTTCAACTTATGTATATTCTACAACAACAAACTATATTATTTGTAATTTTCCATATATTAATTATCAAAACATTCCCTAAAAACATGAAAATTTATAATTGTGGTGATCATATTTTTTTTTTGTTTTTTTGTTTTTGACTCTCTTTACATTTTGTTTTGCTAAAATTGTAATCACAACAAAATAAAAAATTATAACAACATTATCTTAGCAACTTTGTCACTATGCATGTACGTATCTTGCTATTTTATTAGTTGCTTAGCAACGCATATTTATGTGTTTATTTCGTTTAATTAATCAAAAAACGAATATTGACAAAAAATAAATAATAACAAAAACAGACAGAATAAATAACATTTAAATAACGCTCCTTACTACTACCGAATTATATGTAAATAAAAGTTTAGCAAATTAAATAGCAATGTCAAAAAGGAAAATAATTAAAAATTCCAAAAATTTACAAAATGATAGATTACCAATAAAGAGACACATTGAAGATGTACCATTTTATCAGTTTAAATATGGTGACGATGATTTACCATTGGATCCGGCAAAGACATTTTTAAATGAAAAAATTGGTAAGAGATTTTTAAGAATAATAATAATCCAAATAAACTGATAGATAATGCTATATTTTTACGAGTATTTAATGTGTGAATTTTATTTTAAAGTGTAAAATAAATTTTTGATAAATATTATTTTTCTTTTTTTCATATCCAAACATTACAATATCTTTATGTATAGCACAACTGAGACAATCACGACCACAAGAAAAAAATGTCGAATTAAATTTACACAATTATAAAATTCCAGAAAACAATTATGGAGATACTATTACAAATTCATTTATAGAAAAGTTGAAATACGATTATGAAAACGAACAAAAGGATAAAAGTAAATTATTTATTTCGAAGATATGAACAAAAAATACAAAAATTTCTTTCAACTTTTAAATACAAATTCTTTCTTATTTTTTAAAAATATAAACTAAATATAATTTTGTGAAAAAAAAAAAAGAATTTATTGTAATCGTTTTTATTTCACAGAAAATTCGATTGGTGATGGTGCAACAATAAATTTTACAAATCATCTTTTAAGAATGTGCAGGGATCGTATGTTTTATTGTTTATTTTCTACATCAATTTTCTTTTTTATTATTTTTGTTTTTATTAAGTTTTTATTAAATTTAAACAAATACTCGTACAACATCATTAAAATGTGTCATAAATAATTTCAGATAATGAATATTATAAATTGATTACAACTCCATTATCATTACTAAGACCGAGAAAAATCAAGAAGCCAATTTTTAAGCCAGGTGATCCATATAAAGATAGAACATGTGAAGGTTAGTAGATTCATACATTCATATAATACAAAATAAATAAATTTTCAAAAATCCATTAACGAAACTCAATCAAAACTTTTACTGTGTACAATGTGGAACAATTATCCTTATCTGTGTTACAATACATGTGCATATGGATTTAACAAAATGCTTACGTATGATTCTTTTTTTTTTTTCATTTTATTTTTATTTTATTATTTCAACACACAAAGTATATGAACTATAGAAGATATACATACGCATACATACATACGTATATTGTATGTATGTATGTAAATTTATAATCAATTTCTTATATATATAAAAAAAAACATAAACTTTCGATTATATCAAAATAAATTCCGTAGCAGATGAAAAATATTACACACATCGCATATGATTAGGAAAATAATATTTGTACTTTTAAGGAGAATCCAAAAAAAAAAAAATGAAAACCCCAAAAATAAAACATTAATTTCTCATTTTTTATACGGAATAGAAAAAGAAGAGAAGAGTACGGAGAGCAAAAAAAAAAATTAAAATTAAAATACCACAAACTTTTCAAATTACTCAATTTGAAAATTTAATTTCATTTTGAAAATGTTCCATCTCCGCAATAATGAAAACGAACAAAAACAAAAACTTATATTTTCTTTAAAATGAATGAGAAATTGAAAAAAAATTGTTTCCTTTTCATTTCTTATGCCTTTGAATTGTACAATATCGATATACCTACATATTATCATTCTTCGTCTTTCACATAAATTACAAGGGACTCTATAATAACAAAAATAATAAAAAAAAAAATCATAAATGAAATTTCTATAAAGTTTCAGATAATTTTTTTTCTTCAATTTTTCTTTATTTTATTTTATTTTGTTTTTCTTCATTTTTCTACTTATATTTTCATTTTGCAGAAATAAAAAAAGAACTTGAAAAAGTATCTAAAATTATTGATGAATTAATTGAACCAGATCTAAGAAGAGCAAAAATGATAAACGATAATAATAATCAGCAACAACAAGAATGGCGGAATGAACAAATCAAATCGAAATCTTTACAGGATAAATCGAAAATTGTAAGTGTGTATATTTTGTTTGAATACTAATGTTTTGTGTAACATATACATATTTGTGTATATTTTACTGTTCAATACTTATTCAATCACGCACTACTACTATAGTGTAACAGATTAAATAATGCACAAAATAAATTGAAATTAATAAAAAGATAAAAACAAAACACTACAAATAAATAACGAAGTTATCCTTAATTGTACATATACTTTCACTCCAGTAAATAAGAAAAAAACAAATGAAAAAAAAAAAATGTTTTTTTTTTTATTTTTGAAAAAGTAAAAAATAATAAAAACACACACAGAGAAAAACAAAAAAACAAACTGATGCAAATGAACCAAAAACATATAGCAAAAAAAATTTAAGGAAAAAAAAAATAAATAACCAAAACAAAACATAAATAAATGTTTGAGCAAAACAGAAAAACGATATCGAAATGTAAGAAGAAAAATAATTTTTATTCCTTTTTCTATAATATTTTTTTTCTATTTTACGTATATACATACATATACGTATTTATTTACATTTGCTTATATTCAATTTTTCATGGATAATTTTCTTTTGTTTTTTACTCTACTATATTCTATAAAGCTCATTCAAATGTAAAAGTAAAACTTTTTTTAAAAATTATAATAATCTATATGTTATATGTATGTAAGTGTATGGTACTTCTGTACATCCATCTACTCCTTTGTATATCCTGTATTTATATCCTGTATACAAGACAAACATTATTCATTCATATTTACATACATTTCATTTTTCGTTGATTTCGTATTTAATCTTTTATTCTTGATTTTTGCATTTCCTTTTCATTTTTTTTATTTTCTTTTTGCTGCGTATTATTTTTCATTTTCCTTTGTTTATTTATTTATACTATGTACATATTTTTCGTATTTAAAAAACAAAAAATTTAAATATTTTTTTTTTCCTTTTAAAGGTAATTTGTAAAAATGATAAAAGTATTTATGAACCGAAACTGAAAAAAATTAAATTTAATAAAGAAGAGTATATGAAAAAGTTAAAAGCAAAAGAAATGAGGTACGTATGAGCAAACACAAAAATAATAAAAAAAAAAATGTTTTTTTTTTGTTTTTCAGTATTACATAAAAATGTTCATATAAAAAAATAATAATAATAATAATAATAATTTGAGTATTTACAAAGCGAAAAAAAAACAAAAAAGTAATTTGAAAAGTAATGTGAAAACAGAGAAAAACAAGAAAAAAACAGTAAAAAAAAAACGCTGTTAAAAAACGAATTCCTTAAAATTATTACTCGTTTTCATATCCCATTTAATTTTATTTCAATTTTCAATTTCTTTTTTTTTTCATTCTTTTTATATATAAATATATGTACATTCTTGTCTGTGTATTTGATTTTTATAACAAATTTTTTCTATATAAGGTCATTCAAATATTTAGAAGGATTATTACCTGTTGATCCAGATGAACAAAAACTAAAAGCAATTTTGAATTATCAAAATGAATATAAAAATTCTGAAATATTATTTACACAACAAATACAACAGAGAACTTTTAATTTAATGAAATTGGTAAGTAAAAGATGAAAAAAAATACAAAAATATTAATGTAAAAAGAAAAAAAAGAACAAGTAATAAAAGTAAAAACAAGAAAAAAAAACAAAACAAAACATTAAAAAAATATATGTATTTGAACTTTTTGACTTTTATAACTTTTTACTCAATTAATTTTATAAATTTTTTAAAAAACAAAAAAAAACAAAAAAAAACAAACAAAAACAATGTTTCTTTACATTTTTAACTTCTGTAATTTAACTCTACATTATTAATTATATAAAAAATAATTATTATCTCTTCGTATTATGATGTACGAGTAAATATATCATATTAAGTTGTACATATGTATATGTTAATAATTAAAAAAAAAATATACATACATATTAACAATTTTGTTGGTTTTTTTTTCTTGTTTTTTTTTTCTGTTTTATATGTCTAATTAACTGTTTTTTTTTTTTTTAAATCTTTCAATCTATTTTCCGTTCAAATAGTTATCAATACGACATATCGAAATTTATCCTTCAAAGTTAATTAAAAAAGTTTTATCAAAGATTAATCCGAAAATAACGTATTTATGTAATGCTTACAAATTCATATTGAAAGAAGAAGTAAGTATAACATACCAAAATGCTGTTTATGTATGCATGTATGTGCGTTTGTATATATGTTTGTATGTATAGACATATTGTTTCTTGGAATGATGAATTTTATTGCATGTAAACAACAACATGAGTATCCCTATGCATATGTACTCGTATACATAATGTAATATTTGGTAATATGCTCATGTGTTGAAAAAAATTTCATATAAAAATTTCAATAATTTCGTTTACATACATAAATGTAGATATTTTAGATAACTAATAAATTATATGGAGATACAAGCATATACATATTATGTACACAAATACATACATAAATAAAAATAATGTACATAATATAATATTCTACTTTTGCACATAAATACATATGTATAGTTAAATGTACTGTGTATTATCAGTACTTGTCTGAAATGAATTTTGTTTTTCATATATCTTGTTTTTTTTTTTATTCTTTCAATTTACATACATACATACATATTTGTGTGTACTATGTATACTATATAGAAACTTTGGCCAAATATATATCCTGAAGTCATTTTGATGGATTACTTATTTAATCCAGATAATAGCATCAAAGAAAATGAAGCTGTCTTAATCATGTCCTCTTTAATTGATCTACAAGAGGATTTTCGTTATAATGTTAAAAGCGCATATATACGTTATATCCTCAGGTAAATACATATATACATATAAGTATCTATATTATAATAAATTTACACATATCTATATAAGAATTTTGTTTATAAACTGCACACTTGTTTAATATAATGTTTATGTTATCTTGTAACTTATACAGGATGGGTCATTTAACGTTTGGAATTCGACTCTCCTATAAAAATAAAAAAAAAACTAATTAATATTTTTTCAAAATTATAATTTTATTTTAAATATTGGACATTTCCATTTAAGAATGAAACACCACATCATTCAAATGACTGCCACGTTTCGGTTGACAGTATCCATTCCGATCAACCCAATTTTTCAATACATTTTCGATTGTTTGAGCTCCAATCGCACAAATAGCAACTTCGATTTCGTGCTTCAAGGCATAAATTGTCTCTGGGTGGTTATCGTAGCACTTATCCTTAAGGCTTCCCACACAAAATATCCAATGGGGTCAAATCACAGCTCCGAACGGCCAGCTGACATCACAATTTCGGCTAATTATTCGATTTTTTATTAAATTTCTTACCGTTTGTGTAGAAGACTCACCACATTGAAAGTAAGTTTCTAGTATTTCGCAATCTTTTTTCAAGCATAAAGCGTACCATTTCGTAAATGTCAAAAATAAAACTAGATTTATATTAACTCATGAATGTCATTAAACCTGTCAAATTCAAAATAACCGGTAATTCAAATTCCAAGCGTTAGATGGCCCACCATATATAATATTGTACATACACACATGTTTTGTGTATCTATTTATTTTTTGTATAATTATCATGTGTACATAACATTGAAATACAATAACAATGAAAATTCTACGTAATTTATATAAAAAGTAAAAATAAAAAAAAAATTCAACCAAAATATTATATGAATAAAATTAATTACCTTAACGTGAAATTTCGAATGAGATGGATTTACCTATAAATTTATTTATATCTTTCTTTCATGAAATTTATTTATTACACACAATAAAGTGGATTCAATTTTGTTTTTTTTTTTTGTTTTTTTTATATTTGAACAATTTTGTTTTTTGTTTTTAGCAAATTATGTAGAAAAACATAAAAGGATGTACAATAAAAATTTACTTTTACTTACCATTCAATATGGAACAACGATTTTGAATAACAAAAAATAACTTTTCATGAACAGAACATGTGTACAATATATAGCTACTTACTTAATTCGAATAAACAAATTCAATATTCAACGATGAATTATTTTTATAAAACAAAAAAAAAATTCAAAAATTCATTCAAATTATACAAGAGTATAGCACATATTTAAAACAAAATTAACAAATATTTTTAATTAAATAACAAAAATTTAGACAACAAAAAAAAAGAATTTAAAATTTAAACAAACAGAAAAAAAATATTTTAAATTTTAATTATTTACAGTTCAGATTTCATGAAGGAATATCTTCAATTGGAAATAGAACCACCAGAATATCCTGTATTTACAATTAAATCACCAGTAACATGGAAATGTGCTAAACAATTATCAACAAATCGTTTAGATCAAGTCTTAATGGTTACACATCCAGTACTTCAAGAATTGAATACACTTTGGCATCAATTGTAATTTTCATTAATTTTTAATATTTAACTTGTTTACTCCTACATTCACTCAATTTCTCCATTACACGATTACTATTCCGCTTTTGCATTCTAATCAATTTGTTTTTCATTTACTTTTTATTTTTATTTTTTCTCTTCAATTTTATATTTCTGCCTCTGCCTCACATTCTATTCAATTTGATTTTCATTCATTTTTCATGTTTACTTTCTCTTTCTTTACTTCCACTATTTATCTCTTCAATTTCATTTTTTTTCTCTTCCCATTAATTATTACACCAATTCTGCTCTATTACTTTTCAATATTTCACTCTACTTTTATTTTTTCTCTTCACTTTTAAGTATATTTCTGCTTCTGCCTTACATTCTATTTAATTTTTTTTTTTTTCATTCACTTTTTATTTAAATTTTAGACTTGTACATGCTATTGTACATACTACTCATATCTAGTAAAATATTACACGAGTAGCCGCCTAGCTAAGTGGTGGGGTGGGTACACACTCACTTAAATGCGTAGAGTACAAAGTCAATATTTTCATTTAAATATTTTGTTGTAAAATGCACATGTATGAGCATTTTGCATCTTTATTCATCATCATATACCATATAATCTGATCATAATCATAATTACTTTTATTATCAAATTTACGAATATGAATTAATTTTATTTATAATTTCAGTTACCATAATATTTTGATTGTGAACAAGAATAAATTCTATGAAAACGATATACCATTAAATGCCGACGAAATCACAAATTTAATAAATAATTGCTGTCTAATTACAAGAAATGTAACTATATGAATGTCATTTATGTATTTTATAATGTACTTACAATCATTATTATATCATTATTACTAGCTGTATTATTATTATTGTTGTTACCATTATGTGACAATCAGACTAATATGCTAACTAAGACTAATTGGTATTTAAATAGATAACCTATTATGTCATACACTTTTGTTAAGTTGAATACAAAATTAACTATATTGCTTGTTTGTTTTTAATTTATTTTTGTTTTTTATTTTTTTTTTTTTTGTCATAAATGTCTCATTTCAATTATAGATTTTAATAAATGATTGGCTTCCCAGATGTGCAGATTTAGTTGATATGATGAGAAGTACATGGATCGATTTAATATCACCGAATCGTCGATATAAAGGAAGAGCTGGAATTATGTTCAATTGTATACATGCATTAATGTCATATCATTTACAAGGATTTATATTACGTAGTATTCAACATTTATATGAAATACTCGATGTATACAAGGTGATATTATTGTACACACATTTTCATATCATTACATAAACTATAGTTACAATCGCATAAACAAAATAATTATAAATTTATTTTATTCAATTACCAAATATTTCATTTGAATTTTAAATGTTTTTCTTTTTCATCTTCAATATTCAATATAAATAATTTCAATTTTATTTTGCGTTATTTTGTAAATTATTTAATTATATTTACTTTAACAAATTCATTTTACAGGAAGGAAATCTTATTGATAAATATGATTCAAATAATGAAAAATTGAAAAATATACCATTAATGTCATTAATTGTATCTGTTATTGGTAAACATTTTAATGATGATAACAATATATCGGAAAATAATCAAAATGAATATAATAATTATTTGGAAATATATAAAATTGATATAAACGATCCAGATTTACAACAAACATCATCAGATTTCATAACAAATGAAAATCAATTTAAGAAGGTAAAAATAAAAAAAAAATTTTATTTTATGAAATCATTATAAATTAAAATATACGCAAATACTCATACTTGCACACGTAACATAATGTATTTATAATCTACTTGAAAAATAAAAAAACATTGAATATACTTGTACGTAAGTACTCGTACATTATACAAAAAAAAAAAAAAAATTTAAAAAAAGGATGAAGGATGAATATTCGTAAAACAAATTTTTTTACTCGTATTTTACATACTCGAATTTTCATTTTTTATTTTTATTTCAATTTTTTTTTCTTTTTCACTTACAAAATAAATTCTTACGTTTTGATTTATTTTTGAATTCATTCATTCATTCATTCACGTTCAGAATGAAAAGTATAAGCATGAAAATGTATAACAGAAAATATGAACAGGAACAGAACATACATATAAATAGCAAATAAATGAATAAAATAAAATTTCGTGTACAAAATTTTTTTTTTTCTTTATATCCTTACATTTCATGTACTGTGAACTAAATGTTTTTTTAGTGTTGTGATGTTTCTTGTTATTTTACGTGTTTTTTTTTTATTTTATTTTTTACTTTTTAAGGAAATATATTATTATTATTTTTTTTCCCATATTTATGAAATATTTTTATGTATTCGTGAATTAATGTACATTTATACATATAAATATTTATTCATAAATTCACATTTCATTTTTTTTTTTTATTTTATTTTATAATTTTCATTTTAAATTTACTGTTCTTCCTTTATACTCTCTTATCTCATACGAGTATATATATATGTATATATATTTTTTTTCCTTTTTCTAGAGCAATAAAATACAAAAAACAACAAAATTTTTGTTGGAAAATACTGGAAAAATATTTATATATCCTTATATGGAAGAATTACCCGAACTGTTTGTTAGTTATTTTATGAATATATTGAAAGTTGGATATAACATACCACGTCTCGAATATATAATGTCACAGCGTAAGTTTTTCACAAGCATACTCGTGTTCATCTTTTCTTTTTTTTTTTTTCATTTTTTATAAATTTTATGTTTATTATTATATTTGTTGTTGTTATTGTTGTTGTCGTATGTGCTTTTATTTCTTTGCATTCTTTTGTACGTCATTTTTATGTTCATTATTCTTATTTATATACATACTATACACTTAGCTAGATATCCTTTTTTAAAAAAATATGAATAACGAGCGAAAATATTTTTGCAATTATTGTTCTATAGACACATAAAAATGTGTACGTTATTAAATCTTTTAATAAACAACAAAAATAACATTAATCTGACAAATAGAAAATATCCTTTTGGAAATTAATTTTTTGCAAATTTAAATTATGTATACAATCTTTAATATTAATGTATTTTTTTGTTTTTTTTTTGTTTTTTTTTTTTTTAAATTGTTTTTCATATTTTTTATTTTCATTTCGAAATTATTTATATAGGTGAAGATGAATACGATCATTTACATTGTATACCAGTCGATCATATCGATATGATACAATTGTACGATAAAGTTCGTGAAATTGTTAAAAACAATTGGATTGGACCAACTATTTATTTATATCCAGTATACAGATATTATTTTCCATTGTTAGCTGGCAAAATGATGTCCATAACTGAAAATATATTTACACAAAATTATCTTCCTGATTTTGTAGTAAGTATATTTATTATATTTTTATTATGTATGTACTTTTATTATTTTTGTCTCTATTATTTTGTGTTTCAATAGAAACATACTAAAATATAATAGATAAGTCAATATAATGTACGTGAGTATGAAAAATATTGAAGTTATACGTTTAAGTGTATACATATATTCGCACATAAATACAAAAGCAAAGATTAAATAACGTATTCAATGTTCTTTGCCAGTATACTATATACACACACATTTAGAACACAATAAAAAAATTTATTGATGACCTATAGAAAAACTTTATTAAATCGATTTTCTTATTTATTTATATTTTTTTTTTCATTTTTCTTTCTATGTTTATTATCTCATAAAAATATACTTTTCTATATCCTTGTTAAACGTAGCAATATCAATATAAGCAATATAAGTAACATATACATATTGTAATAGAACATCATAATCATTAAATTTGTATTTGTCTGTTTTTATTTTCTATTTTTTTTTTTGTTTTCTTCTTTTATTCCATATATTCCATATTTTATATAAATACTTACAATACATATAGGCATTTGAAGAACTTGTTCAACGTTTAAGGGAATTAATCGAAGAAACATATTTTCTAAGAAAATTTGTTCCATTAAATTTATTTATGCTTGATAATCGACATACAAATGAATGTCTTGGAATGATGATACATGAAATAATTGATTTTATAACAAATTACTTTACAACATTGAATTTAAATGAAAATAGAAGGTAAATTAAAATAAGCAAAAAAAATTTTTTCTTTTATATTTTTTCATTTATAATTTTAATTATTTAAAAATATCAATTCTTTATTCATCAATTTACATACATATCTACATAACGTGCAGATAAGAAAACAAATATACAGGTGCAGGGTAATAAATAATTGTGAATACTTTTAATCATAGTCGTTTCTTTTATATAATAAGACAGAATGAAAGTCACATATCCGTTTTTTAGAAAAATTATTTTACAAATCACAGTAAAAAAAAAAAATATTCTCTGTGAAAATTTTCTCTCTAAATGCACACATGTTAAATATATAAAGAAAAAATGTATGGTTTGCAACTTGGAAAGTGTGCCTTACACGCTCTGTCTATATGACAATACAATACGAAAATTATATACACACAGAGCCATCTATATTTTACTTAAATTAGAGAAAAACTACTATTCGCGCATTCTCCTACTTCTTTTCTGCCTTTTCTATATACCTTAAATACTCAAGAGTTCAGTGACCATGTTTGTTTACACATGAAAATGTAGGTTAAAATATTTATCGGTTTTTCTTGTTTATGCACGAATCTTGTTTCAATCTAAAATTCTTCTTCTTACACGACTATTACAGTGCGGTACATAAATAAGAAAAGAAAATAAGAAGATAAACTACTATTCGCGCATCTACTTTTCTTTCTATTATTTCAAATTCTCCTTCTGATTCTACATCTCAAGTATACAAAAGATGAATTATCATGTTTGTTTACAAATTAAAATGTAGGTCAAAACATTTATCAGTTTTTCTAGTATATAAGGATCTAGTACTTTCGTTCTGAAATTGTTCTCTGTTCTCGCCTACTACATAATTTATACAGGAGAAGAAGCGAAACTACTTACTATTCCCCTATATTTTTACTTTTCTTTCCACTTTTCTTCTCCATACATTCTACTAGAAATAAAAATAAAAAGATACACATATATTAGTTTCTGTTCTTACTTTCTTGTGTATTTGGTGCTAAACTGTAGTAGTCGTATACAAAGAAGAATTTCAAATTGAAACAAGATCCATGTAATTAAGAAAAACTGATAAATGTATTGACCTATATATTTTCATTTGTAAACAAACATTGTCATTGAATTTTTGAGTATTTGAGTAAAAAGAGAAGTAGAAGTAAAAGTAGAAAGAATTTATACACTATTATATGTATACTTGTACTACATACATAATATCCGTTATTATCTAGTAAATTCATTTTGAAAGAGATACATATAAACAACAAATAATAATTAAACAGAATTAAAATATTTGTCTTGTGATATTTTAATTTAGATTTTAACAAGGCAATTTAATAAATCTAAATAACACCTATGCATTTATATATGTATTTGTATATTTATGTATTTATAAATACGTATGTAAATGTAAATAGAATTTATGTATGTGTATGTATAAATATATAAAATTTTATTTAATCATTTTTCTTCCTTTGATAACATTGTTAAAATATACATATATAGAATATGCGATGAATTTGAAGAGATGTCAATGAAAGCTGGTGAACGTCCAGAAGAAACAGCTGAAGTCGTTAATTTACAAAATTATTTACAAGAATGTCGTGACGAAAGGATATTTAAATTAAAAGATGAAATAAAAATTGTTGCTAGAAGAGTTATATTTTTATTACATTATGCTACGTTAGATGGTAAAATAATATTTAAACGAAATTACTATATATTTGCTGTTGCTATTTTATATATTATTTCTCATTTTAATACATACTTTATTTCTTTCTATCTATGAACGAGTAAATAACTATGCTTGTACATAACTGGCATCTACACGTACATAACTATACTTACTTAGTATACATTTTTTGAAAATTTATAATAATAATTATTTTAATCATTTCTTTAAAATTTAATTATTTAAAATGAGTAAAAATGAAATAAAAACTATTCGTTTATAACATATTAATGCACAAAAAAAAATTAGCAACAGCAAAAATAAATCTTAATCTGAAACAATAAAATTTTAATGATTTTTATCAAAATGAAATTCATTATTATAGTAGTTATAGTAGTAAATTATTATTGCAACGTCGAAAAATATTATAAAAACAATGATATTTTCGATATTTGTATCTCATTTATAATACTATAAGTAGTGATATTCATATTTTTTTTGTAATTGTATATTTTTAGCTGATGATATTTATTTAAATTCAAGAACATTTCTATGGCCATCAGAACTAGAACAAGTTCTTGAATTAAGTGCTGCCAGATTGAATGTTGTTCGTGATAATTTAGAAATCGCCTTAAAGTAAGTAATTTTAATTTATATTTTTCACATATTTATCTTTTATTTTTATTTTTCATAGATACCTACTCACACTTACTCATATATGTATATAGATATACAACATACAAATAACAATAACTTTTTTTATATTATAATGCATTTTCTTTATTTAAAATTAAAAGAAAATCATAAAATAATTGTTCATTTATTTTTTCCTAACTTTTTTAATTTTGTTCAATTTTTATTTTTTTTTTTTTCTTTTTAATAATTTTTATCTTTGTATTTTTGCTTTATTCATCTATTTAAATTCATAGAGAAAAACGTGCAAAATTTGAAGAATATATTTTAAATGAAAAATATAGAATGGATAATTTTAGATTACGTGAAAGTCGAGAAGTTTTTTCTTTAGATGAACTTAAAGAAAAAGTTGATATAGTCAATGAATTAATGAGCACACTAGAAGTGAGTATATCTACACGTATGTACTTATATATAATATTTTTTTAAAGTTTTTCTATTATACACACCAATAAAAAAGAAAATAATTCAGAATAAAAAAAATAATAATAATAAAGTGAAATAAGATAAAATCAAATAAAATAAAAGTGTTTAAAGTATTCCCAACCATATCTGCATTTATATGTGTATAAATTTATGTACTACTGCTACAACAACCATCATTTTATATAATACATACGTGTATAACTTAGATATATGTATATAAATAAATGTATATTTTTATAGGAATGCAGTAAAGAAGCAAAACATATTAATAACGAAGAGCAATTGCTGCAAATCGATCAATCATTTTTCCCTGTACTTGCAGAACTTATTGATAAAATGGAACCAGTTGAAAAACTTTGGAAAACGTGCTATGAATTCGAGAGTAATCATAAAAATTGGTAAAATTTATTTTATTTTTTTTTTTTAATGTATTTTTATCTATTATATCTATATTTTGATTATACAGACAGGATATGTATAGCAATATAATATGTAGAGTGCAGTTAAAATTATAAATTCGAAATATAGTTAATTTTGAAAAATAATAAAAAAAAAATACCAATAGAACAAAAAAATATAAATTTAAAAAACAAAAAAAAAAATTCGATACAATAAAATTGAAATAAAATCTGGGACAAATATTATTTTTTTCATATTTTAAATTCTGTATTATTAACATTTTTAATTTTCCTTAGAGACTTTAGAAAGATTTGAATGAATAATTTTCTTTTAAACATCAGATAATTACTATAAAATGTATATATTTATAGTATAGGCAATTATATAGGCATGTAGACAAATATCGTACATTAAATTCATATCATGAATGAATAAATAAAATGTTTGCACATTTTTATTGATGGTGACATTTGTATATTGCATTTCTGCATGTAGTACTTGTTCAATGCCTATTATACATACGCGCTATGATAGAACGACTCGCGTACGACTAATATTTCACGCATCATGTGTACTAGACTAGTATTTTCAGCCATCAAAAAAAGTTGATTTTCTCTTTCAATAGAAAATGTGAATATTGTATACATGACAAACACAGAAAAATCAAATAACATTTTATACTTGTTCCTCCCCTTTATATATTCTCTCGAGCAGTGGAGATCATTTGACTATTACTTATTACACTCTTAAGATGGTACGAGTAGTATTCACACATCATGTGTACTCATTTTTGAATTTTCATTTTGAAACTTCGAGTGATACCTAGCGATGCTTAATTGGGAAATGCACTCACTGACTAGATTCAACGATAAAAATCAAAACATTAACAAAATTTATTTCAAAAAGAAAATTTACAATTAACAAAAAAAAAATTATTTCATTTTTCACTGATTCAGGTTGTATGGATCCTTCTTGAATTTAAATGCTGATGTGATCAGAGAAGAAGTTGAAAATATGAGCAAAGTAAATTTTTCAATTTTCTTTTGTCAGTTTACAGTTTTAATAACATTTTAAAATTTTCTTTTTTCTAAAATCAAAAATTTCTTATATTGTTTAGATTATTATGAAATTGATACGTCAATTTACTGGTAATCCTATGGCAAAACGAATATCAGAACAGTATCGATTGAAAATTGATAAATTTAAAATTTATTTACCTGTTTTGGATGCAATCTGTAGACAGGGTTTAAGTGATCGCCATTGGACTCAAATATCAGAGAAACTTGGTAAAGCATGTAATCCTGAATTATATTCATCACTGCAAGCGATGATTGATGCCGATATAATGACAATTCTACCACAATTGGAAGAAATATCGAATGCTGCTGGTAGAGAATTTGAATTGAATGCACAATTGACTGCAATGCAAGAGGAATGGAAAGATGTTGTTTTCGAAATATTACCATATCATGATTCCGATACATACATATTGGCTGCTTTAGATGATATTCAAACGATTTTGGATGATAATATTTTGAAATCGCAAGCGATGCGTGGCTCACCATTCATTACAGCACTCGGAGCAAAAGCTGATGACTGGGAAGATAAATTGATATCGATGCAAGATATTCTTGATCTTTGGATTGAAGTGCAATCGACTTGGATGTATCTGGAACCGATATTTAGTTCAGAAGATATAATGCGACAAATGCCAGTCGAAGGTAGAAATTTTAAATTAGTCGATAAAATATGGCGAAAAATAATGAAGGCAACAAATGAAGATAGACGAGTAATACAAGCAACAGATTATCCAAATCTACAAGATGTATTTCAGAAAGCAATGAACGATTTGGACAGTGTACAAAAAGGTTTAAATACATATCTGGAACAGAAAAGATTATTTTTTGCAAGATTTTTCTTTTTATCAAATGATGAATTGCTAGAAATTTTATCGGAAACAAAGGATCCGCTTAGAGTTCAACCACATTTGAAAAAATGTTTTGAGGGTGTAAGATAAATATTTTTGAAAATATTTTTATATAAATACATATTATAAAGGATACGTTTTCATTTTTTATTTTTTCTTTCTGTTTATATTTTAGATTAATTCCTTAACATTTGATGCAAATCAAGAAATAACAGCTATGATCAGTGCAGAAAATGAAATCGTTCCATTGATAAGAAAAATCACTCCGAAAGATGCAAATGTTAGTTACGAATATTTAAAAAATCTGCAAAAAAATTCATATGTACATACATAAATAACTTTAACTAATGATCTAATTTTATATATTCAGGGTTTGGTAGAAATTTGGTTAAAAGAAATTGAATCTGTAATGATGGACAGTGTCAGAAATCAATTAAAACAAGCATGGGGTAGTTATTTTAAAGTGGAAAGAAAATCATGGGTAACATCATGGCCTGGACAAATTGTTCAGACTATATCGTGTATGGCATGGACATCTGAGGTAAATAAAATTATTTGTTCTGTACATAATTTAATGAAAAATTATAATTCCAAAAAAAAAAACAAAACAATCCTAAATTTATTAGTATTGGTTATATCAAATACTTATCTTTTAACATTTAACACGTACAATTTTATTTAAATTTAAATTTAAAATGCTACAAATAATAATGTGTAAATTCAAAACTAAATTATTCAATATTATTTTAAACTTTAATTTTGTACAAAAAATATTTTATATCATTATTGCAATAATTTCGAAATTGTCACGTTACTCATTTGTAATTTCTATCGATTATTTTTATTTGCAATGAATGACCTACTATCATAATCAACCGCAACATTTATGTGCACGTATAGATACATATGTATGTATGTATGTATATCAGGCGACACATTTATCAGATATTGAGATATAACGTTTATTTATGCACACAAATGATACACATATACATAAGTTCATTTTTATATAATGTAGTAAAATATTCTTTTTGTTTTTTAATTATTGTGATTGTAATTGAATTTTAATAATTAATTAATTGATTCGTAATTAATAAATTTAAAACAAGAAAAAATATAGCATGTTTATATATGATGTTGATAAAATTTCATCTTCTTTATTACAATTAATTAACACTGTATCTCTACTTACACACATATGTATACATAGAGAATTTATATATACCATTAAAATTGTAATGAAAGCAAAACAAAATCAACAAATAAAATAAACCATAAACAAAATACATATGTACAAGAAAAAAAAATATGTATAAAATAAATAAATGAAAATGACCTTTTAAGTAAATTAAAAACGAGAATCGTTTAAAAATTCCAAAAAATTTATGTACATTATATGAGTATAAATACTCGTATATAGAACAGTATACATATGTACATATGTACATCATAATGTAATGTTACTATGCAAATTAATATATGCGTATATCACATAATCAATCAGGAATAAATTTCATTTACTAATGAAATTTTTGTAAATGCATATTACTACACATACATATGCTTTCACTTATAAAATATGAGTGTTGTGTATATAGGCATATAACTATAACCATGTAAATAGTAATGGAGGTAAATGTACTTATGGAGATAGAGTAAACAAACGAATGATGAATTTCTACAGGAATCAAATCAATTTTTATTACCTAGAATATTTTTTTTGAAATGATATAGCTAGCACTTGTTTTCATTACATTTATATAGCGTACACATATACTTGTACTCGTATATACATATTCATATTAAATGCGTACGTTACATACTCACTACAGTATTAGTAAATTTAATGGTTATATTTTTTAATGGATGAACGAATGAAGTAATGAATGAATTAATTAATGAATAATTTTAATTAAGAGAATTTTGATTTTATTTTATTATTATTTTTATTATTTTTGTTAATACATATATCATGATTAAATGATCTATTTATTTGTATTTCAATGCAAACATAACAAAAACAAAATTATATTTTTTTCAAATATGTATAATTAATGAAAAAAATACTAGGAAAAAACAAACTCAATAATATTTTTTTTGCAATTAAAGTATTTTTTTTGTGATTTATAGCTTCATAGAAATTGAAGGATTTTATTAAATAATTTACAAATAAATGCCATTTGATATATGATTTCTGTTACAATAAAATCAAAAGACAAAATCCTATTCTATTACTTATATTTCCATTAACTATAACAAACTGATATACGAGTAAACAATTTTTGTTTTATAATTTCTAATTTTATTTCCTTAATTTTTTTTTCTCAATTTGATTATTTTAAGGTTGAAGAAGCAATAATCCAAAATAAAATGAATGACTACTTACAAAAATCGAACGAACAAATTACAGATTTAGTGGCACTTGTCCGAACAAATTTATCATCCGGTGCTAGAATTACAATTGAAGCCTTAATCGTTTTAGATGTTCATTGTATGTAATTTTTTGTTTTTTTTTTTTGTTGTTTTATAATTCGAAAATGAAAAATAAGGAAACAAAAAAAAAGAACAAAAATTATATTTGAAATTTTTATTTTATTTTAAGCTCGTGATATTTTAAAATCTCTAATAGAATTAAATATTGATAATATTGAAGAATTTGATTGGTTAGCACAATTACGTTACTATTGGAAACAAGATAATGGAAGTACGTATCTAATTAAAATATAAATATTTTTATGAAATACATAAATTTATGTTTTAATAGAAAAAATATGAAAAAAAAATGAAAATTTTTAAATTTTATTCGTTTTTTTTTTATTTTATTTTATAAATATGAATGCAATTACTAGAAGTGAAAACAGATTATTTATGTGTCAGTATGGTAACAACTAATATTCGTTATGGACTTGAATATCTGGGAAATATTTCGCGTTTAGTTGTTACACCACTAACAGATCGATGTTATAGGTAAGAGTAAAAATTTTTCATATCAACCTATAATGAATTTTCAATGAAGTTTGTTAAAAATGAAAACAAAATAAAAACAGGAGAAAATTCAGCATATTTCTAGATGACCTTTTTCACTATTACTACTGCAATGACATAAATTTATCGATTTTCAATTAATCATGATTGAATTTTTCATCAATTTTGCAGTCATATGAATTTTTTATTTTGTTTTAGTCAAATTTCTAAAATTTCCAACAGTTCAAATGTTATCTAAAAAAATGTCCTTGTTCAAATGTTCAAATTTTTTCGAACTATGCTACATACATTTATTTTTTTTACCTGACTAGATACTCAAATTCATCTGTCACTCAAATTATTAAAAGTTCAAATCACATTTCATTTTGTATTTTTCTTTTTTTTTCTCAGAACATTGATGGGTGCTTTAAAATTGCATTTAGGTGGTGCACCAGAAGGTCCAGCTGGTACTGGTAAAACAGAAACATGCAAAGATTTAGCAAAAGCGGTAGCAAAAAAATGTGTCGTTTTCAATTGTTCCGATGGACTTGATTATAAAGCTCTTGGAAAATTTTTTAAGGTGAAAATTGAAACAAAATAAACTGAACAGCCATTACATACCAATATTACAATAATTGTTGTAAAATTACAAAATTTACGGTAGCACATTAAAACTGAGTAGAGCAATCTGAATTATCATGAGACGTTCAATTAGGAAAGAAAAAATAATTTTCAAGAATTTATTAATGAACATACGTCCTTTTACACACACACACATTCTTACAATTGATGTGAAATTTACAAAATAACATCATCTAACATTTAAGATTACCAAGAAATTCGAGAAATACATTTTAATTTTTTTTTTCCCCTACAGGGTCTTGCCCAGTCTGGAGCATGGGCTTGTTTCGATGAATTTAATCGTATCGAATTAGAAGTACTGTCAGTTGTTGCACAACAAATACTAACGATTCAAAGAGCTATCGCCAGGCATATAGTGAAATTCATGTTCGAAGATACAATGCTTAAATTGGATCCGACTTGTTCTATTTTCATTACAATGAATCCAGGGTAAGAAGTGCATACTTTTACAAAAAAGCATTTACGTACATGCTATATACAATTTTATGTATACATTTGCATGTAGACTAATGCATATAAAAATGTATATGTATACATATATGTGTGAGATGGTTGGTAAATCTAAATATGCTTAGGTATAACAATTAATTTCATATTGTATATACTCGTATGTAGTATGTACATAAAACTTTGTCCTCTTTTTCGACATTGTATTTTCTGAAAATATACATACATACTTAACCTATGTAAATATATAAATATCATTATATCTATGTATACAGATATGCGGGTAGAACAGAACTTCCAGATAATCTCAAAGTACTATTTCGAACTGTTGCAATGATGGTACCAGACTATGCAATGATAGGTGAAATTACCCTTTACTCAAATGGTTTTAATGATGCTCGACCTTTGGCACAGAAAATTGTACATACCTATAAATTATGTTCTGAACAGCTTTCATCTCAATCACACTATGATTATGGTAAATGTATTATTTTTGTAATTGTAAAATAATTTTCTAACTGAAAGGACTAACTATTTTCAAATAGATAATTTTATCGTTTACCATTATATTTGATGATATATTTTACATACATATAACATACAATTATAAATACAATTATAATATTTATATATGTACATTTATACATTATATTATTATATTTATGTACTCATATAGGAATGAGAGCGGTTAAGTCTGTACTGTTAGCATCAAGTTCGTTACGTCAAATGCATCCAGAATTGCCTGAATCTCAAGTTGTTTTACGAGCAATAATTGATGTGAATTTACCTAAATTTCTAGAACAGGATGTTTCACTTTTTATTGGTATCTATAAAGATCTATTCCCTGATGTACAAATACCACAGGTATTAAAAATATGTTATAACATTATAAATTCCAAATTTATATATGCATTCGAAATGAATTTATAATAAAATTATACGAGCAAAAATTATTTTTAGCCTGCACGAGATGATGTTCTAAAATGGCTTCGTAAGAATTTAGAAAATGAAAATTTACAAGCAACTGAATGGTTTGTAGAAAAGGTACTTCAAGTATACGAAATGTTGCTAGTAAGGCATGGACTTATGATTGTTGGTGGTCCAATGTCCGGAAAAACTACATCGTATCAGGTAAAGAACATAAAATAAGTAGTATATTCTTTGAATAATGGTTATGAGCATTACACATACGATACTTTTGTACATTGTATGAATGTAACTATTTTAATATTTATTTTATATATTCCTTGATAAATTTTATAGATTTTAGCTAAAACATTAAGAGCAGTGAATCAGGATAAAAATGCTATTGCAATTGAATATCCTGTCAACTATCGTATCATTAACCCGAAAGCAATAACAATGGGACAACTTTACGGTAGCTTTGATCCCGTTTCACATGAATGGACAGATGGTGTACTGGCTAAAACATTTCGTGAAATGGTATATAATGGAGAAAATGAACGTAACTGGATAATATTTGATGGTCCAGTCGATGCTGTATGGATTGAAAATTTAAATACTGTACTAGATGATAATAAAAAGTTATGTCTTATGTCTGGTGAAATAATTCAAATGACCAAAACAATGAATATGATGTTCGAACCAGCGGATCTGGATCAAGCGTCTCCAGCAACCGTATCACGCTGTGGAATGATTTATATGGATCCAGATAAATTGGGATGGACAGTTATGCATAAAAGTTTCATGAATATACTGACAAAATATGGATTAAATGAAATTTACATTGCTCTATACGATGAATTGGTAGAATGGTTGATTCCAGCTGCTCTCGAAATTATTCCTGAATGCCAGACAATGCTAGAAATTTCTCCCATTTATCAATATCGTGTACGTAATATAGTACGAGTACCTACCTATATACATTTTGAAAATGATTTTCTCATTCCCATATAATATATGTAGTATTTATTTTTTGTCACTCACAATAAACAATTTCCATTTCATTCATTTCATAGATATTATCGACATTCTTCATGCATTTCCTTGAACAACAAAAACAATACAATCAGGTATGGTTCCAACAAACTTTCCTCTTTTGTTTTGCCTGGTCATATGGATCCGCATTAAATGGTAAGAAATAATATAATAATACATAATACTTACTTACCCTTACATGCACATTTATCCTTTATGCATCTAAATCAATATCTATCTACACAAAGAGACATACACATATTAACACAAAAAAAAAATGATTTAAAGCAATTTTGTAACGATTAATTTTTTACATTACTTTTCAACATTTTTATATAGATTCTTACTGGAATTTATCTTTCAATAATGTTCAATAAAATCATATATTTTTTTTTATAATTATTATTATAGTTGAGGGTCGGAAACGTTTTGACAGTTTAATAAGAAAAGTTTTATATGGTTCAAATGAAAATTATCCAAGACCAAGACATTTTTCACTTAATCGAGGACAAATGTTTCCTGAAAAACTTCTACTTTTAGATTATCGTTTCGATGAAATTGAAAATTATTGGCCATGGTTGAAGTCAGAAGATGTCCTATTACCAGAACAATCTGAAATTAGTGAATTAATTGTACCCACAAAAGAGACATGTTACATAACATATTGGTTAAGTATGTGCCTCAGTAAATGTATACCAATGCTTGTTATTGGCCCAACTGGGACTGGTAAAAGTGCTGTGATTTCTAATTACGTTAGAGAATTAGCAAAACAATCTAATATTGTGAACGTTATCAATTTCTCTGCCAGAACAACAGCTCAACAAGTGAGTATATATTTTCTATTTTTCCTATACTAATTATTTTTATTCTTCGTACGTATTTTATATTTTTTTTCTTTTACTGATTGCATCTTAATTAAAACCTCTTTCAAACAATAAAAGTTTTGTTCAAAATTACACACTTAATCAACATAGAACGGATATAATTGATTTGTGTTTTTAAATGCAGTGCTTAAAATTTAATTTCATGAACATATATTTACATTGATAAAATAAATTAACATTGAACCAATTCAAATAAATTCAATAGTTTTGTAAGAATTTAATTGAAAATCTGTCATTTCATGTTAAATGTTACAGTAATTATGTTTTTCATGGATATGATTTTCACATGTAAATAGCATACATACAAATACAGTAATGTGCAATGCAAAAATTCGCACTAATTCCATTTCGGTGTATAGTATGTCTAAGTGTATATTTATAGCGGCAATTATTATTATTTTCAGGTTCAAGAGACAATTATGTCAAAGTTAGATAGAAGACGAAAAGGTGTTTTTGGTCCACCAGTCGGAAAGAAAGTATACAAATATTCGATTAAATTCAACAATTTAAAACAATAATTATAAAATAAAATTCAATCATTTATATTATACTCCTACATACATATATATGTATGTACATATTATGTGAATATATTTTCAGTGCATTATATTTGTTGATGATGTTGGAATGCCATCAAAAGACACCTATGGCTCACAACCACCACTTGAATTGTTACGTCAATGGTTGGATCATGGATATTGGTCCGATTTGAAAGACACTTCAAAACTTGAACTTATTGATTTGGTATGTGTACATTATACAGACCTATACTGACATACATATAATCATACATAAACCTAGTCAATAGGTGTATATTATGTTCTATTGAAAAGTTTCATTTTAAATGTTTCAATAAATTTTATGTGCTCTAAATTTTACAAAATCTATTTTACGAACAAACAAACAAACAATTTACGAGTATTTACGTAACAGATATTTGTTGGTGCTATGGGACAAATGGGCGGCAGTAATCACATATTTCCAAGACTTTACAGACATATGTTTGTAGTTGCTGTCGATACATTCGAAGAGAATACTTTAACTAGAATTTTTACAACAATCGGAGATTGGCACTTTGCTAAAGATTATCCAGAAAAGGTAGCAATGTTATCAAGAGTAAGTAATCACATGAATTAGAGCTATTGTAAAAATTAATGAAAAACCATAGTACATATCAACAGTTTCTTCGATTTTTATTACCATCCATCTATACGAGTATGTTTATATAAATAACCATCCCATATAATATACATGTGTATGTATGTACATTATATACTATAAATGTTTGCACACATTGCAAATTGTTTATTTTGTTCATTATTTATATGAGTATACATATGTACATACTCGTATATATATGTACATATTATATAAGTTGAAATTACTAAATAAACTTTGAATTAGGGTTTAGCTGAAGCAATGGTAAATATCTACAAGCAATGTACAAAAGTTTTTTTACCAACACCCACCAAATCACATTATACATTTTCGTTAAGAGATGTGACTAGAGTCTTACAAGGTATAGTTCTTGTACCACCAAAAAGATTAACTGAACCGGAAAAACTAGGTCGTTTATGGGTACATGAAACTTATCGAGTGTTTTATGATCGGTAATCAAATTTATTAAACTATTACTATCACATTCTCTTATTATATACTTTTATGTACATATATATGTATATAGCAATAGAAAACTTTCATTATAATTTACTTTTTTCTTTTTACGATATGTTATAAAGTTTAATTGAACAGAAGGATAGAGATCAACTTTTAGATATGGTTAAAAATTCTTGTAAGAATCATTTAAGATTTACATTAGAATTAGCGATGGCAGATAGAATTGAACCTGGTGGTAGTATAACTGATAACGATATTAATAATATATTCTTCGGTAATTATATGGAACCAGATGCAGAACCAAAAATTTACGATGAAATCGATAATTATAATAAACTTGAAAAAATAATGAAATATTATCTAAAAGAATACAATGATTATTCGAATTCAACAATGGATTTAGTTTTATTTAGATTTGCTATACAACACATTTCACGGTACGTTGTGTTGTACATATGTATACAAGAAATACGATAATGTAAATTTTTCATAAAAATAATAAAAAAATTGTCTATTGAATAGAGTATCAAGAGTACTTCAAATGCCAAGAGGTAATATTCTAATGGTGGGACTTGGAGGATCTGGTCGAAGGAGTACTGCTAAATTAGCAGCATATATTGCTGATGCCGAATTGTTGACAATCCAAATAACAAAAATGTACTCTACTAATGAATGGAGAGATGACATCAAAAAAGTCCTTATGAAGGCAGGAATTGGAAATAAACCAGTTGTGTTTCTGTTTTCGGATATTCAAGTAAATTTTAAAATTCTATTCAAGTGTGTACGAATATAGCAGTAAAAATACATGTATACCTTCATATTCTCAGGCAATCGATGAAGGATTTATTGAGGATTTAAACACAATTTTGAACACAGGTGACTTACCAAATCTTTTTCAGTCTGACGAAAAGGCCGTAATACTTGAAAATATGCAAAATCTTTCGAAGCAACTGGTATGACTTTTTTAATTCTATCCACTTTGTTTGGATTTCATAAAAAAAAAATAAAAATTTAATTTTCATCGAATTTTTAACATACAGGATAGACAAATTGATCCATCACCAATGTCTATGTATAGTTTTTTCATTGAAAGAGTTCGTGAAAAACTTCATTTAGCACTTGCATTCTCACCGATTGGAAATTCATTCAAAGAACGACTAAGAATGTATCCATCGCTAATAACATGCTGTACAATCGATTGGTACTACTATATTTACTGTGCTACAATTTAAAAATTCTTAATCAATCTGATCTTATCTAAGCATAAAAATTACAAATTTCCATTAAAAGGTTCACTGCTTGGCCTCGAGATGCCTTAGTTCGTGTTGCTGAAACGTTTATAAAAGCATTAAACTTGGAAGAACAAAACACAGCAGCGAAATCAGATTCCATGTCAGAAATGTCCATCGAATTAAGTTCTCAGAGTAAAGAAAAAGTTATGAAATTATCAGAATTGGAATTGAATTTAATTGATGCTGTTATCTACTTCAATGAATCTGTAACTGAAGCAAGTGAAAGGTAAAACAAAAATCCTGATATGAATATCTATCAGCTGGAAGTTTGAAATACATATTTATTCATTATTTTCATTTGAATTTATAGATTTTACAGAGAATTGTCTAGAAAAAATTACGTTACACCAACATCGTATTTAGAACTTTTAAAATCCTTTAAAACTTTCTATGATAGTAAATACAATGAAATAACATTATTCCGTGATAGGTAACCACGTACTGCTATTTGCACATTCAATATTTTTCTTTTTTTCACGTAAAAAATAAATTTTAATTTAACATTTTAAAAGCAGAAGATAATCTTGAAAAAAGATAAATGAAAAAATAAAATTTTTTTTTTTTTCGATTTAATTTAAATAGATACACAACTGGTCTGGATAAACTTGAAAATGCTGCAGGACAAGTTGGTGATATGCAAAAAAATTTATATGAATTACAGCCACAATTGAAAATCCTTTCCGAAGAGACTGAAAAAATTATGGTAAATATTGAACGTGAAACAGCTGAAGCTGAAAGAAAAAAGGAAGTGGTCGGTGCAGATGAGGCAGCAGCAAATGAAGCAGCAGCTGCTGCACAAGCTATTAAAGATGATTGTGAAAGTGACCTACAAGAAGCAACTCCTGCCTTAGATGCAGCATTAAAAGCTCTTGATACCTTAAAACCAGCCGATATTAAAGTAATAAAATCAATGAAAAATCCTCCAGCTGGAGTTAAACTTGTTCTAGAAGCTGTTTGCGTACTAAAAGGAATCAAACCGGATAGAAAACCAGATCCAAGTATGACATATGTTATGATAAAAGATAAAAAACAAACAAAAATATGAACTATTTATTTCTCATATACGATTCGATAAAATTAATAAATCGAAACGAAGCAATTTATCATATAAAAAATTTTTTTTATGGTTCTCCTTTTTTCCGTTTCCTTTTTTCATTTTTTTTTTTATTTTTTATTTTTTTTGGAATAAATCAGGTGGAAAAATGGTAAATGAATATTGGGGACCATCCTTAAGAATGCTTGGTGATCTAAAATTTCTGGACTCCTTAAAAACTTATGATAAAGATAATATACCTCCAGCACGTATCAAGAAAATCAGAGAAAAGTAAATAGAAAAAATTGATTTAATTTTCACCTTAAAGGATATCCTTAAATTTAATTTATTTTTATCCTTTAAGCGATTCTTATATTTTTTACTTATATAATATTGCTTCAATCAGTACAATTGATGTAAAAGAAGAAAAAAAAATGTAACTTAAAAAATTTTTACTTCCTCTTTTTAGATACATATCAGACAGAGATTTTATACCAGAAAAAATAAAAACTGTATCTACTGCTTGTGAAGGACTTTGTAGATGGGTACGTGCTATGGATGTATATGATAGAGTTTCAAAAATAGTTGCACCAAAAAAACTAGCACTTACTGATGCTGAAGCTGAGTTAGCTCAACAAATGGAAAAATTGAATGCAAAAAGAGCAGAACTTCAAGAGATACTTGACAAACTACAAAAGCTAAATGACTATTTTGCTGAAAAGTCCAGAGAAAAAAAACGTCTTGAAGATGAAATCGACAACTGTGAAAAGAAACTCAACAGGTATGCATGTAGTAGCAATATATAATATGTACATATATACATAATGTAAATTTATTTTTTGTTACATTAGAAATATTGTCGTCGTATGTATAAACGTAATATCCTAATGTTTAGTTAAATCCTTTTACTAAGTACGAAAATATTATACATTATAATATATACAACTGCCTGTTTACATCGATTTTACTTATTTTCATCGACAGTATACGCATTCGTACTTATACTCTTTTTAAATCTATTATATTGTTGAATACTTTAAACTCTTTCAGAGCGGAAAAACTTCTTGGAGGACTTGGCGGTGAAAAGACAAGATGGTCGGAGACAGCAAATCAACTACATTTATCACTTCATAATGTTATTGGAGATGTACTACTTGCAGCTGGATGTATTGCTTACTTGGGCTTCTTTACAACTGAAGTATTTCAAATAAATTTAATTTTCAAAGTGTTTTGCATTTTTTCAATATTCACATTTTATGCATACATATGTCTAAATATGCATATACATATAAATGAAAATACATAACGACATATAGATAAAAATAATTTTATTTGATTCCATTTAAACTTTAATTTCATTTATAACTTTTTTTTTCTTTTCATTTTTCTATTTTACTTTTCATTTTTTTTTTTTTTTTCATTTTCATTTTATCATCAGTATCGAGTTAACATTCTTTTCGACTGGAATAAATGCTGTTTGGATAAAGGTATTCCATGTTCAGAAAAGTTTTCTCTAGCAACCACTTTAGGTAATCCAATGGAAATTAGAGCATGGTCCCTAGCTGGTCTTCCGTCAGATAATTTTTCTGTAGAAAATGGAATTATTGTAAAAAGTTCACTTCGTTATCCACTGATGATTGATCCACAAGGTAAGTAATGATGTCTATGCACATAATAATAAAGAATAAGAAGAAATATACATAATACAGTTAAAGAAAAAATAAAATTTACACAATAAAACTTTTTTCTTAGAATTAAATATTAAAAATTCATTTATTTTATTAATTAAAATTTCATTTAAATTGAGATACTTTATTTTTTTTTTCTTTGGATTTATACAAATTTGTTCATATATTCGTGTATTTTAAAAGTTCAAGCTAACAAATGGATAAAAAATATGGAAAAGGATAATGATTTGAAAGTTATCAAGCAAACAGATGAAAATTATATGAAAGTTATAGAATTGGCTATAAAATATGGACAACCTGTACTTTTAGAAAATATCGGTAAGCTATAACACAAAACACAAATATCAAAATGTGAAATAATTTAAATTAATTTTTGAAAATACTTTACAAAAAATACATTTCTTTTTTATATTCACTTTTTTATTCAATTTTTGTATTTATTTAATTTTTTTTTTTTTTCGTTAAGGTGAAAAAATCGACTCAAGCTTATTCCCAATATTAGAGAAAAACATTTTCAAATATAAAGGTGGATATGTGATTAAAGTTGGCGATGCACTCATTGAATACAATCATAATTTCCGTTTCTATATAACAACACGTTTAAGAAATCCTCATTATACTCCAGAAATCGTTATTATGGTATGTATACTTGTGTTTTTTAATAAAGATAGTATAAGATATTATACAAGATACATAAATATGTACTTTTACAAAGTACACTATGTACTGTAATGATAAATTATTCTTGTAATGAATAAATAAATAAATTTAATTTAAAAGTACATGGATAAACATAATTGAAAAATGTATTTGCAAGATATTTGTCTATATATTCTGTTCATATATATATTCATTCAAATACACACAAA
Organism: Villa cingulata; assembly: GCA_951394055.1. Lineage (NCBI taxonomy): Eukaryota > Metazoa > Arthropoda > Insecta > Diptera > Bombyliidae > Villa > Villa cingulata. Next base: position 29,045,822 of record OX596021.1, on the reverse strand, counting down.
TACAACATGTAAATGTAATATGTACTATATAATTTTTACATATTTATTATTGTCTGTATATATGCGCATATACATATATTTTCATATTATATTATAATTATTATTCTGTCTAGGTCACAATTTTAAATTTTATGATAACAGAACAGGGACTTCGTGAACAATTACTCGGAACAACGGTAGTACATGAACGTCCTGATTTACAAGAGAAAAAAGAACAGTTAATAGTTGAATCAGCCAGAAATCGTGATGCTCTTTATAATATAGAAACAAGAATTCTACAGGTAAATCTAATATTGTAATTCACTTTTATACAATACACTTGAATATCTTTTTATTCTACATCTGAATAAAACACACAAAAACACATACAGACAAAATAAACCTTTTACAATGCACACATAAAATTTTCTTTCAACTCCTTTTTATCTTCATTTTTTTTATGAATATTTTATTCAAGAGAAAATTGAATAGTAAAAGAACTGCTTCATGCATTACTGTATTTATGTACATTACACATGTATTTAGGAGTATAATGTATAATATACTTGCAATGAATATACAAAAATACATTTATGTAGATATATAGATACAATTTTTGTTTTTCTTTTTATATCTTCTTTTTTTGTTTTTGTTATAATATTAATTCAAAAGAAATTTTCAATTTAATCCCTTTGCTGATATTCATGTACATATACGTATATATTATGAAAATACTCTTACACTTTTGTATGCATTTAGGTCTTATCATCATCAGAAGGAAACATTTTAGAAGATGAAAATGCTATTACCATTCTGTCATCAAGTAAAACTCTATCAGAAGAAATTCAAGAAAAGCAAACAATTGCTATTGCAACTGAGTCAGAGATTGATACTGCACGTCAACAATATATACCTGTAGCTAAACATTCAGCTGTATTATTCTTTTGCATTACGGAACTAGCTAATATTGATCCAATGTACCAATATTCATTATCATGGTTCCTTAATCTTTTTGTCAACACAATTCTTAAGGCACCTAAATCGAATAATTTAGAAGAAAGATTAGATGTTCTTAATGACTATTTTACTAAATCGATCTATCAAAATGTATGTCGTTCACTTTTCGAAAAAGATAAATTGGTAATATCGTTTGTTATGTGCCTTGGAATATTAACATCAAGGGTACGTATACATACTGATACTTGAATACTTTAATGTTCATATATGATTACATTTTATAACATTATATTATTACATTGATTCATTTTGAATGGATTATTTAGTTGATTTATTGTCATTTTATATTTGATCATACATATGTAAAAAAAATGTATCTCATACATACGTAAATATACGTATATGTTTTATTTTAGGGATTAATTAATAATAAACATTTAATATTTCTATTGACTGGAGGTGTTGGATTAAGTAATCCATATCCAAATCCAGCACCGATTTGGTTAAGTGATAAAGCATGGTCACAGATTGTACGTGCTAGTGAATTAGATGGGTATGTCGAATTTTTTTTTTTTTCAGTTTTTAAGGAAATCTGTTTGATAGAATTTTTTTTTATTTTTAAAGTCTTGAAAATTTTTACATTGAATTTTCTGAAAATATCGATAAATGGAAAAATTTCTATGATTCATCTGAACCAGATCAATTACCATTTCCAACTCCATACGAACAAATCGATCAATTACTTGGATTAATTCTTTTAAAATGCATCAGACCAGACAAATTGGTTCCGGCTATTAGAGTAAGACTGCACAGTATATGCTTACTTAATCTTTATATGTCATTGAAAATTATTACGAAATTATTTTTTTTTTTACAGAATTTCATAACAATAAATATGGACAAATATTTTACTGAATCACCTCCATTCGATCTTCATGCATCATTTTTGGACAGCTCACCAAGTATTCCTCTAGTATTTCTTCTATCACCCGGGTCAGATCCAATGGCCAATTTGTTTACGTATGCAAAACAAAAGGACATGTACGATAAGTAAGAATCAAACTCTTACAATTTTCGAACATTTTAATTTCAATTAATCATGATCTCGTTTTTCTTCACTTTAATTTTTTTTTTTTTGCAGATGTAAAACAATTTCACTTGGACAGGGTCAAGGACCAAGAGCAGAAAAATTAATAATTGAAGGTATTCATAATGGATTTTGGGTGGTCTTACAAAATTGTCATGTTGCAGAAAGTTGGATGGAAGAATTAGAAAGAATCTGTATGGATACATCATTATTAGAAAAGGCACATAATGATTATCGTTTATGGTGTACATCGTATCCTAGTAGTATTTTTCCAGTTTCGATTTTACAGAATAGTGTAAAAATGACAAATGAACCACCAAAAGGACTTAAAATGAATATGTTAAGATCATTCAATTCAGATCCATTAGTCAGAGATAAATTTTTTAGTTATGCATTTGTTGGTACACCAGCTAAATATTGGTTACGTGGTGTTTTTTCTTTAGTATTTTTTCATGCTGTTATTCAGGAACGAAAAGAATTTGGTCCACTCGGATGGAATATACCATATGAATTTAATGAATCCGATTTGAAGTATGTTTTTTTTTATTATTATTCTTTCATAATTGATCCAAATCAAATGTCCTTTAATTTATGATATACTTGTATTTTTAATATATTTGTATATATATAGTATATATACATATTCATTCATTATTCATGCATAATATAAATTTTCATTCATTTCAAAGGATATCTTTGCTTCAATTGAAAATTTTCATAAAGCAATACGGAAATATTCCATTTCATGGACATATATATCTGACTGGAGAATGTAATTACGGTGGTAGAGTTACAGATGATAAAGATCGAAGATTGCTTTTATCTCTATTAACAATGATTTACAATCAAGATGCTGTAGATATTGATAAGTAAGAAGAAGAAAAAGAAAAATATATATAAATTTTTTTATTCATTATTATTTCAAAATGAAATATTCTTGTTTGATTGATTTCAGTACCTTTGTAAATTTTTGTTTGATTGATTTAATATACCAAACCAAAACTATATTTATATGAGTACTGGCATATTAATACATACAATATTATATGTACATAATATGTATACACATACAATATGAATTTGTATTTATCTTTCAGTTATGCTTTATCAAATTCCGGAAAATATAGAATACCAATAAATCCAACCCGTACAAATAGCATCGAATATATCAAAACATTTTCATTGAGCTCTCATCCAGAAGTTTTTGGTTTGCATGAGAATGCTGATATTAAACGCAACAACAGAGAAACTCAAACAGTAAAGAATCCAATTATTTTTTCTGAAAAATTTGTTTTCTTTTTGCTATGATTTTTTTTTTGTTTTTTTTTTTTTGCTATTTCATTTCATTCATATCTTCTTTTGCATATTGCATATATTATAAGAATTACAAAAAGAAAAAAATTAAAAAACAAATTTAATAATAATGATAAAGTATTGAAATCAATGCAATATAAAATTTTGCAGCTTTTATCTGGTGTTCTACTAACTCAAGCACAACTTTTATCTTCAATAAGAATAACAACATCAACAGATACAGGAATTGATCCAGCATTCAATTTATGTACTGATATTTTAGATAAATTACCAAATGAATTTAATATTGATGAAATTCAAAAGAAATATCCAACAGTTTATACAAATTCAATGAATACAGTATTACGTCAAGAATTAATAAGGTATGAAGTATATCACTATACATGCAAAGGAATGCACAAATTTTTAATATTCAATCATTCCTATATACATATTATGTTTTTCTTTTACATTTGAAATTTATATTCATATTCATTTTATTGTATTAATTTCTTTTTATTATACATTGATTTTTATTAATAAAATGTTTTATCAACTTTTTCATTTTTTTTTCTTTTTTTCTATTATATCTCAATTATTCATCTGTACAAAAGATTCAATCGTCTATTAAAATACATACGTACAAGTTTAATTAATGTTAAAAAGGCAATAAAAGGAGAAATTGCAATGATACCAGAACTATATCGTATTCATAAATCAATAACAATTGGTAAATTACCAGAAGATTGGTTAAAGATAAGTTATCCATCATTAAAACCACTTGGCAGTTATATAAATGATTTCATAGCAAGGTAAACTTACATAATACATTACATTGTTATAGATAGCAAAAGAAAAAAAAAAAGGCAAAATTTGTAATAATAATAAAATTTATTTAAATTTTTTCTATTATTCCATTTATATATGTAGATTGAATTTCTTTCAAAATTGGATTGATAATGGTGAACCGAATGTTTATTGGTTATCTGGATTCTATTTTACTCAATCATTTATAACTGGAGTATTACAGAATTTTTCACGTAAAAATAAATATCAAATTGATTTAGTTGGTATTAAATTTAAAGTGACAAATTTTGAAAGTGATTCTATCGATAAACCAGATGTTGGAGTTTACGTAAAGGTAATTATATACGAATTGTATTTTTTTTTAATAATAAATTATTACATAAAATATATTTACATTAAATTAAATGAAAAATCACAATTTTGTTTAAACACTTTCATAAACAACTGACATAAATAAATTTTATTAACACATGCTGCATATACATAATATAGGAACAAAAACAAATTTATGAAGACACTATATTTTTTCATGTAAGTATCAATATAATGTATGCACACTCCATAAAATACTAACAAGTACTGAAGATATTTCGATTATGAACTACTTATACAACAAACAACAACGAAGTATATTAAAGGTTTTAAAAAGATATTCTCACAAATTTATTTTAAGATGAAATCAATTATTTTTTTTTCAAAAAATTTAACAAATTTCGTTATATGATTTTTTTGAACTTAAAAAGCTGTTAATATCTTTCAACTTATACGTATACTGTAATCATTAAATTTCCTATAATAAATTTTCAATTTCCTTTACTTTGTTCAACATTTTTGAAAATCAATTTCTCAGCATGTTACATTATCCATATAAACAGCCTATACTTGTAATATCATAAATGTTTCTGTTTTCCGATGATAAAATTTTGAAGAAGAACACGTTACATAACAAATAAGTAATATAATTTTCAGTTGCTTTCATATAAATACTTTCTGTCCTTCAGTCATCCAAATTTTAATACATACTAATGTATACAGTAGCATTTTGAAGTGATTTAAAATATTACAAGATATTCGTAGTTTTTTATTTTATTTTATTAAAATTATTTCTTCTTTTCTTCCATATCAGATATTACAATCGCATATAAATCATCCTGTATACATATGTATACACTTATATGTATTTCTGATATAATTTTTATTTTAAATGAAAATATATTTTTACAATACTCCTACATATTATATTTGCACAAAATCATATACGAGTATGTTTTATGTTCTTATTTTAGGGTATATATTTGGAAGGAGCACGTTGGAATCGTGAAACACATTGTTTAGATGAATCTTTACCAAAAATATTATTTGATACATTACCAATTATTCAAATGATTCCAATACTAAAATCAAATATTTCAAATTCAAATTCAAATGATGATTATGATAATAATCAAGAAATATATGATAGTCCACTTTATAAAACAAGTGAACGTCGTGGTGTATTATCAACTACAGGACATTCAACAAATTTTGTTATGTACATACAATTGAATACTAAATTGAAACCGTCACATTGGATAAATCGTGGTACTGCATGTTTATGTCAACTAGATGATTAATGTTAAAAATTTTAAATTAAAATCAAAACAACAACAAAAAAAAAATAAATAAATAAGTAAATAATAATTTTATATTTATAATCACGTTTACACGTACGTTTACATATTTCATGTATATTTTCACCTTCACGTACATATCCATACATATACATAAGTATGTATATAGTATTTTTATTTTCTAATTATGATTTTAATAAATAATTCGTACTTTTCATTTGTTTTTTTTTTTCATTTATTTATATATTTTTTTATGTACATGCATTCAGTTATATTCGTATTAAAAATTAAAATATAATTCTACTTGTATTTATGAACATACCAAAATATACATACTTAGTATACACATAATTGTATGTATTTAATAACGAACATAAATAAAAATAAAATAAAAATATAATCAAAACATTATTTTGTACGTATACTTATACTGGTATTTCATTTTAAACAACATTTTTGTATATGCATGCAGATACATAAATATTTAAAATGAAATTTCATTTTAGAAAATTTTAAAATTTTATTATAATGAATTCAAAATATATTTATCAAATATGTAGTTTTATTTTATGAAAATAGTAGAAAAAAAAAATATTAAAAAAAAAGAAACAGCAAATAACAAATAATAATAATAATAATAGAAATAATCTACATACTTAAATAATCTAATACAAATTAAACAAATATTATTATGAATGGATGTATAAAATGTATTATATGTATTACCAGTATTACGTAAATAAGTATAGTTATGTATTTATAGTTTGAATATATCATGAAAATTTTATAAGTAAGAACATGTAGAATTATGTGTGTTTGTAATATATTTATACATAATATATAAATATAATACAAATTTGAATAAACCTGCATGTACATTATGTACATTTTATGTACAAAAAAAAAAAAAATATATTATTCTTTAAGAAATGTATGAATGTATGGACGTATGTATTATGTATCTATATGTATTTGTGTATGAAAACATATAAAGTATATTTGTATGTATATTGCAAAATTTAGTATTATATGTATATTTTGAAAATAATCCAAAATTATATATTTTAATACATTACGTAAGTGTGTTTTTTCATACACATTTACATTCACATCCCCATACACATATTACAATTCTTCAAATTACTTATAAACATAATAATGTTAAAACTTAAAACTTTACGTTTTCTACAAATAATAAGGAAGAAAGATTTTAACACCAAATACCATTGAAATGTTTTATCTTGATATTAATTAAATTCCATCGTGTTTCAAAATCTAAATATATATATATATATATATACATATGTATGTATTATGTATTAGGTAGTATTATACAAATAATATATTCTTTTATATTTCATATAATACATTCATATTACCAGTATATAATATGTATATATTATGTATATTTTGTACAACAGTTGCGTGTATACTTAAAGTTTAGTTAGAAAATACAAAATTTTTAGAAAAGATTTTGTGTATTAGGTATACATAATATAAAGCACGCATATATACATATATATCTATATGTGTATACATAATTAAGTATTATTTATGTACATACATATAATTTAAATAGTTAATATATACGAAAGTACTAAAATACAAAAATAAAATTTTCGTATTTTCATAAAATATTTGTAAAACCGAAATATGATACTGATACGTATATTATACATACATATATACATTATGTATGTTATACCCTACTTGTCGTTTTACCTATTATTACGTATACTTTTATACTAATCCTTAAGTAAAATATTTTTGTATACGATCGTATCTTATGATATGTACAAAATGTTTAATTTTATCGATATAAGAATAAGTATTATATATTTATATACACGCATAAACTTTTATTACATTCAAATAAAATATGACGTATGATACTCATTTTTAATTAATATACAAGTATATACGAGTGTAGTACATTATGCATTGAAATAAATGGTGGTATGTGTTCATTTTTTATGTACATACATACATACAAAACTTAAATAGAGTAAATACATAGATGCATACATCAAATATCATATAATCTAACATCATACACTATACTATACTAATAAATTATTTAGTTTCATTTATTTCATCACAAGAAATAGAAAAAAAAGGACAAAATCGTTGAAATATTTATACAAGCATTTGACAAATATACTTGAATGAAAAAATAAAAAAAAAAAAAAAAACCAACAAAATTAAGGATAGTTTTAGAATTCAAATTTTTAATTAAAAATTTCTGGAATTAAACGCACTTTTTTTTAGATTTAAGATTTTTGTAAACAATTCCCACATACATAAATGCACATATACAGGTTATGATTTAAAGAAATTAAATTATTTGGTAATTGGAGAAAATTTTTGATAAAAGTTATATCATCCTTTTTTTTTAAATTCTCTGCAAATTTTTATTTTTATTTTTGAAAAACAAACTAAACAAGATTCTGTTTACATCTCAAAGTATCTATGGTGTGTGGTTTTAATTGAGTTAAATTTTATTTAGTTAAAAAAAATTAATCTATTTTAAATTACATAAAAAATTTTTTATTAAATTTAATGGATCATTTGAAAAATAATAATTTTAATAAATTATGTAAAAATGAATATTATGTACACATTAATGTAACGAATTATAAAAAATTTCATTATTCCTTAAATTATCATGTACGATTATTTTTTATTATTATTATTTTTATACGAAATATTTTTTACTACATTATAAATAAGTATATAATGCTATATATTGTACACAGTGCCGGTTGTAGACTCTTGGGTGCTCGGTGCACTTCCCTCTAGGTTAAAACTTTATTATGTATATATTTTAAAATTAAATTTTATTTATTTTTTTTTTATTCTAACGACACAAAATTGTAATTTCTATGTTTTTTTTTAGCGTACAGTACATAATTTACACAAGAAAAGGAGAAGAAAAACTAATATTTGTATATCTTTCTACTCTTCCTTCTAATTCTCTTCCTATACTTCTCAAATACTCGATTACAAAGCAAAATGTCGGTCAAAACATTTACAGGTTTTTTTTAATATACTCGGTTCTTGTTTTAATCTGAATTTCTTCTTCAAACATGCCAATTACAGTGTAGTAAATATATTTGAACAAGAAAATAAGAGAATCTGCTATTCGCGTATCTTCCTACATATTTTTCTCTATTATTCTATTTCTCAAATACCTAAGATTTAAATGGCCATGTTTATTTACATATGAAAATATAGGTAAAAAACATTTATCGATTTTTCTTGTTTACACAGATCAAGTTTCAATCAGAAATTCTTCTTCGTACTCGCTTACTACAGTACAGTAAATAAATAAGACAAGAAAATAAGGAGCAGAAGAATACTACTATCGGCGTATCTTTCTGATTTTCTTTCTACTTTTAATTTCAAATTCTCCTTCTGTTTCTACATCTAAAACACTCAAGAATTTAATAACCGCATGTTTGTTTACAAAATGAAAATATAGATCAAAACATTTATCGGTTTTTGTTGTTTACACGAATCCTAATTTTTTCTGCGTACACAGCTACTACAGTGTAGCACCAAACCAAATATACAAAAGAAAATAAAAAAAAAACTACTTACTATTCTCGTATCTTTCCACTTTTCTTTCTAATTCTATTTCTGGTTTTAGTTAACCATTCCAACTTATAAAAGAACCGGGTATGATTATACATCACTCAAAGTGTAAGAAATAATAAACTTCTAAAAAAATTTATTATTAGTACATAAAGTGATGATGAATCGATAATCGTAATCGTATATACATAAGTACTTTATTCGTATAAACAAACACACTTACCACTTTAAGTATCAATAAATTCTATAATTTATTTAAATACACAAGTGTATTGTATTATATGTAATTTCAATTTAACGGTATGAATTTTTTTTCTTTTCTTTTTTTTTAATTTTCGTAAGTGGCATTATGCGACTACTTATATGCATATTACATTCGAAGAAAATTTATTGAAAACATAAAATGAACATGAATTTAATAAAAATCTATACATAAAAAATATATTTTGTCCCATATTATGCAACATAACTCGTACATATTTTATTTTTTCAATTTAACATCAAACTTTAATCATTATATTGTACATTATCACTTAAAATTCTACATTTAAATTTACATACATATACATTTACGAGTGCATTAATTATGTAACATTTCAAATGTAAAATTTTTAAAAATTTTAAATAATAAAATTAAAAAAATAAAATTGACCATATTTTCTATTTTATACATCATATATGTATATGTAAAATAAAACAAAACAAGCGTTATTCATTTTATATTTTATGTAAAAATATCCAATTATTTTATTAATCAACCCTTATTTTTATAGGAAAATATCAGAATAAAAAAAAAATTGTTTACATACAATAAAAAAATAATAAAAAAAAAATTAAATAAATTATATATAGTATATGTACATAAACAACAAAATACGAGTGTGTAATACATAAATATGTGAATTGGTTTATTATTGAATAATTTTTTGATGTGATATGTACTGATGCATAAAATTAATTCTAAATTCAATTATTAAATAAATATATATATTTTGTGTATGCCTGATTATGTCCCCAACATCCTCTTATTATTATATCCATGTATATACTCTGATAAATACACATATATACGTACATATGTTTGTATGTATTTTTATTATAAGTAATTTTCTAGTCAACCGAAAAATGTATATTAAATATTAAATATAAAATGTAATAATTGAAATGAATAATGAAGAAAAATATTAATATATCAGTAAATACGTGTGTATATGTATGTACACATTTATTGTTATATATTATGTACGAGTATATTATATATTATTCAATATAACCATACATACACATTACATGTACTTGTATGTAAACAAGTTTTTATTAAAATGAAAAATTTTATAGAAATATTTTTTGTATACAGAAAATTAAATAAATATGTAATTATTTCATTAAACAGGAAAATAAGCTCATTTTGTGCTGATATTAAATTATTATGTGCGGTATGCAATTTATTATCGTTTAGTTTTCGTTACAAAAAAAAAAAAAAAAATCGAAAAAATTGAAAAAATAGAAAAAAAATAATAATTAATTATTCATTATCTACCCACTTTTTTTTTTTAATTTGATTTTAATATTTTTTGTTCGAAAATTAATGTATTGTAACGATAATAATTATAAAGTGCAAATCGTAGAGGTATGTTGCATACGTTAATATTTTGATAAAAATTAATAGTTTATAAGAAGTTTTAAAGGGCCCATGAACTTAAAATATATCTGACGACTAATTGACAGATAAGTTGAAGTAAATCGAATTAATGTTGTATTATTTGTAGATAAGTTTTCAGACTGTTTGGCAGACAATTCGAAATTCTGAAAACTCGGTTGGTCGTAACAAAATCAAAAAAGTTTTAATTTTTCAGGCCATTGCTTCAAGTTTAATAACTAAGTTGGATGTGCGTATACGTCAAAGATAATAAAAGTTTCATCTCAATTAGACTGTATTATCTTTGTTTTGACGTATAGTCAAGTTGAAGGATCAAATCTTCGACATTATTTTGAATCAGGACCTTTTCGTGAACAAACGAAACTCGGAACAGCTTCATGAAGAAAAAATGTAGCAAAAAAGAAAAATCGTAACAAATATTTTATAATTAACGTCAACAGCGTAAACTCCAAAACATATTCTTCCTAATGAAGTCTGTGATAAAGTTGTGATAAAGTTGAAACGCTAGTTGTGTAATCTCTGGTCTGTAGATTAAATTATTTCAATTTTTCTGTCAAACTAGTCGTCAGATTTATATTGTTTATTTATGATCCTCTTAAATATTAATTTTTTTATTTGTATAGATAATTTTAAAAATTTCTCCATTCCCCAAATAATTTACATTAATTTGGTAAAGTTTTGATGGTTCGATTATTATTATTATTGATATTTTTTTTTTATTTTTATTCACACATTTTATAATTAATGATATACCTTCATTATTTACATTACACACATTTTTATTTTTAGCCCATTTGTGAGTAGTAAAAAAATTCTTTCAAATAAAATTACATATTTAAACCTTAAATAATTACATTGTATGTACATATATGTACTTTACATAAGTACATAATGTACAATTTTATACATAATTATTTTTGTATAATTATCTGCATTCAAGTTTTTTTTCTTTTTTTTCTTGTTGTTTTCAACTGTTTCAGTAACATGTACAAAATTGAACCAACAACCCATCATACAAAGTTACCACATGTAATATGCACGAAAATATAAAAGATCGCATATAATAACAAGATAATATCGAAAAAAAAAAAAAAACAAAATATAAATAAAAATTTGCAATTGTTTTTTAATAAATGATACAAAGAGAAAAAAAATATTAAACCTTTATTAATCTATCAAAAATTAACTTTTCATTAACAAAAATCTTTATCCTGAATAATTAAAAATATAAATTAATGATGCATGCATATTATATGAATTTATGTATATTTTTATATAATTGTGTACATATATGTGAGTATATTTACAATTTAATTGTTAATTAAAATTTATTGATTAAAAATGTCAAACAAAATCTTTATTTTTTGTTGTTTTTTTGTCGAAAATTTCATATAATTATTTGTATAGCTATGTATAAAAATCCAAAAAATAAAAAAAAAATTAAGTAAGTATATGTTTAAAATATAAAAATTAATAAAAATAAAAATATGCCTAGTAAATAGTAAATAAGCTGTACGTTTCATTTACCAATACATTTATAATGGTAAATAATATTTACGCATCATACATGCTATTTAAGCGTACACTTGTGTATGTGAAAATGTTAATATATTTGGATATTCGATATTCATCATCTACATACACATATAATATTGAAAGAATTACATACCGTATATTGAAAAACATGTAAATTTATTTTTACAAGTTTATAAATTACATACAAAATGTTATTATATACATAATAATGGATATTTAAAATATGAAATCAACAAATTTTTCGAAAAAAAAAAATATAAAAATTAAATAAAATGAAAATATTGAAATAATCGTACATTAAAAATCAAAAATGCGTATAATTTTTGATTTAATATTTCCCTCATTTTTTTCATGTGTCGATACAATCTCTCGTATATGAAACTCTAATTAACGAATAAAAAATGTATCTGTACGCATACAATACATCTATACAGTAACATTAAAATGATATTCATCAGATTATAAGTTTTCATTTATTAAATTTCATATATTGTTTTGATTTAATTGTATGTTACATGAGTAGTATTCAAGTCTTTATAATACAAAAAATAAAAAAAAAATCATAAAATTTTTTTACAATTTATTTTTAAAATTTAACTACTATACAGATAAAAATTATCAATAATGTATCTTGCACTATATGCGTATTATATAAACTAACATGGAAAAATATTAATTAAGGTACAAAAATTTTTTTTTGAATATAATTTAATACATAGTATTGTCCAATTAAAGATCAAATTTACGAGTATGTGCTATACATGAAATGATATCCACATAATAATTGTATAGAATGAAAAAATAAATATGTAATATACAAAGATAATAAAAAATATACTAATGGATTCATTGTAAGTCCACACAAATTATACATTTTAAAAAAATATCCTTTTTAATACAAAAATTATTTATTATTTTAGCTTGAAATATATACATACATTATATGTAAATTTAATTAAAAAATTTGTTCTCATAAACACAGTTCATTAGATATTTCTTCGAATTTACATATGATTAAATTTCATTTTTCAATTTGAGTATGTATTTATTAATGTAACTATGATTGTAAATTTGTTGCATTTTATATTTCATATTTACGCTTGTTAAAAAAAAAAATTGGATTGGTATTGGTAAGTTGGTAATGTAAAATGATTAAAAAAAACTTATTTCAGTCAATAAAAGTTCAACCGAAATACAATAGGTACTCGTATAAAAATAACTGAAATTAAAGGAATACTTTCCTGTAACTGAATAAATAATAATTATTTTTAAAAATTAATTGCATTTACTTTCTTTTTAATTACGTGTTAAAAAATATTAAGTAAATTCACATTAAAAAAAAATTGTTATTGATATTTGAAAACAATACAGTTACAAGAAAAATAAAGTGTAATCGTAGAAATGAAAAATATTTATTCTTGCAATTATTTAAATAATGGTATTTTTAGTTCATCAGAAAAATTCATTTGCTTTCATACTTCCTCTACACTACACATACCAAAAGAAAGAAGTATACGAGAAACAGGAAGTAAATAGTAGCACGATATACGACTATATAGTACGATATACGAGTACGCTAGTAGTACTCTGCATATACCATGTACTCATATTTTCAATCATGAGAAAAATCCATTTCCCCTTTATTCTTGCTCTACACCATACACACCAAAAGAAGTATACAAGAAAAAGAAACAAACAGTAAATAGTAGCAATGAGATAATATTGGCATCTAACTATACCATGTAATCGTATTTTGATTCGTGAGAAAAATTAATTTTCTTTTTATACTACGAACTCCGTATTACACATCATAACATGAGAAGTTTACGAGCAAAAGGAAGAGGTAATAAGTAAGTAGTAGCAATGAGGTTACTGGCATCTGACTATATTATGCTAGTAGCACCTTGCATACTACGCACTCGTATTATCATTCATGAGAGGAATCCATTTCCTCTTTATACTTGCTTTCCTCTACACTACACACCAAAAGAAGTATACGAGAAACAGGAAGAGACAGTAAGTAATTAGAAGCTACAAGGCTATTGGCAGATAACAGTAAACGAATACACTTTACACTATTCTATTAGCAGCTTTCATACCATGCACTCGTATTTTTTTTAAATAAAATTATTTTTTCTTTCATATATAACATACTAGGTCATTCAAAAAGTTCGCAGCCTAACGCATACGTGACATTTCTAGAAACAAATGGTTATTGGTGTTGGCAACACCAGTCATTCATATGAACGTACCATAAATTCCAGATCGATCTGTCCAATAGTTTAGTTTAAACAGTTGATTAAATTACACGTGCTTGACTTGTTTTCAGAAAATGGATAATTTAAAAAATCGTGCGGTGACTGAATATTTGTTTAAAAAAGGATTAAGTGGGAAAGAAATTTTTGATGATATGGTAAACGTATTAGGAGACAGTGCTCCTTCATATGCAACTGTAAAAAAATGGGTTGCTCTATTTAAACACGGCCGTACAGACATCAATGATGATCCGCGTTCAGGACGTCCAAAAGCAGCAACCACGCCAGAAATTATCGATAAGGTTCATGATTTGGTTTTGGAAAACCGCCGAATAACTGTGGTTGAATTAGCTGGGGCCACAGGCATCTTAACTGGATCAGTGCATAGTATCTTAACCAGTGATTTAGGTATGAGAAAGTTATTGACAAGATGGGTGCCACATTCCTTGAATTCTGACCAAAAACGCATTCAAGTGAAACTTTCTCAACAACATTTGGGTCATTTTCAAAAGGATAGGATTGATTTTGTGCGTCGATTTGTAACCATGGACGCGACCTGGATTTATTACTATTATCCTGAATTGCGACAACAAACAGCAGAGTGGACCGAGCCCGGCTGTTCGGCCCCAAAGCAGACAAAGCTCTCAAAATCTTCAAAGAAGGTTATGACATCAGTTTTGTGGGATGCAAAGGGGATTTTACTAATTGATTACCTTCAGACGAGTAAAACGATAACAGGAGAATATTATTCAAATCTTTTAGGCCAATTAGACACAAAAATTCGGGACAAGAGAACAGAATTACAATGGAAAAAAATCATTTACCACCAAGACAATGCACCAGCACACAAAGGTGTCCTTGCAATGGCCAAATTGAAGGAACTACACTGCGAATTGTTGGAGCGTCCACCATATTTACCAGATCTGGCTCCGTCTGACTTTCATTTATTTCCAAATCTCAAAAATTCTTACGTGGTAAGCATTTTTCATCAAATAAAGAAGTCATAACGGCTGTCGAAGAGTACCTTGGAGGTCTCGAGGAAAATCACTTCAGGCAAGGGATAAATGAATTGGAAAATCGCTGGAAAAAAATGCATTGAGTTTAGGGGGGAATATATTGAAGATTAATTGTATTTTGGTTCATAAATGCATACTGCTTCATTATAAGGCTGCGAACTTTTTGAATAAGTATAATCTGGTATAATAATCTGACTAATAATTTATTATTAAATTTAATAAAATATTTGAGAAATTCATAAAAACAATAATTAAATATAAAACTATTTAGCTATAACATGTACTGATAGACGACAAATCGAAAATATTTTAGATCAATAAATTCAATGCATAAATTTAAATTTTAAATAATTTCATTTACGTATACATAATTCTCGCATATATACATACATACAATGATGATTTGTATACGTTATAGTTTTGATAATCATATTTTCGATTAAATCATTATGTCGTTTGAATTTCAAATAATGTTCGTTTTATATATACGAGTACATCTACATAATAATATCTATCTACATATATGTATACTATACAATATGCATATAATAATCAATAATTTTCCTTTGAATATAAATATGATATTAATATCTCCACATACAGGTACATATTTAAAGATTTTAATTCTCGAATGATTTAACTTCATCAAGATATCATCACCAGTATATTAGAATGCTAATAATGTATGAATTGATATTCCTTAATTAAATCTGTTGGGTATTCCTTGCGCAAAAAAATTATATTTTAATCATTTTTTCAATATACAAATATCTATGTATACATATACACATACATATGTATGTATTTATATGCTTATTTAAATGAATTTCAAAATGTATATTCATCTATACTCAAACTCAAATGAATATTCATATATAATTTTATTTTATAGATACATTTATGTGTATATTATATGTTATGTATATGTATATACATCATACGAGTATTGTTAATACGATATAGTATTATAGGTAGTATAGATACTCAAGAGACATTTTAGATCATCATAACATAAATTCCATCAAGAATTTCGAAACCAATAATTTATAATGAAATTGAATACACATTCTTCGTTCTTATGTACATTATAAGTATGTTACATTACATATGTATGTACATATGTATGTAAATAGATACTCATATAAGCATAAATTTTTATATTTTTAATATACGACTACACATATACTTACGAGTTTATATAATACACTCTTAACTACATAGTACATAGTACATATGATATTTGAAAAATTTTTAATATTCTTGAATGTCAATTAAAAGTTTTTTATACTAGAATATTTATGTACGAACATACATATGTACTAGTTTATGTTTTTTTTATTTTTATGTTTTTATTATAAAAGTTATATTTGATACATGCTCTCAACTCTTTATTATTATATGTACATACCTGTCAACGAATTGAAAATATACATATAATGTGCATATAAGTACATATATGTTTATCTATAAAATATTTCAGCATTGTATTTGTATTATTGTAAAAATTTTTGAAAGTTTTTATTAACTTTTGTTACGGACAATCAAACTTCAAAGAGAGTAAAATGATAGTTCAATATGTTTTCTGTGTTGTATATATAATACGTAATATTAATGTAAAATTGTAAAATATAATAGTTTTACATTCATACATAATACTCGTATATGATTGATATTTTATATAATATCTATTAAATATACATATTATGATGTAGGTATACATATGTATGTATATACATATAATATAATTTATATTTAACTTGTAAGACGTGTATGTACTATATATGTACATTCTCATAAAATCAAAAGGAATCCTTTTGATAATAAATATATCGATATAAATATTTATATGTACATTAATTCTTATGCACTATTACTCATATGATTATGTATTTGTGTGTCACCATATACCAGTAAATGTACATGCACATATTATATAGTTTTACATACATACATACAAAACTAGTTGTTTTTCTTTCATTTCTCTTTAATAAACGTAAAAGTTTTGATATAATGTGAAGTGAAACTTAGATTGTCTTGTTTAAATCAAATTAAATTTTTCTTTTGTTTTTAAATTTTTGTTTTTTTACTTTATATAACATACATATTATATTTCTTTTTAATTTTTTTTTTTTTCATACATTTGTTTTTTATATATTTTAAATTTAAACTTAAATATTAGTTTATGAAAGTTACATATCAAAAAAATTTTAAATACAAAAATTGTATAAATATCTATAGTAAGTATACAAAAATGTATATACATTATGTAGTCTTACCTATACAAGTAAGTACAAGAATGTAGTAATCTAGCTTATGAAATTCATTAAACTATAAAATGTATATAATAACGGTGCAAAAAATGTTGTATATACAGACTATACCCACCTGATTATGTGAAAATATTTTTTAAATATTCAACAAAATACCTTCACTATATAAAAATGTTTAAAAAAATATACATACATATATCAATCATAACGATAATAATAATTTATAAATTCGTACAAAGCTTATAAATATAAGTACATTATGTATATTATTATATATTCCATATATTATACATTATTATGTACCTAGTACTCATATGTTTTATAAAGATTTTATAATTTTTGAAGAATAATAAAAAATACGTCATTCATAAATTAATTATGAATTTGAGTAGAATAAAGTTCACTTGAATTGTATGATAATCTAGAAATTGGATATTATGTTTCATTGAATATTTCATCATGAAAATATTCTTAGTTTCTTACATAAATATGTAGATGTACATATATAAATAAATGAATACAAAATTAAAGTTGATATCTCTTGTGAATAATAATATATGTATGATTATTATTTTAAATATTTGAAGTTTTAAATAAAAATAAAATAATTTTCATTTGTTATTATTTCTTAGACACTTTTTATTACAACTTTTAATAAATATTTTATTTTATTACTTTTATTATTTACTTACAGCTTATACACATAATGTAAAAAATATGTATGTAGATGTTAGTATAGAAATTTATAACGTAACGTATACAATTTGACGTGTATATGTAAATATAAATATTGCACATACAAAAACGTTAAAACTTATATGAAACACATTTTAATTAAATGAGAAAATTATAATAATTATGTATTATCATATACAATTGCTTTATTATCATGAGATAAATTCACTTTTCATATATGATTCATAAAAATATAAACATATAATGTACATCTACATATATGTAGGTATATCAATTTAAAATTCAGTAGATATTAATTTAAATTTTTTTTATATAAAAAATTTGAAAATAATTACATAATGTGTATATAGTTATTCAAATTTAATTAGAAAAGAAGGAAATTTGAATTAAAATTTATTTCATTTTATAAAAAAATTTCATATTTCATAAAAATTTTATATAAGTAATTATATAAAATAAATAAATCTATATGTAATTTAAATATAAAAAATTTTAAAAAATGATATGAACATTTTATGTCTAGCCTGTGCCATTATCGAAGTGACCAAGTATCAAGTAGTGATAATTTAATATAAATATTATATAATCAAGGCGAATCAAGGCTACAATGGGTTGGCCATGTGTTAAGGCTAACTGGTGATATAAAACAATGACTCTTGAAATTGTGACAATGAGCAGAAGAAGAGGGCGTTCAAATAAAAGATGAATAGACGAAATAAAACGAGATGATAAAATAATTGGAATAATAGCATGTACAGAGGCGGTACAAGATAGGAATGGCTGAAGGGTGATTGTAGATGAGGCGAAGATCCACAAAGGAGACAAGAATGATGATGATGATTTTATTATGAAATTTTTATAAAATAATATTTTCAATACTGCACATATTTCTATTTTGAATTACATACATTTATACAAAAATACTTCTTTATATTTTATACTTGCATGTGTTGTAAATTATTATTATTATTTTATTATCATATTCTAAAAATATAAAAAATAAAATATTTTAAAGAAATGAAAAAATTATACGTAAGTATGTATATATTGTACACATTCACACATACAAATAAATTAAGACTTACTATTATACGAAAAAAAAAAATATATATATTAAAAATGAAAAAAAAGGTTTATTCTATTTCAACGAACGCTTTCATTTTTAATAAGCTGTCACAGCAATCTTTCTTCTCTTTAAAAACAAAATAAATAAAAATAAAATGTACATTGCACATACATTAAATATTAAATACATAAACACATCCATACATCGGTGTATATAATATTATTTATATGTTTCGTTTTTTATATTTCACATTCATTTGATAGATATTTGTTGTTTTTTTTTTCTCGTCTTCTCCTTTTTATTTTGCTTTCGTTATTATTATTTTTCGTTCATCTTTTGAGTTTTGTTTTGCTTTTTCTTTTATCATTTTTATTTAATTTTTATTTTGTTTTTTATTACTATTATATTTCTTCAAAATTTACTATACACATACATATATGTAATAAACATTTTCTTTTCGATTTTTTATTTTATTTATATTTTTCATTCTTTTCATTTTTCTTTCTTTTATTATTTATAAAAATATTTTATGTATCTGTGTATCTACATATGTATATGTATTTATGTATGTGTTTATTCTTGTTTTTTCAAGAAAAAATCTTCTATATTTATATGTATATGTATTAATGTATATAGTACAATACACTATGTCCTTTTCAAAAAGAAGTAATCCTTTCTTTGATTTTTTTTTCCCATCTTTTTATACAAATATATATAACGTACTTTTCCATTTTTTATTTATTTATTTTCATTTTTATTTTTATTTTTTTATTTTTCATTTTTGTATTTTTCTGGTATCATCTGTCTAAGTTTTATGATACTCATCAAAGCAAAGAGTTTTATTTTATACTTTTGTTTTTTTTCTTCTTCTTCATCTTAACGTTCCATATTAAATAAATAAAATCGTACAATATTATGTACATTATATACTTCGTATATACATAATGTACATACATATTCGAATGTATATTATATGATGTACACAAAAATAAAATATGTATTATAAATGTACATATATGTGTGTATGTATATACATATTATCAATACAGTTTAGGATTGTAGGATATTCTAAAGGTTTTATTTCATTATATCAGGATAATTTTTTATTACAAAATTGAAAATGCATTAATTTTTATTTTTATTTTCTCTTCATGATAATACGTATATATATATACGAGTACATAAATAAAAATGTATAAAAAAATTCTAATCAAATGTAGGTAATATATTATACTCGTAGATAATGTAATAAAAATTTTTGTAATTTATTTTAGTAACTCCGCGCCCAAAAAAAAAGAAACCAATATAAAAATGTAAATTAAACAAAAATATTCAAGTAAATAAAATCCTTTTGTTTATTCAAGTATTTACAATCAAAAAATCATTAAGAACAAAATATTCATTTCACAACAACAACAAAATTTTAAAAATTTATATACATATAAGTATACAAAAATACTTTTCGATTAACCCTTGTGTATGTACACACGTGTATTATAGATACAAAATTCATAGTATGTATTTTTTTTTTTTTTTTTTTGCTATAAAATATGTATTTTTATAGTAGTGTATTTGTGTACTTATATATACACACAGAAAAATATGTTAGCAAAAAATCATTGATTATTTATTATTGCTTTCAAATGTCTTAGAAAAAAAATTTTTTTTATTTTTTTTTTATTTTTTAATTTTATTTTTATTTCATTCAATAAAAATCATATATATACCTATATAGATATGTATATAAAAATCATGCAACTATATGTAAGTAAATTGTGTATGTATTGCGACTATACATATATAACATGATATTCTTAATTGTTCAATGAACTTCTTTTCCATCCATAACTCATAAAAGTACCTATATACATATCTACTCTTAGATTCTTTTTCCTTATTGTAGATACATATATCCTTCCTTATATTCGTATATTTGAATCATTTATTATATAATATCTATTTGTATTTTTATTTATGTGTATATTAAACATTTTTCATATATACGAGTACATATCTTTCTTTTGATATGAGTATTTTCTGTTTTTTATTTCATTATTTATAATATTTTTGTCTTTTCATTTAATTTATATATCTATTATAGGACTTGAAAATGTCTTTTAATATTATATCAATTATTATTTCATATAAATAGTACATACATAATATAAAAATATTAAATTTATTTCTGTATGATGAGTAGATATACTCGTATATAGTACTCATATAATATTAGTAGCACTTTTATATTTCCGTATACATTCATATATGTATGTATGTATAATGGTAACAAAAAAAAAAGGATTTTAATGCTATATATGTATCTATAAAATTTTAAAATCTCTTAACTATCATGAAAAACAATAAAAAAATCTAAAATGAAATTTATTTAATGAAATAAATGATGATTTGTTTTTGTTTTCTCTTTCATTTTACATTATTATTATCATCATTATTATAATGCTCTTTACTTTGACTTTTATGTACATTTTTATATATATATAAGAAAAATTTATTTGATCTAATAAAATACAGAAAATCACTTCATATATGAATCAATAGAATATTTTTCTTTTCACAGAAATATTGTCATATACTACGGTTATATAGTTTTATTGTGCACGATACTTGTAAATGATTTAACGTGAATCAGTTTTATGAATTGCTATATACATATGTACGTACATATACTTACATACATATCTAGTATACAATATATAGAAAGAATTAATATAAAATTTAAAATTTACAAATTTTTCGTATAGGTAAATACAATAATAATTTATTATTCATCAAAACTCAAGAGTGGGCATGAACATGGGCTTAATAAAGTGAAGAGTGATTTCTATGATAACCACTTTCTATGTATGTAAATATACGGCACCGCATTGCACCTGCAATTTACAAACCAAATTTTCCACTTACCTTGTATATGTGCATGTGTATGCTTGCTTATATATGCTTATCACAAAACAGAAACAACAACGAATTTATCTTATCATAACAAGTGATTACACATAGTCATATCTTATCTAATAATTTTTTTTTATTATTTGTAAAAATAAAAAGATATCTTATATTACAGTATTTTAAGCGACTTCATTGACAAATCATATTTCACTTTATATATCAGAATTTTCAATTTTCATTCAATCAAGTTTTTAATTTCTACATAAAAACAAAATGAAATTATTGAATAAAAGTACATATTGGATTACAGTTATATTATGTAAGTACATATTAAAATTATTGTTAATAAAAGAATTATATGAATATAGATAAAAAATAAAATTAAATTAAATTAGTGACAAAAATACATATATTTTTTTTTTATTTAAATTGCGCGAGTGAATAATTTTTAAATTTAATTGTTTGAAAAATTAATTGTTTCAAGTGTTTTTTTTTTTTTTCTTTGCTAACAAAAATGTTTTTTCTTTGGATTATTTCTATTGAAATTCTAAATTAAAAAATAGAACAAAGAACATTGTTGTATAGAAATAATCTATATATAATTATAAAATTGAATAAACGGCATTTTTAAAAAAAAGATTTTTTCAAATTATGAACCACTATTATGTAGGCATAATATTCTTCGTATGCATTCACCCCTCTTGGGAGCACAGCACCAACGAAATGATTTTTTAAATTCTATTTCTATTGTATCGCGTAATACGCGCACCGCGCACCACCTTATAATATATAAAATTTATCTTATCAGATAAATTATTATCTTTTATTATATCGACATACAGTGTAAATATTTGATAATTACGATTGTATTATGTATATGTAATATGTACAAAAAGTTTTGTATTTAATTTAAATCGTTTAACAAGAATTTATGAGTTATATACATATGAATGTTTTAAAAACAGTTTAGTCAGTTGAAAAATGATTCAATGAAAAAATCAAATTTTATGAAAATATGTATAATTATGTAGATGTACTAGATACGACCATATATACACGAGTATGCGTATATAAATAAAATGATTCATATGCGATATTTATAATTTTTAATGTTTCAAAAATACATTATTTAAAGCTACTCAGAAATAAATGTGATAAAAATTTTGTAAAAATTTATTTTAATGGAAATTTTCTATTTTAATTTTTTTCGTATATTTTTAATGAGAAAACAAAGTTACATATACCTGTTGTGAGTACATATTTACATACAGTAGTGTTAGTGTACATAACATAAAATATACATTATTTCTTGATAATTTGATTTTTAAAAAATTTAACTTGAATTAAAAGCATTTTTCTTTTATGTTTTTTTCTTTTTATTTTTTCTTATTTATATTTTATTTTGGATCATTTTACAAGATTATACATAAATATAATACACATAATAAAAATGTCAATCAAAATGAACATGGGTCACTTCACATATGATGATAACATAATCGATGTTTATTTAAAAAATAAAAAAAAATATTCTACATAGCTACATTATGTATTTATCTAGATATACTCGTAAACAAATTGGATATTCATAATATTATAGGACCAAGCACAACATGATACATACACTAAAAGAGAAAAAAAATTATTTTAAATGAAATAAAAAAATGTTAAATACATATTTCTAAGAAGATTATAAATATTATCGAGAATTCGGAAATAAATTTTGTATCTATATATTCATATATTATAAATATTGAAATAATCTCTAATCTTGTAAAGACTGATATTATGTATAAAGCATAACATAAAAATACTTGTCAAAAATATGTAGGTGAATAAGATCTGTGTACGACTGTGTATGCTTGTATGTATATACCGGAAACATTTTATTTTTTGCGAAAATGAGAAAAATTTTAAAAATGAAGAATCCAAAAAAAAAAAAAACAAGAAATAAAATAGAAAATAATTTTCCAAATGATTTATTATGTATGTTATGAAAAAAAAATATATAATTTTTGAACATAAATATAATTATAAACGATTTTATATACATATACAATACATACATACATATACGAGTACAATGTAAATAATTTAAATCTACTTTACGTAATTTATAGTCGTAAATTGATTTATGATATAAAGCTTTCGGCTTTGTATATAAATACAAAATACAAATTGACTTTATAAATTTAAATGTTTTTGAATTATTTTCGTTAAATATATTTTTATTTTTTGAATTCCCTAAAATAAAGCTATATTACAGAAATAAATTTACAGAAAAACTACGAACAGATAATACAGAGAATTATAACATTGACACACCGAGTGTAGTATAGTTGTTTAGTTTGTATCTAGCTAATTTTTAAATCAAAATTTCATAATACATCAATATGGCTGAGTTCTAAAATGTCAAAAAATCAGCATCGATGCGATATTATTACCGTAGTGATGCAATTATGATGCGTGTAACATATATTTACAGTGTAACCGTTTTTATTTTAAACATTTAGGGTGGTATTCACCAACATGAATATATCCGTCGGATATATTTTATAGCCGGATACAATTTCAGCTTATTCATCAACTTGGATAAAATTTGTTTTCGAACTTCGCTTTCGGGTCGAACATGTGTGTCAAACATGTCAGCTGATTGTATTTTTATATTACAAAATGAAAAAAAGGTTCTGTGATTTGATAATTATATGCAAAGATGGTAATACAGTAGAACTACATTATCTTTATTTGTGCTGTTGCTGTTAATAACAAGGTTATGTTCGAACGATATTTATAATACCACTCCGAGGTTGTCTTAAAAATATCCGAGTAGTGTTTTATCCTAGGTTGATGAATACACTTTATCTCAGATAAGAGATAATCTATGTTGGTGAATACCACCCTTAGAAACTATTTACTTTGCATTTAAACCTCATCGATACATTTTAAAACTCAGCCTACAACTTAGAGCTATAACTAAGAGGTTTGTTAAGAATTTGTGAGAATTAATAAAAAAAAAATGTTTTGTGGGAAGCATAAGTACTTGTATTAATAAATTATTTTTAAACAGTTTACATTTTGTTACAGTTTGAAATTTAACAATAAGTTCGATTGTACGAAAGTTATTTGACATACATATACAGTTTAATGATTTAATTCCATTTAACTTCAAATTCGGTGTGTCTATGTTATTAGACAATATCCTAAAAGCATCTACAATTACAAAATGTTGTACCTGTATAATATAATATATGTATATATTCCTGTATTATTTATACATTATATATTTGTAAACTGTCGTATTATTTTACTGAGAAAATAGTAATTTATTAATTTTTCTTTATATACATCTTTTTGGAAACTTTTTATTTTTATATTTCCTTCAAACTCAAATGTAAATACTTATACATGGAACAATATTAGTTACTTATTTTTCTTTATATACACCTTTTTTTAAACTTTTTATTTTTATATTTCCTTCAAACTCAAATGTAAATACTTATACATGGAACAATATTAGTTACTTTCAGAAAGTCACAAAAAGCAGAAATCATTTTTCTACAACTCGTACAAAAACTTTTATATGTACACGTGCATACATAGTTACACCAAAGGATATCATATTATATATATGTACGCATACATTTACATATTTACATACATATCATACTTATAGAAATTCTATGATAGCTAAACTTTTCTTTTCATACTACTCGTATATACAATACATACAAAACTATAGACGTATACATTTCATTGAAAATAAATATTATCTGTACATAGTCGTATACATTAAAAATGTTAACTGCAATACAATTCTTTCAAAAATAAAAAAGAAATGAATGAAATAAAAAGACTCTTTTTCTTTCTTGTTTATTTTTATTTTATTATTTTCTTTTGCTCTTTACTTTTGTCTTATTTCTTTTTTTTTCTTTTTTGTTGTATTATTTTTCCTTTTTTCACATTTTATATTATTCATTTTCATTTACACTCTAATTTAATTAACATTCTTATTCAAGTTTAGAAAAATTGCAATTACTAATTAATTAAATTTGTTATTTTCTTTTTTCTTTTTTTACTATTTACATACAGTACTGTTTTCCTGTTTAACAGATGAAACAGAAGCTAGACGAAGAGTATTAAGAGGACGAAGAACCATAACTCGTACATATTACAGTAAGATATTTTTTCTATTTTATGTATGTATATAACATAATCATATATAAAATATGCACACACATATATTAAATGCATATGATATATATTCTTATTCGTATGTGTATAAAATATCTTAAAGAAAAGATTTTTTTTTTCATATTTTTTATTTCGTATATATATTCTGTATTTTACTCTGTTTTTGTTCAATTCGATTTTTGTTTATTTTTCTTTTACTTCTTCATGATATTTTCATCTTATTATATTTTGATTTGTATATACACAATTACAAATATTGTTTTACGCTCTTTGACGTACAAATATACATATATAAAATGACTTTTGATGTACATATATAATACTACATTTTATTATATATGTATATGTATGCACCGAATAATATTCATATGATAATAATGGACTAGGCGATAGAGTAACTTTCTAATACTCTCGAAGTGCAGGTTCGATTCCTGCCCACGGCAAAAGTAAGAAAAATAATTTTCAATTTTTCATTTCCCATGTCCATTTCTAACTTTAATTACCTCCAAAATTCACTCAGCTTTGAATGAGTCCATCTTGCTGTGAAAAAGAGCTTAGAAATAAGTAAGTAAGTAGTATACTTGCTGACAATTCAATAAGTAACACAAAGAATTATTAGAGCATCATTTCGTTCTAATAATAGATCAGTCTAAACTCTCTACCAGCAACTTAGTGGTTCGCAATTCAAATTAAAACTTTGTATATATGTGTGTATTATATGTATCTTCATAACAAGTTTATATTATATTAAATATTTAAAAACAAATATTAATTAAAACTTTCTATATCATTTATAGGTGGACTTGCTATACCTGGCTGGGCAATTATCGTTCTGATTGCATTGGGTGAAATTTTAGTTGGAAGCATTTTATATTTCATAATGAGAAAATTCGTTTTATCGACGACTATTGAAACAAGTAATACGTATACGCCAGCAAGGACTGATGTATAAATTTTTACATTCATTTTAAATTTACAAAAAAAAATTGATTTTTTAACGAATGACATACATTATACATATTATTTTTATTTAAACTAAACCGTTACAATCATAAACTAAATTACAATATCAAATATAAATAATTATGTATCAATAAATTTTTTAATTAATTTTTATATTTTTACATTTTTACATATTTACATTTTTTACAAAATAAATAAGTTTTTTTTTATGTTACATCTCTCTCTCTCTCTCTCTCTTTCTATCATAACAATGCAATAATAATAATAATGAAAATATTGTTTTTTTTAGAACACATCAAAAATGATAATAAATTAACGTTAAGAATTAACTTTGACTTATTTATTGATTTATCTTCACATTATTTTTTCGAAAATACATATCTGAATATATACGAGTACGTGCATACATACCAAGTATTTATTCAGATGCACATTATGAATTATTATTTATGATTTCTATTGTGCGTATATGTTTGAGCAAAATAATTCATTTCATTATAAACGTATAATCATCATCAGCATCATATATCATTGAAGATAAAAATCATTATATAGATATTATATTTATAAATTTACATTCTTTGTATATAATATACATATGTACTAATTTTATTATTTAGATTATTATATATGTATATGATTATATGAAATATAAAAGAGTATTCATCAATTTTTGTATAGATCTCATATTTTTTCTTTAATGAAACAACAAATGCGAATGTTAATGAATACCCTTACAAATAAGGGATTATAATTATAAATACACATATTCTGTGTACGTCTAATAATTGTATATAGACATAAATATGTGTATGTACATATATAAAAAATATATATTATTTAAGCATTTATACTGAATCGAAAATGAGAAATATCTATACATATTTATGTATGAATATGTAGGTTCTTTAAATACTTACATATACATCCATCGATTTATTTACCGCATAGTATTGATATATGTATTTACTTGTATATATCCATTAATTAATTTGAATTGTACTTGCACAACGATGTGATCGAAATATTCAGATTTCAAATACATTATGTGCATGTACAAACACATCGATGTATTATGTCCATTAACGTATAAGTTGTTCTGCACAATATAAACCATTCGTAACAAAAAAAAAACAAATTCAATCGAAATACAATGGCTTTTAATACAGTTTATTTACATACATTGTACATATACTCGTAGATATTATTTTGTTTTCCTAATAAAATAATCTCGAAATTCAAATATTTTGTATTCATATATAGTACATTATACAAATTATTATATTTACATATACATATTATAAAAAATATAGGTAATTGGATTTATAACAAATTCTACAATTTTCATATTTTTATTCGTTATTTGTTTTTGTACAAATGTTTTTCTTTAAAACTCTTTCTAAAAATTCAAATTTGCGAATATCGAAATTTTTATTGATTTCATATTTTGTATACATCATTGAAATATATAATTACTTAAATACAATATTTACACATACATATATACATATGTATGTATGTACATATATGTATATTTGAATAGATATTTTGAATATTAAACATATGCATATTAATATATACAGAATAATTTAATTTATAAAAAAAATAATGAAATAATAAAATTATTTATAAATACTATATATTCTATATTCTATTTACTAGATTATTTTCAAGTGTTCAAATATTATCAATTTAGAAAATTTAATTTTATTTTATTTTAAATTAATTAAAAATAAAATTTCTGCTTAGATATTAATTCAAAATATCAATGTTTCGATATAATAATACATATTTCGATTTGAAATTGTATTTGATTTTTATGTAATTGTTTATCATTTTATTGTAATTATATTGAGAACAATAAATTATTTAATATAATTTTTAAATTAAAATGAGTAAATTTCAACAAAACATGATTAATTTATTGTGAATCATGTATATTTACTTAAATGACATCATTATTAATTTATTTGATTTATCTTTTATGAAATTTTCATATCTGATTTGATATATATGAAAATAACATAAGTTATTTATGTAGTTACTACATTATTTACATATATTTTGTATGCTCGTAAAGTATTAAAAATGAAAGAATAAAATTCAAATTATTAAAACGAAAAAAAAAAATGCAAACCAATCAAATGGTTCAATCAAATGAATAAGATCAAATTCTTTGTATATGTATATAAAATCTTATAAACTATATTATTTAAACATGTTCGAAATTTACGAATACATATAAATCCTATAAGCATTCGAATTGAAATTATTTGAAGATTTTATATAAAGAATTAATTATATTGGAATTCATTGATTTTACATATAAATTGATAAAAGAATAATATAATAATTCATGTACACTCGTATATAGTTACATATACATATCATCAAAATCATATCTACATACATATATATTATGAAATAATTCGTTAAATTAAATCCTTCTTTATCATTTCTGACACATTTATACATAAAATGAATATGTATGTATTATACACATTTATGTACTTTATCATATATATAATAATAAATAATGTACAAAATAATACAAAACAATTATTCATATACGCACATATCCATTGAATATATGTACATATACATTTGTATGTATGGTACTCGGTATTTTGTATTTATATAAAATATTATTCTCTATGAATAATTTTCACATACAAAAATATTCAATAATAAATTGAAAAAGCATTATATGTCTGTACCTATGTATATTAAATTTGTCATGTGAAATTTCAAATTGTCAATATCGATTTAAAATTCAATTATTTTATATTGACATTAAATTTTATAATGAACAATTACATTTCTGTATATATGAACGATATATATACATATAAATACAATCTAAAATACTATATAATTTATGTAGAAGTACTCGTATAATTATTAAATACATATGCATATATATGTATACTATATATAGTGTATAAGAATTAATATTACTTAAAGGAATTTAATAATAAAATCAACAAAATTATTCAAGTGTATATTATATAAATCAAATTTTAAATAATTGAGAGTATTATTTATTTTATATCTATCATACATTATACATATGTATAAACGTATACATCTACATATCTATGTGGGTACGAAGATGTATAATATACATACTATATGTATATATCATAAGAGTAGTTGTATTATTTTAAATACTCATACAAAATTAATTCAATTCTTAATAATATAAACTATAAAATGTACATACTTACATATATATATATACATACATACTACATCATAATATATTGGTTGTACTTTAATATCATGTATACTTACAATGTATATATGTGTATACATATGTTATAATAATATTTATACTTATGTATATAAATTATTAGATATATTTGATGATCTATAAAACATAAATCAATACAGTTAAATCAATATGTACTTATATGATGACAATATAACATGATATTTCAAACACTTTTCAATTTATTTATGATTAAATTACAAATACATATGTTAAATATTCAAATTACACACTTTAGATGTGTATAGTATACATATTTACAATTAAAAAATACATCTATCTATACGTTATGTATGTATATAAAAACCAAAAACAATATCATTTCATCATATCCAACTGGTATTTATATATGTATTTTAAATTAATATGCATATGAGCATAAAGGATAATTCTATAGTTTATATTTTGTGTTGCTGTTTTTTAATTTATATATGTATGTATTTCTTTCATTATTTTTTATACATATATGTATGTATATTTTGCATTTAATTCTCTCTTTAAGTAATTATACCGTTTTACGTGACATAAAAATTAAAATGCAATCAATTTTTAAAAAAATATTAAAAAAATAAAAAGGGTGAATCACATGAAATAAATTTACATATGAAAATATGTTACGTACATACATACATACATGTATGTAGTATTATATTAAAAACAGGAAAAAAAAATGTTTTATAAAAAAAAATCGAGGAAAGTAAAAAGATTTAAAAAAAATCAAATACCATTTATTTAATTATATAGCAAATTTTACATACTAAATACATAGATCCGGATGCAGGAAAAGTAATGTGTATTTGACTTAATTAAAAGAGAAATCAAAAATCGATATAATAGTAGGTACTATTTACATATATAAATTGGGTATAATTAATAATGTTTTTGATCTGTATATAAAATGTAAAATAGGTATCTAGAAATAAATTACAAAAATAAATAATATTTAATAATAATTACAAAAATTTACACTAAATACATTACATATTAAAATACAGCAAATTTTAATACTTTTTTTCACAACATGCAAGTACATATTTCATTTTCAAATTTTCCAATTCAAACTGTTGCTTCGTATATATAGAATTAAAATTTGAGTAATGAATAATAAGATCGTTAGTTGTTTCGCATACAAAAAAACATTTATAAATCAAATATTTTTACATTCATTCAATGTATCAATGTTGCACTATCAGTCAATAAATATGCACATGAACTCATTCTATATACAATTTAATTTGATTTTAATTTCTCTACATGTGGTTAAATTGAATTGAATACAAGATCGCTATCTCAGTATACATATGTAGATACTTATATGTCGATCGTATACATTTTAAATAAAAATTATTTATTTATTTACCCTATTTACTTTTGCATTCAACTCATTAGGTATTATATACATGAAAACCATGGTTTTATACATATATAGACACGGAAACAATCAATAAAAAAAAATTATTCATACTCGTATTTATATTTGAAAAATACACATACATTTATCTACATAAATATTATGATAGCTCTTATTTGAATTACTAATATCTTTAAATAATGATTACTAACAAAATGATATAAATAAAAATAAATATTTTATATTGTATGTTTTATTTAAAATGAATAAAATAAATAAACATGATTGTACACAAACATATACATAATAAGTATGTATGCACATATATGTATGTACATAAGGTGTTTTTTCAATTAAATTGAACAAAAACGTAAAAAATTCATATTACATACTACAGAAGTACATCATACATAAATGTACGTAGTACTAAATTTTATGTAGGTACATTATAATTGGAAAAAATTTATCTATAATTGAACAAAAAATATACATATATTTAGTATATGTAGACACATATGTAATTCTAAAGATATAATGTGATGTGATGTGATAAATTTTTTTACAATCTCTCATCTCTCACATTATTTGACGACTGTATATGAAACATATAAACATGCATACATTTTTAATGATTATGATTAGAATGATAATAATGATGTACATGCATTCATAGTGTAATAATAGTGTAAATACATATACACATAACATACAAATTTCGAGTATCTCCATATTAGATATGTACATTTAGCACATGACATTATATCACACATATTATACATATACATTCGTTCATACATATATAGATTAGATACATCAGTATCAGATGATATTTTGAATCATTTATCAGGTGATAAAAATAGATAATAATAAACAATATTTACCTACCACTATATACCATATACGAGTAGAGTATGTATATTTAACAACAACGCATATTTATTACCTATTATCTCTACTACATTGTATTTTCTCCTAAACATAAATTATATATTATAATACATATACTCGTATATATATACACACACACATATATACTCACACAGTATACGATGAATACACACAGTCAATATTGTAAAACCTAAAACCATCAAAATATCACTAAATTTTAATATGATTTTTCGGTTCAATCACTTCAAATCGACTAAGTTTTAGATAGATAGTAACAGTAGCCGTAACATATACACATGTATAACTACATATCACTTATATATCAACAGAAATTATTATAATCGTGTACACAAATTTTTACCTACACATTATATACATTACATACATACATACATATTCTCGTAAATAACTAATTTATTTAATACTGCTAAATTATTATAATCATCATGTTAACATTATTTGCAAATCGATAAAGTAAATTCGAAATGAATTTAATATATGTATGTATCTAATTATTATTGTTATTTTATAAAACCAACCATTCAAATTGTGTTTAGTTAAAGATTTTTTTTTACATACATAAGTAAAATACATATTATGTATATTTTTCTACTAACATTTTATTGTTGTCTATCAATTTAAATACAAAAAAATACAAAATATTCTGTGTGTAATTGGAATCAAATTGATTAGTTCTTTAAATATTTAAGAAGTAAACAATAAAGATTAAAAAAAAAAAAAGAGAAACTTATACTTCAATTGTACATTGTACTAAATAGCGTATGTGTTTATTCAAATGTACAAATGTGTACATAATAGAAAATAGAAAAAAAAAAAATAATATTTAAAAAATATAATAGAAAAAAAATTACAAAAAAAATAAAAAATAAATAAACTACTTACCTATGTAAATTAGTAAATAATTCGAAGAAAAATTTCAAATTCAGTCTAGCATTTTGAATGAATAATTGAATAGATGTAAGTATTATATTTAATGATAGCAATTTTATAATTTAATCGATATATCGATAAATTTACATATACTGATTTTCAAAAATTCAAAATATGTACATATAGTATTTACAGTAAAAATCAAAGACGACAAAACATTTACGTGATCACAAATTTACGATTAGTTAAATTTGCTAAATGTTTTTTTCTTTTGAATAATTTGAAGTTAAAAAAATTTCTTTCTCATCATTTCTAACATTTTAATAAAAGCAAAATATAACTTTTATTATTTTTTTTTTGTTTTTCTACATTCTGATGAGATAATTTAAATTTGAATTTAAAATTTTCTATAATACATTATATATTCAATTTAATATCCTTTAACAACTGAGTTTTGTTTGATTTTTGAAAAATAACATGCACAAGAAATACAATCTAATAAAAATAATAATATAATAAAAATGTAAAAAACTATTATCAAATAAATATTTATGTACATATATACGAGTATATAAGAGTGTAGCTTGTGTAGTCTTACAGATAATTATATAATATTCTTCTACAAATAAATAATAACAATAATCATACGAAAAAAAAAATATACCACTGCAGATAATACATAAAAATATAAATTGTTTTAATTTTTTTTTTAGTTTTTTTTTTCTTTGTGTTTTATTATAATTCCTATAATACATACATACATATATACAATACTTATACCTCATATACATATAATTTACATATAAAATACATAAGATAATATTATTTTTACGTATAAAAACGTACAGACATAAAATAGTGATAAAAATGCAGACAGTCGGATCAAAAGTTTCTGGTTTTATCAGTTTGTTCATAGTGCAAGTTATATTTTTAATACTATTTGCAATTTATGTACGTTATGAAGAGGAACTTTTACCAAAAGATAAAGTTTCAAAAATTCAAGACGAAGGATTAGATGAAAAACACGTTTCCAAGTACTATCCTCGTAAGTATTTTTCTTTTAAAATATATATATATTCGGCATTCGGTTTAATGTGAATGTACAATATACGAGTATGTAAATGTGTATATAAGTTTTTATTTTTTCAACTATATTTCTTACATAAACAAATACATACATATACTTATATCCGTTCATACTACATATTTTTTTATTGTTATTCTTAATTTTTATTTCATTTATGTACTTTTTAGACCATTCAAATATTTAAATATATTTATTATATGAACTCATATTATACCTTCTTAAAATATTTATATATTTATAAAAATTTCTATTAATATGCATGTACTTATGTATGTACGAAACTATTTATGTATACTTATATAATGGTTAAAAAATCTATAAATATTAAATCTGATATGAAAATCTATAAAATTTATTCTAAATATGCATATAATATGTATATTTATAGCAGGGTTGTACAAAAATATCTATACTTGAAAAAATATAATATATTTTGCAAAAATGAGAGTATTATACACACATACATACATGTATACACAGAAATCATATAATATAATGTTTGTACATTCGATTTGTTTTTGTAGAAGATTTTTAAATAATTCTATAGTTGAGTCATACAACGTATAAAAATGTATAGACATGTGTATTTTTTGGTTTTTCGTCTTAGAACATGTGTTTTGTATTTCGAAGTCGAAAATTTTTATTTTCATTTTTAGCTTTACACACACTACACAGGTACATTAAATGTGGATAATGTACAAGAACTTTTGTAGATACATATTTGTGTGTATGTGTATATAGTTTTTAAGAAATTATAATCATTTTAAAGGATTTGTTTTTAGATTTTTAATTTTTGTGAAATCTTTGAAAATGTTTTTTGATGAATTTTTAATGTCGAAAATTTGTCTTTGTGTATATTATGTACGTGCATTTTCCATGATATTATTCAAAATATTATTTTTTATTTATGTATTATTATTATA
Organism: Villa cingulata; assembly: GCA_951394055.1. Lineage (NCBI taxonomy): Eukaryota > Metazoa > Arthropoda > Insecta > Diptera > Bombyliidae > Villa > Villa cingulata. The sequence goes on along the minus strand of OX596021.1, from coordinate 29,009,524 downwards.
ATGCATTTTCTATTAAGGATTTTAAATAAAAATATAAAATCCTTTCGTTATGAAAATCCTTCAAAAACACCCTACATACATATACTTATATAAGTTGCATATTAAAATTTATAAACTTATTTTTATATGAATTTAAATTCTTTTCTTATGTATAAGTATATATTTCTAAAATATTTTCTTTATAATGTTTACAATGCAAGAATTTCATTTCTATACGCATACAGACTGATTCAAATATCTGATGGTCTCAAGTACACATACATATACAAACACCAAAAAGAAATCACATCACTAAGATTGTCTTCAAAGTTCTATATTATTTTTGACCATAATATGTATACATATACGAAAACAAAGTTTATATTATTTAATGGACAAATATTTAATCATATGAATTTGCATATATGGACATATAAGTATGTATTCTTTCTTGAAATAAAGTTTTTTACATATACGTACTTACATACATCTGTATACATGTACTATATGTAAAATTTATACACTGTACTATGCACATTCATATTATTTGTTATTTCAATAATATACTTAAAATACAGATTTGTATTTTCTTCTTGTTCGAAATTTTCTTTTGTTTATTTTTTATTATTTTATAATTTTTGTGAATATTAGATATCTATTTTTCTCTTTGTACTTTATTTACATTTATACACACATATGTATGTACTATGTAAATATTATAAACATTTCATTCGTCTAAAGAGTCTAGGAAATTAAATAACAACAGGTGCACATTATAAGCCTTTCAAATTACATATTACGTATATATGTTTTTAACTAGAACAATAAAATACCGATTACATATAATATAGTATAAATAATAATAATATAAATATGTATGATACTTACATACACATGCATATTATATTATGCAAATATTGCACTGTAAAAAAAGGGAATCGCATATATAAAAAAAAATTACGAGAATTATCAAATACATAATATACAAGTATACGAGTATTTTGTTAAATATACAAATATAGATATATATATATGCGTATAAAAAAAAATTACATACATACATATAAGCTTAAAATAATATTTGAAGTTTGTTTTTACAAGTCCAACTAAAACTTTTGCATTTTCAAGAAATACATAGTATCTTTCAAAGAACAGAACATGGTATGATATAGAATAAAAAATATTTCGTATTATATACAAGTACAGCACATAAATACTAAATATTGTATGTTACTTATAAGTATGAGTGTAATTTTAAATATTCCAAAAATTTATATTTTATAAGAAGATATACCTACAAACTACTAAAATAAAAAACTTTACGACTTTTTCAAAAAGGAATTATAAATCTGAAATCATATATGAGAGAAATAAAATTAAATAAATGAATTTTGTTTTTTCTTTTCAAATCATTTTCTATTATCTTCTAAAATTTAAGCACATTTAAAACAAAAAAAAATTTACTTTTTGTGTCTTTTAATACATCTAATTTAGTTCTTTTTTTAGAAACAATTATCGAAATATATTGAATATAACTAAAATGTAAAAAGCATTCCTCCTACAAAATTAAATTTTTTAATTATACCAAATATGTATAATTTATATTCTAAATTATCTTTGTATATTGAAGAATACATACAACATACATTACACTATATCCATTCATTATATATAATATTATTTAAGTATATGTATGTATATCCATAATAGAAATCCTTTTCTATATTCTCAATCTGTTTAACCTATATATTTCGGTCGACTTTATAATTATTACCAGTTTATTTAAGCCTAATTTCTAGAATTTTCAAATAATCTACACATTGAACATAATTACTCATACCACCTCATCTCATACATACATATATGTATGTAAATGTATTTGTTGTATATGTGTATGCATGTAGTATTTGTGTATTTTATAAAAATCAAAATAATTGCAAAACCTCAATCATATATACGTAATTGAATTAAAACTAATAATTTTGATCAATTTATTGTATACCCTCCTAAATGTTTATTCCATCTCAAAATACATTTTAAATAAATTATATTTTCTATTATTTATAATGTTCTGCATCAACTGTAATTATTATAAATTTACTATGTAGATAATGCATATATTTTTATGGATTTAATTATTTGTGGTTAAAAAATTTAAACCGAAATGAATTCAATTTATTTTGTATAGAGAAAAAATATTTACAATACAAAATAAGTAAATACATACTTGATTATTTGTCATGGAAATTTATCTGCATTTATAACCTTATATGCTTATATGTATTAACATGTAAAATGTATTTAAGGAAAATTTTGTAAAAAAAAAAAAAAAAAAAAAAAAAAAACAAGAAAAATAAAATAAATTTCTTTAAATGTATACTATTATGTGATAAAGATTTTCAGGATATTCATGTTATGATATTTATTGGATTCGGTTATTTAATGACGTTTCTAAGAAAATATGGATATAGTGCTACTGGTTTTACACTATTTCTGGGAGCTTTAGCTATACAATGGGCATTACTAATGAAAGGATTTTTCAAAATGAAAAATGGTTTTATACGGTAAGGAAAAGAAAACATAATTTTTCTTTTATTATTCTTTTTTAATTTTTTTAATTCAGTATCTATACATGCATACCATATAGGTATGTAACCACAATCAAATTATAAAAGTATTAAATTAAAATAATATATATTTTTATATATTCAAATAATAACTTCTACACAAATACAAAAATATAATATACATTACATCTAATCATATTTCTATCACTATATATTATTGAACAGAATTGGTTTACAAAATTTAATTGATGCCGATATTGCGACAGCAGTACCATTAATTAGTATGGGAGCATTATTGGGACGAACAACACCGATACAATTACTTTTTATGTCAATCATAGAAGTTGCAATTTTCGCAATTAATGAATTTGTTCAATTAGATATTTTAAAGGTAAAAACTAAAATTAACAAAACAAACTACATGTAATAAAATAAAATTAAATGTAAAAAAAAAAAAAACAAGGCTGAACTTCCGAATCGCTAGCTCGTGATATCGAAACAGGACATTTTCAGGACGATACTTTGGAATGTCCTCTTTAATGTGTCATAGGTCATTGTTGGCGGAAATTTGATATTTGGGAGAAAAGTACCGTTAAAAATTTTTCAAAAAATTCACTGTGTTTCACAAAAACCGTTATATTTATTTTTTGGAATAATGTAGGATTACAAAAGATATTGCATTTTAAAGAGAACTTTCTCCTCTTTCTAACGAAATATATTTCGTCCCGAAATAATAAGTGGTTCCTGAGCTATAAGGACTCATTTCTGAAATAAAACCAAAAATAACATCGGAAAATAATCGAAAAATAAAATCGGTCCTTTTCAGGACCACAAAAAAATAACAAAGAGTAAAAATTAATAAAAATAAATACATACATATCTGTTTTTTTTTAATCATTTTCATTATTTGTTGTGTTATTGTTTGTTTTTTTTTCATTATTTTAACAAAAAATAACTAGTTATGTAAAAAAACATGCACTTTATTGCATACATTTGTCCATAGTTTCTTAGTGGGGTGACATATGAGGGTGTAAGGGGTATCATTTTAAAGAGGACAAAATTATCTTTCATTTGACATCATAATTTACCTATGTTATCCTTCAACTTTCGGAGATATATCAATATCAAAAGAAGTTTGAAAATCGTTTTTTTTAAAACATGAAATTTTGACTTTGAGTCCTTATAGCTCAGGAACCCCTTGACGAAATATATTTTGTTAGAAAGAGGAGAAAGTTCTCTTTAAAATGCAATATCTTTTGTAATCCTACATTATTCCAAAAAATAAATATAACGGTTTTTGTGAAACACAGTGAATTTTTTGAAAAATTTTTAACGGTACTTTTCTCCCAAATATCAAATTTCCGCCAACAATGACATATGACACATTAAAGAGGACATTCCAAAGTATCGTCCTGAAAATGTCCTGTTTCGATATCACGAGCTAGCGATTCGGAAGTTTCCCCAAAAACAAAATATTTATATATAAAATACGATAAAATTGATAAAAATTTTTGTTTTGTTTAAAAAAAAAAATTTATAAAATAATTTTATTTTCAAAAATATTATTCTTATATTTTTCATGAAATACACGTACATATTCGTGTATATTATACGTATATTCATAATCATATCTGTATGTAAACTTATTATACATATTATTATGAACACAAACATTCAGATAACAGATGTTGGTGGTTCAATCACTGTTCATGCGTTTGGTGCATATTTTGGTTTAGCTGTTAGCTGTATATTACGTCCAAAAAAAACAACAGAAAATAATTCTAGTAAAAATGAAGAATCCAATTATATATCTGACATATTAGCTATGATCGGTACAATATTCTTATGGATATTTTGGCCTAGTTTTAATTCAGTTTTAGCTGATGGTGGTGACAGGGAAAGAATTATTATAAATACATATCTTTCACTTGCATCTGCAACAGGTAAGTTAATTATAAAATTTGTCAATTTAAAGCAAAAGAAAAAAAAACTAAAAAAAAAAAACAAGAACAAAAAAAAAACGAAAAATCAACATTATATATACAAAACACGATAACAAAATTGTATAAATGTGAAACATTATATACTCGTACTATGAGTATGTGTATAAGTAAATATACAAGCATTTTGTGTTCATATCATATACTGAATGTTTAAGTTTTACACATTTTGTAAATACATACTCGTATATATATGCTCGGCTCGTACATAAATAAATGTATGTATGAATTTTCTATACTTATGTATAATATGAATGCAAACAAAATTTTTTTTGGATTATATTACAAAAGTATATACATATACGGTAAATAAAATTATTCAGTCTATTTTTACATCTATAAATTTACATATAAAATACATATATACATAATATAGAACATGGGTACAAAAGAATGCAAATATAAATGAGTATGTATACTACATATTTATTGTGTACAAATGTGTTATATGATTACGATCAATTATTGTGATTGGAATTTTCATTTAATTTTGTAATGAAAACGACAGAACAAATAATTTGTTTGTAAAGAATGCATTCGATTATATGGACATTATTATTTGTATATGCATATACAATATTTACAAATATTACATATACATATACATATACATAATATCTACAGGTACATACTTATATTGAGTGCATAAATATTTTATGATATTGTAATGTATGTAAGTATATAATTACAAACATGTAAATATAATTCAGAAACATTTTACAAAATTATATTAATTTGTATACAATATATACGTATATGTAGTTTTATGTGTATGGGTACAATGTGTTCGAACAAAATGAAATTACTTGAAAAGTTTTTTTTTTTTTCGTTTTTGATTCTTCTTAATATATATTGTTGTATATTTATCTTATTTTTTATTCCAGTTCGTATTTATTCATATAATATACTTGTATTCGTATGTACATTCTCTTATATATATAGATATGAATTAATACACATAAAAACTTTATATTACAATACTATTAATACTTGTACGAATTATATAATCATATTGTACATAATTACTTATATGTAATGTATTATAAAGTATATGTATATATTTTCTTTATATTTATGTATGTATATTTTATATAGTAACTTCCTTTGTTATTTCTACACTTGTCAATCCTGATAATAAATTGGATATGGTACATGTCCAAAATTCAACTTTAGCTGGAGGTGTTGCTGTTGGATCTGTTTGTAATTTACTTATCGGTCCACACGGAGCAATATTAATTGGAATTATTTCTGGAGCAATTTCAGTTATCGGTTATCGATTTTTAACTGTAAGTTTGTACCTATACATATATTAAGATTATTATTATCATTATGTATGTATTTATATGTATGCATGTATGTATGTGTACATATAAAGTATAATATATATAGATACGCAGATACAACAAGGATATTATTTTCATATTAAAAATACAAATTATCTACATAATAATAATATACTCTTATATATCGATTATTACATACAAATTATATGCAATAAAATTGTGTTATACTACAAACGTATATACTCGTATGTACATATACTTAACGTACATATAGGTATGTTTTTAGGATAAATAATGAATACACATACAATTACATAGGTATACATATACCATTGAACCCATACATATATTCATATACATATATGTACAGTATAGTATATAAATACCTTTTATATGTATGTCTGTATGTGCATCTATATCCTTATATACACCTGGATATTATATTGTAGAAATATTAAGTGAATATGAAATTTATCAGTGATTTATTAGAACATTAATTATTATTTTGTAAATGAAATAACTGTAAAGAAATTTATAGTATACAATATAGAAACAATAGAAAATGATAAATTCAAAAACCTTACGATTAATAAAATTACACTACATACACTGTATCTACACATTCGTATATACATACATACTTACATTATTCACACTATAGAAAGGTAAACATAAAGTATAATATAAATTCAAATATGTATAAGCATGTATAAGTAAGTAGTATATCAGAATGTAGACATATTTATACATGAAATAGTGTACATAACTATTATATGTAAAATTTTTGAAATTGTTTCTTTATTAAATTTGAAATTAGAAGTTATGCTATAATAATAATAATCAATAATAATAAACATTCAATATATAATTTATAGAATCAATTTTAATATGAGAAAGGATATTATACGCTTATATTTTTCACACAGATATTTAATTCCATTTTTAATTTTGTTTTTATTTTTTCTTTTATTTCAATATTTTTGAATAGCTAAATTGTAGGTATAATATGCCTATCTCGAAAATTTATGAGCTTATTTATTAAAAAATTATTAAAATCCAACTGTAAGTTATAACAATAAATTCATTTACAATTATACAAATAATATAATACATACACAAATTAAATTTTTATTACTATAAAAATTAAATAAAATTTAATTAATAAAATATCCTTAATATATTATGTTTGTATATTGAACATTACTCGTATTATTAGAAAAACTATTTTACATAAATATAATTTTAGAGTGTAGAATGGTGTAGGCGTGTACAATATTGAAAATCTAAAAATTTTAAATTAAACGTATGTACTTACAATATGTAACTATGTATTTATATTTATTTAAACAAAAAAATAATATAATAATAACAGAATATTTTATGAAATTAGAATTAGAGACACTCACTTAAAACTCTTAATAATTAAAAGTTCATTTGTTCATAACCAAAACAAATAAGTATTAGAGAAAAACCAAAAAAAAAAAAAAAAAAAAAAAAAAAATGCATAAAATACTCTTGTACTTTAGACTTATTTTATTTCATAACAATTTTTTTTTTATTTTCTTTTTTTTTTTTGAAAATAAACAAATAAACTTGAACATACTTAATTTCATTTAATTTATTCAAAACATTTATTTTTAGCTTTTAATATTAAAATACATTTATATTTCTATTGTATTATAAGAATTTTTCCAGATACATGCATGGTATTATGCATGTATTAATTTTCATATAAAATATTTATAACAATATACATATATGTACATATACTAATACCCTAGTACGTACACATATACGAGTATACAAGTAGATACATTGTGCATATAGTATACATTTTATTTTATGCAATTAAAATATGTATTCGAAAATTGTTTCGAAAAATGAAAATTATTATTATAAAACTATAAATATTTCATTTTGAATTTATATTCTAAATAATACGTATGTACGTAGACTTACATATATCCTTTTTATTTTTTTCATTTTCATTTTATACTAATAATATAAAATGTATAATGTTAAATTGTACTGGTACTGAATGTATCTATAATGTGAGTATACTACAATATCATATAAGAGATTGTATTATTTATATAAAGGTTCGTATGTATACGTATATGTATTATTATTATATGGTTATAGAATGAAATAAATAAAATATGCCTATGTTCATGCATTCATTTAAATATGCATGCATATATACATTTATGTATGTAAACCATATAATGTGTATATCGTTTAAACAATACACACATTATATAAATGAAAAACAAATACAAAAATATTGTTTTTTTTTTCCACAAAATTCAAAAACCATATAAAATATTCAGTTGGTTTGTTTTTATTTTATTTTTGAGTACGAGTATATTCTTTTCTTTTCTTTAACTTTTTATTTCAATTTTTTTTTTTATCATATTATATATTTTCTAAAGCATAAAACAAATATGTACATTTTGCATTTGACAATAATAAACAAAAAGACTATATTACCCAGAAGAAGACTCCTTATTATATGCTACAATATCTATACTTACATACACATATATTTATATATGTTTGTATAGTCGTAAAAGAAACTATCTTACAATTTTACAAACACATGAGTTCTTATAATAGAGAAAAAATCATTGCTCGTATGTATATATGTGATGAATGTACTACACATATAAACATAAATGTCATCATAGTCTACCTATCTACATAGCTATATACATATTTTTGAACTTTTTCTCTTCATAATATACTCTTTTCTAATTATTATACAGATGAATATGTATACATATATGTATATATGTGTTTATCTAAGCGCACATAACGTTTATAGATATCAAATATGCTGCTATACATATATAGGTATATTTCCTATTCTGTATCCATCCATATATATGTAAGTTTGAATATACTTATATGTGAAATTTTCTTTTATTTCTCTTTTAATCATATGTATGTACATTTTCTGAGGCAAGAACTTAAAAAAAATATGTACATACATATGTATAAAAAATTATTATTTTTTTTTTCTGTCCCATCCGTATTTACATAAACTATTTCTTATGTATGCACATATAATTCTTATGTAAACTTTATTTTATTTTTAATTTTTTTTTTTTTTTTTACCCACACACAATATACAACGTTCACACAATCATATGCGAATACATTGTATATAAATGTACACTATTTAAATATGTATATACATATCCGCAAGTATATATAATTATGTAAAGATAAATAAATATATATAGAATTATTAATATGAACATACCTTCATTTCATACATGCATACATATGTATGCATAGATTTACATGAATTTTCTCTATATTTATTATACAATATTATTATGTATTTTTTTTTGTTTTTCATATATTATGTATACATATGTATATTTTTTTCTAATCCTGTATATATATATAATATATACAATTCATATTTTTCAGCCCATTATCACATCCAAATTAAGAATTCATGATACATGTGGAGTCCACAATTTGCATGGAATGCCAGCAATTATCTCAGCAATATTTTCAGCGATTTATGCATGCCTAGCTAAAAAGGATGATTATAAGGATACACTTATACAAATATTTCCAGCCATGATAGATTTATCTAAGATTAGTACTAGTAACAGTAGTGGTAATACAATCATTAATACTACTACTACTACTACTACTGCTGCTACGATTGCTGCAACAATAGCTAACACCACTATATTAGATCAACAAAATAAAATAGAAATTGTATTAGGGGTAAGAAAATATTTTGTTTCCTTTTTTATTTGTTTTTTTTTTTTTTCTACTTCCTATTTTTTGTTCATTCATATACGAGTATAATCGTATATTTTGTCTTTTTGTGTTCTACATTGCATTAAATTTAAATTTAAATTTACATTTACACACTCCCATTCTTTTTATGTGTGTACATAAGTATGCGTATTTATGTTTTTATTTATATTATGTTATTGTTATTGGTGTGTTGTTGTTCTGTTACCTTGTATTTTCTTTTTCTTTTTTTTTTTCTACTATTTTTCCTTTATTGTTTTCTTTTTTCATCTTCTTCTTCGTTTTTCATTCTTTTGTGATTTAATAATGTCATAGCTTTTAGTATATTCCACATAAAAAGTATGTGTAATTTTGCTTCTTAAAAAAAAATTTTTTTTTTTTGTTTCATACACATATGTCTATGTGTATGTATTTAACTATATCATATCCTTACACTTCCTCTTATATCTAAAATGATAAAAAAAAACTCCATATATGTATGTCTATAATGTTTATACTATGTATGGTATATGTATAGAAAATCTTTTTCATTACACTAATACAAAAGTCTACATAGAATTTTCTTTTTTAATCCGTTTTATCTCATTTTATGTTTTTAAATACTTACCTAAGTATACCATATATGTATATATGTATCCATATGTACCTTACATACTTATATTATTTGTATATTTTCTGTTTGCATTTCCATATTATAATTCTGTATTTATATACATATTTTTATTTAGTTTAATTTATTTTTTTCTTCTATTTAATAATAAAAAAAATATATGATATATGCACATCATACATACCTTCATTCATACATCCATATATTCATGTGTCTTGTCTATTCATACATATATCCGCCTTATCATGATATTCGAAGACGATGAAACGATGAAACGATGAAACGAAACGATACGGTATAAAATTGCTATTATGAACCTTCATCGTTTCGAATATTAAGTGGTACATAGTGGTACAATATAAATCCCTTATAAAAACGAAACTTTAATGTTTAATTCATACAATTTCCAATTTTGTTGTAAGAAAAAAGGGTTCGATGTCATTTCTATTATTTTGTTGATGTTTTGAAATATCATTTTTAATAATAATTTCCATTTTTTTAAAAAAATTAATTTAATATTAATATTCACAAATATTAGTAATATGCTTTAAATAAAAAAAATTCTATTAAAAACCAAAAAAAAAAATAAATTTATATGTAAACGATGAACAAAATGCTATCGACTGAGTAGTCGATGAAAATCGTTTGAAATTGGAACGTTTCGAATATCATGATCGCGTTTTTAACAAGACGATACGAAACGTTTCGTCTTCGAATATCATGATAAGGCAGTATATGTATATAAGAGTTTGTATGTAATGTACATAAGTATTTTTAACTATATACACTATCCTCGGATATACTTATGTATACCAATGTGTGTTATATTAAATTTATCTCATATATACAACTCACAATTTTTTAATGGGATCTTGTAATTATGGTTCTGTTTTCTTTTTCTTTTTTTTTTCTAAACTAAATTCATTTACATACACACAAATGTAGGTAAGTATAAGTATATGCATACCTCTGTAGATATACATTGTTTATCCTAGATTTCGTTTTAGTTCGTTCTTTTTTTTTTTTCTTTTTATATCCTGTTGATGGTATAAAGGTTACATACATATGTATACTATAAGTATAATATGCATGAATTTTTATAATGAAAAATGAATGAGTAAAGAAAAAAAAAATGAAAACCAAGTTGAAAAATAACAAAAAAAAATAACAAAATAAAATAAAATATAAAATAATTCAAAGAAAAAAACAAAAATAAATGTAGAACTTTTTCAAATACATATGTTATTTGTTATTTTCGTTTTTCTTGTTTTTTTTTTCTTTCTTTCTTTCTTTAGGGATATGGAAGAAGTGCACTAGAACAAGGCGGTTATCAACTTTTGAGTATTACTTTAACAATTCTAATTGCTATTATAAGCGGAGCTTTAACTGGTAATGAAGTCATTATTCAAATATTCATACAGATACATATGCACTTGTAAATATGTATATAAACGATTATTAAACGATATACATACATATATTGCATAATATATCATATATGTATAATCTATAAAGAGGGCATTTACATCCTTTTTTATTTTTCTATTTATTTATTTATTTATTTTTTGATTATATTTTTATCATTATTTTAGGTTTTTTAATTTTTCTTTTCATTATTATCTTTAAAAAGAAAACATTATAAATACAGTTTAGTATGTTATCCTAGATCATATTAAGTTAAAAAATAAAAAAAAAATTTTTTTTATTCATTAGTATAATTTCTCTTTTATATTTATGATAAAGTTTTCGTATTCCATTTAATTTTTTTGTGTTTCATTTTCATTTAAAAGAAAAATATCCATTTAAAATTCATTCATTTATTTTTATATGTACATATACATACTATGTGTATAATGATACTACATATTTCATTTAGTATTTATCTTGTTATATTTGGTAAATGGTACAGTACATATATCATTTTTTTTTAATGATTATAAATATAAATTTTGTTTTTTCATTTTTATATTTTTTTCTATATATACATAAGGTATGCTTCTAAGATCACCGAACCTTAGAAAGATTCCAAAAGATTATATGCATGATGATGAAGTATACTGGAAATTACCGGAAAAGGAACAGTAATAATTACTATTATAAGCGCACAAAATATAGAAAAACATGAATGCAAATAATACACATATACATGCACATATATATATGTATGTTTTATATGTATATATTTTTAATATATAATATCTGAAATTTTTTTCATAAATATATACTTTCACACACATTATAGCACCTATTACTTATACAAATATATTTTACAATACGATTTTGTATTAATATGTAAAAATGTGTAAAATATTCTTTATACTAAAATATATAATAAATGTATATATATATTTTTTTTTTATGTATATTCTTTTCATGACTTTTACCCATACTAACACTATTATAATATAATAAAATAAAAATAAAATTACAATATATAGCATTCGTGTAATATGAAGGAAATTTACACAAGTAATTAGAAATGTTATAGCAACTGTTGTTACAAGAAAAAGACTTCAGCACCATTAGTAATGGGATCAGCAGGATACTACATATCAATATGAATGAATGTAAAAAAAAAAAAAGAAAAAAAAATGGTTACATTACTGTGTACATACGATACACATTTAGTTTTATTATTATTAAATACATTTTAAATGGAATGAATAAAATGAAACGAATTTACATATTTAATAGAAAGGTGAATGTGTATGTACTAAAGAAATTTTTTTATGAAACAAAATTTTTTTTTATTTTTTCACTTTTGTGGTACCAATATAATATGTACATACATTTATGTATATGCACTGAGAGAAATCGCATATTTGTTCCATAGTTGTTTCAACTTAGTTAGTGTTACTACAACTATAACGAATATTATATGATTCTCCTAACCACGTTGTTAACTATATTTTAGTTATAATAAACTTGCGCTTTTTTGTATAGTTATGATTATCATATATATGATTTTGCCAATCATACTATATACTTGCAATGAATATATTATGATTTTCGCAAATAAAATTTTAAAATTTACAACCATAGTTACAGTAATCATATCAATAAAAGTTTCCAGAATAAAATATTACATCAATTTCAAATATAAATTTTGCTTGTGTTAAACATGTTCATATTTCTCAAGTACATCGTCGTAATAATATAGAGAACGTATGCAATTTTTTAAATATGTATGTAGCCACATAAAATTAATAAGAAAATGAGGATATTTGCCGCTTCATTTGACACATATCTCACTCCTGTTGTCCGTCCCCTTCAAAAGTTATGGGTATTCAAATTCAAAAACCTACACTTTTTACCTGATTTTTTGGAAAAAATTAGTGATTTCTCGAAAAAACACCCGTTTAATGTGCAATTTTTTTTCCATCAGTAGAAAGTCTGATTCTTTCTGAAAAATGTTTGTTTACATCTTATATTGTTACTTCTTTTGTTTTCAGAGATATAGGAAGCTATGTCAGTTAAGGTTTTATTCAATTTCTGGAAATCCCAGAAACATTTTTATTTTTACATTCAATACAAAATAGTATGTTTGACACAAATGTGATATAGTTATGACGACTATATGGTACCATTAAAACGCAACTATAATATGTTTGACACAACTATAATATGGTTATGGGGTTATAACGACTATATTGTATTTAACCATTGGAATGCAATTATAATATGTTTGTCACAAACATAATATGGTTATAACGACTATGTCGTACCGTTAGAATGCAACTATAATATATTTATCTCAAATATATTATGATTGAGATAACCATAATATTTTGGAAAAAACTATATTAATAATGTAATTTAAATTTTCAATCTTTTGTTATATACACAGGTTTTGCATTCATTTCAGTCTTTACTTTCGCATGTGCCAGTCGCATTTTTAAAAAGTGTTTAGTGATTTTAGAAAATTAAAATAAAGAATCATATCAAAGATACAATATTAATTGCACTGATAACGTATATTCAACTAATTTTATTTTTTACAAAACTTTTGATATTAAAAAGGAAAATTGATTAATTTTAATTACATTAAGTATTTGTTAATTTGTAATGTATATAATAATTATTGTAACTTATAACATATAACATTATTTTAAGTATTTGAATGTATAAAAATGAAGTTTTTTAAATAAAGCATATATATTTCAAATAAAGCATTTTTATTTCTTTTAGCTGAAATATGTATAAAATATGTATATATATATATAAACTGTGTTATATATAGACATATTATAGTTATGGCAAACATTTTTATGATTAATATATATTCTTCGTAACTATATAAACTTACTTGTGATTAATATATTATAGTTGCTTCAACCATAAAACTTTCCTCCTTGCAAACAAAATATGTTTCCACCAACAAAAATTTAAAAAAAATTATGTCTCTACCAACTATATCAATAGAAAAATATGATTGTGGCAATTAAAAGTATATTTGCCATACCTATGATATTTAATGTACTATGTTTAGGATAAATATTAAAATTGTTATCATAACTATATTGGAAGATTTTTATGGTTCTTGAAAATAAAATATAGTTATAAACTGCCTATATTTCATAACGTTGTAATGTAATATCTGACTATGTTACATTATGTAACTCAGTTATCACAACTATATCTACCAACTATAATATGGTTCTTTAAAAATTTAGTTGTGATAAACATATTTTTTCTCTGAGTGTGTTAATGTGGAATATAAAAATTTTAAAAAAATATAAATTCAATGTGAGAATGTATAAAATATATTTGTATGTATACATATTTAATATAACATTTTATATACTATTATATACTTAGGTATTTATGTATAAATTTTAATTTTAAATTAATGTACATACACATGTACATAGATACTATAATATTTGCATACTCTTATTTTTGTATTAATTTCTTTTAAATTTTAATATAGAATTATATGTACCTATACATATATCGAAAATAATACACATGTTGGCAAGTATATACAATATAATATATTTTGATATCTATGGTATATCATTGATTTGAATTACAACATTTTATTATACTATATATACACACATATACACATTGAAATAAATGTAAAAAAAAAATTGTGTAAATACACATATGTAGGTATTAATGTTAAAAAGATTGTGTAAAAGAATATTTTAGAATAAGTATAATTTTAAAAGGAAAATTCTTTAAATATTTGTATGTGTACACTGTACAGTGGTAAAAAAAAATGTAGGGTAAAAAGTACATATTTCCTTTCAAAGAAAAATTAAAATAAAATGTTATAAAGAAATATAAATATTTCACTTTTTCAGTGGATTTTGTAAAATGTTTAATTGTGAATATATAATAAATTTAATGTAAAATAAATTTCAATAAATAAATATGTATATCATTAAATTGAAAATTAAAAATTAAATCTTTTCAATTTTACAATGTGTGGTAAGTTTATTATATTAAATCGATATCAATTTTACTATCATTATATCTACACTTTATTATTTTTCTTTAGAACACAGTCTGTCTTCTATATAAACCTCCAATGAACTTTATTTTCAAAAATTTTCTGCATTTTCTTCCATGTTATGAATTAAATGTTTCTTCACATTATTATGAATTAGATTATTGATCTTCTCCTTATGGTTTTTGATTGTTCAGTGAATCTGTAAAAATTTTCAAATTTCAGTCTAGTCCAACCTAGGCATTATGAATGGAAATAAGTATCTGCGGGGGCTTTGGTAGCGTGATAAGGCATCATCTTTCAAAATAAAACAAAATATATTATCTGAGAACTGTCATCGAAAAACAAGCAAATGAAAAACAATCAAACAGACCACACATTAAAAATGATGAATATAAAACAACAAAAAAACACTATCATCTCTGATAAATGTCAATACAAGAAAAAGGTACAAATTAAGTAAATATTATGAGTGTATATGACACGAAATATTATACACCAAAGTACAAAATATTTGCATACTTATGTGCTGACAATATGAAATAAATTAATAATAATCATAAAAAAAATATACAACCTTATAATTAACAATGAAAATGACAAAACAAAAATTATAATTAAGGCAGAAAAAATATATATAAATACACAAAATTGGTAATTTAAAATGAAATCGAAAACTGTCATTTGCATAAAAAAACACACACACAAATATGTAATATAGTGTTAACATATATTTTAAAAATAGTTTTAATTAATTATTATACTTGACTTTCATATCCTTTTTATCAGATAGAAGTTGTCAAAAAAAAAAAAAAAAATAAATAAATAAATAATATTACGAGTTGAGTATGTAAGTAATATTTTACGAGTACATATATATGTATATAATGCAGTAACGTTTACAAATTAAAAGGTAGAAAAAAAAATAAAAATGAAGACTCAAAAAAAAAATTGAATAAGGATACGTATTTATGTACACATAAGTATGCTTATTTTTACATTAATTTATAGTGTTGATATTGTTCAACTTTTCAATTCAGAGTATATCCATACGTTATTAATTTAAATAATTGATGAGATAAAAAAAATGTTAAAGTACATATACCTGATTCAGATATATGATGTATCTATCTATATGTATGTAGAGAGATAAGCATCTTATTATTATATCTGTGAAATAATTATTTAAAAAAAAATATATAAAAATAAATAAAATAAAATAACTTTCAAAAATAAAAAATAAGAATACAGTAAAAATGCATTAAAAAAAAGGACGAAAAAAAGAAAAAATTGAAAATTTAAAAGAAATATTTTTTATTTTCACATACATATGTATATATGTATATATGTATATATACATACATATATAATAACAGAGAACAATAATTATATTTGCACATTATTGTCTGTCTACTTTCCTGATTATATTGCACATTATTAATTAATTAACATGGAATTTATGTGTAAAGCGATGAGTATGTATATATATATACAAATACAAGTATACATAAGTGCAAAAAAATACTTACATATACATATGAATATCTGCATCCTTGTTTATATATACCTATAGATATACGCATATTATCCTACTAAGTATGTAGATAGATATGTATGTATATGAAATTGAAATATAATTTTATGCATATCTAAGTATGTACATATGTACATATGTTAATCATTATATTCATCATACCAATTCATGTACAATACGTTATGAATACATTTATGTACATGTGTAAGTATATTATATGTACAAAAAAAAAATACATATTTCTCTTCATTTAAAATTCATATATGTATACTACACAAATTCATATAATTATTATTCGAACATGTTTGTAATTTTTTTTTCTCAATAACAGACATATACGTATATGCATACCATTATATGCAGAAAATAATTCATAAAATAATTCTTTAATTTCTCTTTCCATTCATTTTTGAAAAACATTGGAAAAATATCAATTAAATTGAAAACAACAAATTCGAGTCAAAAAAAAAAATATATATACATATATATATAGGTACGTACAAACATCGCGTATCGTACATATACACATCAAATGATACACAATTATAATCATTTTGATTATACATTCACTATAATAAATGAAACAATACATAAATATGTATGTATCCGTATGAATGTATAATGAAAAACACGCATAACAAAAATATGTAATAATTAAATAAAATCACCTTATCACTTCACCAATCCAACCCATTTAATCATTCGTATTTTGTATACGAATATTTATGGACATTATGTATATACCACTATACATATACATATATACAGGTAAACATTACACCTATCTCTATATTATATTATTTTTATAATTGTATTTATACAACATAAATACATGTGAAAAAAAAAATAAATAAAAACAAAAAATTACGATTTACTCATACGCGCATATGGCCGGGAATGAATGTCATTAAAATTTCAATAAAATATATAAATGAAAAACTTAAAAGAAAAGTTAAATGGAACTAAATTAAAATACCAAAACAAAAACAATAACAACAATAATAACAAAAAATGTGAAAAAAAAAATGTATATTCCAACTAAAATGTGAAAAAAAAACAAAAAAAAAAAAAACAATTAATAAATATTAAAAACGAAAAAAAAATTGAATAAAAGAAATTAAATGCAAGAATAACAAGTGAATAATAACAATAACATATGTATACTCGTACATACGAGTATGTATATATGCATACGTATAAAAATTAAAATTGTTTTGTTTAAAAATGAAAAATATACGTTATGTAGTGTAGAGATAATATGCATATACGAACATGACAGAAAAGCAAAATTAAAAAGCAATGTTTGGGTGTTAATGTATATTATAGTTGTGGAGGAAAGTATACGAGTATGAATGTACCTTTGTAGTTTATGAGCTAGATGCGTTCAATATGTGAATACTCCTACGTATTATTATATGGAGGTACATATTTATGGTATGTCAATGCGTATTATAAAAATGTTCATATTATATTATGTACATATATATATGTATGTATGTTTTTATGTTATAAAAAGTGACAGCTTTCATATCATTCATTCTACTCCACAAAAGATAATAATAAAATCATTTCAGAATCAGATTAACAAGTGAGTTAATCTCACAGCCAGCAGAAGACTTACATCATGTACTTTACGAGTATGTATATATATATGTATGTTTCTATACATTCTGTATTCGAGTATATGTAATGTTATATTTATCAATTTATACATTTATATATACGCGATAATATAAATAAATGTAAGTGCATATGTGTTATACGAGTATATGACAACGATGAATTAAAATTTTTGCATATTTATTGTATTCGCACATTTTTCTGTTATGATGTATATAGAAATTACAATATAACTATGTTATTCTTATTATATGTATATGTGTATATGTACACATATTTATAATACCTTTTCTGTTTTTCCATTATCTGCATTACTTAATTCTCTTTTTCAATCCGTTAAAAAAGCTCAAATAATCTCCAACATACATACGTACTCGTATACATACATATAAATATTTGTAATTTTTTTAACGTGCAATACAGTAGATATACTATGTGTTATTATGCATTACATATTTACATCATGTATCGTAAAAATAACCTGGTAAATTATTTTTATTTTTATTTTTTTTTTTTTTGCATTTTTTTCTATCAGTTATTTATACGTCATTTATTCATTTATAGCTAAGTGAACATACATACGTAATAGACATACGAGTTCATCACCTGTTTTGTTCATTTTAAAAATTCTGTTCTGATGAAGGCATGTTACCTATACGTTACACTACACGGAAATAGTATGATAGTCTGGATCATGGTATATAAAGTTGATAAGGTATGTCAGTTAATTTATAAGAGAGAATGTAACGTCATTTTGTCGATTTTTGATTTATACTACACACCACAAGAAGTATACAAGTAACAGGAAGAGACAGTAGTGTAGTAGCAATGAAATTATTGGCAGCTAACCATAGTACGATACACCTTGCATACCATGTAATCGTATTTCCATTCAAGAGAAAAATTCATCTCTTCTTTATACTTGCTCTACACTACACACCATAGACGTATACGAGAAACAGTAAGAGACATTAAGTAATTAGAAGCAACAAGGCTATTGGCAGATAACAGTAAACGAATACACTTTACACTATTCTATTAGCAGCTTTCATACCATGCACTCGTATTTTTTTTAAATAAAATTATTTTTTCTTTCATATATAACATACTAGGTCATTCAAAAAGTTCGCAGCCTAACTCATACGTGACATTTCTAGAAACAAATGGTTATTGGTATTGGCAACAGGAGGTAGTAAATAGTATTTAGTTGTAGCAATGAGGTTTATTTGCAACTAACTGCAGTACGAATGCGCTATAGTAGCCTAGTGGTATCATACATATCATGCACTCGTTTCATGAGAAAATTTCATTTTTACTATATATACTTGCTCTAGAAAATTATGAAATATTCTATTTTAGAAAATATTTTATAAATAATAAATTTCAAATTTATAAATAAATTTTTTAAAAAAATCCGAACACACACAGGCATACATCATATAAACTACAAGCTACGATAATTATCTTTGAAATTGATAATATTTTTCTACTTATATGAGCATGTACATACTCATATTTTTTGCGATTGAAATAAGCTTACCCAATTTTCAAAATGAGCGAATATCATTCAATCATTACCTCATATATTTAGTTCTACATCATTTCTACTATACATAATACACCTACATACGAATGTAATGTAATGTAAGTAGGGTTGGAATATGCATTTTATTTTACATATTTATATTTATATATTTCATTCATTATAACCGTCTGTATATAACTTATTGGTATTTTTTCACAATGACAGACAGACAACTTACTATCAACTCAAATAACAAAATAATTTTCAAACAACCAACTATGTATCTATCAATTTGAATAATTACATAAATTGAAAGTAAAACAACAAAATTATAAAAAAAAAATACACATAACATACATTTTGTTCAATATAATACATGCATAAAATACAAGAAATAAAAAAAAAAGTAAACAAATTAAAAAAATAAATAAAATATAAACTTAATAAAGCTTTTTTTTAATATTGTAATGTAATATTTTTCTATAACGTTTTTGTTCTCTATTCATTTTCGCATTTTTATACCATCATTTTCTATATTGTATCATATTTATTGTTATTGTGCACATCACATAGGTATGTACATTTATTATTAATTTATTTAATATTTTTTAGTATTTTTATATGCCTTCACGAATCGAGTCATTGGCTATGACCATTGAAAAATTAAGGTATCAGATACGACAAGTTTTAAATGGAATCATAAGTTTACATATTGATATTTTGGTAAATATACATATATATACATTTACATTTATATCCAAATTCGTATATAAGTTTGTATTTATATATGAATTTTGTTAAAAAAAAAAATAAGTAATATAAAATGTTATATATAATTTATTTTTGTTTAATAATTTAATAAATTACTTTGTGTTAATTTTTTTTTTAAAATACAACCAGCACTAACTATTGTATACGATTATTTTATGATATAGTGGATAATGAAAAAAGAAAACAATAATAAAAGTAACAAAGATGTGTATTTTTCTACATCATATATCTAACAAAAATAATTTAAATAATATTTTGTTTTTACTTTAACAATTAATTCTTGCAAATATTCGTTTATTTTACTCACATTTATTTATTTATCTATTATATTTTTTTTTTCATATTTTATTTTTTTAAATATCATATCATATATTGTTATATTATAGGTAATGGAAGCAGATGTAATACAACTTATCGATGAAGTTAAACAAATTAATAATGAACTATTGGAAGTTAATCATTTAGATAAACTTATAAATACATTAAAAAATTATAATGGACCAACTGTATATCATGAATGGCCATATCCACCATTATTATCATCAACAATTGATAATGTTATTATTGATAATGCTGATATTGCAATATAAATAAATAAATAAATAAATTTATAATTGATAATATTTTCTTTTGATTAATTTTATGTATACACATACTTACCAGTATAATAATTATATGTATAATCAGATTATAAACAATTATTTTTTATGTGTATAAATGTATATTTATGTATGTAAAAGTGTATATTTAATATACATATGTATATGTATAATTTTTATTATTATTATATGTACGAGTATTTTGTGAAATTTCAAAATGTTTGTTTTTAAATGTACCCCTATATACACAAGTATCAGAATACAACATAAATATAATTCAGAGTTTATATACATATTCGTATTTTATGTTTTTTTTTTTATTTTGTCAATTTTATTATCAACAGTTTGATATTAAATCTATTTACTAAAATACGTATGTATATGTATTAGGTGCTAATATAATGAAATTTAAAAAAATTATATTAGAAACGATATACATACATATTATATGATTACATTGTATTTTCAAAAATAAAATAATAATAATACTTAATAATAATTAAAATTGATTAAAATTTTAAAAATGAGATATATCAATTTATAATCAGTATGTATATTTTTTTGTAAGATATAATAATAAAAAAAATCAAAATGCAAATAATGATAAAAAAAATAATATGCAAGTAATATAACAACAATAACATAATATGAAAAATCATAAAAGTAGAAAATTGCAATAATACTCTAATAAGAAGAATAATTAAATAAAGTGGTGAAATTAAAGTCAAAAACCATGAAATTTTCACGTATCGTTTAACTAAACATTGTGAATATTTTCTATAAGAATGTAGATATATATGATGTGGTATATATACAATATTATAAATAATAATTTATTTTATACATATAGATTGTATATACATAATGTATATAAATACAAATCGTATATTACTCAGTGATTGGTAATATTTAGATATGCATGATACATGTAGGTACATATATGGATACATTTTAAATTAATACCTATATATAGTACTTATAAATCATCTGTATATTCATGTAGTATATACTATATGTATTATTATGATATGATATCATCATATCTATGAAAAAAAAATCATTATATTTATGAATACATATACATACATATAGATACATTTAATATGTACATATTCTATATACCCATAAAGAATTTATATACTATATTATATTTATTATGCACTAAATAAATGGTAAATGTATAATATTATTATTAATACATATATAGTAAATATACATAATATTGTGTACATAAGTACATACTATATGAATTCTGTAATTTAATATTAAAATTATACTTATTTACAGTGCATATTGAGGTTATTCTCGTTAACTGATATCTTTTAAGAATATAGCAGATTTATAATTTTCATTGAAAATATATATATATGTATGTATATGCTTGTTTTACGTATATAATATTATTTATATGTTAATTTATACATTATATACATGTTAACGCGTACATTAACAATAATACAATGAACATATTTATATAAATATACATTTATATGTGAGTTCATGATATCATATATGTATGATTTTATGTATATGTAGGTATATCATAAATACTCTAAATACATATAGTTAGCAATGATATAATTATTATCATTTTTTATTAAAATATGAACAAAAAAAAAAAAAAACAAAAATGTTACTAGAAATTGAGAAAAAAAAAATTATAAAAATTCTAAAATGATATTATACGTATATTATTTGAATTTTAAAAAATATATAGTATCAGTATGTAATGTATACAATGATTATATGTATGTATTAAAGGTAAATATACAACGAATAAATTATTATTACTGTTTTCATATAACAATAATAGACTGTTTTTCAATGTATGATAAATTAACGACTAGCTAATTATTATTATTATTATTAAATTATTATTATTATTATAAAGTTAATTTAATCTCTTTCTTTTTTATATTTTCTTATTCTCATTAAATGGAGTGGGACAGAGTTGGTTTGTCTTATTTTACGTACATACGTACGTAGTCGCCACAAATTTTTTATTCCGCATTGTCCAATCATTCAGATCAAGGCCTTTCATATAATTTTTTATCTTTGAGATCTTAGATACTTGAATTTATTCACCTTCTTTACAGCAACATTTCACAGATGAATAAATTTTAATGTGATAAACACTAATATGTACTCGTATTTTTATTCTTGTTGATTTTTTCTCTCAGTAGAATGGGAACATTGTACGTACATGTAACATGATAAATACGAAAAATCAGCTAACAACATTTTTTACTTGCTCTTTACTTGCTCCTCTACTCTATACATACTCTGAAGCAGTTAAGCGCATTGAATATTACAGAAGCTATCTATAGCCATACCTGATTATTTTATAGGTTGAAATGGTTTACTAGAGCCGGGCGCCAAATCTCAGGTTGTGCAGTACATAATTTACACAAGAAAAAGAGAATAAAAACTACTATTCACGTATTATCTACTTCTTCTTTTACTTCTCAAACATTCTAGAGTTTAATGACCATGTTTGTTTACAAATAAAAATATAGGTCAAAAACATTACGGGTTTTTTTTGTATATACACGGATCTAGTTTCAATCTGAATTTCTTCTTCATACACGTCTACTACAGTGTTGTACTTGTACATAGTTTGAATTTTTTTTTTCTACTTTTCTCTTTTTCTACTGTGTAAACAAGAAAACCTAATAAAAAATAAACGTTTTGACCTATTTACTGCACAGTAGTATGAGCGTGCGTATGAAGCAGAATTTCAGATCAAAACTAAATCCGTGTAAACAAAAAAAAAACTGATTAACAGCCTAAGGGCGGTGAATCGGTGGTAAGTATTATAAATAATTACGATTAAAAAAAATCAATCAATTTATCAAATCAATCGAAATAATTAGAAGAAGAAAAATTAATATCACATCACAATCAATTTTATTATAAATTTTTTTTAGAATAAAAACATTTATTTTATTTTATAGATTTACGAGTATAATATTCGTATTCGTGTTTTTATAGGTATACAAACAATACAAATTCATCATAAACTGTATAATTACACAAAACATAATTTTATGTACTATTTCTTCATATATAATTTCTTTCTTCTAATATCTAATTTTTTTTTATATCGAGAATATATAAGTACATATTATTATAATCATTGCATTTTATATTATCTATTCTATAATATAAGCCAAGAAAATTGATCATCTTTATATGTACTATTGGTACTATTCTTTGTGATACATACATATATCTATCTATATTAAATTATTATTAACAAATAGAATATGTATACATACATAATTTATATACGTACATATTATGTATGTACAATGTACATGCATGCAAACCAAACATTTCAAATTATTATTTCATATAATTGCCTCGTTATCACTAATTAAGAATTTATTAATAAACGATATATGGTCATTATTATTACTGCTATATTACTATTATTATTATTATTGATGCTCATCAAAATTATGATTTTATCACACAATAATATAATAACATTTATACTTATACTTATACATACATACATACATGTATATTCAATATTTATACTTAAATATCTATTTACATATACATACATATACGTTACTTCATAAATATGAAATATATGTACAGTACAAGTACAAGTAAATATAAACACACATACAGATATTCAATATATAATTTCATTGAGATTATGAAAGTACTTAAAAAAGACTACTTGTTGCTTACAAATTATATACAAATACAATGAATATGTACATACACATTTATCCGTTCCGCATATCCTTTTTATAGTGCAAGTATAATATTGGAATTGGAAATAAAATACACTTGTATACACATTATTTACAATGTATTGTTCACGCAAATATAAATATATTCGATAATACATACTGTGTATGTATATAAAACGATATAAGAATATAGTAATAATGGTGGTGGTGGTGGTGGTAGAAGTATATATATATATATATATGTATTATGTATACATCAATCATATTATATGTACACATTGTTTATATACTCATACTCCTTTCAGTATAAAACACAATATTCAATGTTATACATATATCTAGCTAAATACATATTAGTAGGTATATGTAGATGTAGTAAATATATGTATCGTTTTATTGATTTATTTTTCTTTATTCATTTATACCAATAATACAATTCATTTCTATATTAAAAAAAAAAAAAAAAATTTTGTATTACCCACATTATGTATGCACACATATATATATACGTATCTATGCATTAATAGAAAAACATAATATAAAAATTCCTTTTTTATATAACATTACATATACATATTTATACTAGGTACTTATATAGATTATGTATTTTGGCGACGATAGCAACGGTATATAACCTCAATAAACAAAGTTATAAAAAATCTTAAAATAGGCCCAGGTGAATATTTTACTTTACATTTTCAATATTGATAAGAAAGATCCTTTAGGGTTTTTCTTTTTTTTTTTTTTTTCTTCTCTCTTATTTCTCAAAGTACATACCTATATATGTATATAATATTCTTTAGTTGTTTTATTTTTCTAAAAATTTTCTATATTATTTTTTAATCGTTATTAATACATAATATAAGTGTACATTTCATATATTATATATATGCAAAAGAAAAATAATAATAATAATAATAATAAAACAGAATATAAGGAATATAAGAACAAAAAATAAATAATTTATAAAAAAAAAAAATAACGAAAAGTAAAAAACAAACAAAAAAACATTATTATAAAACGTGCTTTCCATTTTAATTTTTTTATAGTATCCATGAAAATAATAATTTTTTAAGTACCTTCTAATACATACTGAAAAACATTTATATAAAGACTAAAAATAACAACACAGCAGCAGCAGCAACAACAACATCAACAACAACAACAACAAGAACGAAATATATATACACATTATGTATACATATAATATAATAGCGCATAGAGAAAATATAGAAATTACAAGATATCAGCAGGATATTTTAATTTAACGATTTGAAAAACGAATATCTATTATAAAAAAAAAAAATTGTGAAAAAAGAAAAAAAAAGAAAATCAATTATCTTGGAAATACATACACAAAATAATGTAAATATATTTCGAAAATGTATTTAGATGTAATTAATTATTAATATGTACAAAAACCCATACATACTAATTGTAAAAATGATATTATGAAACGGAATTATTTCTGTTTGAAAACATAAAATAAAAATTTATAAAAAATTAAAATATAAAAATTATAGTATCTATTGCAAATGTCTATTTCAAAAATTCGTGGTAAATCAGCAGTTACAACTATACAACAGCAACAACAACATCAACAACATCATCATCAAAGACAACATCATCAAAATCAGCAACATAAACTAAATAAAAATACTGAAAATAAAAATAAATTATTAATAAAATCATTTAATGTTCCTCCTCAAACATCCACATTATTGAGAATAGAACCATTTGTACCTAATTTTACAAAAACAATAGCGACAACAACAACATCAACAGCCGCAGCAGCAGCAACAATAGCAACATCATCAGCAGTAACAGCAACAAAATTACAACGTAAACCATTTAACAGATCCTATAGTACATTAAGTTCATCATCTGTTTTATATAAATGTATTCTGGATCAGAAAAATCATCAACAACATCGTCATCATCATTATCGTCGTTTAAATAATAATAACAATAATAATAATATCAATAATATTAATAAAAGAAATATTAATACAAATAATCGTCATAAAAATGGTAATTTTAGTGAAAGAAGTTATCTTCTTGTACGTCAAAGATCAAAATCATCTTTATCATCATCATCGACAGCAACAAATACAAATACAACAAATTCAAATTTAACAACAAATAATATCATTAATAATGATTGTAATACAAATCGTATTAATCGTACAACAAAAGAACAAGAACGATTACCAGATCGAATTAATTATGATAGACGTGGCCTAACATCTATACCAATATTCGAAAATGAAAATAATTTAAGATTATTATCATTACAACATAATCTTATTAATATATTTCATATACCATCATTATCATCATCATCATCATTATCATCATCGTTATCATCAAATCATGATAATAATAATATAGGGTAAGTAAAATGTTTTTTTTTATATTTATTTTTTTCATATATGATATGCTCTCTTCATATAATATCAAATCTATATACGTATACGATTATATAACATACATAGTGCTATATAATTTACTTTAAAAAAAAATTCTTTTAACAAAATAAAAAAAAAAAAACACATATGCACATAATTTTACGTATACAAACAAAACGTATATAATATTTGTACTCGTACAATATAATTCTAAAAAGTCAAAAGCAAGAAAAATCTACAACAGCAACAACAATATTGTAACCAAACTAAAAGTATAAAAATGTAACAGAAAGTTGTAATATATATACGTACATAAATGCAATGTATATACACTCTTACATACAAACATTCCTCTACTTTATATATAAAAAATTCTTAACATGTACACATTACTGGGGTATTTTTATTATTTTTTTTTTTTTTTTTATTTTTTGTATTCATTTTCTCATTTTAAATTCAAAACAAATTTCTCTCTATGAAAATCTGAAAAATATTATTATTATTATTTGTGAAGTAGGTTAGTACTATATTCCATATTACACGTTTACGAATGAAGTATACATACATATATATTGTATTATGTATATTCATAAGTTAATGACACAGTGATACAGTTTCATTTCATATATATGAAAATGCAAAAAAAAATAATAATAATAATAATAATATGTAATAATAATTTTGTTCTTCTTTTTAAAGGGAAAAAGTTTTGATTTTTCTATAAATACAAATACGAGTATCTTTTGTATATGACCAATATGACTTAGATATATCTACATATTTAAAAAACGTATACATGTACATGTCATTCATATATATCCATGCATTTGTATGAGCCTTGTATATAAAATACATTTTCCAGATTAAATTCTAATAAACTTTAAATTTAGTATTTATTCCCGTAAACATGCTCATACACAAATACGTATAAATGTATATAAATTTTTTAAGTGAATATTTTCATAAATGTGTTTGTACGTTATATGTATCGCAAATTGAAATCCTACTTTTATTTTTATTTTTTTTTTTTCGAAAAATTTTATATACAAGTATATGTATGTATGCAATATAGCAAAAATATTGCCAACGATCAATAAATTTGTTGCAATTTATCTATACCATTCATATACACATGATACATTGTACGTACATTTGTTGTGTTGTGTTACGTGTTTCCATACTTTAAAGATGCATATTATACTACTGTAATCAAAAAATAAGATAATTTTGTTTATAAAATGAAAATTCTTTATTTATTCTTTCAAATTAATTGCATCGCCTTCAAAAGTACTCTCCGCACTACACAATGCACTTTTAAAATGCCTTTTCCAATCCACGAAATAGTCAAGAAAGTATTTTTTTCCAGAATGGCCCTCAATACTTTCTTCGATTCAGCTTTTATCTTCTTAACCCAGAAACAGTGTCTCCGAAGCAGTATTTTGAGTTTGTTGGACAGACAGAAGTAACATAAATGATGCCAAATCAGACGAATACAATGGTGTAAAACGATATGGGTTGAATTTTTGGCGAAATGTTCTCAAATAAACAATGTATTTCAGAATGGTGCATTATCCTGATGCAAAAACTATTAATTGTCTGCCCATATTCTGACATTTTGAGGCGAATAGCTTCACGCAAACGACGATAGTTTTAAAGGAAAAACTCACACTATTTTTTGATCACAGTTGTATTATATCTATATTCACTTTTATATATTTTTATTTATACACACTTCATACATATACGACTATGGATATTTTCTTTTATAAAATGAAATAAGAGTATATATTATACTTAGTATGATTGTATACTTTTATACATATTTTGTATTATTTATTGTTTATATGTTATGTATATATGCAAGTACATATATACACATCAAAATTCATTCCTACTAAAAGCTTCATTAAAGCTTATTAATTAAATTTTTTAAATTATTTTTATAATTTTATAAAAAATAAATTATTATCTCTTATTTTGAATTTGTTTGTGTATTTTATTTTATTTTATTTTTATTTTTATTTATTTTTTGTATTAACATATACGTATACATGTATGCAGTATGTACTTACAATAATTTAATGTTTACTTTCTGAATATTATTTAAATTACATTATCAATTTTATTAAAATTGATAATTAACAATTAACATAAAAAGGACATACTTTTTGAATTATATGAAAAAAAGGGTTTTTTTGTTTTGTTTTTCGTATTAAAAAAAAAAAAAAACAAAACACACAAATATGTACATATACATATGTTTATGTACATAACACATGCAGATAATATAATATATGTATAACGTGCGTATAGAGAAATGATTTTATTTTTTTGTTTTTTCGAAAATGAATTTAAATAATTTATAAATTTATCTATGTACTCGTATATGCACTTGTATATACTGTATGTGTGTACCCATCTCCATATACTTGAATATATTAGTATCAACGAAATTATTTTATATTTTATTTTTTCAAAAAGAGATAGGATATGTATGTATGTATGTATGTATCTTTATAATATATTAAATAATAAAACCATATAAAACAGACTCAAATGATGTGAATTATTATGTATACTGTAAATACTTTATATAGATAAAATAAATTAAAAATACGTGCATACTTTATGTATATACCTACACATAAATAATATAATATGACAAAAATGAATCGATCATATAATATCAAAATATATTAAAAAAAAAAATTGTTTTAAATAATTAATTATATGACCATAATCATTCATTGATTATAAATACACAGTATATTTTATATACTTATAATGTACATATACATAATGTACATATATACATACCATAATAATATATGTACTTA
Organism: Villa cingulata; assembly: GCA_951394055.1. Classification (NCBI taxonomy): domain Eukaryota; kingdom Metazoa; phylum Arthropoda; class Insecta; order Diptera; family Bombyliidae; genus Villa; species Villa cingulata. The sequence goes on along the minus strand of OX596021.1, from coordinate 28,978,849 downwards.
CAATCGATACTTAAATTCCAATTATTGAATAATTAATGTGTTAATTATGTATGTATAATGTATGTATGCATGTATGTATTCTATTATGTATCGATAATAATAAATGAATTATGGTAATTTTTAATTTTTTAACATATTTTTTTTTTCTCTGTGTATATTATAATTTTTACTCTTTATTATATTACATATACATACATATTTTTATAATATAAATAATTTTATATTTTATTTTATTTTTTAATGGGACGGATAATATAATATATGCTCTTTATGTGATTATTACACATCTGATGTGTATGTATATATGTACATGTGGAATTATAAAAATATTTTATAAATTATATAATCTATACGTGTACCAGAATAAAACAAAATAATAATAATTTAATTGAAATGATTGAAGAAGAAAATGAAATACCAAAATCTGTACAAAAACATCAGCATCAGCAACAACAACAACAACAACAACAGCGACAACAATATAATCAACATATCGATTTTAATAATATGAAAATTTTAAAACCAACATCATCATCTACATCATCATTAACTTCATTATTACGAAATAATGTATCTAATAAAAAAGGTTTAAATCAAAATTATTCAACAACAACAACAACAACAACAACAGTAACAGCAACAAAAATATCAACACTACTTCCATCATCGGGGACCAATAATATAACATCAATTACTGATAATAATTACAATTTAATTAAAAATATCAATAATAATAATAATAGCAATAGCAATACTAACAATAACAACAACACCAATAATATCAATAGCAATAATCATATTAGCAACAGTAGTTGTATTAGTAATAATAGTACTACGATTAATAATAATAATAATAATAATAATAATAATTATTTTGTCGGTAAAGCAATAACTACATATTTACACACAACATCAGCTAATCACAACAATAATTATAAATATCCCCTAAGGAGATCAAAAAGTTTTATCAATGGCTATTCAAAACATTTAAATAATATAAAACATAATTTTCGAAAATGTTCAATATTAAAAAAATCAAAAAATTTAACATCATTCGAAGATATTAATAATTATCCATATACTAATACAACAATATCAAATTTTACATTATCAGATAATCTATTAGCGAATACTAATAACACCAACAATATTAACAATAATATAAAATTACAAAATAACAGTAGTAATAATAATAAAAATCAAGATAATAATAATTATTATCAAGAACAAAATAATCATGATTATCTACAAGTTAAGAATAATCAATTGAATCCATGCTATGGTAATGTCTTCCAGAATTTGGTATTTTTAGATTTATACGATAATCAAATTGAAAAAATATCAAATTTAGATGGTCTTAAAAATTTGACTGTACTATTACTTGGAAAGAATCGTATAACCGATATATCTGGTTTAATATCAATTAAAAATACTTTACGTGTATTAGATTTACATGGTAATAAAATAATAAATTTAAATAATAAAATAAATTGCCTAAAAGAATTGAAATCATTAAATTTAGCTGGTAATCAAATACGACAAATAAATCAAAATGATTTTGATGGATTAATAAATTTAAAAGAATTAAATTTAAAACGTAATAAAATAAAAAGAGTCTATGGTTTTAATCATTTAACAAATTTAGAAAGATTATGGTTATGTCATAATGACCTACATAAAATTGAGGACATGTCATCTATATCGAAAGCAATCAATTTACAAGAGGTCACTATCGAAAATAATCCTGTTTCGTTGGCTGGTGATTGTGTATCATTTTTAGTCAGTTATCTACCAAATTTAATTATGCTTAGCCAAATGCCAATTACAGAACAGGTATGTACCTACATCGTTATAAATGCACACCATACGATTTTATATGCAAAATTTTCAATTTTATAAAATTTATATAAATTTATTTAGACATACAAGATGTGTGTACCACACCACATACGAGTACTGCATATATGAATTTTATTTAAAATTAAATTGTTATATTTCATTTTATTTTTTTGTATTGAATTAAAATAGGTTCGAAAAGCTGCAATGATGTGGCGTAAAAATAAAGAAATATCTGATAATATTCATTTAAATTTATCATCATCAGATGTATTTAATAATATTCGACGTGAAGAAGTTATATCGAACGCTAGAACTAATTGGGAATTGTTACGTTCTCAGCAAATTATTTCAATAAATAAAGATGGTAATAGTAGAAAACAAATAATTAATTCTAGTCCTAGACCAATTCAAACAATAATTAACAATGCACATAATGAATTAACAACAACAACAACAACAACACCAGTAGCACAACAATCATCATCATATAACGAAATTCAATCCATTATTGTCACAGACCAAAATCATCTAAATACCAATCAAAATAATAATAATAATAAAATTCAAGTAAAAAAATTAAATCGAGCTGATGAAATCTATACATTACCAAAGAATTTAAATGAAACACAAGATGATATTTTTCGTTTACCACCCATTACACAATCATATCAGAATCAGAATAATTCAAATCCATCATCCGAAAAGAATAATTCATCTGGTTCGAGTTTGGGACCAAATATCGATTCGTCTTCAAGTTGTTATAGTTCGGATATGGATGATAAAGATAATAATATAACGACAGCAGTGAATACTATAAATACAACTATCATTACTAATGCTACTACTACTACTACTACTAATACTACTACTACTAATACTACTACTACTACTACTAATACTAATACTATTGTTACTTCTAATCCAAATAATACAATTACTAATACGACTACTACTAATAATATAAATCAACAGATTACACAATCAATACAAATTTCAAAAATAAATGAACAACTACCATTCGAATGTGAAAATATATCTGATCGTAACATAACAGCAAAGAATGATTTTAAAGAAGTCATTGTTATCGAGAATACAGCATCAGAAACTTTTACAGATTTATCAACAATAAATAATGAAAACAACAACAATAATAATAATAATCATACTATAAACGTAAATACCACAATATTATCCTTACAAGAAAATAAAGATGAACAAAAATTTTCTAAAGAAAGAACCACAAATAATTTAACCAAAATACCAAAAATAAAAACAGAACCAATAACAATAGCTGCTGCATCAACAAATACAATAAATTTAAATAATGATGAATTTTATAATAGCCAATCTGATAAAACCTCAAACAATTCAATGATTACATTTAAATCAGAATCTGAAATATCTACATCGATTACGAAAATGACGACAGCATCAATAAAACCAACAACAACAACAACAACAGAATTATCAAACTCATCATCAATAATGAATAATTCGAATATAAATACATCAATATCAGCAGAAACCACTACTACAGTAGCATCATCATCAGCTCCCATAATAGCATCGACTACAGTAGCAAATACAAATACATCTGTGAATCCTTCATTTGAAAAATCTGTAAAAAACAATCGTAATAATACCGGATTAAATCATACAAATAATAATAATAATATAAATAAACGTTTCATGAATAATACAACAACATTTCTAAGATCACAAACAGCAAAACCGAAATTATCATCGACAGTAAATCATCATACAATTGGAATATCGAACAACACCAACAGCAATAGCAACAGTAGCAGCAACAACAATAACAACAATAATAATAGTAATACGAATGGCAACAGTAATACTAGTAATAATATTGGATTGACCACAACAGTTCCATCAAAATCGAATAAACAGGTAAAAAGTCTATGAATATTTTTGATATAATAATAGTCACGTAAATACATGATGTGATGTGTGTGTACACTACTGATACGTTACATGTTTAAAGGAATTTTTTTTTTTTATTTTTCAAAATTTAAATTCGTTATGTATTTGATTGTTTTTATTTTTTTTTTTATTCTGAAAATGATGCATTATTGCTTTTTTTGCTACTAAAAAAAGAGTAAGAAGATATGTTCATTTAATTTTGATTTATTTTAATTTTTTTTTTTTTTTTTTGTAACTGATATGATAAAATTGCACAATCGAAATTTATTTTATTTTTTCAAATTACATTTTTTAAATTTATTAAATGCACTTCATAAATTTGATTCTCTGCTTCATATTCTGTTTATATTTCATCTGATTTTGATGTCTCTTATATAATATAATATATAATTAAGTATTTTATGAATATATGTATGTATGTATTGTATATTTATTATGAATTTAATTGCATTTATGAATATTTGTGTGAATAATTGTATTTGAAAAATTTTTTTTACTTTTTTTAGCAAATAGAACGTGAACGTGAACAAGGTGGGGATTATTTAATAGAAATATGTGGACGTTATTTAAATATATATGGTTTTGGAGCGTTACGTTTTATTGATAAACAATGGAATATACAAAAAGCAAACGATGTACATACATTAAATTTTAGTTATATAAATTTTAATAGTATCGCAACAATATTATGTCGTATAAAATTACGTTTTACAAATGCTGAAAGTTTTGTATTTCGTGAAACAAATATTAGTACAATTGGTCAATTGAATGCATTATCTGAATTACAAGGTATACAAACATTATTTATTGATCCAGAAGGTAATTATATATGTACAAAAAATTGGCGTTTATATGCAATATATCGTTTATCACATTGGGGTTTAAAAACAATAAATGGTATTGATATAACTGATAATGAAATTGAATTAGCACATAAAGAATATTTAGGTTTATCTGAATTAATATTATGGTCAATGCCAGATAATATGCTTCAACCATTATTGACACGTTTAAGATTAGATGAAACATGTTTAGCTAGTAAATTATCACCAAAAGAATGGTTAATGAAATCTGATCAATCATTAAAAATTGTTGTTGGTAAAGAAGCATTACAATGGAAAAAGATAACAACAACAACAACACATTCACATTCACATTCACATTCTATTACACATCATCACGATGAACATAATTTACGTGATAAAGGTAAATTACATTTTTCAATAATGATACAGAACACATGTAATGCAATTGAAAAATTAAAAAAATTAGAAACATTATGGCCGAATTTATTATTCGATATCGTTAGAAATACACTTATTGATTATTCTCAATTAGATGTTTATTTGAAAAATTTAATGACAGAAATTCTAAAATGAAAATAAAAAATATCGAACATTATTAGTAATTAACTAAAAATATTTAAATAAAAAAATATATAAAAGTATTTATCTGATAATAGAAATAGAAGTATACAAAAATACACACAGCCTTTATGTGTTCATGTTAAATTATTATATTTATTGAAATGTAGATTAAAAGTTGTTCTCAATTAAATAAAAAAAAAAAAAAAAACATTAAAAAAATTCAAAATTATTTTTTTTTTTTTTTATTTTTTAACCTATAAATACGCATTTACAAATTTTTGCAATATTTTTTTTTACTTATTTACTAATTCCTCCTTTTGTCCGTTATCTTTTCGTTTCTTTTCAATTTTATCTACATAAATATTTAAAATTGTTTCACATCCCGAATAATTAACGAAATTTGTTGTACGAATTTTTTTATCAGTTAAATATGATGTTACAGATTCTGTATCAAATGCCAAATCCATTGCGTCATTATATGTTATTTTATCCATTTGTTGTCTTGGTAATTTTATAACGCAATTTTCAAAACCATTTATCTAATTAAAAATTAACAATTTAACATTAATTTATTATTACAAATTTTAATATATTTTCTTCGAATTACCTTAATTGTTAAGTCAAGTTTATATTCCATATCGATTTCAGGCCAATTTTGTTGTAATACATCATTATCCCAATTAATTTCTTTTGTTATAGTACTAATACGATTCGGTGTTAAAACAAATTTTGACCATAATTCTGATGCAAAATGTGGTGCCATTGGAGCTAACATTATAATCTGTGCTGCTAAAGCTCTTTCATATTGTTTTCCATATTTTATTACATCTTTTGATGCTCTCTAAATTGTAAAAAATAAAATAATAAATTGATTCTATACCTACTACATTCTATAATATTTTTAAAACAATCAAGAAAATCATCAAATTTTTTCACAAAATATATTTACTCTTATAGAATTAGTTAATCCTTGCATTTTTGATATTGCTACACTTAATTGATGTGTATATTTAAAATTAAATGTTACACCTTTTGAATAATAATTGCGTGCATCAAACATTTTTTCCTCTTCTTCAACAAATTTGGGATCAGTTAGATTAAAATTTTTATCATATTCATTACATCTTAAATTATGAAAATCATTAATTGTTAACCATAATCTTTTTTGCCAATTTAAAATTCCAGGAAATGCTATTAAAAATTCAAGAGAAAATAATAATCTAATTAACAAAAATATGTTTTCTAAATGAATGAAATCATTTGCGCTTACTTGCATCTGACCAATTTCTATGTGATGTCGGTGCAACATCAGCCAATATAATTAGACGTGTTGTATCACAACCGTATTCAGATATCATATCCGATGGATCAACACCGTTCAGTTTTGATTTAGACATTTTTTCCCATAGCATAACAACTGGTTTACCTGATGATTTTTCTACAGCTTTATTTTTCTTTGAATCAATTATTTCTACCTAAAAAATTAAAAAACAAAATCTATAATTTCAATTTAAATTACATTAAGTTGTCATTCATACTTCATTTTCTCTTAAATATTTTCCAGTTCCTTTCAGTCGGTATGATCTACCCATTACCATACCTTGTACAAGAAGACGTTTAAAAGGTTCAGGATATGGTACTAATCCTAAACTATGTAAAAAACAATTCATAAATCTAGCGTAGTATAAATGTAAAACTGCATGCTCTTTTCCACCAATATACAAATCGACTGGCATGAATTTTTTTACTAAATCTTTATCAAATATATCGTCTGTATTTTTAGCATCAAGATAACGTATATAATACCAAGAACTATCAACAAATGTATCTAATGTATCTGTTTCTCTGTTAGCATTCGTATTTCCACATTTTGGACATGTTGTTCTAATATCATTTTCTGATCTTAAATGACTTTCTGGTAATAAAATTGGTAGTTGATCATCATTGACTGGAACTACTCCACAATTATCACAATACACCATTGGTATAGGTGTACCCCAATATCTTTGACGTGATACCAGCCAATCTTCTAATTTTGAACTTACTTGATAACCTCCACATTTTTCTGTTTTAGCTAAATTCAAAACAAAATTTCTACCATCTTTTACATTTGGACCAGGTAAATCATAAAATAAATTCAATTGTTTCGCTAATTCCTTATCATTTTCTATAAAACTTGGTACAGCTAAATATGATTCGCTGTGTTCCGAAAATTCGATATCATCGTAAAATATTACTGGCATTATTTGATTAGAGAATGGATTAAATATTTTATATACGGAAGATTCATTTTTTAATTTGTTCAAATAATGAGTAGTTTTTAAAATTACAAAAGCATTTGAATCTAGTAAATGTTCTGGATATTGTGTCCATATTTTTATAAAATTAAAATCTTTAACTTTTCCATTTTCTGATATTTTCAAATTGAATGCGTAACCATTGCAATCACCAATCCAATGTTGCTGAAGATTTATAATATCACGCCAATCTTCTAAAAATGAATTATTAAGGCCATTTAAAAGTGATTTTGCAAATTTCGTTGTCCTAATAAACCACTGTTTTAGAAGTTTCTTCTCAACTTTTGCACCAGAACGCCACGAACAACCATTCGCATCCACTTGTTCATCAGCAAGAACTGTTTTATCAATTGGGTCCCAATTAACAAGAGCCTAAATTATTATAAATTAACACATATATATCAATCAATTATTAATATTTTTATTCTATTTTACTTCTTTTTGATATGCCAATCCCTCTCTGTACAACATTAAAAATAATTTCTGAGTCCATTTGTAATAACTTTTATCACATGTTGTAACCTCATGATTCCAATCAAATGAACATCCTAAATTTATTAGTTGCTCTTTCATTTGTTTTATATTTTCTTCGGTCCACTTTGTTGGTTCAACATTTCTTTCGATTGCTGCATTTTCAGCTGGTAAACCGAATGCATCCCAACCCATCGGATGAAATACATTTTTACCGTTCATTCTATAAAATCTAGCCATTGAATCACTTATTGAATACACTCGAACATGTCCCATATGAAGACTACCTGATGGATATGGAAACATTGACAAAACATAAAATTTATTTGTACCTGAGCTTGGATCAAATGCTCCATTTGCTTCTATTAGTTTTTGTTTCCAATAAAGTTCAATATCTTTTTTAACAGCATTTGTTGGTTCCTTTACCTACAATATTACAATAGTTTTTTTTTTTTTTTGGTTATAAATTTTTATGGTTTATTTTTTGTATTAGCTTCTAACTTACACTGAATTCTGTACAATTTTGAGTTAAACATCTCAGAAAATTATATTTATTAGATATTTGAGCTTTTTTTACAACTGTATGAAAAAGAAATAACATCTTTTACTTTTGGTAAATATTAAATTAAAATACTGTAGTTCTAGTTTCTAGTTAGTAATTAGTAAACAAACAACCACAAAAAGATGAATGGAAACATAATCATAACAAAATACCATATGTTTTTGACAACAATTTTAATGGTGTGTCCATACTCCATACTAAGTTGAAGTTGAATAATGATTTTGATTATCTCAAATTCAAACCATAAAATTAATGCATTAGCTGTTTTTCTTTGGTCACAATTATCTGATAATTCTCAGTTTGACATATCATTTAGATCAGTTATCTTCTTCTTGTTACTAACTGAGCAAACAAAATGAAAGAAACGGACTGAAACTTTTATTCTCAGTTGATTGTGATTTTGAAAAGAAATAAGTAAAAAAAATTTTATTTTTACAAATTAATTTTTAGAAATTATTTATTACAAATAAACTATATACATATATCCAAAAATTTACGAAGTATGAACACGAAGATTGTCAAAATTGTGTCTTCTTTTTGATTCTCAGTTGCTCACATGAATTGAGCAAAAATATTTTTCCTCAGATAGATTACATAAATCTCACTTCGTTGGCGTTGCTGCTGCCACCTATAACAGAATAGAAAAAACACAGACCAAAAAAACGCATTGCTCAGATAATCGTGACCAAAGAAAAACAGCAATATTATATTTTAGAATTAACCAATGGATTCATTGATTTAAATTAAAAAGTTTGAGTTATTCAAATTCAAATTAGTAATTTTATTTTAATGTTTTATAACTTACATTTATTTTTTGGTTTTTCGGTTGTTCTTTTTAGCTTGAATTTATATTTTATTACTAACTTTTGTCTCGTACTGTACTTTTCGTGCAGTTGGTGATATCATCTTACCACTGCATGATGCATCCATTGCTCATATGAATGAATCATCAACCGGCCCTGTTCTGTCACAGTTATGCATCGCATTCGCATTCGCATACTGAATTTCTGTTCTCGCCTGCATTCGCTTTGTGAAATTTTCTTTGGCAAGTTCGGAAATTTGACAATTGACATTACGGTTACGTATTACAATTTACAATATTAGAATTATATCGGTGTAATCTGTTGTTAATTATTGATTTTAAAGTGAATTTATTAAAAGTTAAATTAAAATATTTAATCGCCCGTGAAAACTAAAAAAAATCATGGGCGATTCATTAGAAAATACTGATGGACCAAATGAAACTCAAAATGTGACTATTGTGGATTTCGGTGCATTTTCCAATTATCTTCGTAAAGCAGTCACTATTCTTTTACCAGAAGAAGATGCCGTACCACCAGCATTTAATCTTGCTCTAGAAGACTCACAAAATCAAGAATGTATTAAAAAATTTCTTTCAGATCCTCAAGTATCATCACTGTACATTCAAAGGAGCTGCACAAAAGGTAATATTTGTTAAAGAAAATATTTGCAAAAAAATTTTATCCAAATCCAAAATGGCGGATGTTAAAAATCAATAAATATTGATTTTTCTCTTTAATAATTAAAATATGTAAAAAGTGCATATTGAATGGATGTGAAAAATTTTATTTTATGTGGTACTACATTTTTATATTGATATTTGATTTCCCTATAAAATATTGACCAAGAAAACAATTTTTCCAGTTAGAATCATAACTGAACTGGTATGTTTCTTTTCCAACAACAATAATGTCGATGACGTGTTCCTTTAGGAATTCGAGCAGATTTGACATTAACTGCTACTTTTTTTTCCATATTTCGAACTAAAAAATGGCCATCGTTATTGAAACATTTTATGCACATTTGTATGGCCTTGATTGCATCAATGTCAAGGTCGATAAAATAGTAAACAAAAACAGCTGATTTTGTTTTGATTTAAAAAAATTGGTGAATGACCCTAAAGGTAGAACTATAATCGACATTGCTAACATGGGTAACATGAGAAATAATAACGAATGTTAAAACGTCACATTTGGTTAACTATAATAACATAGATAACATACTAAACATAAGCAATACGAATTTCACAAAATGAGCTTATGGCTTATGTTACTTATGTCATGTACGCTCTCGATCGTACTGCTTATGTCTAGCTTATGTTAAACGAATTTTTAACGAATGTCGGTAATGTTAATTATAGTTTAGCTCATTGATTTGGCTGTGTTCGGCTACGACATATGTCATAGCGTATGTCAGCAATGTCAATTATAGTTCTACCTTAATAATTTCAATAAGAGAAAATTATCTAAGCACAAATCTACAGAAATACAGTGTCTTTTTTTTACATTTTTACAATTCTCTTTTTAGAAGACGAAAATGATCAGGCTCCTGAAGGTGAAGAAGAAAAAGATTCTGTTGTTTATTACATCAGCAACGAGGTACATTTTACTAATCATCGAATGGCATCTTTAGCATGCATTAAACGTGGAGCAGTTATCGAAGCTGATAAATCCATTCATTCTCAATTACGTCTCATTAATTTTTCTGAAGGATCACCATATGAAACATTACATTCTTTTATTAGCAAAACTTTAGCCCCTTATTTCAAGAGCTATGTTAAAGAATCAGGTCGCGCTGATAGAGATGGTGATAAAATGGCACCATCCGTAGAAAAAAAATTAGCTGAACTTGAAATGGGATTATTACATCTTCAACAAAATATCGATATCCCAGAAATTTCTCTAACCGTACATCCGTTGGTTGCACATATGATTAAAAAGTGTGCAGATGAAGGTCGTAAAGCTAAAGTCGTCGATTTTGGAGATAAAATTGAAGATTCAACATTCTTAAATCAATTGCAAAATGGTGTCAATCGATGGATAAAGGAAATTAAAAAAGTCACTAAACTTGATCGTGATCCTTCATCTGGAACAGCACTTCAGGAAGTATCATTTTGGTTGAATCTAGAAAGAGCATTGCATCGGATTCAAGAGAAACTTGAATCACCAGAAGTTGCATTAACATTAGACATTTTGAAACATGGCAAACGATTTCATGCAATTGTTTCTTTTGATACTGATACAGGACTTAAACAAGCACTACATATGGTTACTGATTATAATCCATTAATGAAAGATTTTCCCATCAATGATTTATTATCTGCTACAGAATTGGAAAAAATTCGTCCTGCAGTTCTATCAATATTCACACATTTACGTAAAGTTCGAAGCACAAAATATCCAATTCAACGTGCATTCAAATTAATTGAAGCAATTTCTCGTGACTTGAGTCAACAATTATTAAAAGTTCTCGGTACCAGACGTTTAATGCATATTCCATTTGATGAATTTGAACGTGTAATGAATCAATGTTTTGAAATTTTCTCCGGTTGGGATGATGAATATGATAAATTACAAGGTTTACTTCGTGATATCGTTAAAAAGAAGCGTGATGAACATCTAAAAATGGTATGGAGAGTTTCTCCAGCACATAAAAAATTACAATTACGTATGGAACATATGCGAAAATTTAGACGACAACATGAACAACTTCGTACTGTTATTCTACGTGTACTTCGTCCAAACAAACAACAAAATCAAAATCAAAGTAATTGCATACTAAATAAAATTTTAAATTAAAAATTCGAAATTAGTTAAAATTTAATGTGTCTTACACTATTATAGTTCCCAGCGAAGTACCAATTGAGACTAAACAACCACATAGTCTTGAAGCAACAGACGCCAACGCAATTGAAGAAGTCAATTTGGCATATGAAAATGTGAAAGAAGTTGATTGCTTGGATATTACGAAAGAAGGAATTGAAGCATGGGAAGCAGCTGTTAAACGATATGAAGAAAGAATTGGTAAGTGAACAGTAATGATGACAACATTGAAATCCAATATTACATTTCAATTCATATATTTAATACAGATCGTGTTGAAACGAGAATTACTGCACATCTTCGTGATCAGCTTGGAACAGCAAAAAATGCTAACGAAATGTTCCGTATATTTTCAAGATTCAATGCATTATTTGTTCGTCCACATATTCGTGGAGCGATTCGTGAATATCAAACACAATTAATACAACGTGTCAAGGATGATATTGAAGCACTTCATGAGAAATTTAAAGTAGGAGCAAGTTAAAATTAAATATTGTGTACCAAAATGAAATTTTTTTTTTTAATTTTTTGTTCAGATTCAATATCCGCAAAGTAAAAGTTGTCGATTATCTGTTGTACGTGATCTTCCACCAGTTGCTGGATCAATAATTTGGGCGAGACAAATTGATAATCAATTAACTATGTACTTGAAACGTGTCGAAGATGTATTGGGTAAAGAATGGGAATCACATATCGATGGGCAAAAATTAAAAGCAGACGGTGATAGTTTTCGTGCAAAGCTATCTATATCTGAAGTATTTCAAGATTGGGCAAGAAAAGTCCAAGAAAGAAATTTCGGTATAACTGGACGAATTTTTACAATTGAATCTGTTCGGTAAATTTTTTCGTATTTTATATATTATTTATTTATTTATTTCTCAGTTATCCAAAACTTTAATTGATTTTTAATTTTTAAACTTTCACTTTTCTAATATTATAGTGCTCGTACTGGTCGTGGAAACAATTTAAAACTTAAAGTTAATTTCTTGCCAGAAATTATTACACTATCAAAGGAAGTAAGAAATATAAAAAGTCTTGGATTCAGAGTCCCATTGGCTATTGTCAATAAAGCACATCAAGCAAATCAAATTTATCCATTTGCAATATCTTTAATTGAAAGTATTCGGACATATGATAGAACATTAGAGAAGGTAAGTGAAATGTTTTTAATTTTTGATGAACTATCAATCAAAACAAAGTCATTTTAAATTTACAATCACATTCATTTAGTGGAAAATTTTCTCCTTATGTTTATATGAAATTGGAATTGGAATTGAATTCGTGAATTTTTAATTAATTTTCTTTTCTTTTTTTATGTACACATTTACACTCATTTCTCTTCTTATTCTACTTGTTTGTTTCTGTCTTTTAACTTTATAACTTTTCCTCAACAATTTAACACACGTAGTCATTCAAATTTCATTTTTCTTTGTTTTACAAAATTTTTAATCTTACACAATTTTTATTGAACACAAAAACTAAACTAACAAAGCAAAATAATAAAAATGTTGTCTGTACGTTGACAAAAAACACTATTAATTGTGTGTTTTTCATGCAGCTAAATAATAGGAGTTTAGCACATAATTCTGTATTCAAGGTAGACGTTTGTAAAAGAAAATAATTAGTTAATTTTTCAGTTTTTCTTTATTTTATTTTCCTTATAGACACATGCATGCTCACTTCTTTTTCAGTCGTTTAAAATTTTTATTACGATTTCGATTCGAATTAATTAAATTTATTTTCTATTTCTTTTCGTTCTTGTTCTTATATTTAATTTGTTATAAAAATTTAGATTGAAGACCGAGCATCAATAGTACCGTTGGTTGCAGGACTTCGTAAAGATGTTCTTTCGTTAATATCAGAAGGAATTGCACTTGTATGGGAAAGCTATAAACTGGATCCGTACGTTCAAAGATTATCTGAATGCGTTACATCATTCCAAGAAAAAGTATGAATTTCTTCGATCGTTCTCATTGAATGGAATTCTAATAGAAAAATTGTTTTTACATGATTCTAGGTTGAAGATTTACTCGTCGTCGAAGAACAACTTGATGTTGATGTTCGTTCACTTGAAACATGTCCCTATAGTGCAGCAACATTTGCAGATATTCTTTCGAAAATTCAACATGCTGTTGACGATCTGTCATTACGACAATATTCCAATTTACATGTCTGGGTAGCACGATTAGATGAAGAGGTTGAAAAGAAACTTGCTGCACGTTTACAAGCCGGTATTCAAGCTTGGACAGATGCATTAACTGGAAATAAAAAAGAAATCGACTTGTCAATGGATACTGATGCTCCTGCTCAACCTACACATAAACCAGGTGGTGATCCTCAGGTAATTATCACACACACACTAGCCAACATTCTTTGTAAATTGAATCTGACCGATCAATATCTGTGTTTTAGATTCAAAATGCAATTCATGAGATTCGTATAACCAATCAACAAATGTACTTGTATCCGTCAATCGAAGAAGCTCGCTTCCAAATTATGCACCAATTATTTGCATGGCAGGCAATCGTTACATCACAAACTCGTCTTCAAAGTTCCAGATATCAGGTCGGACTAGATAAGCCAGTTTCTCAAACGTATCGTAATTTACTAACTAAGTTACCTACTGGTTCAGAACCTTTGGAGAATGCATACGGAGCCATTGAAACAAAAATTTCAGAAGTTCGTAATTATGTTGACGAATGGTTACGTTATCAGAGTTTATGGGATCTTCAGGCAGATACTCTTTACGGACGTCTTGGTGAAGATATCAATTTGTGGATAAAATGCTTGAATGATATCAAAAAATCTCGCACTACATTCGATACATCTGATACTCGTCGTGCTTATGGACCGATTATTATTGATTATGCTAAAGTACAAGCAAAGGTCACTCTGAAATATGATTCATGGCATAAGGAAGCTCTCGGCAAATTTGGAAGTTTACTTGGTAATGAAATGACATCATTCCACACGAAAGTATCGAAATCAAGAAGTGATTTAGAAATGCAAAGCATTGAAGCAGCAAGTACATCAGATGCTGTCAGTTTCATAACGTATGTTCAGTCATTGAAGAAAGACATGTTGGTTTGGGATAAACAAGTTGAAGTATTTCGTGAAGCACAAAGGATTTTGGAAAGACAAAGATTCCAATTTCCAAATAATTGGTTACATGTTGATAATATTGAAGGTGAATGGTCTGCTTTCAATGAAATTATGAAACGTAAAGATTCAGCAATTCAAAATCAAGTGGCTAGCTTGCAAGCAAAAATTGTTGCAGAAGATAAAGCAGTTGAAACAAGAACAGTCGATTTTCTCAATGATTGGGAGAAAAATAAACCGACCGGTGGTAAAACCAGGCCAGATGATGCTTTGCAACAGTTGCAAATGTTTGAAACAAAATTCTCACGTCTTAAAGAAGAACGTGACAATGTTGCTAAAGCTAAAGAAGCACTTGAACTACAAGAATCTGCTGTCCAGAATAACAGCTCCGAACGAATGAATGTCGTTTTGGAGGAATTACAAGATTTACGTGGTGTTTGGAGCGAATTATCTAAGATTTGGACTCAAATTGATGAAACCAGAGAAAAACCATGGCTTTCTGTTCAACCTAGAAAACTACGTCAACAACTTGAAGCAATGATGAATCAATTAAAAGAATTACCTGCACGTCTTCGAATGTATGAGAGCTATGAGTACGTTAAAAAACTTCTTCAAAGCTACATCAAAGTCAATATGCTGATTGTCGAATTGAAATCTGATGCTCTTAAAGAACGTCACTGGAAACAATTGACTAAACAACTTAGAGTGAATTGGGTGTTGTCAGATTTAACGCTTGGTCAAGTGTGGGATGTTAATTTACTGAAAAATGAATCCATTGTCAAAGATATCATATTGGTGGCTCAAGGAGAAATGGCTCTAGAAGAATTTTTGAAACAAGTTCGTGAATCGTGGCAGAACTACGAATTAGATTTGATCAATTATCAAAATAAATGTCGTATTATTCGTGGATGGGATGATCTTTTCAACAAAGTTAAAGAACATATAAATTCAGTCGCAGCAATGAAACTTTCACCATATTATAAAGTGTTTGAAGAAGAAGCTCTGACATGGGAAGAGAAATTGAATCGTATCAATGCTCTATTTGATGTTTGGATCGATGTACAACGTCGTTGGGTATATCTTGAAGGAATCTTCTCGGGAAGTGCTGATATCAAAACACTTTTACCAGTTGAAACTTCTCGATTCCAAAGCATTAGCTCTGAATTTTTGGGATTAATGAAAAAAGTAACAAAATCTCCAAAAGTTATGGATGTTCTAAATATTCCAGCAGTTCAAAGAAGTTTAGAAAGATTGGCAGATTTACTTGGAAAAATTCAGAAAGCTCTTGGAGAATATCTTGAAAGAGAAAGAACATCATTTCCAAGATTCTACTTTGTCGGTGACGAAGATCTACTTGAAATCATTGGAAATAGCAAGAATGTTGCTCGTTTACAAAAGCATTTCAAAAAAATGTTTGCCGGCATTGCTGCCATAATTTTGAATGAGGACAACACTGTTATTTTGGGTATTGCATCAAGAGAAGGCGAAGAAGTTCGATTTATTCATCCAGTTTCTACTGTTGATCATCCCAAAATTAACGAATGGCTTACTTTGGTCGAAAAAGAAATGAGATTCACTCTCGCTTCATACTTAGCGAATGCAGTACAGGATATCAAACAATTCCGTGAAGGATCTATTGATCCCCAAAACTATATGGAATGGTGTGACAGATATCAGGCACAAATTGTCGTTTTAGCAGCTCAAATTTTATGGTCTGAAGACGTTGAGACCGCACTTCAACAAGCTTCTGAAAATCCTGGACAAAAGCCATTAAATCGCGTTTTATCAACAGTCGAATCAACTTTGAATGTTCTGGCAGATTCTGTTTTACAAGAACAGCCTCCACTCAGACGAAGGAAATTGGAACACCTCATAAACGAATTTGTGCACAAAAGAACAGTTACCAGAAGGTTAATTGCAAATGGAGTCACAAATCCGAAATCATTCCAATGGTTATGCGAAATGCGATTCTACTTTGATCCTCGTAACACTGATGTTCTTCAACAATTGACTATTCACATGGCAAACGCACGTTTTTACTACGGTTTTGAATATCTTGGTGTGCAAGATAGACTTGTCCAAACACCTCTTACTGATCGCTGCTATTTAACTATGACCCAAGCTTTGGAATCTAGACTTGGAGGTTCTCCATTCGGTCCAGCCGGTACAGGAAAAACTGAATCCGTTAAAGCCCTTGGAAATCAACTTGGACGATTTGTGCTCGTATTCAATTGTGACGAAACATTTGACTTCCAGGCGATGGGAAGAATTTTTGTCGGTTTATGTCAAGTCGGTGCTTGGGGATGTTTCGATGAATTCAATCGTCTTGAAGAAAGAATGCTTTCGGCATGCTCTCAACAAATTCAAACAATTCAAGAAGCACTCAAATCACAACAAGACAGTAATAAGGAAAGTATATGTGTAGAACTAGTCGGTAAACAAGTCAAAGTTTCACCGGATATGGCAATTTTCATCACTATGAATCCCGGTTATGCTGGACGTTCAAACTTACCAGACAATTTGAAAAAACTGTTCCGATCATTAGCAATGACAACACCAGATCGTCAATTGATTGCTGAAGTAATGTTATTCAGTCAAGGATTCCGTTCAGCTGAAAAATTGGCTTGTAAAATTGTTCCATTCTTCAAATTATGTGATGAGCAGCTGTCAAATCAATCTCACTACGATTTCGGTTTGAGAGCTCTTAAATCCGTTCTGATTTCGGCCGGTAATGTGAAACGTGATCGTATACAGAAAATTAAAGAGAACATGAAACAACGTGGAGAGACAAATATCGACGAAGCATCCATTGCCGAGAATTTACCGGAACAAGAAATTTTGATTCAATCTGTCTGTGAAACGATGGTACCAAAATTGGTAGCTGAAGATATTCCGTTATTATTCTCATTATTAAGTGACGTATTCCCGAATGTTGGTTATACCAGAGCTGAAATGAAAGGTCTTAAAGATGAAATTCGAAAAGTATGTGCAGAGGAATATCTTGTCTGCGGAGAAGGCGATGAGCAAGGTAGCGCTTGGATGGAAAAGGTAAATTGTTTTTTGTAGTTAATAATAAAATAACGGATAAATTTAATTCTCATTCTAACACAATGCTAACAATTTAAAACAAAACCCCCATATTACTAGGGATTCGGAGAAACTTGGGTAGAAAAAGTAAGAAATTTTCGTAATATTAATTCTTCGGCTTTGGAAAAATTCTTTCTTTGGTTTTCTTGATTTTTGTATCGAAATTTTGGATCAGTTTGAAATTGTATTGGCCATTAATATTTTAATTTGAATCGTATAACTGTGTGATTTCACTTTCCCATAAATTCTTGTGTATTAAGTTGATTTTAACTAAATTATTCGCGTGCTTCTTAGGTTCTTCAACTATATCAAATTTGCAATTTAAATCATGGTCTGATGATGGTCGGTCCATCTGGATCAGGAAAATCGACAGCATGGAAAATTCTTTTAAAAGCATTAGAACGATTCGAAGGAACAGAAGGTGTGGCACACGTTATCGATCCGAAGGCTATCTCAAAAGAAGCTTTGTATGGTGTACTTGATCCCAATACCAGAGAATGGACTGATGGTCTTTTCACTCATATTTTGAGGTGAATGTTGTTAATATTTAAAAAAGAATTTGGATATGTGATTCTCAAAAATGTTTACCTCTAGAAAAATTATTGACAATGTTCGTGGAGAAATCAATAAACGACAGTGGATTATCTTCGATGGTGACGTTGATCCTGAATGGGTAGAAAATTTGAATTCAGTATTGGATGACAATAAATTATTGACTCTTCCAAATGGTGAAAGACTTTCATTACCACCTAATGTTCGAGTTATGTTTGAAGTAAGTTGAGCTAGAAATAAATAAAATTCGACGTAACAGAATGTATCTCACCTCAACTTTTCTTACATCTCAATCCGAATAGGTTCAAGATTTAAAATTTGCCACGTTGGCGACAGTTTCTCGTTGTGGAATGGTTTGGTTCTCTGAAGATGTTTTATCAACTGAAATGATATTCGAAAATTATCTTTCACGATTACGAAATATTCCTCTTGAAGATTCAGACGAAGATAACTTTGGAACGAAACCACAAGAGAAAGAAGATGAAGTTTCGCCTACCATTCAAACACAACGAGAAATCGCAGCTCTATTTCAACCGTACTTTGCAGCTGACGGTATTGTCGTTCGTTGTCTTGAGTACGCCATGGAACAGGAACATATCATGGACTTTACTCGACTAAGAGCTTTAAGTTCTTTATTCTCTATGCTCAATCAAGCAGTCAGGTAATTGAATTATAAAATTAAATTGAATTTTAGGAGAGTCCTTTATTTATCGTGGAAAAAAATTTTCAGAAATGTTTTGAATTTCAATCAACAACATCCAGATTTTCCAGTTGCTCCAGAACAATTAGAGCAATATATTCCAAAATGTTTGATTTATTGTCTACTTTGGTCATTCGCTGGTGATGCTAAATTGAAAGTTCGAAGTGATTTAGGTGATTTTGTTCGCAGCGTTACAACAATACCATTACCAGGAAATACCGGTTTCCCAATTATTGATTATGAAGTGAATATGTCCGGTGAATGGGTACCATGGTCTAATAAGGTTCCAGTAATCGAAGTTGAAACTCATAAAGTTGCTGCTCCCGATGTAGTTGTTCCAACATTAGATACAGTTCGGCATGAATCTCTTCTGTACACTTGGCTTGCAGAGCATAAACCTCTTGGTAAGAAATTTTCAGTGCAAGCTGCGCCCTAAAAAATTTTGCTTCATCTTGATTTCATTTTCCTACTTTTTTATCTAGTACTTTGTGGTCCACCCGGTTCTGGTAAAACAATGACATTATTCTCTGCTCTTCGAGCATTACCCGATATGGAAGTAGTCGGTTTGAATTTCTCATCTGCAACAACTCCAGAGTTGTTGTTAAAGACATTCGATCATTATTGCGAATATCGTAAAACTCCAAATGGTGTAGTACTATCACCTGTTCAAATTGGTAAATGGCTGGTACTATTCTGCGATGAAATAAATCTGCCAGACATGGATGCATACGGTACTCAGCGTGTAATTTCATTCCTGCGGCAATTAGTTGAACACAAAGGATTTTATCGGGCTAGTGATCAGGCTTGGGTATCGTTGGAACGTATTCAGTTCGTTGGTGCTTGTAATCCTCCAACTGATCCTGGAAGAAAACCTTTAAGTCACAGATTTTTACGACACGTTCCAATAATTTATGTCGATTATCCAGGAGAAACATCTTTGAAACAAATTTATGGTACATTCAGTCGAGCTATGTTACGATTAATGCCATCTTTACGTGGATACGCTGAACCCCTTACGAATGCGATGGTTGAATTTTATTTGGCTTCTCAGGACAGATTTACTCAAGATATGCAACCTCATTACGTTTATTCACCTCGAGAAATGACTAGATGGGTTCGTGGCATTTGTGAAGCAATCAGACCACTCGATAGTCTCTCAGTTGAAGGTCTTGTAAGACTTTGGGCACACGAAGCGTTGAGATTATTCCAAGATCGTCTAGTTGACGAATCTGAACGCAGATGGACAAATGAAAACATCGACATTGTTGCTACGAAACATTTCCCTGGAATTGATCGTGACAAAGCTTTGGTCCGACCAATTCTCTACAGTAATTGGCTTTCAAAAGACTACATGCCTGTTAATCGTGATGAGCTTCGAGATTACGTAAAAGCACGACTTAAAGTATTCTATGAAGAAGAACTTGATGTACCATTAGTCCTGTTCGATGAAGTGCTCGAACATGTACTTCGTATCGATCGTATTTTCCGTCAACCACAAGGACATCTTTTATTAATTGGAGTTTCTGGTGCTGGTAAAACGACACTTTCACGTTTCGTTGCATGGATGAATGGGCTTTCAATTTTCCAAATCAAAGTTCACAACAAATACACAAGCGAAGATTTCGATGAAGATTTACGATGTGTTTTAAGAAGGTCTGGCTGTAAAGATGAGAAAATCGCTTTCATTTTGGATGAATCGAATGTATTAGACTCTGGATTCTTAGAAAGAATGAACACATTGTTGGCTAATGGAGAAGTTCCAGGATTGTTTGAAGGTGATGAATACACAACGTTAATGACACAATGTAAGGAAGGAGCTCAAAGAGAGGGTCTAATGTTAGATTCGAATGATGAACTGTACAAATGGTTCACACAACAAGTCATGCGTAATTTACATGTAGTTTTCACTATGAATCCATCAACCGATGGTCTAAAAGATCGTGCAGCCACATCACCAGCTTTATTCAATCGTTGCGTGCTAAATTGGTTTGGAGATTGGTCCGATTCAGCCTTGTTCCAGGTTGGAAAAGAATTTACAGCTCGTGTCGATCTAGAAAAACCAAGCTGGAATGCTCCAGATTACTTCCCATCAGCTTGTCCATTAATTTCGGCTACTCCAACTCATCGGGATGCTGTCATTAATAGCTGCGTATATGTACATCAAACCCTTCATAATGCAAATGCAAAATTAGCCAAACGTGGTGGTCGTACAATGGCAATAACTCCACGACATTATTTGGACTTTATCCATCATTTTGTAAAATTATATTCAGAGAAACGTAGTGATTTAGAAGAACAACAACTTCACTTAAATGTTGGTTTAAATAAAATTGCCGAAACTGTTGAACAAGTTGAAGAAATGCAAAAATCTTTGGCTGTTAAATCACAAGAATTACAGGCTAAAAATGAGGCTGCCAATGCAAAATTGAAGCAAATGTTTAAAGATCAACAGGAGGCTGAAAAGAAAAAAGTCCAGTCACAAGAAATACAAATTCAATTGGCCGAACAAACAATCAAAATTGAAGAGAAACGTAAACATGTGATGGCAGATCTGGCACAAGTCGAACCGGCTGTTATTGAAGCACAACAAGGTAAAATTTTTGCCTTTTATTTTAAAAAAAAAAATTTTTATTTGATATTTTTGTTCTATATTTTTTAAATATTACATTTTGGTTTTTTTCATTATTTAATATTTTTTTTTTTTTACATTTTAACGATTTCACAATTTAAACCACAAAAAAAAATTAAATTAAATTGAATTAAATGTGTTTTCCATTTGATTTATATGATCGAGCACATTACAATTACATAAATGTAAAATGTGTAATTAATACACAAATACATACATACACACAATAATAATATTGATAATTGATAATTTTAGCTGTTAGTGCCATTAAGAAGAAACAATTGGCCGAAGTTAGATCAATGGCCAATCCACCAGCAATTGTGAAATTAGCATTAGAATCTGTTTGTGAACTATTAAATGAAAATGCAAGTGATTGGAAAGCGATACGAGGAATATTAGTGAAAGAGAGTTTTATACCTTCGATCGTGAATTTTAATACATCTGAAATCACGTACGAATTATTATTTTTCAAATTCACAATATTATAAAACAATAAAAATAATAATAATAATAATAATAATAATAATAATAATAATAAACTAAATAAATAATAATATTCATATATACATATATGCATATAATATAGCCAATCACAGAATAAAAATGCTCTATATATAACTTTACTAATACAATCTATAAAAAAAAAATCAACAAAATAATCAAAAAAAAAAAAAAAAACAATAATTATTAATGCATATACTCGTAAAAATTATTTGTTTTGTTGTTTTATAATAATTCTTGCTTCCTATTTATACTTTATAAATAATATTTGCTCGCTGGACTCTTATTATACATATTACATACATATATAAATATATAAATTATTTATTATATAACTACATATTATAAATCTATATATGTACATATATATATTTGTAACTAACACATAAATTTGCACTTTATATTATAATGTATAATATTTGTTTCTTATTCTTAAAGCATTATATACCTACTCGTATCTTGTAAACGTCAAAATGTAATAATATCGTTTAAATATTTTTCGTTAAATCGAAAATGTTATTGTCCCAGTAAATGTAAATGTGGTAGCGCCCTCTTTGTAGAGAATAATTTTCTCAAAATTATATTTTTCGAAAACTAAATTCTTCGTATTGAAAGTAATTTAAATATGAAAAAAAAAAAAAAAAAACATGTTTGGCAAAAAAATTTTTTACACTTCGAAGTTAAAATTGTTTCACACACACTTTTTGTTTTGTTTTTTAATTACGTTAACGTTTTTGTTTTATTTTTTTTTTTAATTTAATTTATTTTATATTTTGTTTTGTTATTTCATAATATCATTTATTATTATTTCAAATTATGAAATAAATATGTACAAAAGTTATCATAAAAAATAAATCACCAGATATGTATATGTATTTAAACTTAAACCGTTTTTATTGAAAGTGGTGTAAATCCATTGTTGATAAAAAAAAAAAAAAAGTTATTTAATGATAAAACAATAAATACAATCTGCTATGAAAAGGTTCCAAAAAATCTTAAAAATTTTCATCATTTTTTCAATACAAATTCACGTAGGTAATTAATAATAAAATGGACTTACACCACTCTCAAAACAAACGGTTTATATATTCTAATGAAAATTTGTACAAATTTATGGAATCAGAAATTCATTAGTTTAATGTCTCTTTTATTTTGTACAAATGTTTAAAAAAAACCAATAAGAAGGAAACAAAACAAAAAGAAACAACTGTGATTGTATGTATGTTTTATCTGTAATAATTTTTCTTTAAGCTGTTAAATCTATTAAAAAGCAACAACTTGTCGAAGTACGTACAATGGCAAATCCACCGGCTGTAGTTAAATTGGCATTAGAATCAATTTGTTTGCTGCTTGGGGAAAATGCATCTGACTGGAAATCAATACGTGCTGTTATAATGAGAGAAAATTTTATAAATTCAATTGTATCTAACTTCAGTACTGAAGATATAAAGTAAGCATGTTCTAATTTTCTTCTTTTTTTTTTTTGTTTTTCCCTCTTTGTTAATTTTTTTTTTTTTAGATTTTCAGTTTTGTTCCTAGTGTATTTTTGTTTTTGTAGTATCAATTTTTGGGTTTATAAAATTATAAACCATGTTGTGTAATTTGTAAAATATGTATCCTTTTTTTTTGTATGTACATAAAATCATATATATGTTTATTCGTTATAATTATTTTTATTCACGTATTTTGCATACATGCAAATATTATTTTTGTATGTAGTACAATGATCTTAAAAATAACGATTATATATATACACATATTTGTAAATTCTTATTTAAACTTACTTCTTTCGTATCAATTTTAACAAGAATCTATAGAACTAATACAATAAATTTCTTATTATTAGACTTATGCTCCAAATTTTCTATCCAAAATATTGCAAAAAAGAATATTTTTTTATATTTTTCTGAAGTTTTAATTTTATTTTAAATTTCGAAAAAATAAAAATTTCTTTTATCATTCTTGTACAAGAAAAAAAAATTCGTAATGGATATTAAATCGATTCGGAGCATAAGTGCTAATAAATGCTTGATTAATTATTTTATTATTAATTCACAATCACCGCTTTAAATCGCCTTGTATATTATTTTATTTTCACCTCTAATATTAAAATAATTCTTTAATTTTATCCAAATCTACTCAAATCTAAAATTTATTCTAACAAATTTTTTTTGTTTTCTTAAATTTTTGATTTTTCTTGTTCCCATAAAGTGATGAAGTTCGAGAAAAAATGAAAAATCGTTACTTATGTAATCCAGAATATAATTTCGAAAAAGTAAATCGAGCTAGTTTAGCTTGTGGCCCAATGGTTAAATGGGCAATAGCTCAGGTAAATTCAAAATTATTTCATATTCAAGAAAAAAAAGAAAAAAAAAACATAAACCAAAACCAAAGAAAAATTTGCCTATAAATTATTTAAAATTGAAATTTATTGCTATTTTTGATAACAGATCGAATATGCTGATATGTTGAAACGTGTCGAACCATTACGTGATGAATTGAAATCTTTAGAAGATCAAGCTGAACTCAATATGAAACATGCACGAGATACAAAAGATTTAATTGCACAATTGGAACAGAGTATTGCTGCTTATAAAGAAGAATATGCACAATTGATATCACAGGCACAAGCAATTAAAGCTGATTTAGAGAATGTACAAGCAAAAGTTGATCGTTCGATTGCTCTACTGAAAAGTTTGAATATTGAACGTGAAAGATGGGAAGCAACATCTGAAACATTCCGTTCACAAATGTCAACAATTATTGGTGATGTACTGTTATCATCTGCTTTCTTGGCGTATGGCGGTTACTTTGATCAACATTACCGAAATAGTTTGTTTTCGACATGGTGTCAACATTTACAAGCAGCCAATATTCAATACAGACCAGATATTGCTCGTACTGAATATTTATCGAATCCAGACGAAAGACTTCGTTGGCAAGCTAATGCATTACCGACTGATGATCTTTGTACAGAGAATGCGATTATGTTGAAACGTTTCAATCGTTATCCACTTATCATTGATCCATCTGGTCAAGCAACGGAATTCATAATGAACGAATTCTCTAGCAAAAAGATTACGAAAACTAGTTTCCTTGATGATTCGTTCAGAAAGAATTTAGAATCAGCTTTACGATTCGGTAATCCACTTCTTGTTCAAGATGTAGAAAATTACGATCCAATTTTAAATCCTGTTCTTAATAAAGAGTTGAGAAGAACTGGTGGTCGAGTATTGATCACTCTTGGAGATCAAGATATCGATTTGTCACCATCATTTGTTATTTTCTTATCAACAAGAGATCCGACTGTAGAATTTCCACCTGATATATGTTCTCGTGTAACATTCGTTAATTTCACAGTTACAAGAAGTTCATTACAATCGCAATGTTTGAATCAAGTATTGAAAGCGGAACGACCAGATATTGATGAGAAACGATCAGATTTACTAAAACTTCAAGGTGAATTCCGATTACGTTTGAGACAATTAGAAAAAAGTCTATTACAGGCGCTGAATGATGCTAAAGGAAAAATTTTGGATGATGATTCTGTTATTACCACTTTAGAAACATTGAAAAAAGAAGCATTCGATATCAATCAAAAGGTTGACGAAACTGACAAAGTTATAGCAGAAATCGAAACTGTATCACAGCAATATCTGCCTCTATCATTGGCTTGCAGTAACATTTACTTTACAATGGACAGTTTAAATCAAATTCATTTCTTGTATCAGTATTCGCTTAAAATGTTCCTTGATATATTTAGCACTGTGCTCTATAATAATCCGAAATTGGAAGGAAAAACTGACTACACAACCCGTCTTGCAATCATAACGAAAGAATTATTCTTGGTTTGCTATGACAGAGTTGCTCGGGGAATGTTACATTCTGATCGATTAACATTTGCTCTTCTTATGTGCAAGATACATCTTAAAGGAACTTCAGAACCGAATCTTGATCAAGAATTTAATTTCTTCTTGCGCAACAAAGAAGGTTTACTAGCAACTCAACAAAATATCGATGGACTTACTCAAGAACAAATCGAAGGTGTCAATCGATTGGCTACACGACTTCCAGTATTTAGGAAACTGATCGAAAAAATCAAATCAATGCCGGAAATCGGAGCTTGGTTGCAACAAGGATCGCCAGAACAAAATGTACCGCAATTATGGGACGAATCGAAAGCATTGTCTCCGGTATCGGCGGCTGTACATCGACTTCTTTTGATTCAGACATTCCGACCAGATAGAGTAATCGCAGCAGCTCAAAATTTCGTTTCTACCGTTTTGGGAGAAGATTTCATGCCAACAGCTGAAGCTGAATTAGATTTCGTGCAATGTGTCGAAAAGCAATTGACGTGCAATACACCAGCTCTTCTATGTTCTGTCCCTGGATTCGATGCATCTAGTCGTGTAGACGACTTGGCTGCTGAACTGAACAAGCAAATATCCAGTATCGCTATCGGATCTGCGGAAGGTTTTAATCAAGCAGACAGAGCAATCAATATGGCTTGCAAATCGGGACGTTGGGTACTTTTAAAGAATGTACATTTGGCACCACAATGGCTTGTGCAATTGGAGAAGAAAATGCATTCTCTTCAACCTCATTCGGGCTTCAGATTATTCCTTACCATGGAAATAAGTCCGAGAGTTCCAGTTAATTTACTTAGAGCTGGCAGAATATTCGTATACGAACCTCCACCAGGTATTCGTGCTAATCTATTGAGGACATTCTCAACAGTTCCAGCAGCTCGAATGATGAAAGTCCCAAGCGAAAGAGCAAGATTGTACTTCTTACTTGCATGGTTCCATGCTATTGTTCAAGAACGGCTTCGTTACGTGCCGCTAGGATGGGCTAAAAAATATGAGTTCAATGAATCTGATCTTAGGGTAGCTTGTGATACATTGGATACATGGATTGATGCAACTGCTCTTGGAAGAACAAACTTGCCGCCAGAAAAAGTTCCGTGGGATGCTTTAGTGACATTATTCTCCCAAAGTATTTATGGAGGAAAAATTGATAACGACTTCGATCAACGTCTTCTAACATCGTTCTTGTCAAAACTCTTCACTTCTAGAAGTTTTGAAGCTGATTTCGCTTTAGTTGCAAACGTGGATGGTGTTGCAGGTGGTCCAAACGGTCAACGTCACATTACTATGCCCGATGGCACTCGTCGCGATCATTTCTTGAAATGGATTGAAAATTTGGCAGATCGGCAAACACCGTCTTGGCTAGGTTTACCCAATAATGCTGAAAAAGTTTTACTTACTACGCGAGGAACAGATCTTGTCAGTAAATTACTGAAAATGCAACAATTAGAAGACGATGATGAACTTGCTTACAGTGCCGAAGAAGGTTTAGAAACATCACAAACACGCCAAGAAGATGGCCGTCCTTCGTGGATGAAAACTTTGCACAATAGTGCAACTGCTTGGCTAGAATTACTTCCCAAAAATTTACCAACGTTGAAGAGAACTGTTGAAAATATTAAAGATCCACTGTATAGGTAATACTCGAAAATAGATTCTTTGTGAGTTTTTTATTTATTTTCTAAAATTTATAACGACTAATTCGCAGATACTTTGAACGTGAAGTTACTTTAGGAGCAAGACTTCTTCAAACTGTGATTGCAGATTTACAGGATGTAGTTTTAATTTGTCAAGGCGAAAAGAAACAAACGAATCATCATCGTTCAATGCTGTCCGAACTTGTTCGAGGAATTATACCAAAAGGTTGGAGACGTTATACAGTACCAGCAGGATGTACTGTCATTCAATGGATTACAGATTTCAGTAATCGTGTACAACAACTTCAAAAAGTCTCAAAATTGGTGTCACAAGCTGGTGCTAAAGAACTTCAAGTATCTATCGCAAAAATAAAATGTTTATTCTTAATGTTATGTAAATTATTTAATTATTGCTAATAAATTTTTACAAATTTCTTGTACAGGGTTTTCCAGTTTGGCTAGGTGGTCTACTAAATCCAGAAGCATATATAACGGCAACTAGACAATGTGTTGCTCAAGCAAATAGTTGGTCTCTAGAAGAATTAGCACTTGATGTAACGATTACTGAATCAGTTACTGATTCCGATCAAAAAGACAGTAGTTTCGGTGTGACTGGTCTTAAATTACAAGGAGCACAATGTAAAAATAATCAATTGCTGCTAACATCAACCATAATGATGGATCTACCGTTAACAATATTGAAATGGGTGAAGTAAGTGCAATACAAAATTCATATTTTTTGTATACATTATTTCTATATTCGATCGTTTATTGAATTAATGCTAACAATTATTCTCATACATTTTCATTTTTATTTTCAGAGTTAATAGTGAACATCGTTCTGGAAAATTAACACTTCCAGTCTATTTGAATTCAACACGTTCAGAATTATTGTTTACTGTTGATTTAGCTGTTGCCCCTGGACAAGATCCGCACAGTTTCTATGAACGTGGTGTTGCAGTATTAACATCAACTGCTTTAAATTAAATTTTAACTTTAAAAAAATTTACATAACTTATCAAACAATTATTAAAATAAAATATTCAATATTAAAATGTTAATCATTTATACAATTTAATCTTAATATTATTATACTTTTATTATATCATAAATAATTAATAAATATAAAATTGAATGCATGCTTAATTAAATTTTGTATTTTTATGATTACTTTATAGTTTTTTTACTCTCAACATACATTTCTTTATTTTTATCTTATTTACTCGTATGCACATCTACCACTTCGATCGATTCTTAGAATTACCTTGAAAGAAAATTATTTCGAAATTAGTCAAAGTTGGTATTTTGATTGTGTTTCATCGATATTTTTCAATTAGTAATATCAAAAAATGAATAATCAAACACCATTCATTTGTTATTAAAAAATTTTTGATTCTACATTTTTGTATAACATCATGTAGGTAGCCAAGTACCAGTACCAGTATCAGTAGAGCAGTACATATTTGAAATATTGAAATTCAATGAACTTTTTTAGTGCTTAATATCAAGAATAAAACTTTAATAAAAACGGTAACATTGTCAGTAGAATCTGCGCACAACAATTCTGTATTGTATTTGTATAATAATGAAGAAAAATATTGCAAGAGGTTCCATGGTGTAATGGTTAGCACTCTGGACTCTGAATCCAGCGATCCGAGTTCAAGTCTCGGTGGAACCTAAAATTCGAAAGAAATTTTTTTTTTTATTTTTTAAAATTTTTAAAATATTTTTCATAACTAAAATACCTAAAAATATTGTCTTATTTGTTTTAAAATTTATGAATTTCTGCCAAGGTAAGGTAAGAGCAACAATATACATATAATGAAGTGTTCTTTCTTTGCTGTATCGATAGATAGCATATTGCATATTGCAACTTTGTAATGAATAATCCTACAAAGAGTGAGCACGTATGTGCACTAAAAATGATCTTATATTACAATAATTAAGCACATAAGAGAAGAAGAAAAAAACGAATTACATATTTGGAAAAATCTTTAAAAAATTTTATAGGAAATTTACAATGATCATTTTGCAACAGTTCTCCACTCAAGTATGTACAGAGAATTTGCTTTAGAGGGTAATACAGATTTAATTTTCTAAGACTCATTTTGAATCATTTCAAATTTGGAACGTTTGCGGCAAATACAAGGATTATGCACATATTTAGATCGAACAGTGAAAATATTTAATTTAAAAAAAAATTAATAAAAATAAGAAATAAATAAGAAGATTTTAAATTATTTATGAATTATAATGTATTTTAATTTTATTTTTAAATATACATAAAATATTTATTTTCTTTTATTTATTTTTTTTTTTAATACAAATACAAACAGGATATTTTATATTTTTTTTATAATTTCAATTTTAAATTGTTAAATAAAAACATAATTATTATATTATATGTATGTATGTATGTAATTATTGTAATAATATAAACATTTTTTTTTTTTACTTTTTTCAACTGACATTATATTTATTTATTTATTATGTAGGTATACATTTTTCTAAGAACAAAATTACTACATACACGAAAAATGATGAATCGTTAAAACATAATAATAATAATAATAATGATAATAAGAAAAATGTTTCTTATATAAATATTTTTTTTTTAAATAGAATTTTTTTCTTTTCAAAATTCTTAAATTAATATAATGTAATATACAGAATTACAGATACAATCTTATATAATGAAGGTATGTATATAAAGTAATTATATAATGTAATTTATGTTTTGTTTTTATATAAATTTGATTTAAAAATAAAAATATTTCTTATGTGTTTTTCATTTTTATATTATTTTCATTTTTTAAATTACGTATATTAATTAAACAAGAGAAAAAAAGAAATAATAAAACTTAAAAGAAAATTTTTTTTTTTTAATGGAAACAAATATAAATTTACAAAAAAAAATTACGTTAGTTAAAAATTAAACAAAAAAAATTGATTATATGTATAATATTTATGTGTTTTTTTTTTTTTTATTACACAAATTATATGAAAATAAAATTACACAAATTACAGGAAAAAAAATATAAAGAAAAAACAAAATCGTGCAACTTAAAAAAATGCATACAAAAATTGAAAATACATATTTAATATTATGTGTAATAAATCAAAAATCATCATCATCGAACATCTAAAAAAAAAAACACTTTATTACATATGTAATGTATATATGTACGTACGTATAATAAACTTAAAATTAAAATTAATAAATGTAAAAAATATAAAAAAAAAAATTACAAAAGAAAAGAAAAAGAAATATGTACATACATATTTTTTTTTTTTTGTATAATGTCTAAATATAAATGACTTTTCTTAAATTATACACATACACATAAAATGCACGGATTTTCTAAAAAAAAAATTTTAAATTTTTTATCTTTAACGTTTCATTACATATTATTTTTCTTCTAATAATAACAATTATTATCTATCGTCTAAACATAAGATAATAGAATATCTTAAAATAAAATTTTATAAATGTTTATTTTTGTTTGAAAAAATTGTTTACGAAAAATAAGAAGGGCGCTTTTATTTTTTTTTTTTTTTTTTGATTTTCCTAATTAAATACATTTATGATAGTATATTCTAGTATTTATAACATCATTACAATTTATTTCTCATCCGTATCATATCATATACTTGTCCGTCCCGTCCGAAACACATTCGTCATTATAAAATTAAATTTCAAATTTTTACTGTTGTGAAGGATGACTTGATCTTTTCTTTTCTTTTCTACCAAAAATACCAAATACTCCACCACTTTTTTTACTTTTATCTTTTCCACCACTTGTATTACTACTGCTACCAATTGTACTACTGCCCTTTACGCCCGATACAGATGATATTGATTGTGCCTCACTTTCACTTGAACTTTCTGCAGATGCTGATACTCTAGATGACATTAATGATGTGGTCGATGATAATGTATCATGCTGTTGTGATGGCTGTTGATATGATACTGGTCTTCCAGTTTCAAAACGACTGTTACCCCATCCTAATTATTGAGAATTGAGAAAAAAAAAAAAAAAAAGAAATTCTTTTAAATAAAAATTAACATTGAAAATGTGTAAGTAAATAGAATTATATTTATTTGATTTTTTTGGGGTTTTGTTAATCACATTTAGTACGAATATAATATAATAATCATATATTTAATGTAAAATAAATTTGTTTTCTTAAAAATTGATGAAGTCTTGTATAATTTTAAGATTATTTCATTTTTCCAATTTTTATCAGCTTAAGCTCTTTTCTGGCTTAATTAAAAATTTTAAGAAAACATTTTAATGATATTCCGCAAACCATCATCATAAAAACAGATAATAAGGAAATAAAAATTTATTTTTAATATCTACTATTTTAATAGTCGATAAGAAAAAAGGAAATAAAACAAAACTTAAAAAATATATAAGTATAATCATACATTTACATATAATACTGATCATGCACACACTAAATTTTGATATAATAATCTTCCCATAACCATTGAATTCGTTCGAAAATCAAAATCAAAAAGAAAAAAAAATTAAAATCATAAATCGTTTTTAATTATTCAATTATGAAAGCAAACAACAATTTAATGTAAATAATACAAAAATCTCTTTGTCATAAATCAAAAATATTTTGTTTTGTACTAGAAAAAAAAAAAAAAATGTGTTTACGGAAAAATACATATATGTATATTTTCCAAAGTACAGTAAATATGAATCTACTAATAATAGAATAAATAAATAATAATAGCTAGGCTAAGCTAGGCTAGGCGTCTATAGCGTGCTTTATTTGAATCGAATTTTCTAATTCTATCTATAGGAAGGCACCACTCTGAAACCACATATCAGCAATTTTTTAAAAAACAAAAGCAAAACACAAAGTAAAAAAAAGAAAACACAAATTTAATTCTGACCAGCCATAGGATCATTATTATTATTATTATTTGATCCTCCTCCATAACTTGGATTATTCACGATGTTATATTCTCCGCTCGTATAATGATGATGATGCCATGTTGTTCGATTTGTTGGTGTACTGGCAGTTGACGACATCGGTGGCGGTGGTATTTTTCGTAATGATCCAGTCTGCTGATGGTATGTACCGGTGGTATTGAACATATCATTTCCTTGATAATCAATCCCACTACCAATACCAACACCACCACCACCACTACCACTACCACTGCTCTGTAATGTTGTGTTACTGTATGAATTGATTCTATGATGACCATGCTGCTGTTGAATTCCACTTCCGATCATTCCTCCAATTCCAGATCCTGATATTGGCGGCATTGTAGTAGGTAAAGGTGGTGGATTTTCTGATTACATGATTTTATTATAATTTTTATTTTTATTTTTTAAAAAGAACAACAAAACAAAATGAAAATCTACTATTGAAGTTTATTGATGTGATAATTGTGTGGTTGTGATAAATAATGTTGAAAAATTCCATAGAATTATAAATTCCTTAAGAGATTGTAAAATTACAAAATTTCGTCTTTGATCAATGTGTATTTCGAAAAACTAATAACAGTAACATAATTAGATAATGTAATATTCTTGTGTAATTTTAATTGCATCACAACTATTTATTTTCATTTAAATGAAATATGCGTACGAGGATTTATTGATTGATTTGTCCACTGAACAAAAAAATTCAGTCAAAAATTATTGTTTAATTGATGAATTTGAATCATCATCAAAATTACTTCAACACACTGAAGGTAATAAATAACAAACAGTTTCATTTCTAATCAAAATTTGGACTATTCTAAATTACCTGAATGCCTAACTTCACTATGTCGTTTCCAAATTTCTTCATTTGAACCGTTTTGAATATTTGAACCAGAAGTTAAAGTGCTTGTTGATTGCATCGAATATGGTCTTTGTATATTTGTTGTACTTCCATAATTGCTATTCGAATCAGTTAAATCTGTGTCAATTCAATAAAAATAAAAAAAGAATAAAAAATTACAATGATCATAATCATAATTCATGATAAATAAAATGTTTTTAGTGATATCAATTACCAGTTCCACTGTAATTTCGATTTCTCAACGTCACAATATTATCTGTACTTTGTCTTTGAGGCACTGGTGGCGGAACACCTCTTGGTGGTATTGGAGGTTTATCAGCGAATCCAGATGATCCTGTCGGAGAAGAAGATTGCGAAGATCCTGATTGCATCTGTTGGAGAAAATAAATGCAGTATGAAAACAAAAAATTTAACATGTTATATTGATTAAAATATAATGTGTTTTGTGTTGTTATGTTCAATAGTATATAGGAATTAATGTGTGTGGCTATGTGTGTGTGTCGTGTAAGTATAATTTATCTATGTATTTAGTAATTAGTAATTATTTGAAAGTACGTTTTGTTGTTGTTGATACTGCAAGTGTTGTTCATTTAATTCTCTTCGTTTTTGTAGAAAATTCATTTGTGGTGTATTTGTACTGCCACCAGACATACTACTACCAACTGAATCATGACGAGAACTACGTCTTTGTGAATCTGGTGATGATGTACGTGAACTAATTGGTGAAGTTTCGACAGGTTCTTGACTAATTGATGATTTAATGTCAGGGAAAATATTTGTTTGCTAAATGAAATGAAAATGAATAAATGATTTTTTGATGATTTTATCACAAAATGTTTACTACAAAATTTAACTACTACTACTACTACTACAACTACAAATTAAAATTACTGTAATAATAACTATAAGTACTACTATAAAGCTACAAATTAAAATAAATTATATAAGTATAATTACCTTCATTGATTCGTCATAGCTTAAAAGTTGTAGATTAGGTGGTAGACTAGCATGAAATGAAATCTTTTTAACCCAGTCATTCATTATTTCAGCAGATGGTGCTTCGAATAAGAATTCTGAACCGTCTGGTAATTTAAGACGAAATACATGTTTCTTTTTTGTATAATCGTCGGCCTTTTCACATTTCGCATTCAGTATATTGACAGGAGCATTAGCGGTTTTCTGTTGAATGAAATCGTTTTCATCTTTGAAAAAGCATAACAACTGGCCACAAAGCACTGTATGAAATGATTTCCAAGATCGTACTGGTGCCTTTTTTCCACCAGATTGCAGTTCATGCTTACGTTCGAGCATTCCCTGTATTTCAACTGGCGGCAATTCGGATGGTTCTCCTCTTTGGTTTTTTCTGAAACTTTGAGCTCTTCGTCTCGTTGTGAATGATGGTGTTCTTTTCGGTTGTTTTATTGCTACTTTCATACTTTCAGCTCTTTTAATTGTAACGTCTGAGCCTCGTCGTAGTCGATCACCAAATAATTGTCCACTCTGAGAATTCTGTAAACCGTAGTTGTCGTCATAATTTCGTAACGGTGAATTCTGTGAAATTGTTCCGGACGCTGTTACCATGGGTGAACTATAGAACGTGGTTTTCTCCTGTATACCGTTCGTTTTACCATCCAGTTGCTTGTCGGCTAAACGTCTTTCATGGTTTAATCTTTGTAATTCTTTTTGTTTTATTGCCTCCAATCGCTCTCTATCTAATCGCTCCTTTTCTTGTTTTCTAGCTATTCTTTCCTCTTCCTGTTGTTTTCTAAATCTCTGTTCCAAAAGTGTTATACGTTTAATCGCTTGGAATTTATCCTCTTGAGCTGCCACAGTTTTCTCGAAATCTTCATGACGTCGAATCAAATCTTCAACTTGTGGTATAGAATCTCCCAACTTGGATTCTTTTAGCAACGGTTCTCGACTAGTTATCCAATTTTCTAATATTTCAGCTTCCTTTAAGAATACTCTCGTATCAAGATTTAATTCATAAATTTCCTTTCTCTGTTGTAGCGTCTTTGAGAGTAATTCTCTTCTCTGGTCTAAAATGTGAATTTTATCTTCGATTTCATGTGCCAAAAAGTGCTTTTCTTTTATCATTTTTTGACCATTCGTGCTAAAACGTTCAAATGCTTCGTCACGGGAACTAATTTCTGCCTTATGTTCCTTAACGCTACTCAAAAGTGCTTCGGCCCCTACAACTGTAGTGGCTAGCTCTGGAGCAGTAATCTTAGCCAACATTTCATTTATCCATGCTATCAAATCTCTATATTCATCAAAATATGATTGTAATTGCTCAGCTTGTTGAAGTTTTTCTTTACGAGCTCCTGTTTTCTCGAGTAAATCTGTCCAAGCGTCCATTGTTTCGTCTTTTTTCACTTCAATGTGCTCTTTAGCATCTGGATAAACTTCACCAAGTTTGGCTGCTTCTGATAACACAGAATCCACTTGTTCCTTAATTGCTACCAGTTCACCTTCAAATACTGAATGTTTTCTTATGAGGGACTGAATGGTTTCTAAATCCTGTCCATAATCTTCGGACATTAAATTTGATTCCTTTTCGTTAATTAATGAAATCGTTTCATCAGCCGTTCTATCATACACATGAACTTGTTTTGCTCCCGCAAGTGCTTCTTGTCGGGCATTGACTAGATCTTTCAGTTCTTCCCACAATTGTTTCGTTTCATCTCGTTTTGTTTTGATTGTAACACGATACGGGTTGCTTTCTTTTAAAAGATTTTCACCTTTTGTCAAACAAGCTTGAACTTTCTCTTCATTCGCTTGGAGATTATTTACAAATGAATCGAAAGCTAAAATCAATTGTTCAACATGCTCAACGTCTTCTCCGTAATCTTCTGAAGCAGTCACTGTCATTTGATCACCTATCCATTCGTGCAATTCTTCAGTTTCGCGAAGGAAGTCGTAAAGTTTTCTGCTTTCAGCTAGACGTTGTTCTCTACTCTTGCTCAATTTCAGTAGATCTTCGTAATGACTAGTCACAGCTTTATTCTTGCTACTGATGTTGTTACTATCGAAATGATTTCTTTCGATCAGATTTGCTGCCAATTTTGAGACTTTCTCTATCGAACTTTTAAATGCAATCAATTCTCTTTGAAGAACTTCCAATTTTCGTTGATGTGATTGTACTGAATCTTCGTCTTTTCCATAGTCCTGGGAAGACAAAAGAGGTTGTTTTTCTTTCATCCATGTTTCTGCTTCATTTGCTTCGACATAGAACATTTGACTTTCGACAGCATCGAGTAAACGTAATCGTCTTATACTAGCCAAATCGCGAAGATTCACGAGCTTACTTTGAAGTAAATCGCATTGTGTTTTCACTTGATCACTGGCAAAATGATTATCACGAATCATTTGTTGACCACGTTGCAGTAATGACATAATAAGTGGTTCTTGAGATGAAACTTCTGCCTCTAAGGCTTGATGTTTCTTTTGCAAAGTTTGTACCGCTGTTAAACTTGATCCCAAGTCACTAGAACCAGCAACTAATTCTTTTTCGCTTAACCATTGCAGTTCGTCTTCGGCATCTCTCAAAAATTGTTGCAATAATAACGAATCTTCCAAATTTTCTCTTCGAATAGCTAATGGTTCGTGGAGCGAATTATATCTTTTGATCGCCTTCATGGCTCTTTCGTGAATTTCATCTTTCAAAAAATGATTTGCTTTGAAAAATTTATCATCATTATTTTTAATTTGCTCACATACTTCCGCATGATGTGTAACGTCCGTTTCCAATCTTTCATGCTTTTTAATTAAATTGTTGGCCGTTGCTAAATCTTTTCCATAATCTTCGCTAGAAAGGTGCGATTCGACTTCGTCCATCCAATTATTGAATTCATCTAAACTTCTATTGAAAGTCAAAGCTTCATATGCCTGTTCCAATTTCTCTTTTTTCACTTTCGATGCTAGCTGTAATTTTGCCCAATCTGTTTCTAAAGTTTCCAAATGTTGTATGATATCTGCCTTGGCATAATGATCAATTTTTATGAGATTTTCACCTTCTGCAATCACCTCATTTACTCTAGCTGCGTTTGTTACTAGTTCAGCATCAAATGCGCTATGTTTCTGGATTTTACTTTGTAGATTGCTTGGTTCTCGATAATTTTCGTCAACTGCAATTTGCATTTTTTGAACTATCCATCTTTCGATTTCGTATAGATTACGTAGGAATTGTTGTAGTTGCTTAGACTGAATCAATTTTTGCATTCTCTCCTTTGAAGAGTCCAATAATTTTTTCTTTCTACGTAAAATATAATCAAGTTTCTCTCTAATTAAAGCTGCGTCTTTTGGATCACTTTCCAATATTGAATTTGCAAACTTCTCCAATACATCTACATTTTCCGAGTCTAAAAGTTTTTCAAATGCTTCATGCTTTTTGATTAGACGTTCCACAGCGTTATAGGAATCTCCCAAATCATCGTTATTAAGAAACGCTTCTTTATTAGCTAGCCAATTTTCGATTTGTTCAGTTTGTGATTTGAACAACTGTAACTGATGTGCATCACGTAATTGTTTTGCTCTATCGTTCCATGCTTGATGAAGTATTTTATGCAGCTCGCACAATGTTTGTAAGGAAGAATTTACTTCACCCTGTTTTAAATCAGCTATACTTTCTCCATATTTTTTAAGATCAGTAAAAGTACGATCCCTACCATCAATTTCAGCTTTACGTTCTTGATGTAATTCTAACTGAGATTCACATTCAGTTATGGTCGTTGGATTTGGTGAAGCATTCATTTTTTTGATTATATCATTTACCCATAACTCCAATTCCTTAACGTCCGATACGAATTTATGCACTTTGTATGCATCATTCAATACATCACGACGTTTTATGCTTAAATCTTGCAAATTATTCCAACTCTTCTTCAATTCGTCCAATTTTTTATCGATATCTTGTAAACGATCTGGATATTTTTTCTTTAGTGTCATTGCATTACGTTCGTGCTCACTGATCTTTTGTTTTACGGCACTCATATCTCTTTCCAAAGTATCTTCACGTCTAATGAGTGCTTCAACAGCTGTTAAATCTTTTCCTGTATCTTCTGAACTCATAGCAAGTGCCTTTTCAGCAATTCTATCTGATGTATCATCCACATCTCTATTGAAAACATGAATTTCATATGCTCCAGCCAAAAGAGCTCTGTACGTACTCAATGCAACCTGAAGTTCTTTCCATTTACTGTTAAAATCTCTTCGACGTTTTTCAACATTTTTCGCTTCTGTCGGAGCTTGTCCTTGACTAATAAGTTTATCTGCTAAATTATTTATTATTTTCACTCTTTGATCATCAACTCTCATATCAGAATCAACATCGTCAAGTTTTCTTCTTAATGCATTGCAATGCTCTAAGTCTCTTCCAGTATCGCTGGCTTGAATCATCAGTTCTTTATCGCGAATCCATGCTTCAATTTTGTCTAGTTGATTATTAAATTCCAAAATATCTTGAGCTTCTTCTAAGCCTCGCCCCCTTTGTTCAAGTTCATAGATTAATGATTTCCAAGCATTAACAACTTTTTCAATTGCATCTTTAATTTCTGTCGAAGATTCATGTTTTTTGTTTATCAACAAATATCCTGTATCCTGAATCTCTTTTATTCTTCCTTGATTTGCTGCTACTTCAGCTTGGAACGCCTGATGTTTTTGTAATTTCTTAATTTTTTCTTCAAGATTTGACACTTCAGAATAGTTAACAGTGTCCGCTTCGAGTTTTTTCTTTTTCTCTGAAATCCAGGATTCCGCTTCTGCACAATCACGTACAAACTGAGCATATAGTAAAGCATCTTCCAATTTGTGTTTACGAATGGCACATAAATCTTTAACCTTTTGTCTACGAACAAGAACTTCATGTAATCGCCTTTGAATGTTCGGACTATCATAATGATGTTGTTCAATCAATTTTCGACCGTGTTCCTGTAATAGAGCCACTTTATCTTCCTGTGTTTGTATTAACCTTTCAAACTCATCATGCTTTTTGATCTGATTCTGGACATCTTCTACAGTTTGACCAAAATCTGAACTAGAAAGAGTTGCTTGTTGTGAACCGGATAAGTTATCGATTTGTTTTGCATCTCGCAGAAAACAGAACAGATCGATTTTTTGCTCAAGCATAATTTTCTTTTTATTCCAAGCAGCATGTAATTTTTGTCTTTCATCTAACATTGCAGCACATTTTTCTTCGACTTCCGTTGCAGCATAATGACCAGTTTGTACCATTGAGTCACTTAATTCGTTCAAGTATCTGAACTTCTCTTCGCGAGCTTCGATTTCACCATAAATAGCATCATGCTGAATTTTAAGTGCTGTAGCTCCCGCTGCATCGCTAACATGTTCTTCTGCTTGAAGTGTCGCTCTTAGATTAGATGACCACGACATTATGTCTCTAACATCAGTTAGGAATGATTGTAAATCGCAACTAGCTGCCAATCGATCACTTCTTGTTGCAGATTTTTCTTTCAAATCATTCCATGCTGTCACTACTTTTTCTTGTTGTTGGGCAATTGCACTTGCATTAGATGGATATTTGGCTTGTAGGCGAACTGAATCTTCAACAAGAACTTGCAATTGTGCCTCCAATGCTACTAAATCATTTTCAAAGCCTTCATGTTTCCTGTAAAGTGCTAAGGCTGAATTCAAATCCTTTCCAAGTTCTGAAGACAAAGCCGCATTTTTATCCTTTTAAGAAAATTTTGAAATTTTAGAATTTAACTTTTTTTTAAATTTCAATTTATTTCAAACCTGGATTCTAAAAAGCGCTTCAGCAACATCTCTGTGGAAACGATGAATTTCACCTGCAGCATGTAATTTTTGTTCTCTTTGGTTGAGGAGTTTTATAAGATTTTCCCAAGAATTTCTGAAATTTAAATTACAATTGAATTCAATTTTTCTTTTGTGCATATATTTTCTTACCTTAACTGTTCTTGTCTCTTTTCGATATCGGCAGCGTATGGACTATCAGTTTCAATTAATTTCTTAGCTAATTCTTCGCACTGGTTAACTCGATCAGCACCAACTTCTACACGATGTTTCAAGTCATCAAATTTATTTTGGAGAAGCTACGAGAATAAATTTTTAATCAGCAATTAAGATAAAATTGCACTTAATTTAACTTACCATTAAATGCTCAAAATCTTGGCCATAATCTTCAGAAGAAGCGGCTTGTTCTTGTTCCTTAATCCATTGTTCAACTTCACCAGATTCTAAGAAATATTCATGCATGTAAAGGCTTTCCATCAAGCGCATTTGCCTTTGTGTAGCCAATTTTTGAAGAGACTTTAGCATTTTTTCAATTAGCTGTTGCTTAGCAGACAATATTTTGCTATCTGGATGATTAGCTGCTACCATAGTGGAACAATTATGTCCCATTTCTGATACTATACCAGAATACGTATCCAATTCAAGTTCGATTGCTTTATGTTTGGTTAACAACTTTGTAGCTGAGTCTCTGTCTCGGCCATAATCTGTTGAACGAAGTACATTATTCCTTTCTCCAAGCCAAGTTTCAATTTCACCAGCTTCTGATAAATACTGTTGTGCTTTAAGAGACATTTCAAGTTTTTTAGCTCTTTCACTCGTTTTTTCATCTAGCTCTGCCCATGCATTTTCCAACTTTTCACACAACAATTCGACACTCTTCTTTTCTGGATGATTCTGTTCGATTAAATTCTGGCCAGCTTGTAGTGCTTTTCTAATCATCGGTTGGTGACCTTTAATTTCTGCTTCCAATTTCTTATGTTTCTTATACAGACTTTGAGCCTGATGCAAATTCTGTCCGATTTCTTTAGATGTTGCTGCCGGTAAATGATCATTTATCCATTGGAATTCTGTATCCAATTCGAAAACGAATTTATGGTAATTCAAACTTTCTTCAAGTTCAGCTCCACGTTTTTTCAATGGTGTTCTTAAATATTTGAAACGATTTTGTATTTCTTTTGTTTCATCTTTAATATTTTTCGCATTAAAATGTCCTTCATGTGCCATTTCTTCACCAGATGAAACCAATTCCTCAATTTTTTGCTCCCATAATTTTATCTCAGATTCTAGAAGCTAAAAAATTCATTAAAATTAATTTTTTTTTTTTTTTGTATTTTCACTTTATACAGATTCAAATTTACCTGATGTTTGTTTATTAGATCTTTACAACTTCTTAAATCTGTGCCTACATCTTTACTTTGTAAAGCTGTGTCTAATTCATTAACTTTTTTCTTTGCGTCTTCAATAGCTCTGTTGTGCTCTCTTTGTAATGCAGCTTGCTCAAGTTTTCGCCCTGTAAGATTTTGTTTTCAGATTATGTCTTGTCCAAAAATTAAGAAATAACAATTTTTTACCTTTATCTTCCGACAAAGCCAGTAATTCCTTCCATTTTGCATTCAAATCGACATTCATTTTTTCAACATCTGCTACTCGATTTTTAGCCGCAATCAAAGCTTCAGCATCTTTATTGATATTTCGTAATTGCCCTTCATTGGCACGTAACTCTCTTTCGAATGCCTTATGCTTTTGCAATTTTCTAGGCAAGTTTGATAGATCTCTATAATTTTCATCTCCAGCAATTTTCATTTTATCATTCAACCATGTGTTGAGATCTCCAGCTTCTGCAGAGAATTTCTGAAAATCTTTTGATGCTTGTAAAGATCTTCTTCTATCGAAGGCTTTTTCTTTTACAGCTTTTCTTTTTGCAATCACTTGATTTCGCCTATCGTTTATATAATTCGAGTCATAATGATTATTTGTTATTAATTTATCAGCATGATCAGAAAATGCTTTCAGTATTTTATCTTGGGCCATCAAAATTTTCTCAAAATCTTCATGACGTTTCAGAATCGCTTCGACTTCATCCAATGAAGATCCTAGATTTGAATATTCCAGGAAAGCTTCATGACTTTTTGTAGTCGCATCAATTTTATCTGCTTCTCGATTGAATATCTGAAGTTCAACACATTGTTGAAGCCATTTCTGTTTTTCTGTCCAACCTCTGTGTATTGCATCTTGTTCAGCTCTGAGCCGTTCCATGATTTTTTTCACTTCTTCCATATTCGAATTTGCTTCTGTCAACTGTTCACCCAAATTAATTATTTCGGCAAATTCATTATCGTGCGATTTTATTTCATCACCTAATTCGTTATGCTTTTTGGCTAAATTCTTTGCGGTTTCAACGTCTCTTGCCGTTTCGTCAGCATTCAATTGATCCTTAACAGAATCGATCCAAGCAAGCAATGTTTTGGCACTATTATTGAAAATTTGTTGCCCTACAGCATTTTCAATACGAGTACGTAGTTCGATTGCTTTTGCGTGAATTTGTTTCCACATATCCTGAACTTCTTGTTGGCGAGCTGTAACATTAGCACGTTCCGATGGATATGCATTCTTCACCCTTTAAAATGAAAATTATCGTCACATATTTTTAACTAAAAAGCTACTAAAAATCAACATTTTATTTAGCAGAAACTTACGAGTTTCCAAGGAAATTTACGCGATTCACTTTTTCTTCGACTGGTGCTAGTTCTC
This sequence comes from Villa cingulata, assembly GCA_951394055.1. Classification (NCBI taxonomy): domain Eukaryota; kingdom Metazoa; phylum Arthropoda; class Insecta; order Diptera; family Bombyliidae; genus Villa; species Villa cingulata. Next base: position 28,935,339 of record OX596021.1, on the reverse strand, counting down.
TTTCGAGATTCTGATGTCGTCTTTGTAATGCCTGTACTGTTTTTAAATCTGGTGTTATCACAGCTGTATCGAGTTGCAACATTTTTTCACTCATCCATACTTTCGCTTCATCACATGTACGATTAAATAGCTCGACACTGGAAGCACCTTCAAGACTCTTTTCTTTTTGTGCTTTGGCAGCATTCAATCTTTGCCATATTTGATGAATTTGTTTTTGTCTAGCTTTAATTTTGTCCAATTGCGAGTGACCTTGATGAGAAAACGTTTCAACTGCTGTATCAATTGCTTCAATTCGTTTTGATGCTGCTGACAAATCTGTTAAGAATTTCTAAAAGAATTTTTGATAAAAAAATGGACATTTTTTATTTTCTTTTCATATAGCTCAGATAAATGTAAAAATTACTTCGAATTTCCTCTTTGCACTTTCAACTTTGTCAACTTCATCGCTTTTTATCATTTTTTCCTTGTCTTTCATCCACTTCTCGAAATCGTCACACTCTCGATAAAAGCAAAACAAACGAATCGAATCCTCTAGTAATGCATGACGTTTTTGAGCCATATCTTGCAGCTGATCGTAAGTCGAATTTATACGTTTTTGTCGTTTTTCTACACTGTCAACATTATCACTTATAGTACTTGATGATCTACGTTTCACTAACGGTCTAATTTGTGAAACACTTGCGGGCCGAATTCTTTTAACTGGTACCACTTGCCGAACTAGAATTGTCTTTTTAACTTTTTGTGTTGTTTTTACTTTTTCAGCTTTTGGCACAATACATGTGACTGGTCTTGCTTCGATTTCACGAACATAATTTGCCGGTACAAATCCTTCAGTCCCATTATCTTTTCGGACACACCACCAATCTGAATTTGTTTTATTTTTCAGGATCATCATCTAAAACAAATTGAAAAAAATTTATTTAAATCAAAACTAAAGAATACTGACTATCATTTCGTACCTCTCCTTTTTCCATTTTCATTCCCTGACCCTCGAAAGGATACATTGCTTTCACATGTGGCAAGAGTTTTGTTTCGGTTACTTTCCGATGTTCAAACTTTTCAACTTGTTCTTCTTCCCAGACTTCTTTTGGCACAAGACGTGTTTCATTCACCCATTCTTCTTGTTCAATTTCTGGTAATTGCTCAGGTTCAGCAGATAACTAGAACATAAATAATTGGACAGCATCAAAATTTGGTATCTTTCTTTTTCGATTTTAATATTCTCAAAAAAACAAAAATTAAATACTTACTTCCAGGGTACAAATTCCGGCTTTTATTAACTTATCGGCTTGTTGGTTTAAATTCAAAATATCTCCTGAATAAGCATTCAATTCACCTTGTAAATCTCTGTGTCTCTGTAGCAGTGCCTGTGCTGATGGCTCATCAGTTCCATAATCATTGGATGCAACCAATGCCATTTTTTCATTCAACCAAGATTCAGCTTCGTTTGCATCTGTATAAAATTGATAAGCTTCAGAAGCATCTTCTAACTGTCGTTTTCTTAATTCAACTAATTCTTCTAACGCTTTCCAGTGTTCTTCTAACGAATCAATACGAAGCTTTATTTCTGATGATCTTGGATGCTTATCGGCAATCAATTTTTTTCCTGCTTCAGACATTTGAATCGATTTCGGTTTTCGCACTTTGATTTCATCCTCTAATGCTTTGTGTTTTTGTTGCAATGATAACACAGCACGTAAATCTTTTGCTGATATACCAGTCTTACAAATTCTTTGTTTGTCAATTAGCCAACCTTCTTCATTATCATAATCTTCCATGAAATGATAAAAGTGACGAGCTTCTTCTAATTTGGCTCGTCTTTTTGAACACATCATAACCAATCTAGAAAAAAAAAAAAAACATTAAGGATCAAAGATTATTATGACATATTAAATGCGTGTAAAAGAAAAACAGATGATCTTACATTCCATATGCATTTTCTAATTCATCTAATTTTTGTAAAAGTACTGGTAAATCTTTTTGTTCAGTTGATTTAAATGCCTGACCTTGACGAATGAAACGTTTCTGTGTTTCACCCAATGCATTCACTTGTAATTCTTGTAATGAATGTGCCTGTAATAATTCTTCGACACCCAATAAATGTGGACCAACATCTTCAGAAGCAAATTGTATTTGTAATTCTTTAATTGTTTCCATTGTTGTCGCAATTTCACGTAATAAATTCATTAAATTGCTCATTAATGATAAATTATGTTTATGATTTTCGAGTAATTCTAATAATTTTTTCCATTTTTGCATAACTTCCTCTTCACGTTTTTTAACTCTTTCTTTACCATGATAATTTTCTTTTTCAAGTTCATCAGCCATTGCAGTTAAATCATTAAATCTTTCAACTCTAGCTAAAATATCAGCTGATATGGCTTCATGTTTTTTTAATGTTGCATCGACTTGTCTCAAATAACGTGGATCCGATAGAACTTGAATCATTTCTTTTAGATAACCCTCTCGTAGTACAGACTACAATAATAACATTAAAAAAACAATTTTTTTTTTAAAAAAAAAAAGTACGAGTAAAGAAAAACGAATAAAAACAAATGAAAAATTTATGATAAAAATATCTGTAAGAAAATATATACGAATAGTTATATTACAACAAATATTATCATTTTATTTTTTGCTTACTGTCTCCCATATCTCATCATACATCGTGTTACATATATGTACAATTTTATAACATGTCTATATAGGAATGCTATGTATGTATGTTGTATTTGATTATACTGTGTAAGATTATGTACCTTTTTTTCAAATTTATAGTTGAGCTGTTCAAGTTTTTCTTGCCGTAACAGTTCTTCACGCAATGCAACTTCACGATTATGTTCAGCATTTTCTAGACCCTGCCACGCTTTCTCGATATCATTTACAAGCTGACCATCTTGAGGTGTATATTGTGGTTGATTCAGTGATTTTAGCAAAGTGTTTATAGTAAAATATAAGGCTTCAATTTCACTTCTTTCTTTGTATCTATGAAAAATGGGAAATTATAAAAAAAATAAAAAATAAAATAATAAAAATCATTAAATTGTGAATATCTTCTTTTATCTTCATGATTTATACGTGTAATTTAAATACACTTGCACATATGTATAAGAGAAAATTGTCATGCTAAACATATACATATATACATAATATACATACTCATCATCGTACATCATAAAAGTATACAAGCATACACATGAGTAACATTTTTGTAAAGTTAAAAAATTTCTATACTTACTTTGGTGGCTTCTCTATTGTACGATATTCTTTGAATGCCAGTAGTTCCCTTTGTATACCCTCCAATGAATTGGGAAAGTCCCGCTTTTCCAATTCCATTGTTTTATATCTAATCCAACTTAAGAGGTTCGTTGTTAATCTTTCATATTGGGCTTTTTTACGATCAGCATCCATTAACTGGCCAACAATCTAAGGTAATAAATAATAAAGATAAAAACAAAAAAAAAATGCATATACATATAGCCATTATGTACGAGTAGTTTCTTCTAAGTATTTTTCATAACTGAATATAAAATGTAATCATTGGAAAATAAAAATAAAAAAAAATAAAAAATTCAAGAAAATAGAAAATAATGTGTATCCGCACGTACATTTGCTATTCTTTTACCACTTTTTTGTTCATTTTTCATTCGAGCAAACGTGTGATAATATGAAGCAACATAAGTTAAAATTGATTTTTCATCTGGTCGAGCATTATCAACATCTTCAGCATCCAATAATCTAAAAAAAAAAAAAGTAATTAAAATTAAAATTTTGATCAGAAAATGAAATATATATGTGCATCATCTTAAATTTTTACCTTGGAATACCTAATTCACTACTGGCCGTATCAAATGCATGATTTAAATTTTCGATATTTCGTCCAGGTACTAAAGAATTATAATCAAATAAATCTGGTCGATGAGAATGTATGAGAGCATTGAAACCCAATCCAGATCTCCATGATGATGTAAAATCCTTTATTTTATTTAAGTTGGCAAGAAAGAAAAGAAACATTAACAATTGAATAAATTTTGTTTTTTACGTTTCAAAAAATGAAATTTTAAAAATAAACACCTGAATATTGACTCCATGATAACCGTGAGTTTTTCTTTGACACCATAATAATAAAGCATCTTTGGCTGAACGTTTTTCAGATGATTCATTTTCTTCATCCTTAAAAAAAAAAAATGTTTTTTAAAAATTTTAAAAAATTATCTTCATGCAAATAATAATTTATAGAGAAAAATAAAATTATATTTAAATTACCACATCAATTTCGATTTCTTGAATTTGAAATCGTAAAATTATTGTCCATATTAAACCTAAAATAAGACGTGGATTACCGTCTACAATATCTTCAGCTCCAATCGATTCTAAACGAACCTTCAAGTATATAATAATGAATGAAAAATATAAAAATTTTAATTATATAAAATAATTAAAAAATTATTAAATAAAATAAGAAATAAAAATTCATATTTTTTTTTTTTTTTTGTAATTCATTACATTTACTAATTACTATTTATAATAAAAAATTTACAGGTATAACTGATAAAATACTCATATCATGATTTCTACTTCTGTTATTCTGTTCTTTCATTCATTTAATTACGATACGATCTCCGGTATATGTACAAAGGTATTCAAAATTGAATGAATATATTATTCGAGTAATACGTTTATTCATTCAGATAAAGTCTGTTATAATTCGTGAAACTCTTTTTTTTTTTTATTTTTTTTTTTTTTTAAATAACGCTTTTTTTTCTGTACTACTAATAGCGACCGTAATGAAAAAACGAACGAATGAAACACAGATCATATCGCTCGCAGCAGAAGTGAAATGTGAATTGGCTAATGGCCTGAATTTTATATGCCATAATGTGTATGTAAAACAAAAAAAAAAAAAGCAAAAAAAAATGCAAAAAAATGCATCGCATCCCATCGCATATGTTGTATAGAAAGGAAAAAAAATAATATTTTTTTGTTTACAATTCAATTTTAAGTAAAAAAAAATATGTATCAAGGTGGTGTAGAGTACGTTAATGTTTAGGTAAAATATTTATCTTTATGAATTCATATATGTATGTATAAGAAGTAAGAACATAAGTATAGATTTATGTACATATAATGAAAAAATGTATCATTATTTTAAACATTACAAATAATAAACTGAACATTTTATAACTAGCTATATAATATGTAAATACTTCGGCTAGTACTCACGTACACTCTATTCTACAAGCAGCGGCGCAGCTACATATACATATGTATATATTAAAGTGTAAATTATTGTAAATACTATACATTGTACCATTGTACACAGTACGATACAACAATAAATTGTTAGGATTTATTTTTATTTATTTAATTTAATTTCATTGTGAAGCAAAAAAAAAAAATTGTATATGTAATTAAAAATGCATACGTGTGTATTTATGTGTGTAAATTTTATTGTCTGCATTATTGTTTTTATATGTTTTGTATTATTACTAGATATTATTAGTATATTAATATTAATATTATTATTGAATTTTCTAGTTCTTTTTAAAAAATGTTGCATTCATTATCATCTATAATATGTATATATATAAGTACAATATTCTCGTATGTAGATGGTAATATATGGTAATATGGTACTCATATGTATATGATAATGTACATTTATGTATTTGTAGGTTATTCGAACATGAAAAAATATCTAGAGCAAACGTTTATCGGTAATAATAAATTGAATCTAATTAAAATATAATAATGTTGCCATCTATACCTTCATGTAAGTATATGTGCATTTGAAAAAAAAAGAAGAAGAACAACAACAAAAAAATATAAGATTAACGAAAGAAAAAATTTTTAAATTCATGTGCAATTTTTTTTTTTTTTTTTTTAAATTAAAATAACATGAACATTTAATTATGCATCCATTAAACATTAGGTGATGTACCTATGCATATGTATTTTCTAAATGATTAAGAAAAATAACATTTCATATCCAATTATTAAGATTGATATAAAAAAAAATGTAAAACATGTAAAATACTTATGTACAATAATGTATGCTGTAAATTTTTATTGTTGTTGGCTTGATCTGTATCATATTTTGTAGAAAATTTTTTAATTCACATTTATCAACAAACAGAAAATGAAAGTTTCAGTTTCTTTAAAAATTTTGTTTTTGGTTTTTTAATTTTAATAATTCGATGTCGCACTTTAAATTTTTTATAAATCATTTTAAATCACTTGATTTCAATGCAGAGCAAAGTTTGATTTAAAAAAGAAAAAGAATCTAATTTATGATTTGAAGTTTTTTTTTTTCTTTCTTTCTTTTTAATGATAAATTGATATTTAGAATGTATACCTATAGTAATAAAATGAAATAATCGAGAAAAATGCATACCACTACAAATATTAAGTAGGCATTATATGAGAACGCCATACACAGACTTTAACTAATTTCCAAACTCAAGTGGTTATTCAAAAAAAAAAAAAAAATCCTTGTCATAGTCGTATATTCACATAATAAATAATGAAAATGTTTTATACATTATGGTCGTATTAATATGAGAAATAGAAAAATGTATTACGAAAAACTTAAAAGCATGTAAGTATTTTTTTTTTTTTTGCTATTTTGTTTGAATTTAGATACAAAAATCACATAACATAAAACATACATTTGTATGTAGGTACTATATTATTCAAATTTCATAAATTTATTACATATCGTATCGTGGTTCTCTTGATAAAAAAACGTATAAGACGTAAGACGTCATGACATAACTGACATTAATCTTACTACCATAAATTTTAAATTTTAAATTACTATATATTATATTCACATAATCGTATCCATGTATGTACGTGTGTATCTCTTTTATGTACGTTATACTACATACAAGTATAAGTATTTTATTTAATTTATTCTCAAGTAATAAAAATTTATCATCTTTTTTAAAAAATTATCTCACTTTAAATCTTGAATAAAAATCTACTAAAATTCCATTAAAAATATTACACAATATTGAATTAAAATTATTATTATTTTTATTATTTTTTATTATAAACTTAATATGAAAACAGGAAAATTGCAAATTCATAAAATTTTTTGTTTTTATTTTTTTTTTATATTTTTTCTCTCTGCTATTTTTTTTTTTTTTCATACATTTTATTATTCATTATTTTTTGTTTTGTTTTTTTTTTTACTTACTCACCTTGGTATGCAAGAATGCCAGACTCTTGTTGACATTTTCAATTTTATGTACACGCATACGTCCATTATTTGGTTTACCAAGTTTTTCTGATGATATGATCTCTAGTAATTTAAGCAATTTAATACCATCGGCTAAATCGGTAAAGAGATCGTCGACCTCCATTTTTGCCTATATACATATATAATATTATATGTAATTATATATAAAAAAATAAAGAAAAAAATGAAAATGAAAAGAAAATAAAATAAAAATCAAAAAAATGCATTTTAAATATTGAATATTTATCAATTCATATATTATATATGTACATACATGTAGCATGTAATGTAAATATTTTATGTACATTTTATTATCTATATTATGCATGTGAATACGAATATTACTATGTACAGACGTATACTCACTCATTCACACTAATGTGTATAGTTTGATACTGAATTTTTACATGAAAATGAAAATTATATGAATAATGAAACGAAACATTACAACAATAATTATTACTAAGACTATAACTACAACTTGATACATAAGTAGTAGTAGTCGTAGTGTATAAAATGATATGTCTGATGTCTGATTATGTTGACTTCTAGCAGTCAAATTATCGTTATCAGATACATATTATTTTAATTGAATACAGCTATTTATCTTTTAGACGTCTATATATATTTTTATTTATAGACTTGATACAATACCTATCATTGCCTATCATGTTGTATGAAAATTATGTTTTTAGAAACAACAAAATATAATGTGTGGTAGTAACTAACAGAAATATATATATACGTATATATACATTTAATATATTATTTACGTATATTTATACATATATATTTAAATGAAAGGTTCAGTATACTTTTTGAGTACTAATTTAATTTGTAGTTAGTGTATGTATAAGATTACAAACATACAATACATATACCTATGTAAGGCTTGTATTCACCAACATAGATTATCTTTTATCTAAGATAAAGTGTATTCATCAACCTGGATAAAACACTACTCGGATATTTTTAAGACAACCTCGGAGTGGTATTATAATTAATACCGTTCGAACATAACCTTGTTATTAACAACAACAGCACAAATAAAGATAATGTAGTTGTACTGTATTATCATCTTTGCATATAATTATCACATCACAGAACCTCTTTTTCATTTTGTAATATAAAAATACAATCAGCTGACATGTTTGACACACATGTTCGACCCGAAAACGAAGTTCGAAAACAAATTTTATCTAAGTTGATGAATAAGCTGAAATTGTATCCGGCTATAAAATATATCCGACGGATATATCCATGTTGGTGAATACCACCCTAAGTGTTTAATATTTTTCTTTTTAAATTTATACATTTTAAGATAAATGTACATATGTATATATAAGTTCATTCATTCATTCATCATTCATATTGTGTGTTTACCCGTATATATTGTTTTTTTAGATACACTTAAAAATATCTATTTAACAAGATCTGTATTATAGTAGCAGTAGCTATGATACTGTGGTAGTTGTACTATATGTGTGTTGTTGCTACAGTTAAATGCGTTATGCTAGAGACACATACAATTGGTAACCAACTCGCGAGTTGGTTAACTGAGATAACCACTATAAATCGAGTGGTTAGTAGTACATTTACTTTAGTTAGTAACCACTGAAAATTACAGTGGTTAACGAGTTAACTAACGTCAAACCATCGAACAGTATGGCGAACACGGATCGAACCATCGAACTTCGTGTCAAACATATCATTGTTTATATTGAAATTCTGGTTATTGTATAATATACACAGTTAGTGACTAAATTAAAAGGACACATAAAAAACATAGCTTTTAGTAACAACATCACTTTTCTTTAAATTATTTGAATTACATAAAATTAATTTAGTAGAAAGCTAATAATGCGTAAATATTAAAAAAGAAGGAAAAAAAATTAAATTGTATAAATTATATTAAAAATATTTATTTTATTTTTGTTTTAATATTAATTTTAACAGAATGTCGAGTAGAAAAGAAATTGGTATACAATTGCGTGAATTAGTAGTAAATTATCGGATAAGAGGTGAAAGTTTTCCTTCTATAGCTAAAAAATTTGAAATATCAAAAACTACAGGCTATTGAAAAAATTTGTGTTACATTATTATACAATAAAATATATTTTTTTTTATTCTTATTTAATAGTCACACATTAATTGCTTTTTGCTAAATTAATTTTATTTACAAAACTCAAATAATTTTAAAAAAAAGTAATTATGTTAATAAAAACTATGTTTTTTATACGTGTCCTTTTAATTTGGTCACTAACTGTACAAATAATACGATTGACAACACATAAACAAAATTTCAACTTCAAATGTCAAAGATAACCAAAGTAAAAAGATAACTAAACTAAAAAGCAGTGTGTCATGCAATTGGTTTCGAATTAGTTACAAACTAAACGGTTTAGTTAACCAATTGTATGTGTCTCTAGCATTACGTTACGTTACAGATAGTCTGGTTACGACTTACGAGGTTTTACTCGCCTTTTAATAAAATAAAATCTATCTTCAAACAGAAGTACATTTATGTATACATGTGTAATATGATTTAAATGCAGTAGAGTAGAATGGTAATATGTATGTAGTATAGTAACGTTTTATTTTTATTTTTCTTTATTAAATGCATTTCATTAAGTGTTTTATATAGCACTTACTACTTGCATATATCTATATAGTATACCTACTCGTATATACACAGCATCATTTTTTCACTGACTGAAATTTATATTTAATATACGAGTATACATATACACGTCAGCATAATCATTCATAAATAAAATTTTAATATTTTATTACACAATATTACTATAGATGGATAATAAGTATACATATTTTACATTTATAGAGTTTACAGTGTCCACATTATTTAAAGTACACATAAGTATGTACTCATATAATATGGAATTTGATTCTAAAATTAAATTTTTTTTTCATAATTTTAATGTACCAATTAAAGGAAAATGATGTAGCAATACTTTACTTCATATCTTCATTATTTTAATTTTCTTTTTTTTTTCTTTGTACACGAAAAAATTTCTCAAACATAATACTGAAATATGTATTCCATTCCAATATGTAAGTCTGAGTATAATGTACAATATGTAATTCCATAAAATTGTATAAATTTTCCGTATACATATATGTATCCATAAAATATGTAATATAAAAACATTCTTAGGATTAGATAATATACTGAATATTAAAACGAAATAAATACATGTTTTGTTTATATTATGATGACGTTAATGATGATCATTATGATGATGATGATAATTTTTGATGACGATTGTATGATATGATGATGACTATATAAGATATGATATGATATATATGAATATAAAATGATACGATATTATAATATGATAATATATAAATAGGTATGTATGTATATTGTACATTACCTTGATTAAAAATGAATTCATCCATTTTGTAAAAGTTTTCTTTTGTATATGAAGACGTTCCTCTTGTAAGGTTTTTATTCGTTCATTCTCAAATCTAATGATACCGTCACGTTGTGTCATGTTGGTTGTACGATTTTGTATATGTGAAGAATAACCACCAGGTTCATACTGTGATGCTGTACCAAAAACAAAAAAAAAAGAAAGAAATCAAAAAACAAATAAAAATTAATAATTAAAAAATAAATAAAATAAAATAAAATATTATACTAATTAAAAAAAAATATAAAATCTATCAGTTTAGCTACATATGTACATATGTACATGTAGTAATGTATTTCTTTTTTTAAAGAATTTAATTACATATGTATATGCAGTGTTTTTTTTTTCATTTTGTTCATTACTTTCATTTAAATTTCTGTTATTTATTTGTTATCTAAATATTATCAAACTCAAAAAATTTATTATAATTAAAAAATAATTTATGTACATGAGAAAATTCTCAGTGAATTGTCATTAAAATAATAAAAAAAAATACTTGCATATGAAAATTGGTACATGTATTTGTATCTTTGTTTATATGCTTTTATGCCTAATATCTCTTATATGAGTGTATCTAATTTACATACATAAGTAATGAAATTTTTAGTCAAATTCTCGCATATCTGTATACGTATATAAAATGGGAAAAAAAAACAAAATGTATACGAGTATAATAGACAAATTTTATCTTGTAACAAAAAATTTTAAATAATGTGAATAGAAAATATAAATGTATGTAAATACGTATATGTATGTAAATTATATACAATTCAAAGTACATATACATAGTATTCATATAGTCTCTAATATACAGATACCTACTTGATTTAAAGTAATTTTTGTTTGTCGGAATTTTTCATTTTGAAATTATTAAGAGAAAGCAATTTCAATTTATTCATTAGACATTTTTTTTTCCTTTTTTTACTTTACATTATACTCATAAAATTATATAAATTATTTTTTCTTTTTCCGTTACTATATATGTATTTAATTAACAAATATAATAAAAATTCTAATATTATGTGTGTTTTATAGATGTACAAATTATACAAATTATAACAAAAAATATTCATTAGACACGGTTATACAAAGTTGTGATAAAAAAAAAAAAATGTACAAACAAGTACGGGTGTTTTAAATTGTACACAGACTCTATTTAGAAAGTGTCAGAAAAAAAAAACGTATTTATTAAACAATAATTCGACTAAGTATACTACATGACTTTTAAAAAAGAAAAAAAGAAAAAAACATTTATTCAACACATTTAAATTATTGCTGTATACAGTAATATGCTTTAGTTTTTCTGATAAATTCATGGAAAATGTTTTTCAAAAAAATCTCTAGTAATCATCAGACCAAAGCAAAAATATCAAAAAGTCAAGAGAATGACCATAAAATTTTAGTACTTTTTTAGATTTATTTGTGAATAGACATACTATATGGATGAAATTGCTACAGACATATTGGAACATTTTTGAAGATTTATATGTAATGAAGAAAAGAATTATTGAAATATTTAATAATATAAAATTAAATGAAATAGAAAAATAACGTATATAATTATAATGATTTTTTTTTAAAGAATCAACATTTTTTAAATATTTTTTCCTAGGATATAGTATGTATAGATACATTTTGAGTCTTTATGCTTGAAGAATTTAATAACCCATCATTATTTTTTGTTCTCAATTCGAAATTTATAGTAAACACGTTATGTACTTTTATTGTTACATTCAAAGAAAATAAATAAATAAATAAAAATTAATAATAAAATAAAAAAATATATGCATCTACATGAATGTTATATAAAAAAAAAAAACTAAAAACATAAAAATTTTAATGATTTTCAATTGACAATTATTATGAAAATATTTTATAGATCACGTATACAATCAATCTAAAAACTTAAAATTGAAATTTACATAATATACAAGTACATGTATTGTATGTATGTATTTTATTATGTAACAAATTATATGATTATATGAAATCATTGTAAAATATTTATTTGAAATAATAATAATAATAATAATAATAAATCACTCATTACATATATATACTACATATTGAGTACATATTACCACTTATATGAATATTCAATCATTCAATGTACATGAATATATATTTTTTTAAATTAATTTCTTTAAAAAAAAAATTACTTATATAAATGTAAAAAAATTATCCTCATTCTGTCTGTTTTATATCAAATGAAAAACACTTCTGATTGTCAATCAATAAAGGCCAGAGGTTAATATTATATTTTTATGGATATTACCAACAAATAAAATAATAACAAAAAAAATTGATGTTTTATAACTATATTACTACATATAAGTAGTAAATATACAAGAGATGCTAGTATATTTTGTGATTTTATATTGAATAAAATGTTTAGAATAAAATATTTTCATTTTAAATTGAACTAATATGAATGCATACTTGTTGATAAATAAATTTCCATGCATTATTTATGTATGCATATCTATAGATATATGTAATACTTTTCTTCTTTTGTATGTAGAAGTGTATATATGTATATTCTTGTAAAGGCGTTAGAACATTATTTGTTTTTTGTTGATATCTAAGTATAAGTAGGTTCTATGGTTCTATATATACTTATTTAAAAACAAGGAAAAATAAAAGTTGAATGAAATGCTCTTATAATCTTTAAACATGTACAAGTACATGTATGTACGTACATATATATATTTATATGTACATATTATGTATAATTGATATAATATGTATTAAAAGGTAGGTATACTGGTACATTATTTTGTAAACATTTTAAAGGCTTCAAATAAATACTTTAAATCAACTTTCATACGTTATTGTATATAAAATGATATACATATGTATGTATGTACCTATTGTACATAATATTATGTAGATATAGGAGCATAACATACATATATGTACTTATATAAATTGTCTTCATTTAAATTATAAATTATAACAAGAGGTTTAATGTGAATATACAAGTATATACAAGTGTATTTTTATAGATTTTTGTATACAGGCAAACGAATCTATATATAAGTATATATGTGTATAATGTACATACGCATTTATACATATATATAAGCATATATAAAAAATAAATAAATAAATAATATGTAAACTTATAAACTTTATTTTTGTAGTTTAGCAAAATATAAAGCAAATTAAAAGAATTAAAAAAAAAAACATAAATACACCTACCACATATTCAATATAATAATAACAATAATATACAACCACATATATCTGTAAATAATTTACATACATATGTACATGTGTTATCACATAACATATTGAATACAATTTATATACAATATATAAATATACAAATTTAGATATTTTTGTAATCAGATATGGAATTAAATTTCAGATAAAAAAAATAATGTAATAAAGAATAACGAAGAATTGAAATTGTAATATACTCGTATATTGTATGTATATATATATATGCATATAGTATTATACTTATTATATATCTACACATTTTAAAAGAATTTTTTTTTTCATAAGATATGTACATACATATGTGTGTATTTTATTTTTAATTCGATATGTACGAATTAAAATGAGCCATTTGTTTTGTTTTTTTTTTTTTTATTATTTTATTTTGCATTTGTTTCAATAACAAAAAACATATATAAGGTACATACAAATTTGCACATAGTATCTGTATATAAAATTTGTTTATACATATGTATTTTTGTATAAACATTTGTATAATTATGTACGTATATATTTTAATCCAACAAATTTAAATATACTAGCAGATATTTATTTATATACATACATATGTAAATACTATGTAAGTACATTTTGATAGCTACTCTGCTATATGCTATATAATAAATTATTATGATATTATAGCAACATATTTACATATTATGTATGAGTATGTGTACAAAGTATAATAAAAACATTATCATGCAAATTCAGCATTTCAAACTAATTTTATCAATTCGATTTTATAGATAAAATACAATTCTTATAAAAATGTTTAGGTTATATATCCTATACTATATACTACGAGTGTACATATATTCATATTATATTCGTTTATATTAATATATATAAAAAATATATTCTTAAAATATGTACGTGCATTAAAATGAGATTAATTATTATTTTATTTATATACAAAATGAAAAAAAATAGTACCTACGTAAAATAAAATAAAATGCAAATGAAATACAAAACAAATATAATATAAGAAGAATAAATAATAATTAATTAAAAAACAAAAAAAGAAATTTACATTGATACTTGATTATAAATTTAGTTCATAAACAGATTAAAATATGTGTATTTATATAATACATATGTATATATAAGAAGCTGTATATGCATATTCGTATATATACATACATTTATGTACTTAGTTGTTCATTAATTAATTAGAATTCTATTTAAAAAAAAAAATTATTTAATTTCAATTTTATTTTTAATTTTATCTTGTTATTTTGTTATACATTTATAAATACATATAAGTATGCATATTGGGGTTGTACGTACATGATTATACTTACTAATTACTATAAATGTATTTATGTATATCATAAGCAATATAGGCATATGTATAGCGTATATCATACAGTAAATCTATATCAAGGATGCACATTTTTAATGATGTGTTGTGTGTATATTGCATTTGACTATCTGTCTTGTAGGTATGTGTATATACAATGTATGTATGTTAAAGTATGCCAAAGACCTTTTTCATTAAGTTTTTTTATACAAAATTACATATAGTAATTGTTATCCTTTGAAATAGATTTCTTAAAGCAATAATATATATATGATCATATATGCCATAGTATACGATACGATAGTACGATTAGTATATTTTACACATCAATTTGTACTCTTTTCTTTTTTTTTAATTTTAATTTTGAAACTTTCAGGGATTCTTCTTTTTTCTCAGCTTCTATATAGCACCAGCACAAAACAAAGTATAATAATATTCGTACATAGAATAATATATTACATATCACACAAAAGCATTACATATAATGTACGAGTACATAGATAATTTATCAAATTGTTGTATTATTTGTGACGAAAGGAATTTATATACAAATTTATTTATGTGACCATATGATAAGTAGAAATATGTTATCAAAATTTATTGATAAAATATATATTATATTATAACTTATATACATATATGTATAGTTGTATATAATATGAGTATTTTATGCAAAACATTTTTTTTAAGTAATATAAAAAGTAATATTATTTAATAATACAAAAAAAAATACGTTATATAGTCACTCTGATAAAAAAAAATTTGTTTTCGAGTGCACACATTGAAAAATAATGAAAGTGAAAATATATAAATGAAAATTCCCTTTGTTGTAAGTTTTTATTCAAATATTTTAGTTAATCTACAAAATATATATGTAGTATATTTATAAGTATTTACGAGTTTAGCACATTTTCGTAAATTACGTAAATTAAAATTAAAATACGAAATATTAAATTTCGTACAATAAAAAGTAGTTTGTAAAAGAATTATAGATGAATTTTATTCAAAAAATTACTTGTCATATTAATACTCTATGAATTTGAAAAAGTCTTAGAAAATTTACTATTTTTTTACTATGTATAAATACGAAGGATTCGGGTATGGCTCAGTAACAAAAAAAAAATAAATTTAAATTTTTCATTGCCAATTTCAAACATTCGTTAGCCTCCAAATTCACTCATTGCTGGGAGAAAAGAGCTTAGAAATGCTGATTAGTCTACTACTTGCTCACGACAAATAATTCAAAGTATGATTAGATTATTATAAAAATAGAAAAGTTCAAGTCCTATTACGTAAAAAATGAATTCGTTTCTCTACCAGAAACTCAATAGTTCGCAAATCACGTTAAACCATAGACTAGATAGTTAAGCTGTAGAGTGTGTAGAGTGTAGGTGCATTTATTGTAGTAATATAAGTCTTGAAATCACTTCGGTTCGGTAAACGTCCTGCCCTATCTAATTTATGGCCAGTTTCACAGTGTGAGCTTAAGTTTGAGTTTAGCTAAACTCTAAAGGGAAGCTTAGCTACTTAGCGTTTCACAGTATAAATTTAAGTGTCACTTAGCTAAACCAAATTTAACCAAATTTAACAGGCTTAAGCCTAAGATATTCATCACTTAAGTTAAACCACACCTTAAACTCTACTTTTGGCTTAAGTTGTCACTGTGAAACTGAAATATTATTTAAACTTCAACTTAAACCTTAAACTAAGCTTAAGCTCATACTGTGAAACTGGCCTTTAGAGTTGTAGCGCTGCTATTGATGGTAGTCTAATATAAATATTGTGTAGATAGATAAGTATCAATTTTATTGTCACTATAAGTAGATATGTACAGGTACATTTACAAGAAATAAAGATATGTACTTAACAAAAATATTACACCCACTTTATAAATATTATTTGAACAGCATTTAAGTACATTATTAAGTAATGGAAGTTTTGATATTATTCATGTAATGAAATTTACGTAATTATTAATTATTATTAATGTCACATACTTGGAAATTCACTATTAATAAGTATGTATACGTAATGATATGTCGTCATCGTCTAATTATGGCATTATTATACAATCTTCATATGAAAGGTTAAGTTCCAAAATGCATATCCATACCATAACGATACCATAATTCATTATTTTCTTCTGAAAATCAAACGCTAGAATTAAGTAGCATTAAATCAGAAACTAATACACTTCTAATCTTTGTTCAATTTGAGAAAAGAAAGACATCAGTAAACATACCGAAAATTTAAAATGCAAAATTTATTGGTTGAGAACAAAAAACGGTTTTGTAAAATTCAAAATTTCAGATTAACTTTTATTCAAAAATTTAAAACTAAGTAAATAGTTGCATACATTATATGTATAACATCTCCATTTTGTAGACTTTGAAATCAAAAACTGAATGTCTGTTGGCAAATATAATTTCAGAATTCAGAGATTTTCAGAGTAAGTATTTTTGCTTACAATTTATTCAACTATACGATTATGTATATCAAAATCACATTAATACATTTTGATATTTTTTGTCCATAAATAACTTATAACCAAAGTTGATAAAACTCTCATTTTATAGTATTATATTATACTAAATATTTTCGTTACAAAAATATGAAGTAAAAAAATTAAAAAAAAAATTATGAAATATTGTATGGAAAAAAAAATGTCTTGTGATTAAAAATCATATCATAAGTACATATGTGTACACGAGTTTCTATAAAAAATATTCCAGAAAGAAAAATAAGTTATACACGGCGATAATAAATAACAAGCTGCGTAAACATAAATACATATACATACAATAAGAACACGCATGTGTGTGTTATTAGTTAGTGGTTTCTTTTCCACTAAATCATTTAGGTATATGTGTAAAAATAAATGTATGACTTACATATATGTTTACGAATATAAAATGTGTGAAATAAAATAAATGAAAAATTAAAAAAAAAAAAATAGTAAATAAAAATAAAACACTAATATTATATTTATGATAAAAAGTATTTACGTAAAAATTCCTTTAAAAGCATTATCATATTTTGATTATCTAGCACCGCATTCTTTTCATATGATTGAATATATAGTATATAAAAAACACAATGTGTGTATACATTTTTTTTTTATTATTTTTTATATAAAAAAAAAATATAATAATAATAAATCATGAATTTTACAATGCCAAATTATTCAATTTATTGATATGATAATATGTGTCATATTTCAATTTTTTTTTTTTTTCTAAGTAATTTCTAAAGTTATAACGTAATTATATTTTTACTTATATGATTAATTTAAAAATGTTTGCTGTATATATGGTGATATATGTTAGTTTATTTAATATCATTTTTTTTATTTAATTTCACTATGAGATTGTATGCATTTACGAGTTGTATTAGAACTTACCAAAATAATTTTGCTCACTTAGATATCTTTGATATTCATTACGATTAAAATTTGATCTCATGATGAACTAATTTTGTTGTTTATGTATTTTTAAATTTTATTAGTTAATCTATTAGTGAATAGATTATAAATTAAAAATATGATCCTTTATGCTTGTATCTTCCGTAGAAACATTAACATAAAATTAATAAATTTTGAAGAATTATTTTTCTTAATTTTTTTGAATTCTATATAATAATAACATTCACAATATTATTTATATTCTCATATAAACTCTCGTATATAACTTATATACATATCAGTTGTTTAAAATTAATTTACTATTTTTTCGTTTTATTATCATTATTTCAAATTAATGAAAACTAAGTATAAAATAGAAATAATTAAAAATACATAATAACAATATAATCGCGCTTGTCGCCTACATATAAATATTATTGTACTCGTTATATAGTAATTATTAATAATTTTTTTTTTATTTCTTACCAGATCGCGTATAAATTAATAACTGAAAAATTATGAATCTTTCTACTTATTTTTTGCTTCAAAAAAAAAAAAAAAAAAAATGAATAATAACAAAATGAAATATGAAAACGTTAAAGGTTTTTTTTTTTTGAAATGAAAATCTTATCAAAATTAATTTATGTGTACATATGATATTATACTTTGTCATTTATTTATATACATATATAAGCTACATATATTTTGAATGAATATACTATGATGTAGTACTTGTATATCTATACAGACAGATTCAATTTACGATTATATATACATACGTATATTCGCACATAAAGTGTTTAGATTATATATTTATTTTGCAAATATTATATACATTAAATGGTTTTATTTATTTTATTATTAACAATATTTCTTTTAAAAAAATATCTGTACAAATATACATATACATATATATAAATTTTTGTATAATTATTTATACATATATACGGCTAACAAATGTGTGTATACACATATTAATACATCATCCATATTTATAATCATAATGAATGTAAATAATAAAGTATATAATATGTATTTATAAACAAATAATTTTGCAAAAAAATATTTTTTATCATTTTTCTTCTTAACAATATTATATGAACGTACTTATGTACATATGTACATTATATACATATAAGTATTAGTTTGAATGATATCATATACTATAATCGGTTCACTTTAAGTGTTTTAAGTATAGCAAAAAAAAAATAAAATAAAATTAAATAATGTATACATGCATATATGTACGTCTACGTATGTATGCAATATGTCCGTGTACTTTGTATATTACATTGAAAATATAATCGGAATTTCTTTTTGATAAGATGAATATCATATAAATATAGAGTATATGCGAGTAGATGTAGCGTATATGTGTATGTAGTATGTAGCATTCTTTTAAACATAAATCCAGATGAATAATAATAAATTTTATTAGTTTATCATTATTGTAAATATTATGTATATATATTAAGTAAATGACGTAATATTTATAAATATGAAAATAATTCAGATATTTTATGCATTATTCAATTAAAATCGTGACATATTATTAATTATTATATACACCACACACATATTGTATGTAGATTGTATTGTATGCACTTTTACAATGTAGATATGAGTATATTATTCATTTTTTATTCAATTCCATGATACACATTTACTCAAAAAATATGAGATATTTAAGTTTGTAATTCATAAGTACTGTGTAAAAATATACATATAAAAAAAAACATTCTTATACTATGTTCTCATGTATATTTGAAAAAAAATAAAAAAAAAAAAATAAAAAGATTGAAAAATTATATAAGTGTAAATTTGTGTGTTTACAATTTTAGGTTTATCTATCTATATAGACATTATGTATGTACACATGTGAATGTATTACCTACAGTTCAGTTAAGTTTTAATATATTCTTTCGATCGGCAACTGAATATATAAATTCATAATTATGTACTTCAAAAAAATAAGAAGAAAATTTTATAAATAAAAAATCTTGATTCAGTCTAGTCTAAAGGTACATATTGAGGATTTTAAGTTACGAAAATGATAATTTTTTAGAATGTACAGAATGTACGAGTTCATACATTTGTATGTAAGAGGTGAGTCAGATAAAATTTGGAATTTTTACGGCGTTATATAACTGAAAATCTAAAAGAGGTAGCGAATTGATGTGTATAGACACATTATTCTATAAATAGTACGAAACATTTTAACTTTTTCCATTTGTGTCTAAAACGTTTAATAAAAAAGATGTGCAGTAAAGAAGAAGAAATAAGAAAAATTATCTTGGACAAATTTTTAGAAAATAAGAAAAAATCGAAAAAGGAGATAGCTAGGGAAACAAATACTAGTGTACAAACAGTTTAAAATGTTATCAACAACTACACAGAGATAATCTGATCCACTGAAATCAACAAGGGATGAATCCGCTATTGCAGGTACGTCACAATCAACAGCAATGAGATATAAAAAATTTAGTGGACTAAAAACATACAAGCAACAAGCAGTACCTGATTGATAGATCTGAGGCTAAACAACATCTGGCGAAAACACGAACAAGAAGGTTATATGGCAAATATCTAACGAAATTTGATTGTGTTATCATGGACGATGAAACATATTGCAAAGCAGATTTCAACCACATTCCAGGAAATGTGTATTACATTGTAAAAAATAAGAAGACAGCTAATAAAACAATTTCAACAAAACAACACACAAAATTTCCTAAACAGTTCATGGTATGGCAGGTTATTTGTAATTGTGGTCTACGGAACAGGGAATTTATCACGACGGGAACAATAAATTCAAAGGTGTACATTGAAGAATGTTTAGAAAAACGATTGAAACCCTTTATAAGACAACATCAAGGTTTAGTGTTTATTTGGCCAGATTTAGCAAAAAGCCACTATGCGAATACAACGAGGCAATGGTATGAACAAAATGGGGTCCATGTGGTCCCGAAAGAAGCAAATCCACCTAATTGCCCAGAACTAAGGCCAATTGAAAGATATTGGGCTAAAATGAAGTATGTATTGAAAAAAACCAAAAAAAAAATTGTAAGAATGATATTGATTTTAGAAATCGATGGCGGAAAGCATATGAAGTGATCACAAATGAGTCTGTCCGGGTGCTAATGCAGCACCTCAAGCGAAAAGTTAAAAATTTTTGTAATAGATAATTATGTTGTGCCAATATTTTGTAAAATAAAATCGTTGAAAATATAAAATAAATCAAACTTTATTTGATTGAAATCGGAGTTAAACTTTTTGATCTGTGGTAGAACGAAAATTCCAAAATTTATCTGACTCACCTCTTTTGTAGCAAATAAAATCTCATAATTATACACATACGAGTATATGTACATAATCTATTGTACATATTACTTGTATATGTATATATCTACTCTTAGATTTAATGATAAACTTTATAACTGTATCGCGATTTATAAAAAACTAAGTAAAATCATTTGATGTAACATGCTACAAATCCAAGAGATTGAAAAAAATTAGAAAAATAAATTTGAAAAAAAAAAATTCAAATTTACGAAATTTACATATTTATATGTATTATATAGTCGTAAAGTTATATCGTTATGTCGTCATGTAGATACCTAAATTTATGTACAGAAAATATCATAAATATCCTCATTATATAAATTATAACCGAATTAACGAAAATAAAATAATCATAAAAATTAATTTTTTTTAATAGTTTTATGATTACTTTTTAGTATCTACCTGTGCTTTTTTTTTCATTACATACTCGCATACTAGCATACTATAAACTATATATGTACATGCATATACAACACAAATGCGCGTATAAGTAAATTTAAATAAAAATAATACTCGTATAAATAACAATTATATTATTATTCGCGATTGTACACTATATATATTATACAGAATGAATACGTGAACGCTTTTTGTGTTCAAATGAAAATCATAATTCTTTTTTTTTTCTTTTTGAAAACCTACAAAAAACGCGAAAACAACAACATCATTGAAATAAAATTTAAATGATTGAAGAAAAAAAGTGCAGAGAAAAGAAAAAAATGATAATAAATAAATTAAAATAGAATTTATGAAAAAAAAAAAAATAAAATGTTAACGAACATTTTTTTAACGATCGATTTTATTTTTATTTTTAAACAAAATTTATTTATTTTTATTGTGAATTTGTGTAAAATGTAAAACGTAGAATGTATATATTTGTGTAGGTATTTAAATGTGTACCTGTACTTTTCTATATAACGTAACACCTGTATATTGAGTAAATTAAAGCATTTAAACGCCAACATTTAATTATAAATTTCCTAAAAAAAAATTCATAAAATTACATATGTATACATACTATGTAAAGGTAATAAATATTTCACTTCATTGCATTATAATAAAAAAAACTCAAAAAATTTTATGTACGATTATATACATATGTGTATGATATGTCAATATACTTATATGTAGGTAGGTGTTGGTCAGATTTAAATTTTCCATGCAATTTGATTGATGATCAATAAATTATTATTTTTTAAATTTATTCGTTCATTCACACATGCATATATACACATGAGTGGTACTGGTGGTACACATATGAACACACAATATAATATATAAAGCATATTATATAAAGATAAATGTGTGTTAGGTAGTTTTGTTTTTTTTTTTTATAAAAACTACATAAATTTGTGATAAAATTAAAATCTATGATCATGGTACAGGCGAACACTGTGTAGTGTAAGAAGCTAGGAAGTTACCGATAGATGCCTATATGCGTAACTTTCTTTAGATAAGTACATACATATTTTCGAATAGATAATCTTATATAAAATTTATATCGTATTTGAGAATGAAATAAATTTCAAAAATTACGAGTATTGTGAGAATTATGATTATGTTAGGCAGTTCATAGTTTAGTTACTTTAATCAATTTTGAATAAAATTATTAATTGAATAATGCAGTTCTAGTTTCTAGAGTTGTATAGTTCCATTGAAGAAGAAGAATGATGTAGACATGCTTTCTTATTGTCATTTAAATCAAATCTGTCCTTACGATAATACTCGTACAACATTCAAAATCAAGAATATATGTAAATTTTATTCAATTTCAACTTAAAATTAGAATTCATTATAAAATATACAGAAAGACAACATAAAATTTTCACAGTCTAAATTTATAAAATTCATTTTATAACGGATGTTTAATATACTGCTAATGGCTTCACTCAAATTTTTTTCATATTTAATTTTTGTTTTCTTCATAATTTTGTTAAAAAAAAAAAAAAAAAAAAAAAAACTTTTTAAAATTCTCATTATGTCCGCATATGTATAACTTTCTTTTTTTCACTTTTTTTTTTAAAAACATATCCATACCACTATGTATATACGAGCACATATGAAATACATATTATGTGCTGTATATAATTATTAACTTCGTATACATATATACATATGTACTTCTATATAATATAATGAAGATTTTTATTTTTATAATTTTTGCAAATTTTTAATTCAGACACTATAGACATTTATAATGATAAAATATATATGTATTCGTATAATATTATTATAATATACATATGTACATAATGCTTGTATGCTTGTTTGTTTTTGTGCTTATTATATTTCTCTTTTTATTATTCACATATCATTTTATATAGTAGGTATTTAATATGCGCATACAAAAAAGAAAGTATGTTATTATATATGCATTATAAATTTTTATTTAATTCTATTTTATTTTTTTTGTTTTTTTTTTTTTTTTTTTTTTTTTTCATTTTTACTTTATTATTCGCATCACTGACGAACTAATAAATATATGTACACTTCATACCATACCAAATACCATAAAAAATGATTAATTTTATACTTGAAATCAATAGAAATATTCGACTCGACTTTTATGCTTGTTAATGTGTTTATTATTTGTTTCTTTTCTTATTATTTTCATTATAATTTTAAATATACGAGTACCATTAAAAATATAATGGCAATTTTTTTTTATCAATTTAAATGTTACATATGTATATAAAAATTTATGAAAATTAACTGTAAGAAATTAAAATTAAATATAGAAATTCACTAAAAAATATACATAGGTATATTGAAATTATTATTTCTTTATACAAGTGAACTTGAAATATTATTCAACTATACTTATGTACACCTAACTAAAAGAAGTGCAGGTACTGAATAATAATAATTTAAACACCCTAGTATTGTGAGATACAATGAGTGCAGTGATGCACATACAGTGAATATTTTCATTTTCAGATTATTTTCAAGAACATCTAATTTATTATTAGTATTTTAGATTTTCCTTTTTTCACATTTATTTTTTAGTTATTTTTGTTTTCATTTTATATTTTCTGATCCTAATAAACAGAATTTTCATTTTAAAAATTATTGTTCGTTCTCATATTCCATCAGATAAACAAAAAAAAATTTTAAATTTCTATGTTTAGCTGCCGGTTTATACCACGTATCGTATCGTATACATAATGTAAGAGTATGTTTATTATAAATCATGGTTAAAAGAAAACATATAGACAGACTCAGGCGTACATATTATTTACATGTGTGTAAGTACATATACATATACGATTACAGAAATACGTATACGTGAATATTTATAACAAATAATATAAATAAAAAGGTTACATATTATATGTTTCTATGATTGAAATTGAAAGTGAGTAAAGTCAATACGTATATAAATATAGTATATAGTTTATTATGTAGTGTTATACACACAGATACATATGGTGTTCGACTGTAAAATATTTACATTATTTTTATGCTATATAGTATTTATAAGTACATGTATACCTACGAATATAAATGTAACGTATAAGAAATATTTTCTTGTAAGAAAATCTATAATTAGAATAATATCTTCTTATACTCTACATTATACATTCCAACTAAAAAAGCCTGGCTTTTCATAAATTATATCTTTGAAAAGATGAAAAAAAAAACATACTTACATAGTTGCAAGTATACTCCCATATACTCCCATATATATAGCGTTCATATCGGGGTTCGAATACAAATTCCTTGTTTATTTGTCACTTTAAAAATATACACAGCGTTCACATATACTGAGCAGATGGTAATGATATATTATATTGTATAAAAATATGAAAATGTTCGTTTATAATAATTTTCTTTTTGTTTCATTTTTTCAGTTACTCGAAAAACAAAATGCATACATACCTAAATCATGCGTTTGTATTTGTATATACAATCTGCATATTTACGAAGGATTTTTAAATTCAATTAAAACTAATTTTAGAAATTATTTACATTTAAATATGATATGTATACAATTGATACAATACAGATACACTTATACAGAAAATATTATTTACTATACGTATGTACGTATATCCAGTACATATCATCATCGTATACAAAATCCTAGATACAAAGATAAAAGGAATTTATATTAATGTGTGATTATAGAGAGATATATGAAAATTATTATTGTTCTGCTATACATACACGTACATCAAATACAATATACAAGTTCATATTTACTCATTGGCGTTGTATATAACAGGAAAGTAACATA
Organism: Villa cingulata; assembly: GCA_951394055.1. Classification (NCBI taxonomy): domain Eukaryota; kingdom Metazoa; phylum Arthropoda; class Insecta; order Diptera; family Bombyliidae; genus Villa; species Villa cingulata. Next base: position 28,909,158 of record OX596021.1, on the reverse strand, counting down.
CATTTATGTAGGTACTCGCATATAAAAATATAATAATTTAAATTTTTAATGAACATAATGTGCTACATGCTGGTATATAATTTAAACAGGATGTTCATTTAAAATTAATTTCATTTTAAAATAAAAATTTCATCCTAAAATAATAATAATAATAATAATAATATTGATAACACACAGAGTTTTTCATAAAGATCAATCTAATATATTATTATGTTGCTTATGACAGAGCAATAGTAACAAAATGTAATTTTTATTTATATAGAAAATGATTTAATTACATCATTACTTTTTTTCTTTTTTTCGCCACATTTGTAGGTTTATACATATAGATACACTCTCGCATGTTAATTGTTTGAAATGAATTTGAAAAAAAAAAAAAAAAATTAACAATAAAAAAAACTTTTCTAGTAAATAATTTACAGTACAATGATCTAAGTATGTTTAATTTAATGACCAATTTTTACTATTTTTCGTATAATTATACTTTTTTTTGCTTTTGCAAAATGATAAGGAAAAACTTTAATTATATTTTTCTCTCTTTTTTTGTTATTGCTTTTTGTGCTTTTTCTAATTGCGAGTAAATTAAAAATTTCATAGTTCATTTAAATAAATTCCAATTATATAAAAAAAAAAAAAATTCATTCATAAATTATTAATCAAATCGTCATACATTAATATTCAAATATAGATATAATATACGAGTTATAATTAATCAATGATGTAATTTAATTTTTTTAATTTATATTTTTCAATTTTTTAAATAAAAATAAGCTTTTTCATATTACTTTAAATATGTATTAAAAATTTCATATTTTTTATTTAGATTTAATTTTGTTTCGATTTTATATTAAATTTTACTTTTTTTTTTTAATTCGAAAATGAATGTGGATTTCGATATTTTGATCATCGGTGATGTGTAATCGTGATATACCTATATAATAATAAAAGCAAATAATAGGCAAATATTCACACAGATATTTCCATACAAATATTTTCAGTATTATATTTATAAAATCTTTATTCACATAAAGTGAGTAGTACATATATATCATATACAAATTTATATAAAGAATTCCATTCTTTAAAATATCTACATACATATATACATACATACATTTAAAGATTTTTGTATAAAGTCCGATTAAGCAATTACAAATGTTACTACTATTATTAGGTGAGGCGGTTTACATGCTGGTACCCTGGTACCCTAGTATTATAGTACTATATAATGTGTTTACGTTCTAGTACCAATTACCCACTATATTTATGTGGCTGTATTTATAATAATGAAATGATTGTTGTTGCTGTTGAGGTTACCCTATTCATTCACATCACAACACAATCATTTATTTTTTAATGACCTTTTCAGTTAACTTCGAGTCGAGGTGATTTCCCAACCTCTTTAGAAATATTCATTTCATATTCAAATTATTGTATTACTATTTACTGTACGTACATATAGATGTGTTAATAATAAATTGTTGTTTTTTTGTTTTTTCATAATTTTATTTTTCTGTATTATTTTTTCTTTTTGATTCTTGTATGGAATAATTCAAACTCTAATATTAATATATAAACAAAACATTTCTTGTGTGGGCATAAATTACATATACGGAATATGTACATAGAATAGGTATATGTATATACTTACATTATATATTTTCGTGTGTATATATACAATAATACAATCTAGAGATATCTTTAAATAATGTCATTGTATAAACAAATTTATATAAATAATAATAAATTATTTTCTTCATTTTTTTTATTTTTGATTTATTTTTAAAAGAATTTCTGTTTAAAGTGTAAGAAACTTCGAATAACAAAAAGTTAAAAAAATAAAAATAAAAATGAAATAAATTTATATATAAACAGAATACCTATACTTGTTTTAAAAATAAGAAAAGAATCGTTTAATATATATCAGTCTACACGAGTATATAAATATAAATACACAAATATGTATATTATACATATATAGACACACACCAATATTTATATACACATTTGGATGTATATGCATATGTGCATATATACAATAAAATTACAATAAGTTAAATTTTTTTTTTATAATTTTTATTTTTCATTTATTATTCAATAATATTTTTTTAAACGACACGTGAATGTCATTTTCATATAATTTTTATTCTTTGCAAGAGAAAATTGTGAAATCATCTATATACATACCTCAATAAATTCTATAATATATAATATATAATATTTATATAATCGTATGTATGGGATCTAAAGTGTATACAAATAAAAATCGAGAACATATCATCATAAGTACTTATAATTTTATATTTAAGTACGAATCTACATTATTATTTAAATATGTATTTACAAATATACATATACATACATACATTCGCGAATAAATATGAGTAATGTTTATTATTTGGTAATTGGTAATATTGGTAATATCACATACAGACAAGAGCATACAGAAAGCAGAACAACAGAATAATAAAATGTTTACTATGAAAATGATTTTTACACACTTTGCTTGTACATACATATTATATACTCGTACCAAAGTATATCACGTACATTCGTAGTATGTGTTTATATGATACGATATACATACATATTTAAATTTGTTTATACAAAATACAAAGGTAAAATAATATCCAAAACACAATTAAAATCCAAAACATAAAATTGATGTTATTACTGCTATTATTATTATTTTTTTTCCATATACATACCATAATAAAAATTCATATGAATGAGAGATATTTTTGTTATATGGTGTGTGTTTGTGTCAATGTATTTTTGTGATGTTTATCTCATCTACACATTAACAAATACCTGTCTGTCTATATATCTAGCCATGTGTGTAGTATATAGTATAATAAAGAAAAATGTGGATATATCTCCACACCAACCCAACGTATGTGTTTACGTATATATACAATTGTGTACATTATTTTATATAAATGTTTTATTCAAAATCTACAAAAACAAATTGTAAAAAAAAATTTTTTTTTAATTTTTTTAATGAGTCATTACAGGTGGTTGTTGGCTATATAGTATTGTAGTACGAGTATGTAGTTAGTTAACAGAATGATTTTATAATCGATGTAATAATTGAATGAAATACACGATTTTTTGACCGTTTTTTTTTTTTTTTTGACTATTTAGATTTGTTTATTGAAAATGAGTTTTAAATTGTATATTTATTACAAGTACCTATAAATGTATACTACGAAGAACAATATGCATATAATATAAATATAACAAAATATAGGTACCTATACATACATAATTGTATCTATGTACTGTACACAAAAATCAAAAAAATAAAAATTTACCAGTCATTATTTTTTTTTTTTTTGTTCTATAAAAAATGTAAATTTATTTTTGAAAAACTAAAACTAAAAATAATTTACGTTAAATTACAGAGGTCATATACGTACATATTAAGTATTGCTATTGTATTGTGATTATATTAAGTTGAAAAATTGAATACAAAAACACAAAAAAATGTTTAACAAAACTAATAAAATAACGAATCAATATTTTGAATATCAATTACACATTACATATATATGTATATGTAGTAGCAGAAATTGAAAATTTATCTGCATTACTTGTGTACTGTCGTATATGTGCAATTTGTAATTATTATTGTAATTGTAATTAATGTAATATTTATATATGAATAAATTTTATTTATATTAAATCAAATATTTAAAGGTATAATAAGTAATAACACACATCAATTCGATTCGACATTATTCACATATAATTTCAGTTCAATTGCATATAGATACCGCAAAATAGTTATACTTAGGTACACACATATATGAATGTGCTGTACTTACTTACATACGTATACATTACACATCTTAAATACGAGTATCTGTAGTATTTTTTAAAGTAATAGGTATAAGAGAAAAAAAAAATGAAAAATTAATAATAAAAAAAAAATAAAATAATAAAATGCGAACCAAAACAATTTGATTAACCGGACAAACTGGATTTACATCTGGTACTGGTACCCTGGAATGGAATGTTGTTGAAAGTAATGATAATGCAAAAGTGTACATACTTGCATATAAAAAAACAGCACACACACACAAAAAAAAAATACGCTTAAAATATATATTATTAACAAAAAAAAAAAATGAAAGAAATGAAAGAAATAGACAATATTATAAACACACAAAAACAAAAAAGAAGAAGAAGAAAAAAGTGCATGAAGTGCTCAATTTTTTTTTTTTTTTAATTCACATTAAATATATACGCGAGAATATAAAGTACTACATACATACTAACATTCAATTTATGTATAAATATATGTATGTATATACGAATACGTATGAAGTTACAGATTCTTTTTTAGTTGACTTTATTTTTTTTTTTTTTATTTTTTTTTTTTTTTTGCTTTGAAAGCTTCACCTTAATATGTGATCAGATTTGTAAATGATATTATGATTTTTATACTTTTTTATTTTCTAAACTAAAAATGCAGTTTCAGTTTTTTTTCTTTCTATTATATCCTCAAGCTACCTTCTGTACATATTAAAATAAAAATTAAATGAGATTTCAGATTATTATATGTACAGGTACGAGTATGTTTGTATAAATGATGGTACATATATTTTACACACAAGATAAGTACATATCGTCGTTATACAAGCGAAAGTGAACAAGTGCAAAAATTGCAGTTTTCGGTTTTCATGCTCAAATGAATTATCGGAGCGTATATTTTTATAGGAGAAATAGACTGAATGAGTTTCCTATCATATTAGCGCCAGAAAAACCTTATTTGTAAAATGACTATCTGCTTAAATGCAACTTTTATACAAGCAAAATTGTCCAAGTTATTTTAGTCAATTTTTTTGACTAAGAAGTTATCCTCAACAAATTCAAATTCTGCAGGAGAATGTGACTAAGTGCACTTATTCAATTTATTTAGTTATTATGCTTGTTTCTATGATAACTAAATTCATGAAATAACTATCTTTATAACTGCATCATATTTTGCAATTCTGCAAAGATTGCATATTTTGCAAAGATATCTGTGCAACATGTGACCGTTACGAAAAAAAGGAAAAAAAATGAAAAAGAATACTTATTGCACATTCAAAGGAAAAATGAAGCTTACGAGGCAAAAATAATCGACAAACTACGATCCAATAATGATAAAACATTTATATCATGTACTTTCGATCTTTAGAGCGTTTTGCAAATACCATCATCCGACGTATCTCTAATGTATTATAGTAGAAAATTGTGTGCCTACAATCTAACAATATATGAGTCCAAAAAGCCAAATAATGCTCACTGCTTTCTATGGAGTGAAATAAATGGTCAAAAGGGTAGTTCTGAAATTGGGACAGCATTGTTAAAATGGATTTCTTCTCTTGGCGAAACAGTTACTGAAATTTCATTATTTTCTGACACATGTAGCGGACAAAACAGAAATCAGTTCGTCGCTTCTCTATTTCTTTATGTTGTTCAAAAAACAAATATTCAGATAATTCAACACAATTTTCTAGAATCAGGACACTCTTATATGGAAGCAGATTCAGTTCACAGTGATATAGAAAATGCAAAAAAAATATGTTCAAGTTTATACGTTACACGAGTGGACCAATATAATTAGATTGGCAAGATCAAGCAGATCGAACAAAAGCTGTAAGCCATATGAAGTAACTGAATTGCTATATTCTGATATGAAGTGTTTAAAAACTCTTGCGCAAAAGATCATAAAAAATCGAAATGTAAATGCTGACGGTGAAAAGGTTGAATGGCTTAAAATTAAATGTATGCGTTATGAAAAAGAAAATCCTTTCAGAATTTTGTACAAATATAATTATAACGAAGAATTTAAAAGTCTTCATGTGGGTAGAGCAAAATCATGAGGAATGATGTAATGCCCTCTACCCTAGAAAGTTTGTACAAAAACAGATTAAATATTTCAATACAAAAGAAAAAGGATTTGCTTAAATTGTGTGAGAAAGGAATTATTCCTGAAATTTATCATGGATGGTACAAAGAGTTACCAGAAGAAAAGAAGAACGATTTTACTTGCGAACCAGCTGTCTAAGACAGCGAATTTGAAGAAGATATGTAATATATTTAATTTTGTTAAAAAAAAATTTATGTTTTGTTAAATAAAGTGTGAAATAAGTAAAGTTTTTTAAATTTTTCTTTAAATTTAAAAAATGTTATGTAAAACAATTTTTTAAAAAGTTGACTACTTAAAATGAATTGCATAAAATTATACAGGGAAAATTGACCAGATACATATTTTTCTGAAAAAACCTTAGAAATTATTTTTTTTTTTTTTTTTTTAATATTAAAATATTAAAATATTCCGAAAATCAAAAGTTTTTCACTTATCGCTATTTCATTAGCTCAAAAGACAAACGGTAAATAAAGTAACAAACATTGGAAAAAATTTAAATCTCGTTTTACGGAAAACAGCAATTTTGCACTTGTTCACTTTCGCTTGTATAACGACGATATATAAACAAAGGTGATATATGTACATATATCATATGCGTATACAAACATATATAAATTCATATATACTGTATTTGCTCGTATACTATATGTGAAATGAATACATTCATTATATGCATGTACAATGTATTATTAAATGTACATAGAGGTATGTATTTATCCATCGATATACATATAATTGCATGTACGTTTTATCATAATATAACTAATATACTCGTATCATAATATACCTAGTTATTGTCTGTCTTAAATCTTAAACGTAATGTATTTACTTACGTTTATTCATTATTTATTTGTTTGTATACATCTAGTTTATAATACGCGTGTTATTTTATTATTCACATGATATATAACCTGGCGTTAAAATTATAAAGCCAGAAAAAAGAAAAACAAATCCGAAAAAAAATCAAAACAGACCAACAAACAAAAAAAAAAAAACTAGTATACCTACATGAGAATTTATATCGAAAAGCGCAGCAGTAAAAAAAAATACATAAAATAAAATAAAATACACTAAATCGATATATTTACGATAAAGAATCCTTCTAAATGTTTTAATCTATTTTCATTTATTTCAAATGATACGCAAGCAGTATTTATTATAAAATAAATCTGATTTGTTGGAAATTTTAAATCAAACATCATAACGTTGTTCTAATTTTACATTCATAATGCACTTTTCAATTAGAAACACGAATATTTGAATTCCAAAGGACTAGAAAATCTAAAATCTTATTATAATTCCGTTGTATGTGGTATGTATATCATGTTGCTAGCTACTTAAATCCGAATTATTTCTAAATAAAATTAGGTCAAAATTTTGTTGATTCTATTATGTTCGAATAAAATTTTATCTAAATTTGAATTAATTACATGATGACAATAATGGTATATAGTAGTAGCATTGTATAGTCATGTGTTGTAATGTTCTATAATTATACAAATAGTATATATGTACATATAGATATGCTATTAAAGAATGTAATATATTTTAAGGATTTACCTTAGATTTTTTTTTTTTTTTACTTCTCAGACTTTAATAATTCATTTCATTCATTTATTTACAGTTAGCTAAATTAATATTAAATCTGGTAACTCTAATATGAATATCGCGTCCCACCTTTATATTTTTCATTGACATTCATATCAACAAACGTACATGCATACATAACTCTTGTATTTAAACGTAAAATACCTGCATATACTTATATAACATATCTCTGTAGATCTTTAAAGGTAGATAGATAGATATAGATATATACATACTTATTTTTGATTGGAACTGGACTCTCCGTCTTTAACAATTCTCATGTATACAGTCAACATGCTTTTTTAGCAGTATGTACATACATATAAACGTATAAATATATATAATATGTAGGTATCTATAAACATTATAGTAAATCTTCAATAATATAATCTGTATTTATACACAACAACACAACAAACTTCATTTCATTTATTTTCATATATGGAGTAAGAACCGGTTTTTCTTCATTATATTATTATATACTCTTTCAAGTTTATTATTTAAAAAAACAAAATCCACTAGATGTATGTACCACCATCCATGATATGATGGGTACCTCTATTTACCTTTTCTATATACCAATTCAGCTCCAAACACTTTAACTTTCAACTCCAATTCTATCGGCTTTTGAGTATATTAACATGTACATATAAATATAGGTATTATAAATAAAAAATTTATATGTACGAGTATATGTTCAAACTCATCATTAATGATATGAGTGAATTATAAATTTATATAATTCATGCTCATATGTATGGCTATGGATGTATGCATATGTGTAATATATTTATTCTTATTATAAAAATGTATAACGTGGTATAACTTACTTGACTTTAATTCAATATCATTTTACTTATATGTATTATATTCTTCTTATTTTAACATTTTCATTTTTTGTTTATTCTTTTATAATATAGTTTTCGTTTTAAGGTTTAATAATACGAATATTTATGAGATTATATCTGTATATGTATTGCATTCCCAATAAAATACTATAAAATATATGATGTATGTATAAGAAGAAGATAAAATACAACACAACACACACTTGTCGATATGTCATGAAAAAAAAAATTTTTTTTCCTGTTATGTGTATTTTGTTGAAGTCGAAATCATCAACATTAATATTATGTGATCCTCCATCATTATCTTCATCGTCATCATTTTATTTATAACTTATAAAATACAAATAAATTTGTTGTTTGTTGTTAATTCAGTAAACTGATTTGAATGAAATGCGATGATGAGAAAGATGACGATTTAAAAATTTACCTATATTTAAATATCTGGACACATTTATATAGTGATGTACTATATAAAGTATTCAGCATATAAATACAGGTATTGGTACAGGTATAATAAATATATACTATGTACATATTATACAAAATTGTAACAGAAAATGGAATGTATGTATACATATATATTTTTAATTTTTTTTTTCTTTCTAGATATATGTACGTGCATACATCTTGAATTTACCTACATGTATACCGTAATGTAAAGAATATTACATTTTATATGCATTCCATGTTGTATTTATGTAAAATGTAAGTTAATATATCCGGAAGAGAATTTGTACATTTAGATTTATTTAATGTTTTGTCATATATTACTTATATACCACCAAACATACTTATTACCTTTATTACAACAAAAATACTACTACATATGTATATGTATGGAAAATGGAACTACCTAGTTAAAAATTGAATTGTTATAATGTACATACATACATAATATAAAAAATATATGTAAATAATGACCTTCTTATAAGTTCAGCACACCTACTAAATTATTAAATTGTCAGCTTTATTATGTCATAGAGAAAGAGAATTTAACATAATTTGTATTGTACCTGTTCATTGGTAATATAATAATAAATAGTTTATAATGTGGTAATATCATGTAAGATTTATACAACACATAAGAAAAAAAAAATGCTAACAAACAATGTAAAAATTAGCCTTCAAATTTATAAATTGCATAACTTTTATTGTGTGCTAATCTTCTATGTAGTAGAGTTCCTATATTATCATTTATTTTATATGTAGGTATGTTGTATTATTATTATTATGTGAAATTTTGTTTATTATTTAAAAAATGTAATGCGATAATAATAAAAAAATAAATTGAACAAACATTATGACAATGCATGACAGACAAGTTATAATTTTATTGAAAAGGGTGCATCTAAATATGTATTAATAAATTGAATTGACTTACTTATGCACCATTAAATACATTTACAAATTCACTTTTTGTATCACATTCAGTTCATGATTTTTTTTTTTCAAGAAAAAATCTCATACATATATTATTTGTTCTGAACAATTTATGGATCATCCTACAATATACTTTCACTTTTTTCTACAATCAGCAAATTTATATATGCATATATGGTATATAGAAATGAAAAAAATAAGCATCTTTTTTACAGTCATAACGATAGATTTGTCGTGTAATATTAACTCAGTTAGACAAACACCTGTCATAGCCGGTAACTATTAGATTTGTAAAAAAAAATAAATAAAAAGGAGGTTATTAATTATACAATACATATATGCAAGTATTAAAGGTAATATTCGTAATATATTTAATTCAATGAAATTCTCAAATTATTTAAGAATTATTTATGAATTTTTTAAATCTTTAAATCATGGCATATGTGATCTAATCTATGATTAATATTTAGTTTATTAAAATAATATTTATTATTTATTTTAACGGTTTTTGAATGATTTTTAATTGAACGGATATCCTGTAATGATTTTATTTTATTTCATTTTTATTTATTTTTTTGTCTTTTTACAGTAAAATAAATCAAAAATTCAAACGTTTTATTTTTAAATAAAAAAATACCGAAAATACGTATACGAGTATACACATATACATACAAAAGTGAACGCTATTAGAAGACAAGATTTGTTTCCGTTTTCTGTTTTTCGTAAAATTATCTAATCGATTGAAAAAAAATACATATCTGTGTTTAGTTAAGATGTGGCCTTATTTACCATTGAGTTTATATAATATATTTTGTAAACAAATAGAAATATTCATGTGTGAATTTACGTATATATAATTTTTTTTTTCATACATATTATTTATCACAAAAACAAAATAATCACGATTTTATTGTTTTCCCACACTTATTTTACATACTCTGATGTTTCTACAAATACACAACACACAAATATTCTAAGCAAAATATGTATACGACTATGAAGATTTTTTTTTTGTTTTGTTTTCGTAGACAGGAAAAAACAGAATAGACGTATGTTCGTATATGGACATCTACAGTGAGCGAAATTTCCATAGGTCCACCTATATTTCTAGAGGTAACTGGTAGTTTACGAGTTCACATCTGCTGAACACATGTTTTTTATTTAATTTTCTACGCTAATAAACGGAAAAACCCAACAAACCGAAATCCTTTTATTAGGTTTTTTTAAAATAAAAGCGTAATTAGGAAATTTTCAGGTATATAAGAGCGAAATTTCTATAGGTCCACTTAATTGTGTAGTATCTTTCAACCAAGTTAGTTGAAAAAGTTATAGTAAAAATTTGTTAATTGTTATAAATTGAGTAAATTAAAACTATTCAATTGGATTTTTTTCATTAATTTAAAATAATTTAAGAAAAAATTTAAATTTTAATTCTAAAATGCCACGCGGTAAGCTTCTGTCTGCAGAAGAGATAACAAAAATCAATTGTTACAAAGAAGTTGGACTATCCAATCGCGAAATAGCGAAAAAATTGAAGAGATCACACAATCTGATCAATAATTTCTTGAAAAATAAAGAAAATTATTCAAAAAACCATCCAAAAGGTGGTAATACGAAGCTGTCTTTAAGAGATCTCTCAGCAATTTTGCGTACTGCGTCAAAAGAAAACATTACAGCGAGACAAATAAAAGAAAAACAGAGCTTACCTGTCACAAAAAGACGTGTCCAACAAATTTTAAAAACCAGTGGCAAATTCAAATGGATGAAACAAGAGCTAAAATCAGTACTAACAGAACGGCATAAAACAACAAGATTAATGTTTGCTAAGGATCACATGTCATGGGAGGAAGAGTGGAAAAATGTTATCTTTTCTGATGAAAAGAAGTTTAATTTGGATGGCCCCGATGGCTTTAAATATTATTGGCATGATATTCGAAAGACTCCTGAAGTAGCCATGAGTAGAAATTTCGGTGGGGGTTCAGTAATGGTGTGGGCAGCATTTAGTTTCCATGGAAAATCCCCAATATGCTGGATTACAACAAGAATGAATTCTAGCAATTACATTGATTTGCTAGAAAATGTGCTGATTGATTTTGGCGAGTAAATGCCGTTAGAAAATTGGATATTTCAGCACGACAATGCGCCCATTCATACGTCTTCAGCTGTAAAAACATGGCTTGAAGAAAAAAATATACTAAGTATGAAGTGGCCAGCAAGATCACCGGACTTAAATCCAATTGAAAATTTATGGGGAAATCTTGCTCGAAAAGTCTATGAAAATGCGAAACAGTACGACAGTGTAGAGGACCTTAAAACGGCAATTAGAGCAGCTTGGATAGGTATAGAAAAAGAGGTTCTAGAAAATTTAATTAATTCAATGAAAAACAGAATTTTTGAAATTATTAAAAATAAAGGTGGCAGCACTAGTTATTAAAAACTTGTATTTAATTTAATAAAATACTTAATATTCGAAAAATGATGGTTTTATTTAATTTAATCAGTAGTGGACCTATGGAAATTTCGCTCTTATATACCTGAAAATTTGCTAATCATCCTATTTTTAAAAAAACTAATGAACAGGATTTGGGTTTGTTGTGTTTTTCCGTCTATTACCATAGAACATTAAATAATAAACATGTGTTTAACAGACGTGAATTTGTAAATTACCAGTTACCTCTAAAAATATAGGTGGACCTATGGAAATTTCGCTCACTGTATACTTTTGAATAAATTAAGATAATGCAAATGCATATGAATATAATAAAATACTGGTATACAATGTGACAATGTTTACGTCAATTGAAATAAATACATATTTCTAATATTCTCGTACATACATCATAATAATATGACATCTTATTATTCTATGTTCTATAGTATATATATGCAAAGTCATGTATGAAAAATTTCATATTTATGAAATAAACTTTTATTTACTATAAGTTTCTCGAATGGCAATTTTTTACTCATAACTATACAGTAAGTAAAGTTCAGTTTTAGTTTATTTTTTTGTTTTATAAATTACAATAAATTGCAATATCGCAAGTACTAGTACACAATCATGAAGTACCTATATAGGATGTTATTTAATTTGAGTTTTTATGAGAATTAAATGCACATTTAAATTCCTATAGTGTTTTATAATAGAACACTTTTACATAAAAAGTGTGTAATTAATTAAAGTAATTTCATATTTCATTACCTCACCTTTTTATTTATAATAAAAATAATAAAGTTTTTCATTTCGAATAAACAACAAATTAAAAATAAAAAATATTTTATGTCTCATGGAATGTATTGTTTTGTATTATTTTTGTCATAAAAATATATATTCACATATGATTTTAAATTACGTATATAAATACATATTATTATGTAATAATTTCATTATAGCTCATATGTATATAAATTTGAGTTAAAATTTTTATAAAATCTTGAATTTTGTAAATGAAAATGTACACAAAAGGTTTATGCATAATTGCATATATAGAGGTAAATTCAAATGAAAAATTATATACATGAACATGAGTATACTATATAGATAGATATATACATTTGTATGTATGTACGCGAGACCACATTATTCTATACACTATGCACATACATACCTGCACGTTTGACACATATATATGTATGTGATTTTATTGTATAAAAATAAAAAAATTGCAAAATTATATAAACGTATATGTATGCCTTTGTCTATTCTTTTGTAAGTACATTACATACTTTTGCAATGCTTCTTATATTTACTTTTGTCTTTTGTATACATATAAAAATTTTATATATATAATGACACACCACTATATATCACATATGTATGTACATATCATATACTATCAACCGCAAAAATGCGATGAACCGTTTCTATTTCAGTTTCCTGTTATTGAATAATGTTAAGGAAAAAAAAAAAATTAAACAATAAAAATGTAATGACGTTGCAAGTTTATATTACATACAAATTATTACACTAACACTATATAGATACAATCTACTTACAATAAAAATCAAGTTAGTATCTAATTTACCTTTACAATATATTACTAAAAATAATTCAACAATATCATACATACATACATACATTCTTGTGGATAAATGAAGACAATCATTCTATATAATTATACATAAGATACTCGATATATATAGGTATATGTGCAAGTATTTATGTATGTATGCACCTATGTATGTAATGTACCTATAAATGTATAGGTACATAAATATACATAATTTTAAATTAATTTGACACTGAATTGAAATTAAATAATGTTTCGGTTCAAATACCTTACTTCTTTTCATATCTAATACTTATATAAATAACAATATAATATTTTGCAAGTAAGTACATAATAAATTTTTATTATATCTTTTCAATTTAAACTTAATAAAGCAAATAAATATTTAAGAAAATAACAATAACAGAAAACAAAAAAAAATACAATCAACTAAATCGAATCAATTATTTGTGTTAAAATAATCATTATTCATGTGTTTTTGTTTTTTTTTTTTTAATTCATTTTTTTATTTCTTCTTTGATTTTTTTTTCTATAGGTAAATAAATAGTATCTATATATAGTATAGACTATTTTGTATTATGTATTATGTATTTAAAAAAAAAATACTTAAAATATTTTTACAAAATTTTCGATATTAATTTAAATTTACAGTAAAAATAATAAATAAATGAAATAAGTGTACTTAAATATATGTAATATACATATAAAGTATAAGAAACTAAAATAAATATATATATGTATACATAAATTGTTTCAAAAAAATGATAAAAATAGGAGTGGTCATATATATGTCATACTACTAGTATGTATGGTTATAAAATATGTATGTACTTTAGAGCATAAAATAAAGTTAATTCAACGTACATGTTATAAGTGCATACTAGTATTTTTAAACACACCTTTTGTTGAAGCAAAACTAGAAGAAAAGTATCTATGTGCACTTAAAGTACATACGATGAAATACCTTTTCTCTTTAAGGCTGGTATTTACCAACATAGATTATCTTTTATCTGAGATAAAGTAAATTCATCAACCTGAATAAAACACTACTCGGATATTTTTAAGACAACCTCGGAGTGGCATTATAAATATCGTTCGAACATAACCTTGTTATTAACAGCAACAGCACAAATAAAGATAATGTACTTAGTTGTACTGTATACTGTATTATATCATCTTTGCATATAATTATCACATCACAGAACCTTTTTTTCATTTTGTAATATAAAAATACAATCAGCTGACATGTTTGACACACATGTTCGACCCGAAAACAAATTTTATCTATGTTGATGAATAAACTGAAATTGTATCCGGCTAAAATATATCCGACGGATATATCCATGTTGGTGAATACCACCCTAAATGTATTTAACGTACTTATATCGTATTATAATCGTATATGTATACAGAATAATGTAGTACTCTGTATTATTTAATGTTCCATTAATACATTTTATTTTACTTATAAGGCATACTCGTATTATGTATATGTATGTATCTACAATAATTGAAGAATTTAAATTTAAAATGTACAATTCAAATATTTAATTTTTTATTAACATAACTACATATATATTGATATAATACATACAACATTATATGTGTATACATAGACAAATTTTTTAATTATAATGCTTTCATAGATTCCTCAAATTTACAAGAGAAAATAAAATTTTTATGTAGAAAAGTGAACGTGAAATAATTTTTTAAAATAAATAAAAATAAAAATAATGAACGTATATAATTAGCAATTACATACAGTACATTGTACAAGAATGTATCATCAATATATGTATGTACATATATGTATGTAAGTATCTATACGGTGAGTACATAATATAATATTTATATGCTGGTATGTTATGCGTATTATGTACATTTTAAAATTTCTATTTTCATATTCCATAAGGTATATTCGTTCGTATATAATATGATTTGTATGATGTGTTTATGATGATGATCATGATAATGATGATGACAAAACTATGTATGTGCAAGAAATTATACTCAAATTAAATTCAAAATGTGTATATGATGTGTGTGTGTGTGTGTGTAATATACAAACAATATAATAATACATTCATTAAGATATGAGTAACGACAAAAAAAAATATACTATATCAATTAATATGCTACATACATACATAACATTTTACATAAATATACAATATAAAAAAAAAATCAATTTGTTTTTTTCATTTACATATACATACATATACATGCATATTAAAGTACATGACATTTTACAAATTAAAATAAATTCAACATAGAAAACAGAAGAAAAAAAAAATAATTGAATAACGAAAATAAGAAACAATAAATTCATCAAATATGAGAAGAAAAAAAAATAAGAGTATGTACAATTGACTATTCACATTTATGTACATTTATATGATATATACGAGTATCTTTGTATGTATGTACATATATGTAATGAAAGAAGTCAAAAAGAAAACTTTCAACATTTTATTTGTTTTTCATTTTTCATTTTTTTTTTTTCATAATAATGTGTGTTGAATATTGAATATGTACATAACATACGATAAGCATACATATACGAGTATATACGAATATTTTTTTGTAGTTGATCCATTAGTTTTATTATAGGAATTTTTATATTTTTTTTTATTTATTATACAAAAAAAAAAAAAAAATTATTGAAAATGTGTCAAAATTCAAACAGTAACAGAGCCAGAGAAAAAAAAAATTATATGTAATTTTATATAAACATTTTTAGTACAAAAAAAAAATTTTTATTACAAATTTTTTTTTTATATTTTTGAGTAATTTTTTTCATATTTTTAGAGTGTCTTTCGAACATACATATAGTATGTACATATATTCTTTCATCTATAATGTGTATCTATTTTTTAAAAAAAATTTCCATTCAATCAATATTATGTTACGTTATTTATTGTTTTAGATATAAAAAAATAGAATTTATTTAGATATGGTGTGGATGTAAGTAAATACCTAGATATGTACATACATGTACATATATCTGATTTATCTCGAATTTATGCGAAGCAAACATTTTTATGTTTATAATGACCTAATAATTTTTGATAATACCATATACAGATACTACATATACATATATGAATGATTACTATAATTTATCAAAAAAATTTTCAAGAATTTTTATTTTATTCAAAGCTTAATTTCAATTTAGACAACAAAATTTTATATGTTTGTGTAAATGTGTATATACTATATGTACATTACAAAAACAGTAGTAATAGTATATATAGTGATGGGAAAATTAAAATAATAATCTAATAAATGTAACATAAGAAAATCTACCAAAATTTTATAAATATAAAACAAAAATATGATTATACATATATGAATCTTTGCATAATAATTTATTATTTATTATCATATTCGATGTTATTACAATACATAATAAACAACTTTAGAGTGTCATAAAATGAAATTAATAAATAACTTTTCTAAAAAAAAAAACAAAAAAAAAACAAAAAAAAAACCGAGAATACTGTATGGATGGATATACATATGTATATGTACATAATTTTCTGATCGATTCATCTGAGAATTATAAAAATAAAACAATACTTTATAATTAGGTAGATATGTACATTAAAATCTTTGAAAAAATTTCATTTCGAAATAATAACAAATTAACATATAATACAGTGTTACAGATACTCGTATATACTTCGAAAATTCAATAGTATGCCGTAAATCATTTAAATCTCAACGTTTTGGATAATAAATTATTTTTTTATAGTTTTCTAAAATCACAATTAATTCAATTAATATTAATATTTTTAATTTTTTTTTTTTTAATATACATACTCGTAAATATATGTAATGCGCAAAATTAAAATTACATTCTTCCATCATACATACTTAAGTAGTATGTACATACAATTCGTTCGTTTCAGTTTCATACATATATCATTTTTGTCGTTCAATTTTTCTACACTTTCATATTTTTTATGTACTGAACTCTGAACATTACAATCTACTATAACAATAACTACATATATTATTCATAATAAAAATCTTTTTGTCTTATATTCAACTTTTACTGTTTTTCTTTCTGTTTTCTTGTTTTTTTTTTTTTTTTTATTTAACAATTTTTCTATGATTTTTCTTTTATAAGGCTTCAAAGACAGTCAGAAAGTCAGTCAGTGAAATAATAATGAAATGTGCTGTTCATATGTTCATATAAAAATATGTGTTTGCATTTTGCAATTTCGAACAAAAAATTAATTTTCTTTTTTTTTTTGTTTTGTTTTTAGTAAATAATAGAAGAAATAACATAAAATTATGTACATATATACATACATATATATGCGAATAAGTATTAAATTTACAAAGTTATAGTTAGATATGAATATATGTAAGTATATGAAGTTATCATATGTGTATGGTAAAATTTTTCATATTTTTTATTATACACACATACGAGTATTTGTATATATGGTAGAAAATATATTATGTAGGTATAATTTGTAATAATATCATGCATACGAGTATAAATATGAACGTATGAATATAATATCCATAAATATATTATAATTCAGTTTACATTCACATATACATATAATTTTGTATGTATTTGTATTAAAATAAAAGAAATATGATATCTATAAGTGAATAAAACAAATTTTTAAAAAAAGAAAAAAAGGAATAAAATAAACTGGAAAATAACAAACATAAAATTACAATATTTTCATATTTTTTATATATGTATACATATATGAACGTACACAAAATATTTACGCATTACATATACATATAAATATGTACTTTTATGTATAATTTTTGCTGTCATTGTATTATATGCATTATTTCTATTTGCCTCCTTTATATTTTATTTATTTATTTTTACTTTCTGCAGATACATGTACTCTGTATATTTTATATATGTATATACATATAAATAAACTATGAAAAAAAAAATATTAGCCTTGGATTGTATAAATACTTTGCTTATATGAAAATAAGGAGAAATCGTTAAATTTAATTAGATTATGACTGAATATAGTGGAGTACTAAAATGTTTGTAGTTGGCGATCTTTTAAATGAAAGAAAAAGAACACAAATGTTTAATTTGAACTGTATCTACCACAGACACACAGTATTATTATTTATAGTGCTATTGCGGTACTACTTATATGTATAAGAGTATACTCGTTATATTTATTTTATGTGATATATGAATTATTTTAATATGCGATATGAATATACGAAAAACAAGTGTACAAAATGAAGATTATATGAAGATAGATGAAAAATGAAAAGAAAAAAAAAGTAAGAAAACTATGCATATACTTATACATCTAATCAACTCACTAGTTATTTAATTTATGTATATGTATCTCATTTAAATCTTTTCTATATAGTATTTTTTTTTTTATTTTCTTATTTTTTGATTTCTTTATGTTTTTGTTAATTATCCAATCAACTTTTTAAAATAACAGTTTAACAGTTAGTTTAGAGACGTTTATTAGAGTTTTTAGTTTTAAAAATATATATACATATATATATACTTATATAAATTTATCCTCATAATATTCGATCAAAGATATTTTTTACACAGTCACATACATATAATGTAATAGTACGAATATGTATCATTAGCATATAAAATTGTATAATATGTGTATATGGTTGTGTGTAATTTATAAATGTGACATGAAAATAAAATACAAAATAAAATATCTGTACATTTCTCACACTGACTATGAAAAGAAGAAAATATATGTACATATTTGAATCTTGAGATCAGTAAATTTGAATCTTAAATGCGTGTATTTATGTTCTATCTAAAATACTCATACTATATGATGTATACTATATGTACATTAAGTATGTATAATGTATGATTTTGTATATAACTTCGCAATGAACATCATATATACATAATATTCTCGGAATTAATTAATTATTTCAAAGACTATGATCGAGTAGATTGTAGATGTAAACGTATATGTATATATAAAAATATATCATTTTAATATTTCTGGTAATTGGATGACATTTTGATTAGAAATTCTTTGGTATTTCAACTTATATGCATTGCTTATGCATAGTACTAGTACCAATAGTACATAGCAGGGCAATTGGAATACTATGGAGTGTTCCAATTCTCTTAAGTCTTAAGTACATAGTATGTGATAGTACACATCAATTTGATTGCGAAAACAAAAATTTATTTTCTGTGTAGGTACATATGTTATAACATTTTTTTTTGTACTTTGAATCGTATACAAATACATTAGGAAAAAAAAAAGACGAATTTAATTCGAAAAATATTTTAAGCTCATATCGAAATCATAAAAGACAATAAAGAAAAAAAAAATTAAATTAAATGCTCAATTCCTATCAGACATGTACTTAAAATCACAAAGTACAAATTCAAGTTCATCTTCATATGCATGTACGTTACGAGTTACGAGTATAGCAACAAAACTATTATTATATATTTCATGTTGTTTTTATCATGAAGGAAAAAACAAATATATTTAAAGAGCATAAAAACATGTTTTTTTTATGTAAATATTTTTTTTTCTTTTTAAAAAATAAATTTAGTTCTGCGATAAAGACAATCAAAATATATAAATTGAAATTTTTGGAATCAAAAAAAAAAAAAATAAATAATCACGTCGGTATACATGTATGTATGTAGTAAGTGTATACATTTTAAGTAATTTACTTTTGTAATTTTTTTATTTAATTTTTAAAAAATATAATTTCATATTATATTTTTGTACGTTGTATGGTAATGGTAAGCATATAGAGTAGATAAGGTGTGGTGATATGGAAATGGAATGAAGTATGTATTGCTTTTAATGTTTTCAAAATTTGTTAATGATTGTGTTTTTTTATTTTGTTTATTTCTTTCTACTAATAAGTTTAAGGAGAGAAAATGAAATTTTCTCATGATTTACGAGTGAAAATACGAGTGTATGGTATGTTAAGTAAGTACTATACTAGCCTGCGATATATCAATCGTACTATAGTTAGCTACCATAATAATTTCATTGCAAGCAACTAATTACTGTCTCTTCCTCTTTCTTATATACATATATATACTCTTGTTATGATGGGATGTAGAGGAAATCATATATATGTATAAAGAGAAAAAGTTTTTCTCTCATCATGAATGAAAATACGAGTGCATGGTATTCGAGGTACTACTAGCGTATATCGTATCGTACTATAATTAGCTGCCAATAACCTGATTTTTACTATTTACTATTACTTTCTCTTCCTGTTTATCGAACACTTCTCATGATGTGTAGTGCAGACGCAGAGCAAGTACATACATATAACAGAAAATGAATTAAAATACTATTACATATAGCATAGCGTAGCCTAGTTGTAGTTCATAGTATATTGAATAGATAACAGATTAAGTATGGATAGGTATGGTGTGGTGGAATGAAAAATGTTTCTCTTTCTCTTTATACCATGAACAACAGTACTCGACATAATGACATCACTTTCTCTTTTATAAATTAACTGTCATACCTTATCTACTTTATATGCCATGGTACGTACATATACTAATTACTCCATTGTTCATTTTTAGATTTTATGTGAAAACAAAATAATGTAATTTAAGTAATGCAATAATAGATAGGAAATAAATTAAGTATTTTATATTGTACGATGATGTTGATGTATATTCCAATATTTGTTCTTTTTAAAACAATCAATAAAATAATTTATTTATTATTTAATGTACATATGTATATGATAAGATAAATTATTATGAACAAATAAAAATGCATGTGTACTTATTTTATATATAGCTATTTATCACAAAATGAAAGAAAAACATCTTTAATTTTATTTGTAAATTTTATTTATTTATTTATTTGATTTTTCATATCCTGTCCCTGTGAATTGTGATAACGCACTACACCACATAGACAGACATGTAGACATATAAAAATTACGATTCAAATGAAAATTTATTAAAAGACAACACAAAAACGGTACAGGACAAAATTATTATGTTAAATAAAACAAAAAAAAAGTATAATATACTTACAGACATTACATATATGTCCGCAATGTGTGTGCAATGAGCTCATTAAATATCAATTGTCAAAATTGATAATGATGCCTGAAGAAATATTATAATAAAAACATACATACATTAAATGTACGTTTCTGTGTGTGTACAAATATTTTCACATATTTCGGACCTTGTGAAAAATAAAATTTTTAATATTAAAGATTAAAGTTAATTGACTGAAATTCGTTTTGTTTAAGTGATTTTAAACTTTGTAATAAATTTCTTTCTGTATAAAAAAAAAAAACAAAAAAATAAAAACAAAAGCAAAATAAAAGAAAAAAAGAAAACAGCGTACAATAATAAATAAAAATAAAATATACCTACTTAAATAAATAAAATAAAGAGAAGAAAAAAGTATAAAAGGAGAGCAATAACCTTATAAGTAAAGTACCCAATTTCTTATATTTGTTGCCGTGTAATAAGTTTAAATAAGTTTATATATACGTATAACGTATACAAATGTAGGTACATATATGTATGTATATGTATTATAAACGTATAGAATAGGCATATGTATTATATAAAGTATATGTATTATCATATTATAAAATTGTGGTATTACCGCATGAACGATGCCGGTATATGCGACTATGTATACGTTTTTATCTACTGAAGTTCTAATACTACAGTTGACTAAATCGAATATAGTATAATACAATAATTGTAATCTATAAATATGTACATCATACACACACATACACATTGTATAATTTATATAATTTATGACATATACAAAAAAATTGTACACAAATCTATCAATTCATATAAGAAGCATAACTTTAACTGCATTTTTATAAAGGTTTAGGTATACCTACTTATAAGTAGGTTAACTATAATGATGATAATATAGCGTAATATTTTAACAAGTACCTATATAGTAATGCTTTTTTTTCTCTGTGTTAAATAACCTTAAATTTTTTTTTCCAATATTTTCTTTTTTAATTTCACAGATTATACTCTCTGTACTGTTCTGTGATTTCTTTGTACCTCTACGAGTACGCATACACTACAAATTTACTTTACTCTTATTACAATTTCATATTATGAACTTTATAATATAAATAAGAGAAAAAAAATAGTCATTATATTGTTCAAAAATAATAGTAACAATAATATTATACATACATTATTACAGTGTTATGTATGTATATGGTATGTCTATGGACCATGTGTCTCGTTTATTGTATTATTCATTTCAACATTAAAATGACTCAATAATAATAATAATATGATTAAGATGTTGGGTCTCAAAACATTTTGTAATAACAAATTATTTTAAATTGTAAAAATGTAAATTTTTGTAGTAATAATAATAATAAGAGTAAATAACGCGGTGCGGCCTTTATAAAATGACATGGTCAAGTACCTCGAGATCAAGACAAGTGAATAAAATTTTGTAATCGAAATTTAACTTCATATCCATACATACATTTATATATGTAGGTATGCGCATTCAAATTACTCGTAATCATTATCATAACTAATGAATTAAATCTGTAACATATAGTAACTTAATACATATTATTTATGAAATGAATATTTTTATTGTGATAAAACAAAAATTGTTTTCAGTACATATGCCACATGTACAGTTTAATGTGTGTGAAGACAAAACAAAAAAAAAAACAATGCAAGGTACTTGTTTAAATTATTTTATAAAAATATAAAATACAATGTGATACAAGTGCCGTGGTACAAGTATATTACATAAATAGAATTTAAAATGAATCTACAAAATCTTAATTGTCCGACAAATAATAATTATATTACTCATTCATATAATACAAACTGAATAATACATAATACCATAATATTCAGAAAATAAAAAAATATATAAAAAATGTTCAAGATGATGATGATGATGATGTAATTTGTTATTTGTTAAGAAAATCATGATATCACGATATTCAAATCTGAATGTGACTTCTTATACATACATACAATTTATAATACTGTTTTTATATACATATACATGTATACAATCATATTGTGAGAATACAATAAATTATAGAACACCATCATGCAAATCATATCGCATTCTATTTTCTTCCATCAGTATCACTTCCACATGGATAAATAAATTAAAATTTTTTTGGAAATTTGGTTTTTTGTTTTTTTAATCACATAACAAAGCAGAGATCGATTTCAGTTAAAACATGGTACCTATCAATTGATCATAAAAAAATATATTGTTATGCACACACATTATAGTTCTTTTATATAAGTACATGCATACGTATTGAATAGAATTTTTTTTTCGCAAATATCATTTCATTGATTAATTACCTTTAATTAATTGTTTGTGTATTTAATATTATATATGTATGTATGTACATCATAGCGTATCACTCTGTGTATGTCTGTCTATTTGTTTTGTATTTATCATTTATTTTTATTTAATGTCAAGTTCGTTTATAAATATACAGTATATGGTATCGCATGTATCAAGCGAATTTGGAAAGTGGAAAGTTGAAGGTAATCTACATAAAATAATAATATTAGTCTGTTATGTTATATATAGCAAAAATTATAGCATACTACCTACCATAATAATAATAATAATAATAATAATAATAATGTAACAATGAAAACAATAAAATAGTGAGCACGTTATGGTGCTTGCACATATATACTCGTATACACATATGATAACTGAATATTTTCAGATGATACATAAGGAAAATGTTAATTTTTTTCTTATATTTTGCAAAAAACTACATACATACATATGTATATATAAAAATAATAATTTGATCATCATATTTTGTTTTAATTTGCTTATTATATGATTATATTATTTACATATATTATTTTGACAGTATAAAATTGCAATTTAAAATAAACAAAAAAATAAATAAAATAAAATTGCTGAATTGATGAACAACAAGATGATCTTCATTCATTATATACCTAAAAATTATGTACAATATACATAGATACAACTTTATATGATATGGAATCAAATGTAAATGTATTTTTCTTTATTTCCCAAGGATAATCACAAGGTAGATAAGTTTCTAAAAATTATAAATTTCAGAGAAAAGTAACTTATGTAGGTATTTAATTTAATTTAGTTCGAAATTGACATTTTTTCATGTTATTTTATTACTCGTATTCGTATTGCAGCTGATTTAAAAAGAAATCTTATTTTATTTTTGTAATATATTATCTACTTATTGCTGGTCGTATAATAAGAATTTAAAAAAAAAATATGTAATATATTAACTTATGTATTAAATTAATTTAAATGTTTGTAATGTATGAATATGAATATTTGTATCATATACTATATACACATGATTATAACCTTATAACACTAACATACCTCTACTTACATATACATATGCACACTTATTTATATTATATATGATCAGATAATTAATTATAATTTCATATCAGATTTTAAATTATTTCAAACGTGATCAACAAGGTGATCAGGCATATGTGAGCAGGTTAACGTTATGTATATAGAGAACTAGCCGGAACATACCAAAAGGGTCAATCATAAAGTAATGTAAGTAGGTATATATTATGTTTAATGTATAATATATAATGTATACGCACTAGGCACTACGAACATAATGTTCATATCTCGTGTGTATAGTATTATTATGTATAACATTGTGGTCAACTCTGTCAGATTTAGTCGATATCAAATAGAATTTCCTGTCAAAATGAATTGTGATATTTTTTAATCATTCGTACATATCATTTTATGTGTTAAAGACGCATACATATGTACATACATACTGATACTCGTTCGTAGTAATATGCATTATAGTAGTACAATATCATGTTAAGATATAGTTTTAAAAAAACATAAAATACCTGGTAGTTAAACTAATATCTGATATCTGGTACGTATAATAATAAAGGGCTTTTTATGTATAAGTATATATACGAGTAGGTATATGAGTATATAAAAATTTCAATCTCGAAACATGTACATATTTATCTGATAAAATTATATATTCTTCTTCTATAAAATATTATATTTACATATTATGTTGTGTTATGATATTTTCCATAAATGATTTCATTTCAGAATCATGTGCCATATCAATTTTTGTAATACAAATATTACCATAACATTCAGAAATTATTCTGACTTTTGTTCATTCTGCATATTAATATAATTTTTTTTTTTTTTGTTATCATATAGCCACACATAATTTATATAATATTCATATTCGATTAGCGATTTAATGACCTCGTCTTAAACAAAAATTATTGTTACCACGTCGTCGTTACTGGCTCTTATTATATATATATGTACACAATTATTATTATTATTATTATTGGAATGTGAACGCGAAGCCAGTCAGAAATTCCAAGGCATACATATAATAATAACGTTATATGTATAATGAATGTATGTGCATATATGTTATACTATAGAGAAGTATAATATATAATACGTATATATGTATACAGATACACATAATAATGTAGGTAAAAAATGAGCTAAACCAAACAGCCAGCGCTAGCATACATATACATATGTATATGTGGTGGTCAACATATAGTACCTATTCGCATTGCATTTAAAAAAATATAAAAAAAAAAAAAACGAATCCTATTCAATGATAAATACAGAATATGTGTAGCTTGTAGCATACATTTGTACAGTATGTGCCAAATTAATATGTTCACTTCGGCATTTTAAGTTAACTTTGTTGCAAATTGATGATATAATCACCGTATGTATGTATAAAAATGTGTATATACCTACATATATGCATAATAAAATATACATATCACAAATGTATAAGTATACATACATATAATTAAAGACACAATTATATATTTGAGGCAATAAATTAAAATTTTATTGTCGTATTAACACAAATTAAAACGAGGTTCAGTTATTCTTTTATATTGGACACATCTTCAATTACACAACAGAGAAAGCAACATTATTTAAGAAGTCACAGAGAGAGAGATGTACTTATCGAGTTGTCACGCAGTGTACGTACATATATGAACGCCTCATATGTAAATGTACACACCATACCATATATATATATTATATTATATCATATATGAGTACAAGCAAAGTTAGTTGAGAATTTATACATATGTGTAACGTATGGTATGGTAGTTGGCAGCATAATATAGGTACCATAACTTTTTTCAGCCAACAATAATCGTATTTTCAATATTATTATAATTACATACAATGTATGATTATTATATTATATATATGTAGTAAGTTAGGTATATACATTTATATAATACATATTTATAGAAAAAAAATGGTAAAAAGAAGTATGATTACTCGTATTACACATAAATATGAAAATTATATGCATATGCATGTATGTATATACGAGAATACACTTAATTATACCTATGTACATGTAAGCAAATCAGATATAAATTTATAGTATACATAAATATATGTAGGTATATAATATACTTATACTGTCGTATATATTTTATACATACGTGATACGACAAGTAAATGTACACCTATGCTATATGTATACAAAAATATAATACAGTACCTATATGCATATATTGCCGATTTACATACACGTTCAACATGTTTACAATGAATTTTTGTCAGATTTCCCTTTGTATGTATAAATATAGTTTGTTTTTTATTATACATTCTTTTCTATAGATACTAATTTTTCTCTTTTATTATTTTTTATTTTATTTTATTTTTTTTTAAAAAGTCTTTTTTTCATTAACTACATATAAGATACCTGTAAGTATTTTTTGAAAAAAAAAATGAATAAAAATGTAGTTTAACATAATTATGGAAAAGATTTTTTTCCATTTATGTAAAATGTAGGCGAATTTCAAGAATTTTTCATTCACGGATTAAAATAATAAAATACAAATAAAATATATGTACATATATATATATATATATATATACCTATTACCATACATATATAATACATTAACTATCTTTTTATTTATATACAATACCTCTTACAGCTTCGTAATATCCTAAATCCAGTGTGGAATGTTTTACTTGTTATATGGTTGACTTTAATAACAAACAACAAAAAAATGATATAATTCTACAGGTAAAGTTTACCTGTATTTGTATAGTATCTTTTATCTTTATTTATAAATATATTATTATAATAATCCAAATTGGAATAATGGAGAACACTTTTATATACACCTAAACCTAAACACAAACACAAATAATTTTATTTATATTTCATATGCATATAATGTATGTTATGTGTATTTTGTATGATCTACACAATATATACACAAATATGCCTATAAAATATAAAATGATGCTATGTAGCTATATACATATACATATTTTATTTAAATAATTCCGTAAAAATTTTCTCTTATTTTAACACTCTTTTTAATTCTATAATTTTAAAAAAATTATTTTTCGAATAAAAATCTCTATCAAAAAAATTGTTATCAATTTAATTCACAGTTTATATGTATATTTTTCAAATAATTAATTTTCTAATTAACGTAAATTATCGATAGATAAGAATTTTCACAAAAAAATTTCCCGTTTATATAAAATGAAAAATTAGGTATTTTTATTTTTTTTTTTGTTATTTTATCAACTACCGCATATAAAACGAGACACGTAAACATTTATTTTTATTCAAATTCAAATTTTCAACTTATTTTGATTTTACCTGTAATCTGCAAAAATCAAAAACTGATTTTTTTTTTTTTACAATCAAATTCGATTCGATTATTGAAATTTTTAAATTAACTCAAGTAGGATAAATATAAATAAATTGTCTTAAAATCAAAATTCTGACTGAGGTTTAAATTTAAATTTATTACTGAATAACTGAATTGAATAAAGAATTCTGAAATACTGAAATTGAGTATGCACTAAAAATGAAAATATCCCATAGAATAATGAAATGGGTATCGCTATCGAATCGAATGAAAATAATTTCATTCAACAATGAATAAATAAACAACGTTAACTTAACAAAAATAACAACATATTATAGAATATGTAGTGTTGAATTGAATTAGTTGAATCAAATCAAACAAAAATGACGTTGAAGCTACGCTACCCACGGGTACGGAACGGACACTACAGGTTACTTACACCCTACACTAGAAGATCAGTTATTATTATTCCAGTGTTTTATTTTCAGTAAAAAAAATTATGTGTACCTCCTCAATCAACCGGTTTTGTATTACCATTCCAATCTTCCAGTACAGCTCAATTCCAGTCAAATATTTTATTTTATACTTATTTTTCTAAATATGTATTTAATTTCCAATCATCAAACTGAAAACAACGCTCATATCAAGCTCATATTACGTTTACGGTTCACGTTACATTACAATTTCACCGCTACAAACATAAGAAGTTGCAAGTGCAAGAAGAGTACACAAATTCAATTCAAATTCAAAACAAATCAGACATTACGAAAAATCAACAATATTGTAAATGGAAATATAAAAATAAAATTCCAATAACTTGCTCGAAGAAAGTTTGAAACTGGAATTAGTTTTAAATTTAAATTATGAAAATTGAAATGGAATTCTGTGGAATGTCTATAATTTTTATTTTCTTAACTGCGTTTTACGGTTTTACATTTTTCGTCAATATAATTGCTTGGTGATTTGGCCATTATTTGCGATTGGTGATCAATTGGTGATATTATGCAAAACTTTAAAGCTAATTTATCGTAATTTGAATTCCAGATTCCAGCCTCCTGTTATTTGATCCAATCGAAATTTTTAACGATTATTTTAATCGTTTCCGTTTTCTTAAAATTTTCAAATTGATTAGATATATTATGTATGTAAAATGCAAACTATGTATTTAATAAATAATATCAATAATTTATTATTAGACACAATTAAAAAGTTAAAAATTTAAGAAACTAATTTTTAATTAAATTTAATTTATTAACACTTTGTATCAATATTACACTTTTAATTTGAAATTATATCAAAATGTATACTATGTGAACTGCTGATTCATTAATTACGAAAAATATCCTTTGGTATTGAAAATTTCAAAATTATTTTTATAAATAATGATCGATCAATAATATGCAACATAAGGATATGCATATGCGTAACCTAATGATAATGGAAATAAAAAATGTATAAAAACAATAATTTTAATTATTACTTTATATAATTTTTCAAATAGAAGAACAGTAACTTACCTAAAGTTCCATATGTGTATGTATATGGTGATGCAACATATGGTGCATAAGAATACGGTACATATCCATATCCAGCATATGCAACTGGAGCTCCCCAATATGGTTTAGGTTTTGGTGCAGGAGCAGCATTATTAATTTGTGCAAATAATCCAATAATAGCTAACAGTATGACGATCTTATAAAAAAGTTAAAAACTAAATTTAATTTTCACATTCTTATTGTGTTTTCTCAATAAAACTAAAGCAACAAATTTTTAATAAAAACTTACAAATAATTTATATAACGACATTTTTATCACTGTTAATGATGATATGGATATCCTTTTAATAATGAATAAATATTTTGTATTTTGTACTTATAATGTGCTCTCTGTATAATTTTGAAAATTGAAATGAATCCGAAATGAAATCAGTCAACTAATTTATAATTTATTGAGATATCATATCTATTCAAAGTATGTATGTACATAAATCTGTCAAATATATATGTATATTTTTTCAAAAATCACTTTTAATGAATCAAATTATATATCTGACACGCCATGATTATATATAACGTATGAATGAATCAATATCAAAATTAAATTATTTAAAAAAAAAAAAAATCGTAATTAAAATTCTAAACACGTTGAAATACAATTGTGTTTCAATATAAATTTATGGTACATATTTGGTGCTGGGTATATGTCATCTCCTTTAAAGTACACGTATATGTATTTAGATTAGGTATTATGTAAATGCATAGGTGAATGTAATACATTATGTATTATAAATATGAAAATTATAAATCAATCAAAATCAAAATTAGAAAAAAAAAAAGTCAGAAAAACATTGTTTCAATTATGAATTATTTTTTGATTGCGTAATATATGCGATGTAATTAATTTTACGCACAATTTATCAAGGATAAAATAATATAAATAATAAATATTTTAATGAATATTCAGATAATAAAAATAAAATCTAATAAATTTACATTTTTATCTTTTATCAATTATCAATATTTTTGATACCAAAAAATTAATCACAATACAGTAGTATAGTATGTATTTTTAATTGAAAACGAAAATTTCATTAATAGGTACGTGTAACATGTTACAATATTATATCAATAAATATCACATACGAATTTTTGTGTTCATTCCATACGTATAAAAATTTTATTTTTGTTTTAATTAAAATGTATTTTGAATATTAATTAATTGGATATAAATAATATATCATTTTCATTCATTAATTTCATAAATAATATAACTTACGATTTTCCAATAAATTATAAAATTAAAAATATGTAGAGATATGAATGTATTTATAGTATATCGGATTGATGATTATCATTCATAAAAATTTTCATTTACGGAATGCTACAATAATTGATGAACAATATAAGGTATCGATGTACTGAAAGTAATAAGAATCGATAACTTTGGTACCAAATATTTCGGTTGTTTTTAAACCAATTTTCTTGAAATTTAAAAAAAATAATCATGAATTAGTTTTATAGGGAATATTCTAAACAGATTTTTGAAAAAAAGTTTTCAGTTTTAAGTTATTTGTCATTGAAATTTGAAAATTTTTAAAACTTCCATCCAATTTTGATATCAAAAAATATTTACTAAATATTATCCGATTCCCTTCAAATTTTAAACATAAATTGCTTTGAAGAAATTTATTTGGATTAGTCGAGGCAATTTTTTTATTTGATTTTCGTTCTTGAAATTATTTAAAATTTAATCATTCATGTTGAACATGTAAGGTAAAAAATCAAAAACAAACAAAATAAATCAGTTCAATTAATTTTTTATTTCAAATAAACACTTAGAAAAAATGCATTAACTAAAAAACGAGAAAAATAAAATAACTTTTTTGAATAATTACATTATAAAAATAATGTTATCTAATACTTATTTAAAGCTTTTTAAATTTCTTGTACTCCGTATCTCCGTATTGGTACTATTAAGACATGTTTAGTTTTAATTTTAATTTGTAAATTTGTGTAATTAAAAAATGTAAACAAAGAAAATACATATGTATATATGCATATTTAATAACACTTTTATGTATCGAATAGATTTTATCTAATCACTGCAACAAATTATTATTATTTATTATCATCTCTCATATATTCATTTATTTTCTTTGTGAAATTTTTTCTAAAACGTTCGATAAATGTTCAGCAAATTTTTTTTCATCTTCTATTTTCGATATATTCAATGTTGCACTATACATTTGTTTATAAGCATTTCCAATTTTTGTAAATTCTTTTGAAGTTGTTGTTGATGAGTAAATTTTCGCTAATGTCTTCAATACTAATTGTAAGTGCCTTTCAAAACATTTTAATAAATCCAATACTTCATCTACGGTCGATTTGTCTATATCATTCTCTTTAATATGATCAAAAATTATTTTTGTCTCAAGACATATATTTAATGCAGTTTGTAATGATTTTACTTTTGAACTATTTGCACCTGTATATAAAAAAAAAAAAAAAATAGATGTTTTATAATTATTTCAAATTGTACATATATTTTTTTTGATTTGAATTTTTTTTTTTTTTATTATTTCTTTACCTTCAGCAATAAATTCTTGTAGTGAAATTCGTCCTAATTGAACATACAAATAATCTTTAACTTCTTTCAATTCTAATAGAATTTTTTCAGCTTTCTCATAATATAGACGACATAATTGTAATTTAATTTTCATAGCATGATTATCATTTTCTAATTTACGAATTTGATTATGATGAAATAATGCCAATCTATAAATTTTTATTTAATTTTTATTTTTTTTTTTATGTACGTACATATATATATATTTTCGATTTGAGATATTTACCTGTAATATATTAATCCTGAACGATATTCGTATGATACTTGTCGTGAACTAACAGTTTTTACATCGCATAATTTTAACGATTTTAATAATAAATCATTTATTTCTTGTGCCTCTTCATTTGTCTGAAATATTAATTAAATATATAATATCAATAAATTAAATATCAATTAAAAAATTGTGTAAAACTAATTATTGAACATTAAATTGTTAATTTACCAAATCATTTTTATTATTGTAATCTTGAACATGTTTAGCAAGTAGAAACATTGAGGTTGAAAAATCCCAATAACATAAATCCCATAATTCTGGATTTTGTTCTCTTGATCCTATAATATTTAACGCACGCTCATAATATGTAAATGCTGCACAATAATATTTCTTTATTAAAATGACATCATCAGACCTAAAGTAAAAAAATAAATAAAACCATAATATGTATTTAAATAATTTTTGAAAGATTTTTCATACATACATATTTTTTTTTTTTTTCAATATATATATTTTAGAAATTTACAATCATTTTTTACTTACATTTCACCATTTAAATGAAAATGTGCTTTAAATCTCATAAATCTCCCTAAATTACATAAAACAAATGATAAATTTAATGTATCATTGGCTTTTTCAAATACCTGAGAAGCGTAATTTAAACAATCAAAAGATTTTATTGATAAAATTTGAAAAAATTGATCATCTTTTATGTCTATTTTATTATTTCCATTTTTGTTTTTAGATTCATCATGTTTATCTAAAAGTAAAAATTATTTTAAATCATAAGAAATTTGATATGAACATCAATTTAAATATGTATTTTTCTATTTACCTTCAACCAAAGACATATATTTTAAACCCAATTCATTTTTGACAGTACCTAAATGTCTAAGAATATTAATTTGAGACTCATTGTCTGCTAATTCTAAGGCAGCATCATAACAATCACAGCTTAAAACCATTAAATTTTCAATATTTTTTCTTGGTTCAGGAAGTTCTTTGAATTCATCTATTTTTTTAAAAAATGTTGAAAAAAAAATATAGTATATTCTACCAAAAAAAAAAGAAGGAAAAACAAAAATTAATTACCTTTTTTAGTGTCTTTTTTAATCAAATTTAGAATCACATTATCAAATTTAGACATATCTTGATATTGTTCCAAGTATAAATCGATTTTTTGATAATTTTGTACAAATTTATATAAACAATCTCCAGTTCTTGTTAGTAGAGCACTTTTTTGCGATAATAACGATGGCATATAATTAATAACGATTTTTTGACATCTATATGCCATATAAATATACTTTAAAGATGAACCATAATTTTCTAAGACATAATTATGTTCAGCTAAAGTCGTATAAGTTAAACATGCTTTCTCCAATAGCAATAATTTTAAATGATTATTCCAGGTACCAAATTTTTGGGTATTATCTCTAACAACAATTTTATGATTGATTCCATTTGCTCCATTGCCATTATTATTATTATTATTATTATTTGTTGTTGTTGTTGGAGTTGATTTATCTTCAGTTTTATTTTTATCTTTAGTCTTATTATTTTTATCAAATTTCTTTTTATTTTTCGAACCATTATTATTTTTTTTCTCTTCCCATTTCATCGGTATTGCTACATTTGGATTTGCCATTTTTGGTTCTGGTTTTAGTTTTTCATATGGCAAGGGTATTGGTTGAAATGGTTTTGCCATATTTGGATTTTGTTCTTCTTGAATAATTTTTTGTTTCTCTTTTTCCTTTTCTTTTGTATCATTTTCTTCTTTTTGTTCAGCATTCTCATTTTCCTTATTAGAAAAATATTGTAAACAATCAATACCATGACTAATATGCTGCAATGCTATTTTACATCTTTCTTCAATTGTTGCTACTAACGGTGATGGTCCTTGATTATTTTTCAAATTATTGTCACCATTAAATTCTTTCAGTGTTTCACATATACTTTTTACTGCAACATTATCATTCATATCATTATTTTCATTATCATCTTTATGATTTTTATCAGTATCAGATGATTCGTATTCATTTGGTAAATTGTAATCTTCATCATAAATACTTTGTGTATCTGAATCTACATCACCGTTATCAAAATTTGGTGAAATTGGATCAATACCATCTGGAACATGTAAATCAGATAGTATATAATGTGATGATGTTACAATTTGTGGAAATTTCTCTTTCGATAATAATTTAATGCAATTGTCTAACAAGATTTTTATTGAACCGGCTTTTTTTGATGAAATTTTTTTTGATGTATTTTTCATATTTCTAGCTACTGTATATAATAGCATTGCAACTGGCACAGTAAAAGGATTTTCATATTTGATATCATCATCGCAATTATTATCGGTATTACTACACAATGTCGTTAGATCATATAATTTGACGACATCATCATTTTTACCCTTGAATAACCAGTATGTATGACCAGCTTTTGTTGCATTTGCTTTCAAAAATGCCAAAATATTTTGTGCAACATTACGTATTACCTGTGGTGAAAATTTTGAATCCTCTAGATATGGTAAATCTTCAGTTTTGATTAATTCATATTTTTGTACAATACCATCCAAATGATAACACATCACAACTTCTGGTACATTACACATTAAATTATCCAGCCAATAATCAATTCCGGTAAGTACATTAATCGGTTTTGTCATATCACGTAAACGTAAACTGATACATGGTCTTGTACCACCACCAAATATTGGCATATCAGTACCAATCAACATTCTTATATCTTCGAATGTCCAGACAACATTACGATTAAATACATGATCTGTATGATTTGGATCTGGTACATTCTCTTCAATATTTGGATCTGGTAGAATTGGACCGCTTAATAGTAATGGACGATTTTCTGTTGCTATATCATTATCAATATTATCATCGTTTGTTGTATTTGTACTGAAACAATTATTTACATTATTAGTATTTTCTGAATCTTTTGTTGTTGATCCCGATGATTGCTGTAAACTATGATAAAGAAATTTTGATAGTAAATTTTTTCGTTGTAATGCTCTTCGACTTTTATCCTTTAAACAAAAATTTTTATCCTTTTCACCTAGACTACTTAAAATATTCTCAAGTATAAATGTCTTTAACCATTTCCAATCATCGTCAGCTTTACGTAAAAGATACTTTTGAATATCAAATTCATCGATTAGTAATGTATTACCGATTTTATGTACCATCATACTAATTGGAGTTTTCGGTGCATATGGAAGTTTTAAAAGTGTCTTAATATTTTCTGCATCCGAAACGACATCAACTTCACCTAAACAATCTGGAAACATATGAGCCATACGGAAACTGAAAAAATTAAATCAATTTAAATAATTATCAGTTAAATGTATCATGTATATATATTGAAGTTTTTATTTAATCAAACCTTGCAAATCCTGGTGAATGATATATGGATTGGTGCAGTCCATGAGCACCTGGTGAATTGCTTAACCAATTTGATGGTGGTAAATTTAAATCAGTATTACATTGTAAACGGGTGAATTTTGCAGGCACTTGAAAATTAGCAAATTTTACGACTGCTTTCGATTTCACTGAATTATCATCTTCATGTGGTTCAATATTTTGGCAAATGTCAATCTGAAAGTTGATATTTCAAGCAAAAATAAAATTAATTAATCTAATTTAAAATCTTTTGATTTTACTTCATCTGTATTGTTGTCTTCCATGGTTTCTCGTCTTGAAATTATATTTTAACAATTAAATATTAATTTTATTAAATTAATTTTGTTATTCATTTGTTTTAAATCTTTTTTATTCTAATTTGAATTTCTAGAAAACACTGTACATGTACAATGCAATATTGCAGCAATATACAGATCCAGAATACAGAACAACAGAACAATTGAATACACTCTCTAATTCTCTATACTTTGTATGTAAAATGGTAAAATGTAACATAAAAATAAAAACAAACTTCATAACATAACAAGAACAACTTCGTAACATAAAAATAAAATAAACTCCGTCTTTTAAATACCATAACCTTTTTGACATTTGACGTTCAATATCGAAATTCATATGATTTCGATATTGCCAGTGATGTGATGTTCATTGTTCAATATTTTTAACGACTTTAATATTTCTAAAGTTTCGTTCAATATTATTTTCAATAATTTCTTTAAAAAATAGTAAAATATAGTAAAAAAAATTTCAAACCCTTTAATGCCCAATGTTACTTATAAGCAACATTTGTTTTTAGCTCTCAGTGTAAATCAAATTTGCCACACAAAGTCAGTAAAGATGATTTAAAGTAAGAGCATGCTATATTATTTATAACATGTAACGGTAAAATTTGCATTATTATGTGTTATCTTTGAGTTATTCGTCGTTGTCGTTGTACAGTTGATGGTTACTAGTGAAAAATATTTACTGTTGAGAGTGCTTTTGAAAATTAATTAAATAATTAAATAATAAACTAAAATTTTTAAGTGTGAATTAAATTTCGTGTATTAAATAAAGTAAGTAAACTTAAAAAATTAAGATTTTTGTATACTGAGCTTTAATTTTGTGTCCAGAGATTTTTGAATTCAGATGTTGCTTATAGGCAACTATGGTCCATTAGGGTAGTGAAAATTTGAATGAAAAAATTTTTTTGTTTAGAAATGAATCGTGAATGTAAAGGCTTGACGGACGACGAGATAAGGGAAATAATTGAATTTGATTGGAATAATTCCGATATTGAAGACGGTCCCGACGAGGAGCCTCTACCTGAGAATCTCATCCAGAATACTCTAGAAGATATGATAGCAAATGGAACTAATATTGAGACAAATTTGATAGAGTAAATAATATCGGAAGATCAACCAGTTACTGCAAATGCAGTTAATACTTCCATTATTTTTGAAAAACTTGACATAAAAACTTTGAAATGGGAAACTTCTCCATTGCCAGTTTTTGATACAGCCTGGAAATGTTCTCCAGAGGAAAACGTAACTGAAGTCCAAAAACCCATTGAATATTTCAATAAATTTGTCGACTCCAAAATGATTGACCACATTTGCACAGAAACAAATAAGTATGGGCTTCTAGAATTTGGTTATGAGTTGAGGTGTACATGTGACGAAATACGACGATACATCGGAATTATGTTATACTTAGGTGTAATAAAAATCCCCCAAGTTCGAATGGCGTGGTCGAAAGAATTGAAGTTGCTAGCGGTTACACAATCATTGTCTCGCAACCGATTCGAGAAGATTAAGGAATGTTTACATTTCAACGACAAAGCGAATGATGCCATGTCGATGCCGCTTGTGCAAAACTGGATTTCCAATGTCTATCTGCTCAAAATGTAAAGTACATCTGTGCTGCAATCCACAGAAAAATTGTTTTGTATCCTACCACACATAAAAAATAAAATAAATCAAATCAAATCATAAAATCATACAATTTTTTGAAAATTTCTAAAACATTTTTACTATACCCTTATGGACCATTGTTGCATATAAGCAACATCCCTAATTTCTCACCCGGGATAAATAGTGGCCCCAAATTTGGTGAAAATCATTTTTAAGGTATCCTTGTCTATAATTTATCATAAAAAATTTTTTAACTCCCAGGAAAAAAATTTGGACATTAAAGGGTAAAATTTCTCTGAAAAAAAATCATTTCATTCTTGTAAATTATTGAATATTTCTACAGATTTAAATAAAATATGAAGGAAAATAATAAATACTTTAATTATATTGCTTAAAATTTCATTTTATTAATTAAAAATTATTATTAAATTATACAAATAAATGTGTCCATTTCGAAATTTTTAATTTTTTTACATTAATTTCTTTCTTTTTGATGAACTGGGTTTGTCAAATACTTGTTTCATACCACCAGCTTTCTCATTATGAAATTTAACATTATTTGATGTATCTGAATACCATGGTGAATCGAATTGTGTTGTATCCTGATCAACGAGATGTGTATATTTTGTTCTGCCACAACGTCCGAAATTTTTGACTTGCATAACTTTTGGTAAAATCGTTTTATCGAAATGATCTTCAAGTGTTGCTTGTGCAAAATCTCTTTTCAATACATCATCCTCTTGATCTAGATAGAATGCACCACGATGATAATATTTTTGTAAAAATTTATATTTCCCTTTAGCTGCTTTATTTGTTACAACTTTTGGATTAACACGTAATTCCTGACGACGTTCTTCATCTGTTAGATTTCTCATTCTTTCAATTTCTAATTTTTCTTTTTCAAGTCTACAAAAAAAAAATAAAAAAAAAATGTGTTAATTTTATTAAGATATCAATTTGATAAATATTTTTAAAATTAAAATCTTACTGTTCTTTTTCTTCTCTATCTCGTTTTATTCTTTTCAATTCTCTCAATTTCCATGCTTCATATTCCATTTCATCATTTTCATCGTCTGTACATACATCATTCAGATTCGGTTCACTATTCTCTGGCTGCTTCGAAAATAATTCAGATAAATACATACACAACACAATATTAATAACTGATCTTTAGAAATATTTATGATGATATAGCTACGCACCTTATTTTTTTCTAAATCTTTTTTCACACTTTCTTCAACTAAACGTAAAGTTTGTCTTCGTCTTTCTTTTGCTGCTTTCTTCAATTCAATTTCCAACTGCTTTTGCTTAGATACCTCCCGTTCTTTTTCAATAATTGTTGCACGATCTTTCTTACGAACAAACAATGGCTTCAATCTGGGCTCATTATCTTCTTCACTTTCAGTCTCCTCCTCATACTCAGACGTTTCTGAATCTGATGATTCTGATTGCTTTTCATCTTCTTTTTGTAAAACCTGTATTTTTTTATGAAAATAAATAAATTTTTATTTTTGCTTATTATTACTTTGAATATGTGTATTAGCAATTTAGTAACCTCTTCTTCTTTTTGCTGCTGTAACATACGTTGACGTAATTTCTGTCGTCGCTGTTCAATTTCTGTATCACTTAAATCTGTATCTGATTCACTGTCTGATCCTAATGTAATTTTTTTAGATTTATTTAACAATTGTGCTTCATCAGATTCACTTTTATCATCTCTATCTTCAGCTTCATTTTCTGATTCTAAAATTTCTGGCTCATGAATGTGACGATGTCGTTCCAATCTGAATATATATATTTTTTTTAAAATTTTAATTTTAAAATTTATGTTTAATTTAAATTATCAAATGAATAAATTACCTTTCATCTCTATTATCTTCTATTTGTCTAGATATTAATCTTTTTAATCTAGGATCATCTACGTCTTCATCTAAATATTTTTTCTTATAATCCTCTTGTATTTCTTGTATTGAAGATTTTGTTTTACGATTATCAATGAAATCTTCTAAATCACTTTCTTCTTCAGAACTATCACCTGGAGCATATTCAGGACGTTTTCCAGATATATAACGGTGGACTTTTACTTTTTGCATTGATATTTCACCTAAGTAAAAATATAATTTATGAGAAATTATTATAAAATTCTTGATTTTCTTTGAATATAATTACCTTTTTCATTACGAACTGGTACAGCTCCTGCTGTACTTTGTATACCATAAATTGTAGTTGAAGAACTCATTTTGAATTTATATATTTTTTTAAAATTAAATTTTTAGACTATCCAAAATATAAAACAAAATTAAATGTAATTAGAAATTATAAATTACTTTGCACTTATGTTATGTTATATATTCAATCACTCTGTTTTGTATAGCTAGATTAGGATTAGAATTAGAGACATCTTGTTTGTTTTGACAAGAAGTTTTTGGAGAAAATATGAGAATTATGACAGCTGCTAAACGTAAGTTAAAAATGTACTAGATCTAGAGTTGATTTAAAAAATGTAGCACAAAACGAACAAAAAAAAATGAGCTGTCAAGCTGTCATATAATTCAAAGTTTCAAAGTGGAAAAGTGACCAACTTAATTGTTATTCGTCGTTTTGTATATTGTATTTTTGTTTTGATCACATTCTTCTTCTTGATTTCAAGCTCAATATTGAACTGGAACAAACTAACTACAATTGGCAAATCTTTATTTTTGCTACAAATTTCAAATAAATACATAAATTTCACCGCATTTTTTTAAAGAAAATTATTTTGAATGCAAGAAAATACGGGAACTATGGTATCTACAAGAGGTGTTAAGTACAAATTTTCAGAAGGTGAAAGAGTTCTATGCTATGAACCAGATCCAACTAAAACCAAAGTTCTGTATGATTCCAAAGTAAGTTATTTTTATTATTTTCTTATTGATTTGATATAAATTCTTATGCGTTTTCTTTAAGGTTCTTGGAATTATCGAAAGTAAGGATAAAAGAGGCAGAAGAATATTACAGTATAAAATACATTTTCAAGGATGGAATTCATCATGGGATCGTAAAGTCAATGCTGATTATGTTTTAAAAGATACAGAAGAGAATCGACAACTTCAACGTGATTTAGCAGAGAAGGCACAATTGGAATTGTAAATTTGAAAATATGAAAAAATATTTTTCATGATCTGTGTAGTATTGTTTTTTTTTTTTTTTAATTTAATTTTTATAGAGGTGCATTTTTATATCGTCGAGAACGGAAAAAACAAAAACAAAAACGTAACAGAAAAGAAAGTAATACAGAAACTTCACCGAAAAGTCAAAACAGAGGATCTATTGAAGATGACAGCTCATGTAGTACATTTGAAAGAAATGAAGTCGATTATCTTACAAGAGATGGTATATATCAATGAATTATAATTAATGTGAAATGTTTACTGGATTTGTTTTACTTGTTTTATTTATTTATTTTATTTATTTTTTATTTCTCTTAAAGATCAAATGCTAGACTGTGATACAGAGTCACATAGTGATTCAATTGAAAGCAGCT
This sequence comes from Villa cingulata, assembly GCA_951394055.1. Classification (NCBI taxonomy): domain Eukaryota; kingdom Metazoa; phylum Arthropoda; class Insecta; order Diptera; family Bombyliidae; genus Villa; species Villa cingulata. The sequence continues at coordinate 28,867,530 of OX596021.1, read as the reverse complement.
ACGATGAAGATCGAGTTGTTCTTAATGTCGGTGATAAATTGAAACAATATTTGGAATATGATTATGATATGATAACAAATAATAAGAAATTACATAATTTACCGGCAGAAATACCAGCGGTTAGTTAAAATATATGCATAGTCCTTCAATTATTGTCATAAGTTTTTATTTAAAATTGAAATTTTTCCAATTACAATTACAGATAACAATTTTGGAAAATTTCGTTAAACAAAGTGCTATGAAAATGGTATTTTGTTCATCACAACTTGATAGCGCAAGAAGAAGAAATCCTCAATTACGACCAGAAAAACGTGAAAAAGATCTCGATAAAATGCAGAATACGTAAAAATGATTGAAAATTAAGTGAAAATAATAATTTTCTAATTTTAGTGTTATTATTTTTATAGAATTTCTTTATTAAAAGAAGTAGCAGATGGACTTAGAATATATTTGAATTTTACATTAAAAGATTATCTGTTGTATAGAGAAGAAAAACAACAAGTAGAAGTATTAACATCAGAAGAAAATCTTCAAGAATTCACATATGTTCCATTACAAATACAAAATCTTGAATGTTTGAATAATATAAAAATTGAAATGAATGATTCATTACAAACAACGGTAACAACAACGGCATCCGAATCATATGAACAGAATACAAATCAATTTAATAATGATACAAAAATAACAGAAAATCAAAATAATCAAGATGATAATAGTCGTAGAAGACTTCGTTCATATAAAAATGAAGAAAATGATATTTTACTTGATTTCAATTTTGGTGCATCAAAACAAGACTGTTATTCAAGGTTTGTCTAAAATTTAAGAATTTTTAATATTTTTTTTTTTCATTTCAAGTAATAATTACGTTAATTTAAAATTGTAAATATAAAAAAAAATTTTTTTTTTTTTTGTAGTATTGCTAGTACAAGTTCAGGTAGTTCAACACCACATACAAATATGACATCATCGAATCCAACTATTTTAAAGATACCATCATCAATTAGTATTCCAATTAAAATAAAAGAATTTCTTCAAAATATATTTTCATGGCAAATTCTACCATCAGATGCTAAACCAGAAATTTCAATGATTTATGGAGCAATTCATTTAGCACGATTACTTGGTATGTGTTCGTGTGTGTTTGTTTGTATTTAAATTATAAAAAGTATCACAGATGAGAAGGATATGTATGATTTTTTTTTCGTTTTTTTGTTTTTTCAGTAAAACTTCCAGATTTTTTGAATGCATCAACAATGCCAGATGAAAAATTAAAAGTATTATTACAGCATTTAGATTCATTTGCATCGTAAGTTTTAAATTTTTGAATCTTTGAAATACATAATAATGTTATAATGCCTTTTTTATAACAAATTTTTTTTTTTTTATTATTATTTATTTATATTAGATATTTAGAGATACATAAAGAATGGTTTGGTGAGCATAATTATTATACCATAAATCAACAGCAAAAGCAACAAAAATGTTCAGATTTATTAAAATCACATAAAAAATAAAAACAGATAAACAGAGACAAAATAAAGAACAAAAATCTTAAATTATTTTTTCGATTATTTTTCTTTATTTTATTTATTATTATAAAAGATTTTTCTATTTTTTTTTTTTAATTTTTATTTTCATTTTTTTTTTTCAAACTTTTAGATTTTTAAAATTATTTTTAAAATATTTTTTTTTTTTTTTATGTATAAATGATATTTATTGTATAAAATTTAAAAGCAAAATATAAAAAAAAATCGATAAATTTTATAAATAAATTATACAATATACATACAATAATTTTTCTTTGTTAGTATTACAAAAAAAAAAAAACTAAATATTTATTTATTTTTTATTTCATACTTTTAAATTCATATTTTATTCGATTTATAAATTTTGTTTTTTCTTTAAATACAAAACTATTATGTATTTTAATTAATTATCGCTTCAAAATTTTGATTAGAAGACACACACAAAAAAAAAAGAAGAAAAACATATTCATACAAATATTTTTAATACGCTTACAAGGATTCGAGCCATTATTTTGTTTTATAAAAATTTCATAGAAAATTTTATTTAAATAAATTTTATATTATCGTATTGAAAGCATTTGAATGTTCTTTAAAAGAAAAAAAAAACAAATACTGATGTAATACTAATGAATGAATGATGATGTATTCGTCAACTGAAAATTATTATTTCAAAAATATGTATGGTAAATATATAAAATGAAATATTATTTGTGAATCTATTTAGAATTAAAATTACTAGAAAATTGTGAAAAATCAAGGATATACATATTCTATTTATATTTGGTATATGAAAATTTGCTTTAAAAAAAAATATGTATATGTAAACAAAACAAAAACAATTATAAAAAAAAAAAACTTAATAATTAAAACTCTATGTATTCCACCACTCAGTTTTTTAATTAAAAAAAAAAAAAAAAAATTCAATTTATTTTATACCTGAGACAGACATACCTATGTATGCGGACGGTATTGATACCATGTAAGTAGTATGTAGTATAGAATTCAATTGAACATTTAATAAACTGATAATTTTGTACATAATATAGAATTGAAATTATAACGGATATTGCTCCAAAATTAATGAATTTAAAAAAATTTCGACAATTATTTCTTATTTCTGCGACTCTACTACATCCTTCCATTTTAAAAAAAAAACAACAACTACAAAATTTGAACACAACCAAATACATATATACATTTTTAGTATAATAATCATATCAAACATTATCAACCATAGAAAAAATACTAAATGAAAACTACATTATCAGAAAATATTTTAGTTTTAGTGTCAGCAATGATCGAAAGCAACTATTATACATACTTCGTAATTTAAAATTTATAGAATCATAACAAAAATAAATGATTGCAAATAGATTTTGAATGAATAATTTGTTCTTTGTCATTTTTATTTATTCATTTAATTTAATTTTATTTATGTATTTATTTTTTTTGTGTCAAATATTTGAGATTGCATTTTTTTTTTTTTCTTTCTACTTTTGTATAAAAAAATATTTATTACTTTTTTATTAGTTCCGTTTTGAAAATGACTTATTATATGCTTCTTATATCTTATAAATTGTTGTAATAAATTTTTTACATGTTAATTAATAATTTCATTTTTAAATTGTATTCAATTAGAAATATCATTTATTTTATTTTTGTATTTATTTTTAAATCTAATATCATTTATTTATTTTATATAAATTGGTATTTTATTTTATTTTTTTTTTCAATTTTTTTTAATTTTTGCACCATACTGCACACTAAATACTAATACACTCATTATAAAGATAATTGGTGTGTGACAATTATTATTATTATTATTAATAGAACTAGTAGAACGCAGAACATTGATTTTATAATTTTTTTTCTTTTCATTCATATAAAAAATAAAATAAAAAAACACACAAAAAAAAAAATACATAAAAACAAAAAAGTTACAAAAAATAAAAATTTAAATATAAATAAACCAATCCAAAAGACAAACAAATATATTATATGTAACATACAAATTTTCATTTAAATTTAATTTGAAAAAATAAATTTTGTCTGGCAATAATAAAAATATAATTTTTGCCTTTCTTAATTTTTGTTTTTTGCCAAATTTGAAAAAGTAACAAAAATGAAACAAATAAATATAAATTTATATTCTTCTACAAATTCTATAATAATTAACAAAAAAAAAAAAAACAATAATCACGATATTTAATTGTAATTTTTGATTAATTTTTTATTATTACCTGTAATATTTAAAGGCTATTTATATCTTCTAAATTATCGTTTATTTGTTGTTTTTTTTTCTTTCGTTTTGTTTTGTCATATTTATACATATTTATATGTAATTTTTTTTTTTTTTTGATAATCATTAAATTTAAATTCATATTTTTATTTTTAATTGCCTTTCTAAAAATACATTTTAAATTAATTATATTATTGATTTTGTGTTAATTCGTTTCACATCATTTTTCATTTTCATTATAATTATTAATATCAAAAAGAACAGAAAAAAAAAAAAATAAAATAAAACAAAAAATTCAGATAGAAAAATTCTTTATCACATGTTTTTGTTTTTAATTTTTCATTTTATTTTTATTTAATTTTTTATTTATTTGTTTGTTTGTTTATGTTATGAGAATATAAGATCACCTTTATGATGTTTTCCTGAAAATATTTCATTTTAATAATTATTTTAGTATTACTAATTATTATTAGTATTACTTTTTGTTTTACGAGTAAAATTTAGTTTTCTTATAAACTTTTTCAAATTACTTTTCGTTTTGTAACTGTAATTTTGTAATTGTTTATTCTTGTTGTTAAGATTTAACTACATACAAATACTTTATTATATACTACTAAGATAATGGAATAGATAATAATATTTTAACAGGTCAGTATTAAATTAGAAAATTTTTAATTTCAAGAAAACATCATCATCATATCATCATCATCGCTAAAATATTAGCTAAACATATTTATATATAATTTTATTTTGGAGCTTTTTCATCTGTTTTTAGTTTTGTTGATTTTGCGTTGTTGCATTAATGGGACGGCATTATATGGTAGATATTGAAAAAAATATAATTCAAAAAATTTCAAAAAAAAATATATATTAAAAAAAAATTTTTTTTTTCAGAAAAATAAACGTTTAATTATAAGATATATGTAAAGAGCAAGAAGCAATAAATTCTTGTTATATAATTATTGTAATGTAGTATGTAATGTAGGTATTTGAAATTTTATTTTTTTTGGACGAAATTTTTATTACATATTGGAGAGTATAGTTGTGCTTTAAATAACTTGTGATGATTATTTAATTTTTTGGAAAATTTTATAAAACATATTTCTTTTTTTTATCAATATAGATAGTAATTTTTGATTTTCTGTTGTCTTCTGTTGCATTATTTTTTAACGCGAGTATAAAAATATTTTTATTTTTTATATTTTGTTAATCCTTAATTTTGTGTTGTAAATTTATATAATCCGGACGTATTATTAATTAATTAATTTGTTATTAGATTTGTCTTAAATACAAATACACATATTTATGTATTTTGTATAATTTTTTCATTCATTTACTTTTTCCATCAGTTGCTTGTCTTTTTGTTGCACTCGAGGCTGTTGGTCTCATAAAACCGCTCAATCTTGATGTACTTATATTTAATTTACTTGAAGTTTTTGCAGTTACCGTTTGTGTTGATGGTGTATTATTATTACTAGTATTCGATTTACTTGAAAGAATTGTATTTCGTGCAGCAGTCTTATTCGTTGTCGTTGATGATGATGATGTTGTTGTTGATTGTTGATTCTCTTTGAAACTAGTACTTCCCAATGATGAAGTTTTTAATGGTGGCTTACGTACTCCAGGACCAATACTAGAACCACTTGAGCTACTACGACTTGCTGGAATTCGATTTACAGATTTACTAGTAGAATTTTGTGTAGCTAATGGACGTTTACTAGGTGATGATTCTACAGATGAAGTTAAATGACTTTTATTAGTTGGCATTTTTCTGACCGTACTTGTTGATACGGCACTATTTAGAGAAGATCGTGAACTTCTAAGACTAGTTCTTGAACTGCTACGTTCTACATCACGTCGATTTTGTGGTGTTGTACTTGAGCCGGAATCACTTTTTCTAAGTGAACTTGTTCGTCGTGGCAACACCATTTGTGGGCTACTTAACGGAGTCGGAGTTCTCATCGATCTACTTCGTTCCAAACTTTTTTTGTTGCGCTCCAAAAGATTTTGAATTTGAGATTTCTGCGGTTTGGATTTTGGTGCATCACTGCTTGTTGTTGTTCCAGCACTATCAGTCGATGTCATCCGTACTGGTTTTGATCGTTTTGTTCGTGTTTCGACTGGTTCGTTACATGATGATGTGCTTTCTTTACCGTGTGAGGGTGTATCCGAAACCAAACTTTGTGTTTCTTCGAAACCTTCATCATTTAGCTCATGGTTTGAAACCTTAATTACTGTAGACTTTTCTTTTATAATTTCTCTGGGTGGACTCCAAATGCGTTCCGGAGTACCTGTTGGTGATTTGAGATTTCTGATTGCTTCTCGAACATCTTCCTGATTTATTGAACTTATATGTCGTCCAACTTTTTCTAACTTTGCGACTGTACGGTCTGAGGTAGAAGATTTTTTGTGATCATCTTTACTTAAATTAAGATTTTTGAGACGTTCCTGCCATCTCTTAAGACGTTCCTCTTTATTATCCACTCTGAATATATCAACTGATGTTTTTTCTAATTTTGGTTTTTCATAATTTTTAATCTCTTTGGTTTGATTATTTGAGTCTTGTGATGTAGTTTCAACCGATGTTGGTGATGTATCCTCGTTTCCACTGCTATAATCTGTTGGTCTTTTATATCGTCTGGTTCGACGAGCAGCAGAAAATCTATCAAATTGACCTAAAGAATCCAGATCTCCAGTTTGATCTAAACCTAAATCATCGGCATATCGATTTGAATCTTTATATGATGGTGAATTAATTGTTGTTACAGAAACTCCATGTGATCTCTTTCCAATTGGACTAGATATAATTCGTCTTGCTACTGGAGGTGTTTCTATATTATCTGAATCTATTTCCACTTTACTGGATATTTCTCTTTCAGTTGTTTTATTATCTCTGTCTTTGCTAACAACACGATCGTTTATTGTTATTGTGGGATTGACTAATGGCTTACTATCAGTGGTTTGATATGTTGCTTTACTATAAATTTCATTACGTGGTTTTGTCGGTGATACAGAACCAATACTCGATTTATCATTTTCTCCAGACTCTGATGATCGTCTTATATATATTTGTAATCTATCTGAAGCTGGTCTTTCTCCAAGTTGTTGTATAACACTTCTTCTTTTGTCTTCTTCAATTATACACTGTAATGGATTATTTATTATTGTAACAGTATTTGAACTATCATTTGATTTTTGGCGTTTTATTTTCCTCAAATCACTTTCAACATTTTCAGTACTATTTGGAACGTTAAGATTTGATTTTCTCCAAGTTGATTTATCTCTTGTATGAGCGTCTGTAAATTAATGACAATGAATCAAAATTTATTATTGCAAATTGAAATTTGAAAATTTTAAATGAATTCTGTATACCTTCGATGGCTTCTATAGTGCCGACAACATCTGTTTTTTCGAGTGTGGCTGACGGTTTCCAATCTGGATAGACACGTTTATATGTATCCGATGATTCATTATTGTTAACTGTTGTCGATTTCTCTTCAGGTAATGGATCCAATTTATTTCTATCGCTTTCTGAAAATATTCAAAAATTTCATTTTGAAAAAATTTCACATCAGTTAAGGTGTGTGTAGTGTGTACAAGGATAATTACCTGATTCGTTTTCAAGCGAACGCCGATTATTGGCCAATCTTCTTCGTCTTTTATATTCTTCGTTGTATTTTTCATCATTTTCGTTTGCCTGTAGCCAAGACTCGATTTTTTGTCGCCATTCTCTAGATATCCTAAAAAAATTTTCATTAGATTTTCATTATGAATTGAATACTTTAATGTTTTCTAAATTTTATAATACCTTGGTTTTGGTTCTTCGGTAACAGTACCAGAGACAGTAGCTGTTGAGATTTTTGCTTCTGGTAAAGGAGATGGTGAACTTGGTCTTTCTCTATCAACACCAAAATCTATACTAAGAAGATCTGGACGTTTTTTACTACCACTACCGGTTCTTGCACGTCGAGCCCATGAACGATCTAAAATTTCATTTTAAAAAATTATTTATGTTATAAAAAAGTGGACAAGTTCAATTGAAATAAATCGACGAAATAAAAAATCAAAAATAGTACACATTGTCAATATACTTGATTAAAAATATTTCTACAAATAGACTATATTTGGTTATATTTTTTCTATCTAAACAAATGCTCCCTAATCGTTATTAGTTACAATTTTTTTAGACAAATATAAGCGAACATTGTTTTAAGAATATCTCACCGAAATTATATTCGTTAATATTTTTAATTATCATCGAATAAAAAGAAACCTGAAGTTAAAGTGAAATATTTTAAATAAAGATAAAATAAAGATAAGAACTGAAAATTAAATTGAAAAGATATCAAGAGAGAAATACTGTATTTTTCACGTATTTGTATATCACATTACCTAAACTACCGTAAGAGGAAGCTTTTCTCTCTCTATTTCCACTGTCGTGTCCAGAAGTTCTAAGAAATTCCATCAGGCCATTATCATCTTCATCAGCGAGTGCTCGACTTCTACGTCGACGCAAGCTACCATTTGGTGTAATATCTGGTGAAATACCGTCTTCTTTCAGTCCTTCACCAGAACTATTAAACGATCCAACACGTCTTCTAGACATTGCAGGACTATTTCGAATATCTAGCATTGATGGATCCAGAAGCAAGCTATTCTCAGGATCAGAAACAGGAGTTCCACATTGGCTAACTGCAAAACCAATTATTGTCGTAAATTTAAAAATTTTCAAAACAAACAAAATTAGATGAAAACAAGACATACATTGTTTTGCTCGCCTTGCCATCTGTTCTTCCCTTTGTTTCCTCCTTAAAGTTGCTTGCTCTTCTTGTATTCGTCTTCGTTCATTCTCTTTAACGGCCTGCATGAATTTTTCACAGAAATTTTGAAATATTTTAAAACATTCTTCGATCTTAAATGTTCCAGGATCTTCACAAAAGAATTCTGCTAATTTTATACGGATCGTTTCAACTTCTTTCATTCCTCTTTGCAATATTGCAACTTCACGTTCAGCTGCTTGAAGAAATTCAGTCATTTGATTTTTAATGTCGGGTTCAGTTGTTGGTAATTCAATTTGTTTTTTAATTTTTCGTATCCTTGAGTCTAGAGCATTTATTTCGTTGTTAATTTGTTCTGATGTTGTTCTGTAAGTAAAAATTTAAAATTGGAATAAAAATTTGAATAAAGGAGAAATTTATGTAATATAAGAATTTAACCTTGATGCATTTTCCAATGCAGACAATTGAGATGGAAATGTTAACAATTCAGGATTACGTTTTTCTGCTTGTAATGCTACAAAATGAATTAAATTCATTCCTGGTTTATTAGCACGAATATCAGTCAATTTTAACAGTGACGATAACTTAACACCGGCTGCATTTCCTGCATAACCACCAGAATTTAAGAAATTTCCTGCTACTACAACCATATAGAGGACTTCTTGAAGCATTTTATTTATCATTAGGTCTATAGAAAAACAGAAATATTTTTTTTTGTTTTTGATTCAGATTTGAATGAAATAATTTTAAGGAATTTTAATTGATCGATTGAAATTAAATTACCTTCTCCAGCAAATAACATTGCATTTATGCATGGTTCTAAATAGGTGATATTCGCTGCGAATTCTTCTTTCAAAAGCATACATTCTATCCTTAATTTATAACTGTACATAAAAAATTAAAATTGAATTAATTGAAAATCATTTTGAACACAAGTATAGTTTTTAACTTACTTTGGTATTTCTAGCAATTGTAATAAAAATTTTTCAGCATTTCCTAGTCGAGATCGATCACCATCGAATGTTTTAAGCATATCTAATTCATCAACTTCTGGTAGAATTTTCAATAATCCTCTTAGTTTTTCAGCACCAATATCATAATGTTCACCGTCTCTAATTAATTGAATTATATCCTCATTTGATCTGAATAATAAATTAAAATTAATTTGATAATAATTTAAAACAAATAATGCACGGAGTATAATCATTTTGATAACTTACGATCTAAATTGTTTTAAGAAAATATTCACATTCAAACTTCTTTTTCCATCTAAAAGTGATATTTCGGAATTTTCTTTTTTTGTTTTTCTATCTAATGTATCACATCCACCGCTATCTCTACCTAATTTTGGTGATCCTTGACTATTTGTCGATTGTAAACAGAACAATCCTTCCATTTCATTCCAATCCAAATCAGCTTTTGGACTATCTTGATGTGAATCAGCTACAATAGCCCATATATTTTTTTTACCAACAACTTTTTGCGGTGGAATTTTATTCCAGTTGATTGTTTTCATTTTAGTTCGTGGCGCTGGTGTTTCTTGTTGTGGCAGTAATTTAACCGCTTCAATATGTGACGGTTCTGGTGTTTTTGATCTCATTGAATTTTCATTTGAATTATTTGATAGTAAAGAATTTGGAGCTGGAGGTGGTGGTGCTGGAGGAGCACCTGGTATACCATTATTTCGATTTGAATTACTGTTAGCCATCATCATAGGTGGTGGTGGTGGAGGAGGTGCAGCTGGTGGAGGTGGTGGCGGTGGAGGCGGTGCAAAATTAGCGAAACTCTGTGTATTTGATTGTGTATTAGTACCACCTGGTGTAGTAGGTGGAATTACTGATTGTTTTCGGCTCGGACTTGTTGCTTCACCACGACAATGTGGACAAGTAAATTTTTGTACACTTGGTGCACGTAATAATCGAACTGAATCTTCATGATTTTCAAGTAATGTTGCACGATGTACAAGCTTCTCAGTAGTATCCCAAATTATATCACTTATCGGTTCTTTTGGATCGATTCTGAGCAAATGTTGTAATATGCTCAGAAATGGTATTTCTTGTGGTGTATCAGCTACCTACAATAAGAATATGTGTAATATGATATAACAACTTTATGTTACATAACATATATAATATATGAGTAGAATGATTTAGAATCATGAAATAAAATTAATGGGTGCACATTACCTGTCGTAGAATAGCATAGAAGACATCAAGATGGGAATTTAAATTTATTCCATTTGGTCCTTGTAAACTTAATGCCTCGTCGCATTCTCGCTGCTCGTCAAACACGTCCAATTGAACGACGATATCTGCTACGTTATGTGCAACTCGTCTTTATAAAATAAATTTTTAAAAATATAAAACCAAAAAATATTGATTAATGAAAATTATACAAAACACAAAATTTTAGAATTTTCATTTCAAAAATAATAGAAAATAAAATCAAACCATTTTTTTTTTCTGACACCAATTTTTATAATTATTTTTCAAGTTTATAGATTTTTTTTTTTGCTATTTTAGATTGTATAGATTGTAGCTAGAATAATCAGCTAACTGATGTAACTTTTGATATCAACGAAAAATTAAACTGAAACAATTATTTTTGTATGATAAACAGTATAGTAACATATACTTGTATGTACATATAGTATATAATGTTTAATTTAGGCACCATAATATATAGTACATATTATTATGTACATATGTATATTTTTGTTCATTTTTTTTTTATTGTCCTATTTTATGAGCAATGCAGTTATTTTCAAAAATCGATAACAGACCGAATAAATACGAATAGATATGTAAACACGTAACTAACATACATACAAAAAAGTTAAAAACAGATAATGTTATGTGAGAAAAAAAAAAAGGAAATTGCTTTATGATAAAAATATTGAATACAAAAAACAAAATTGATACATGATATAATAGTTTAAAGGATTACGGGGTAATGAAATATTTTGATGATTTTTAAATTTGAAATTAAAAGAGAAACACAAGAATACAACAATTCTTTAAGAACATCATTTTTATGGTATTCGTATTTTTTTTTATTTTTTTTTTTTGGCAAAAGAACAACAATATTACTTATACTATTTCGAACAAAACATATATTATGATAAAAAAATTGAATATTATATATTATTTAAGAAATTTCTTATAAGAAGTAAGACACTCACATAAGCTTTTTTATTATATCACAACCTCCGAAAGAAAAAATTTTCACAGCTTTTTATTCGATTCAATAAATAATGTCTATCACAAAAAATGATGATTACAATATCTATAAATTTTTATTATTATTGATACATAATATTTGATGAGAAATATTTAATTAAGAAATTGTAAATCAACGACAACAAAAAGAAATAAAAATAAAAGAAAAATTACGAACAAAAAGTGCACGAACAAAAATTGCACGAACAATAAAAATAAAATGTTTTTTTTTTTTCTTCCTTTTATATCTTTGTTGTTTTTGTTAAATTTTCTCTTCTTATATTCTATTTTTTTTTTTTTTCAATTATTTTTGTGTAACTTTTTTTTGTTTGTTTTGTAGATCCTTAAATAACAAGAAGAAGGTGATTAGGTGGTGATACACTCACTTGAACTATTATTAGTATACCGTACACAGACAATTTATCATATTTTTGCTTTTTTTTTTTTAATTTAAATTTAATTTTTTGTTGTTATTCACTGTAATTTTTCATTTCATTTATTTTGTAGATAAAAACAAAGAAAAAGAATAAAAAAAATAATCGTTTTTAAAATATATCACTCTTAAAAATTTTCGCATTATTTTCATTGTTTCATGAAAAAAAAAAATGATACAACTCGCTATAGAACACTATATACATATCTATATACATACATATCGAAATGGATACTTATAAAATGTAAAAGGTCAAAAACTAACAAAATAATATGTACATAATACTCGTAGATCCATTAATTTATGTACAGTGTATATGGTTGTGTATATACAAGAATAAGGATATTATAAAAATTATACATGCACTTATACAAGTATGTATGTGATTGAAATGTATTACATATTTTTTATTATTTACTTATTGTTTATTTTTTTCTTATTTTCAAAAATTCAATAATAAGGATATTTTTTTTTCACACAATAAAAATTGAATAAAATACTTGCATATTATTTTCCTGATACACACGTATGCATGCAATGTTTGTATACTAACTAGACTAAAACTGTAGGTTGTGTTGTAGGCTGTAGGTGTTTGTACATTTGTATATGTATGTTTGTAATATGTAATATAGATATAATTAATAGATTTTCGGTCGGTTGTTTTATACATTGAAAATACACGTGGTGCGTGCGCAATTTTTTCATCTATATACTCTCTACTCTAAATAAAAATAATAAAAAACAAAAGTAAATTGATATTTTATTTCATGTACATACAAGTATAATAAGTGTATATTATATTTGTACATACATATGTCATATAGTAAATTTATGAAAGTCAAATACATTTTTCTTATAGTAGTAGGTCAAGTTTTATATTTTCTCTAGAACTAATAAAGATTTAAAGAATACGAAATATGTACATAATAACATGTAGCTATCCATGATGGGTAAATTTTAATAATGTGTATGTATACATAAGTTATTTTTTATGTTTTGATACTAAAATAACGATGAATATATTTTGATAAGACTATATACATACATCTAATGCACATACATATGTTGGCTATACCAAGAGTATTCTTCATAGTCATCAAACTTTTAAATAAGGCTCCAGAAAGCTTCAATAATATACTCGTACAATTGTGTATATGTACATATGGTATCATGGTATCATGCATATATTTCAAAAAGATTGACGCGACCATATGAATATTTATTTTATATTATTATTTTTATTTGCGGTTTTTATTACCATATTTTTTTTTTTTTTTTTTTTTTTTGTATAATAACAGATAAATTTATTTGAAATTATGCTAATGAATTATATTAATAGATAAAATATTTTTGTAAATTATTTTCGAAATGATTATTTGGGAATTTTTTAAACCAAAATTATTTATTGAATTTCATCCATAATTTCTAACATTGAAATATATACATGTAGGTATATATGTATGTATTTTTAACATTTAAATTTTATAATTCACAGAATTTTTAACTGAAAATTAATGAAAAACATGTGTATAAAATAAAGTAATTTAAGTCATATCCATAGACGTGTACGCATGTAACTTGAAACTAATAAAAATATTTATAATACTTAATACATTATTTGAAAATGAATGTTTATAAAATGTACATAAGAGCAACGCCAGTTTTAGCTTTTCGGGTGCCTGGTGAACTTCTAATCTTTTCGCCCTCTATAGGCAGAAAATTTAATATTTTAAATTTTAATTTGATTTTTTTTTTATTGCAACAGCACAAAATTATAATTTTTATGTTTTCTTTAACGAAAAAACTTACATCCTTTTTACATCACCCAAAAGATAGGATTATAGGATGATTTAAACTCTTGAGTATTTGAAATGTAGAAAAAGAAGTAGAAATAAAAGTTAAAAGAAAAGCGAATAGTAGTTTCTCTTCCTATTTTCTAATGTATATAATATTAGATATTAGGTACTGCACTGTAGTATAGGCGAGTATGAAGAAGAATTTCAAATTGGAACAAGATCCGTGTAAACAAGAAAAACGAATAAATGTTTTGACCTATACATATGTATTTTCATGTGTAAACAAACATTGCCATTTTGTCCTTTTTCGCCACTCCCGAGATTTGGCACACGGTTTTAGTGAACCTATAAAAGAACCGGGTATATGCACAAGAGTACGAGTGTGTATAGACATGTAAACACCAAGAATAAGTTATAAATTATAATTTTATTATGCTGTCATAAATTTCATTAAAATTATACCTAGCCACATTTTGTATTTTTAATTTCCTTATGCACTTGCATTTAGAACACAATAAAAATGAAATATTATGAAAAGATTAAGATATTATATTGAAATTAAAAATATGTTATAAAAAAAATAATAAATAGAATTTCTCATATTACACAAATTCTTATATAAATTCATAATCATCATAATAATACCCTGCATACTATGTGTGTAAGAATAAGAATATAAATATAATGAAGCTAATGATTAAGAATGAAAAAAAAAAACAATAACTCATTAGGATGTAATACAATAGTGTCTGAGAATTATGTAAATTTTTATTTGTATTTTTTTATGCACTCGTATGTAACTATACTACTGCTACTACAGTATATCATCATTTTATGATAAAGTATTTAATATTTATTAATAATAATAACGATTATATATTTTTATTATTGTACGTACATATGTAACGTCATAATTGATTATTATTAATTTTTTTCTGTTTAAAAAAAAATCATTCACATAATATAAAATGCACATTATTGAAGATGAAGGAGATTATTATTTTTTTATACAATAATACAAATGTCTATCAATATTTTTACTTTGCTGTTGTTGTCGTCATTTCAATGTTTTTGTTAACTTTGAATTTATGATTTGTAATGAGAAATGAATGACTTCTGACATTTTCACACTATTTTACAAATTAATTATTATTTATGTCGTTTATTATTTTCTTGTATTTTTTATATTTTTAATTTTATTCTTATTTGTTGTGTTCTTAATAAAAGAAATACAATTATATAATGTGGTTCCAGTTACGAAATTATTTTGTACGATGATCATTATAATCATTTTTGGTACGACAGAATAGCCAGAACAGCCCTTGAAAAGCCTAGATCTAAACCACTGTATAATGATTTTCTCATGAATTATAAAATAATCTTATCTTATTCTTGCACCTGCATTTTATTATGAACTGCCGAACTGCGAACCGTAGAGTTGTTGGTAGTAGTAGAAGAGAAAAATAGTGCAATTACATATAATTACATGATTAGAGTGATATATTTTTTGATTAATCTAATAATTCTTGAATAAAAAACTTCAAATTTTTCAATTGAAAGCTGTTTAATTACTGTTGAAACATTTAATTGATGCAAAGAAATCATTTTGATGAATTAAAAAGTAAACTAATTAATGTTGGTAGGTACCTATATTTAAATACAATTTTTCAAGAATATTTATGTATCTACACAGTACATATTCATTATGTACATTAATAGGTAGCTTTTTAAATATTTATCTTAATTAAAAAACTTATAATATATAATGAACATACATATGTACATACACACATTTCACAATCTGCATACATATAATTGAAGGAATATTAATTGCTTTCATTTTAATTTGTAATTTATTTTTGTGAAACGATCAATCTATAGTAGTAGCGCAAAGAGTATATCAAAATATTGAATTGATCCTCTATATATGCTTTGTATGAATGCTTGCGTATATGCATCTATACATTATTTTTTGTGAAACACTATTAAAATGTTTAACAAATAATAATAATAAATGATTAAAAATAAAATATCTGCATAAATACTCATATAATCTTTATAATTTAATCTAAAGTTATGTTATATCTTACCGGATAGTTATATCACAAATATGGTATCTTATACTTATTATATGTGTATGTATATTCGAATGAACCAATTAACTAATTAGAGGGTACACACGATAACATGATAAAATGATAATAGAGCTTGGACATACATACATATAATAATAGTATACAGTATGGTATTAATTATAGCGTAGCATAAATAATATAATTTATATACCTATGTACATATGTATTTGTATGTATGTACATATGAACAATTAATTTTTTATATAGAAGTTTATGTGCTTCATATTACATGTACATACGTGCAAACGAAAATCAAGCGAAAGTAAAATATAAAAAAAAAGGGAAAATATTTTCATATAAATATTAATATGCGCACATAACTTGAAGATAATTGCTATGAAAAAAATTATTTAAATTACTAAAGATACATATCTCTTACCTTAAATTATTCAAAACAGGTAAAACTTTAAGACCTGAAAAATACAAAAAAAAAAAAATACATATAAATTAAAATTAAAATTAAAATTTTTATTATAATGTGAATGAACAAAATGAATTATTATAGTATATTTAAAAGTTATAATAAATATTCTTGTTATGTGTACTTTTGTTTTTGTTAAACAATTAATAAACAAACAAGTAAAAAAAAATAAAATCAAAATAAAATTAAAAGAAAAACCATTGATTTTTTAAATATGTATGTATATGTATGTTTGTGTAACATGATATACAAATATCATATCAGATCAAATATTATATACCATGAATTGTACTTATAACGATGATCGCCATCAAATAATTAAACATTTCCTGTTCGAAGAAGAAGCTTAAATATGCCATCTTTTATCATGTTCATATATATGTGACTCCTTATTTTTTCTTTTTTTCCGTTTTATTTTTCTGTTTTATATTTAATATATGTACATATGTATGTATCTAGAAATTGGTTTTTTTTACTTTTTTTCAATCTGAATTTTTTAATTTTATTTAAAAGTGTGTGTGTTTTTTTTTATATTTTAATCTGCATATTTTTATGAATATTTTTTTTATTTTATGTTATTTTAAAGAACAAAAATAAGAGAAAAACTAAAGAAAGAATTTAATTTTTTTTGTTTTACCAATAAAAAAATTATTATAAATATTTTTTTTTTGACATAAAATAACACTTAGTAGGCAGGCAGCATACTGGAGCCGAACACAATTTTTTTATACATATGTAAATTTCATTCAAGTGTTGTTCTGTTTCATATTTTATTGTACAATGCATACTCATAATATTATAATGGTTATGTTACATTTGGTTGTATATGTAGTATTATAGTGAATATTTGTATAGTTTTTTTTTTCATTCTTTGAAATATTTAAAATTACATTTTACAATACATACATAGTTTATAATATTCTGACATTATGAAGATGATTATAAGAATAATAATAATAATAATAATAATATGCACATTACATATTTTTGTTTTTTCAAATTTAAAAACTGAATGACAAAATATTTAGCTCATTTCATTTGATTAAACGAAGTGCGAATTTATGACTTTTCTTTTATTACTTTTGGTTTCTGTTTTAAATAAATTTTTTATGTGTGCATTTATTGCACTTAGTATAATCTTGAAATAATTACACTATAAAAAGGATATATGTAAATATATAAAGTACAAAAATATGATCTAGAGAAGTTTTGATAAAAAAATATGTACATACAAGTACATAATGTATTCGAATTACATTCTTTTTATCTTAAAATACTTTAAAAAAAAATTATTCTCAGGGCAAACAAATTGTTAACTTTCTTTTATAAGTTCAAAACTGAATTCATATTTTTCGAAATAAATTTAATCAAAAAGAAGATAAATATCAGTATCACTGTATTATAATTTACATTTAAAAAATCATATTATAATGTAAAATTTTTCATACACCCTGTATATAAATGTAAAGTGAAAATACAAGATGCTACATAATTCGTTTTGTTTATTAAAAAATTTTTCATATATGTATGTACTTTATTTCTTTCTCATCATCACGAGCAATCATGATGACTGTCATAATCATTACTTTTACCATATGGATGATCATTATAAATGCAGCCACAATCTTGTATAATGTATACATATAAACAAATTGTATACATACATATATGTACATATATTATCTCGTAAATTTAAACAACATAAAGTTAATTATATAAACACAAAAAATATATGTATGTATAAAACTAATACAAAATTATATTAAAAATTAAAAAAAATATATATTATATTATTATCAGCCGTAAAAGAAAAAAATTTATACTATACTACTTATAATAATAAATTTGCCACAATGACAAATTGTTAATACTTTTATGTGTATAGGTATGTATAAAATATGTTGCATATTTATGTATATGTATATGTATTTTATGTTACAGAGTAAATTATTATATCGTTATATGTAAATATGAATACATTTTATATAAATTTATTTATGCACGAATATTTTATTTATTTATTCATTTATTATTTTTTATTGTAACTGTTAAATTCTATTAAGGAATTCGTGTTCATACATATGTATGTACGAGTATACATTCACATATTTTATTTATTTACAGAGAGGAATTTTTTTTTTATTTATTTACAAATGTATACGTAATAATATGCTGATATCAGTACATATTTTAAATAAATATAAGAGTACATTTATGTACATTATTTCGATATTTCGCATTTGCAAATTAATGAACAAATTGATTTTGATTGAATTGAAATCTTATATCAAAATGTTCTGTTCTTACATTTTTATTGCATTATGCATTTTCAAATGGAGATTATAATGACAAGTATATAACACATAAGCAATGATGTCAATGATTATGATTGATCATTCTGATTTTGATATCTCTGAATCTGAGTTTATATTAAAATAAGAATGAAACTTTCAACCATTTATCTAATGTTTCAACTTTATGGTTTGAACTTCTTCAAAAACAAAAAAAAATAAATAATCCAAAATTTTCCTATTTTAGAATTTATCCAGTCCAAATGTTAAAAGTGAACAAATTTTAGAAATAATTTTTATCATCTTTACAATATAGTATTTATGTAAGTACCTATACAAGAGTACATTAGTCTATATGAAAATTTTATTTAAGTATAGTAAATAATCAAAAATTTACATAATTCACCTCTTTAGGTATATATGTTCATAATAAAAAGTAATAAATTTTAAATTGATGTTAAAGGTAGATGACAAAATAATATTTAAATTTTATAAATTGAATGTGATGAAATAAAAATGAACAAAATTAAATTATTGAATAATAAAATTCTTCTGAAAATTATGTATGTACATATGTACAGTGAACGAAATTAATATAAAGGCAGCTGCAAGTATTATTCTGGACGCAAGAATGACAGAAAATCGTGTTCAGCGATTAAGAGAAGTTTAATTTAGACTGCCTAGACGGCTGGGAGTATTATTAGCATGATATTCGTGATGCTCCAGAAATAAGAATGAGTAGGAGTTCGGGTGGCGGCAGTGTGATGGTCTGGGGAGCTTTTGGGTACTACAACAAAATTCCAATAATGTGGGTGGCACCAAAAATGAACGCCCAAAAATACATCGAGCTTTTAGAATTTACTCTAGATGAGTATGGTGATGGTACTGGAGGACCAAATTTTATTTTCCATCACGATAATGCTCCAATTCATTAAAAGAAGCAATAAAAACATGTTGGGCTGCAATCGACTTATAGAAGTCTTCTGAAAGCTAACAGATTCCATGCCAAATCGGATATATTAAGTCATCCAAAACTGTGGAAGTCATACTAGATATTAAAAAAATTAACTTATTTTTAAAGTTATTTGGAAAATCATAAAAATATAGAATAATAAGAGAATAAAATACGTGAGAAAATTATAAATAATTCTCGAAAATTCGTGATAGAAACAAGAAACCATAAAGAGGATTTTATTGTTTTTACAGAATCCTCTATTTAACCAAATGTTAATAACAGTTAAATAATAGAGATTATCAAATTTTGCAGAAATCGTTAGACAAAAATTAAACTTGCAGGTGCCTTTATATTAATTTTGTTCACTGTATACTTGTATTGTACAAAATATTCTTTTTTTTTTAAATGATTTTATACTAATTTGTATTATAGCAGAGCCATAAAAGTCGGTTTTCTTTTACATGTTGGCACTTTAAAAAAAAAATAAATAAATAAATAAATATGATTAGTGTCAAAACTTATTATTTAAATTCAATAAAGAAAGAAATATGATAGACAAGAAAAAAAATTTTATGATATGTGCAATTAATTCAATTTGAACACATTTTGAATGGAATGAAAATGACCTTGTCGAAATTAAGTATTATTCTTTTCTCGACATTATTATTATACTTATTAAAATTCTATATTATTCTGCGTGTATTCTATATATCAATATATTTATTCTGGACATCTATCTCTAACGCTAATAAATTTGTACAGTGTATATATTTTGTTCTTATTATGATTATTTCATTTTGAGTTTGAATTAAAATAATTGAAATAGAAAAAATATTTTTTGACTGATGTCTTTCTAATATTTCAATTTAAAATTATATGAATATGTAATCGAAAAAAAAAATTTCATATTTAAAAAAAATAGAGAGACAGAAAAAAAAAATAAGAAAATATAATATGTGTTCGTTCATTATTATACAAAAAATATTATATTCATAACACGATCATTTTAGTTATAATCATTTGATAAATATATAAACGTACATACATATATGATTTATTATTATTTGTCTATACCTATACAAGTATCAAGTAAGTATATGTACCCAATATGCATATGAGTTAAGTATGATGATGATGATGATTCCATAGAAACTAACTAAAATAGATGTTTTAAAAAAAAAGTTCTTTTTATTACAGAAATTATATAAAAAATTTTTGTGACTTATTTGTAGTGCTTATACATATATTGTACAAAGATTGCACGTACATTATGTTACATACGAGAACGTATACGCGATTATTATATAAAAAAATAAATTTCATGAAGTGTTTCAAGAAAAAAAAAATTCTTCTTTAATTTATAATTCTTTAGAACAAAAACTTTATAATTCATTTGTATATATTTAATTTCTTTTTATATTTATTTTTATAATAAATAATTTTTGTCTTGTTTTTTTTTTTAAATTTTTTCAACGAACACAAATATATTATTAAGGATATTTAAAATAATTGTGTATTATTTAAAAAATACAATCGACACTAATAATTGGTTTTTGGATATTCCATTTTATATTTCTGTGTAATGTACTTATTTATTTTTTCCATTTTATTTTTATTGTTGTTTGTTGATTATCATCATCATCATCATGTTGTTTATTGTCGGTCGCCATATCATCATATAATAATCATCATATTATTTGAATTGTCGTCATCATAGTTGTCACGAATTTGGTATGTAAAATAATGTATGTACCTACGACGATGAGTACACAAATAAAATATAAATATAATATTTTATTTTATATATTTTGTATGCATAAATGTTCATATAAATTAGTGATGTACGAGTATTGATTATTATTTGTGCATCAACGATTGAAAATCTTACCATTTATAATTTTACTATATAAACAGCTATTTGCGTATAAATATACATATAGGTATGTATATGTACGAGAATATATGTACGTATATAATATCATTGTAATAATATTAAGATTTTTTTTTTATTTTTCACTTTGTTTTCAGTAATAAAATGGATAATGTGGCTTGAAATTATAATTAACCGTGACAAGCAAAATAATTAAAAACGTCAAAGTTCCTAATAAGGCTTACTATTTTTATTCAGATACACGTACAGTACATATACATATTATGTGTGTGTATTATATTTACGACAAGTATATAAAATTAACATCATAAAAATGGTCATATTTGTATATAATGTAAGTGCACAAATATAAATAATATTTAGTGTAACTATATACAACATTGAATAAAAATAAAATAATACTATAATGAGTAAATATAATTATTATATGATGTCGATTGTGTATAAATAAATATAATGCAGCGTATGTATAATATATGTATGTATATAATATAATATGCAATTTAACCTGTAATTAACCTGCTGTATATATATGCAAAATAGTTTTAAAATGTACATACATTTATCTTTGATTATAATATGAATAAATAAATTATGGAATCTAATAACTAAAATACTTAATTTAACACACACTATAGTATATAATCAACTACAAACTATGACTAACTAACTGAGTACTTTTAATATGTGTATATGTAAATATTTTACAAATTTTTTTTAATGTTTTCTATACAAAATTTTAATGTAATGTATAATTAAAAATTTCATATACGTACAAGTATTATACACATTTGCTCATTAAATGTGATATCATAATACAAAATTTCATATATGAATTCATATATACAATTGTACGTATGCAATACAAAATTTAAAATGAGCATATATAGGTATTATGTATTTACATACATAGTTAAATAAATGGTACATATAGAGAGTAGATAAGGTATAATCACATATAATATAATACGATTGCATGGTATGGTATGTAGATATAGGTTACTACTAGCGTACTTTACTTATATCGTACTATATATATAAGTAGTTAGCTGCAAATAACCTTATTTCTTACTACTTAGTACTTACTGTCTCGTCCTGCTTCTCGTACGCTTTTTATAGTGTGTAGTGGAAATAAAGTATAAAGAGAAAATGAATTTTTCTCATGAATGAAAACACGATTGCATGGTATGTAAGCGTAAGGTACTATACTGCACTACTACTAGCATATATCGTACTGCTAGATGCCAATAACCTTATTGTTTCTTGTATATTTCTTATGGTGTGCAGGGGAAATCAAGTATATAGAGAAAACTGATTTTTTTCTCATGAATGAAAATACGAATACATAGTATGCGAGGTAAAATAGTGTATATTGTACTACAGAATTAACCTCATCTCTTCCTGTTTCTCATATTACTTGTTATTGTGTGTAGTGGAATGGAAAGCAAGTGTAATGCTCTAATCATCTGATTTGAAATCAATTAGAAAAAGTCGTAAAATTTGTTCAAAACATTTTTCAGTTTTATATTGCCTGTCGAACTAAAGTCGACACAATGACATCACTTTTTCTCATATAAATTAACTGACATACCATACCATATACTTTATATCTACTCTATATATACCATAATTATATCATTACACACTTATACATATATGAATGCAATGCGTAAAATATAATATTATTTTATTTGTTTTTTGTAACGCTCTTTTTTATCCAAACGTATGAAATGAATCTAAAATTAAAGGTGTGTCACCCAAATATGCGACAGGTTCATTATATTTTTATAAAGTAAAAAATTACATTTACGCATATACATACATATATAGAGAGTGATATGAACAAATACATACATATGAGTTTCATTGTTATATTTATATAAATATCTATAAAAATAAATATATTTATATCTGTAAGTATATGTATATGTATATGAATACTAACTTACCTATAAACTCATTACGAATTCTTAATCGATCTTGTAGGCTAGAAGCTGAAATTATAACACAATTGATAAATGCCAATAAGGCCACTTGATATTCAACAATTGTTGTTTTTTCTAATTCGTTTATAACAATTTTGAAGCGATAACGTTCATTTTTAAGATTCTGTAAAATAGTAAAATAAACAAAAAAATAAAATAAGAAAAAAAAAAAAAATAAATAAATAACAATATAAAGTATAAATAAATGAAATAAATAAATATAAATAAGCAAAACAATACAATACAATATGATGCGTGTATAAATTAGTTCATTTCAAAAATTTATATTTTACGTACATTTACGTACATAAATTACATACATAAGTACGTATTATAAATTCTACTATTCTTGTACATTATATATGTATATGTTCGTAAATTTTGTATACATAATAAATAAA
This sequence comes from Villa cingulata, assembly GCA_951394055.1. Classification (NCBI taxonomy): domain Eukaryota; kingdom Metazoa; phylum Arthropoda; class Insecta; order Diptera; family Bombyliidae; genus Villa; species Villa cingulata. The sequence goes on along the minus strand of OX596021.1, from coordinate 28,843,458 downwards.
TAAAGATTTATGGTTATCATATATTGGACATAGTTTTATTAGAATGCATTCATTCTTTAAACAATTGATTGAATAAATTTTCGAAAATAAATATAAAATTGTTACAAAAATTCAACCAAAATTAAATTAAAATTTTATATTAATAAAGTAGATTACAATACATAAATACGTAATACATATGCACATATGATATAATGCATTAGGTGTTTTGTTTGAATAAAATACATATAAAATATAATTAAAATTATTAAAGAAAAAAAATCACATATATTATGTATTATTTGTCTTACCTTATAATGTTCTAATGTTTCGATTGCACGAGAATAGCCTTCGGAATTGTAAGCACAAAGGGCTGACAGCAGCTCGAAAACTTGCTTCTTAACAGTTGTATTCTGTGTATCTAATGCTGCACCTAATTTTAAAACGTATTCACGATTTTCGACAATATAATCTAAACCGATACGTGAATCCATTCTAGGTAACGTCATATTTTCATTTATATATTTCTGTTGTTTCAGAATTAATTTTATTTCAATTTTATTATAATTTTTGTTTTTATTGATTTCTGTTAATATGTATACACTCACTTAGAGTTTTATTATTATTTTTTTTGAAATACAAAAAAAATATATATATATTTATTGGAGGCCGTTTTGTGGGTGATCTCTGTAAATACATGTGTAAGAGATAAAAAAAAAAAGAAAACAAATTATTATTAATAAAAATAAATCCAATATGTATTTATGTAAATGTACCCATATAATAATAATAATAATAATTTATTATGAATGAAGAATTACAAATATAAAAATTTTATAATCATAAATTAGAATTTTTGATGAAGTTTCATGTATATGCGAAGGTGGTAATAAATTCATTTAAATGTCATTCATTTATTTAATCGCATACATATACCAGGTATATTTATTTATTATTCATTTCTTTTTTATAATAATTCAATTTAATTTTATATACCTATGGATTTTTTTTTTCAAGTAAAATTAATTACTATTAATTAACTGTTGAAATATCCATTAAATTCCATTCTTTTGAATCTAATATGATATTCAATTCAGAAGCTTTTAAAATATATTACATGTAGGTACCTGCATGTAGTTAAAATTTCATTCAATTATAAACTACATACACACAAAAAAAAAAAAATGAGATAATGTGTATGTATAAAAAGGCGTAAAAAATATTAATACATAATCTAATAAAGCAATGACAAAAAACAAATGTAATTATACCACACAAGAATATGTATAAATATGTAATGTACATACATTGTCACTTATGCATATACATAAAAATTGATTTTATATAATGGATAATGGTTTATTAATATTTTATTGATTGCATTTGTATTGATATTAAATAAATGCTTCCGTGTAGTTTTAAATTAGATAGAAAAAAAAAACCCATTATGAATATACATATATGTACGTATAATGTATGTGTGCGTCAACAATACAATAAATGTCAATAATAATGGTAACTTATCAAAATAAATAAACGATAATTCCTCATTAGTGAATTATTCTACTTAACAATTTATTGTAAATACATGCGAATATATACCAATATTTGTGTATACATATACATTATGTATAAAATTTATTGCACATATTTACAGATACTACATACATTGTATTCTAAAGAAAGAAATATAAAAAAAAATTAAAATAAAAATATAAAATGCATACACGGAAAAATATCTTTGGAATTTCCTTTTTGTTTTAGTGCCAGTATTTAAATAATTTAACGTACATTTTTATATTAACCAGAGTGGTAGCTTTAGTATACTAAGTTGTAGACTATAAACTCGTATTCGTTATAACATTCATATGAAATTGAAACATGTCAAAATGCAAAATGAATACAAATGCAATTCAAAGAATTGGTTATTTTTCTTATGAAAAAAAAAAAAAAACAACAACAACAAAAAATGTAGTTAATAATATGTAGATTTTACCATAATTAAAATCGGGGTGCTACTATTTATATAAATGCATATGTTAGTAATCTTGTATGCCATTAATTATATTAAAAACATTATAGAGTTGAAGTTGAAACATGAAAATCTCTTATTATAGATTTTATGTTTAAATTCTCATAGGAATTTATAAGTTTCTTATAATGTATATACACATACATACACATACACATAAATAAATATTCATACAAGTACATATGTATAAATTATGTGTATATAAGTTTAGCGTACGATATACATTCCTGCGTATACATTAGAAGAGGTCGAATATTTTTTTTTTTTGCATACTATAATGATTATATTTTGTTTTGTATAAATTAAATAAATCAACAAATATATTTTTTCTTACATATATATACATACATATATGTAATGTATTTTTCGAGTTGATTTGATGATTTGTTTATTTTTCAATTCACTAGAGATTTTTGCAATAAATTTTATTCTTTATTTGAATCATTTTACATCAATGTATCTGAATATAATCACACAGATAAAATCAAAAAATTCTCATTAAATATTCAAAATATATATGTACGAGTATGTATATATACAAATGCACATATTCAGATTGTATGATAAAAAAATATAATTGAAATAAATTAATTATACATTTTAATACGTAAATATAATTTAATGTATGTAATCTATCTATCTACCATATTTGTATTCGAGTGGTATGTTAAATTTTAGACAGATACAGATCAGTATTTATGTAAAAATTAGTCTAGCAATAGATAGTACAAATATGTTTTTTTTCTTGTATTTTTTTTTATATTCTAAAAACAAAAATATAAAACGATTGTGTATAATTAAATAAGTAAATTTGAATGAAAAATACAAAAATAAATAAAATTCCAAATAAAATGTAGAATAGGTATATTATGTAGTTGCATTTGAAAAATTTACACAAAATAAGTTATACGTATGTATACTAAGTACTGGTTATATTTAGAATGAATCAACAATATAATTTATTAAATTCCATTATATTGAATATTGTTTAAAAAATTTATCTATGTAGTTTATCTATTAAAATATGTACTAATTATTTTAGAAAATCATGAAATGTACATAGTATATAATATTAAACATTACATTTACATACATATGTAAGTATGTATTTGCATTAATCTTTGTTTTAAATAATTTAATAGAGGCGTTGTAAATTTTATATATTCTAAATGCACAAAAATTAAAAAAATTTTTCTGGATGTAACAAATAAATTTTAGATAAAATTTTCAGATGTAAACTCATATAATATGTAAATGCATTAGATACATACATTATTATTATTTAAATTGTAATGAATGTATGTAATTTGTATATTAAAAGCTTTTTGAAAAATACTGAAATATAGGTAAATAACCCTGAAAATTATATTAATATATGAAAATCATTTTAAAAATTACACGCTTGATTCTTTTAATCTTTAATCTTTAAAAGACAAAAAAAAAAATGTTTAGCAACGCTACACAAATAATTATTCTTCTCACATTGAACAACATAAATATGAATGTACGTACTTAAGTATATATAATCAATATAATTCGTCGATTTCATATGTGTACATACATCTACATTTTTATGTTCGAAGTTGTAAAACCAATTCCATCTAATAAACAATGCAAAATTATTAGCATAATGTAATTTATCAAAATGAAATTGAATAAAAAATAAGTATAATGTTAAAAAAAAAAAATAAAATAATATATAATCGTACTGTACATATGTATTTAATTTAAGTATATGTAGGCATATTACATATTATAACCATCATAAGTTATTTTTAAAATACAAGAAGATATACATACTCGTAAATACAACACGAATTGTATATATGTATAGCATACGAGTATATAGCATCTAATAAGTATTTGATGACAAAGTAATAAACAAAATAACATAACTTGATGATAGGTGCAGCAATCAGTTTGAGTAGTAGTGGTAGTAGTATAGTAGTAGTAAATAGCAGTTGTAGTAGCAATGAAGTTAATAAATTAAAGAAAAAAAAAATATATATATACCTATGTAAAATAAAAAAATACAAGAAAACGTTAAAGGCAAAGATAGGCATAGAAGATACGTAACGTAACGTAACGATTATAATATACATTAAGTGGTTTGAAGGCGAAAAGAATTATAACAAAATGTTGCTGTTGTTGGTGTTTAACACTATCAAAATTATGAATGTTATGTAGTATATAGTGAATAAAATGTAATCAAAAATATTTCATTTTTTTTTTGTTTTTAGAAAAAAAAATATGAGATCTTATTATATATATCATTATTCATACAGTGCAGATGTATATCATTAATTTTGATACAAAAAATCATATGTATATGTAAATGCAAAAATCACAGGTTACAGAAAACAATAGATGTTATTCAATATTTCAAGTAAGTATATATATTAATACTTTTGTTGACATATGCATAACTATATATTTATACGAATACGAGTATATATAAATTACATGAATGTATGAATATTATGTAAATATTATTTAAAAATGTGGGCCAGTGCGGCGCCAATAGCAATTTATAATGTGTGCTTGTGCTTACAATTTAACCATTTTTACACTATACAGTTCATTAATAAAAATTAATTTTTTTTTTTTTTTTCACTTTAAAAGTTTTTAATTTATTTTTATTAATTTTATTATTTTTTTTAAAATAAAAAATTTTTTTAGTTTTTCTGATTTTGTTTTGTTTAAATTTTCTTTTGATGAGATTAATAACAACAAACCAAACATTTTTGTATTATATAGTATGTAGCATGTAGTAAAAGTACATTTATTTATGTGTATATACATGTGTATTAATAATAATCTAATGGCATTTATTATGATGGACTTTTAATTACAAATCAATGTAAATATATTTTAAATTGATATTCTTGTGAAACTAGTCTAGTCTATTCTATATATTTGAAGACTTTATGTTATCAACAAATGTTTAAAATCCGAAAAAATTATCCAAGAATATGTACAAAGGTATATTCTACGTGTATGTGTTTATATGTACATTAAATATGCAAGTATATGAAATGAGGTAGTATATAAAATTGTAATAAAAATAAAAATCCTTTTAAAAATGATAAATACATTATACACAAACATAACATTATATTTTTATATTTTAATTTTTTTTTTTTGTATTTTTAATGTTTTATATAAAAATATTATAATAATAATTATGATTTTAAATATTGTTCAGAATAAATTAAACCAGAAACATTATATATAAATGCTCGTAAAGATAAGATAATTTATTTAATGGATGGAAAAATATTTTAACACGCTTTTATTTTATTTTTTTTAACTTTTTTTTTATTAAACGCGATGAATTAAAATATAAAATTTAAGAAAATAATAACACACACTATAATATTATCGTGCATATTGATTAAAACATTAAAATCGATTAAAAATTTACACATATGTTTTGTATTATTATTATTATTATTATTATTATGATTATTGATTTCGAAATAATATAATTAAAAATATTTAGACAAATTCATTGAAATTCATAAGAAATTTACATACAACATACATACACACACATACATAGTAGCATAGAATATAAATCTGTATACAATAAAAAAAAATATTCAAATTTTCAATATCAATACAATGAGAAGAAAAAAAAAATAAAGACTAAAACAGTAAGTCGAATGAAGACAGAAAAAAAAAATATATGTACTATAAATTGATTTTTAATAGTATTTCAATAAATTTAAAAATTTAATTGAAAATTTTTCGTTATTGAAAAATATATAAAATGTCACTTAGTAACAAGAAAAAAGAATATTAATATATGAATGTTAATTTACATACAAATGTAAATTTTTTTTTTGTTTGTTATCACAGTATATGTATGTATGTACTCTACATAACACAACATAACAAATAGCATATATGTACATAACTTTTAATGTGTCTGAAAAACGATTTTTTAACAAGTAATAAATTTGTATTTAAAATTATTTAATTTTTTTTAAATTATTACTTTTGTATACTATATAAATAATATCATTATATACAAATATGTACTTATATGTGCCCATAATAGTGTTTCTACTTTACATTACATTACAATTTTTTTTATTTTTTATTATATGAACTTAGAATGTACTCGTATGTACTTTATAATATGTACTTTGGATAATTTTAATTTTTAATATATGTACGAGTATATGTATTAAATCGATCTAAATAATTTTATTGAAAAATTTATGCGTTTTTTATTTCATTGCATTCAAACGTATGTATATGTATATAACAATAAGTAATGTATGAATGTGTATACATATAAGGGTAAAGTATATTTTGTGTACATGAATATTAATTGTTTTTATTTAATTTATAAATACAAATATAGAAAAGAAAGAAAAAAAAAAAAACCAAGAGTACTTTGAATGCATAGATTATTTTTTTGTTAATAAATTTTTATTTTTTATGTTATAGATATGCGCCAATATGCATAATTATGAATAATGTGATAAAAGAAATGAAGTGAAAAAGGCCAATAAAAACAAAAACTATATACATATGCTTTTAGCTTGTAGTACATACTATACGAGTATATAGTTAATAAAGATTGTAAATATATATAATTTTTTTTAAAGAATGCAATACAGAAATAAATTTAAATTTATGTTTACATTATACACTTGTCAATAAATAATAATAAAACAAAAAACCGTAAAGAAATTTATTGGGTCTTTATAGTTCAATTTAAAAAAAATAAAAAGAACACGAATAAAGTAATTTTTAATATTTTAATTTTTTAAATCAAAAAAAAAAAAAAAATTGAATGAATATTTATACCTATATATAGACAAACATTCAAATAATGTATTTAATTTAAATACTCATATGTATGTACAATAGCACATATGTAAATGTACATACGTAAGTAAATGCAGTGATTTAAAATATGGAAGACATTTCGTAATATTTTTTTTATTATTATCATCATTTTATAATTTACCTATAAATGTACATGCATTGATGTACTGATGTTGTATATAGTATGAGTATATTATACATGTGTACGTCATATTTGTGTTATTAATTTCTTAAAATTTGATCTTGAATTATTTTACATCATATTCATTATTACATGTACATAGACGAGTTTGTATATTTATGTAATGTGCATAAATTTATTCAGATTCATATATGAATATATACATACACATGTGTGAATATAATTTTACCTTCAATATTAAAAAAAAAAAAATTTATCTATGTCTAAAATCAATTATCATAAATTATGTATAAAGTGTTAAATATTACAACAATTGTAACAATATAATGAACGTGATAATAATTTCTCAATTGTACAATTGTTTATTTTTTAGATTTAAACATTTATGTACTACATACTTACATATATGTTTGTACATATACGACATAAGGGTATAGATATGTATGATTTGTTGTCTTTGTATATATACATATTATATTTTTTGAAAACAAAACATCATTATTTCACGGTCATTATGTAAAAAACTCGTATGTACATATACATTATGTACATAAGTAAGAATGCACTCTATCTACCATACCATTTAGTATAACTACATGTTATATTAAAATCATTAATGAACACAAAAAGTTGCGTTGATCTGAATTTAAAAACTTACAAATAAACAACAATAACAAATAAAATCTATTTAATCTGATATTTTTTTTCTTTCGTAAATTAACTTCTCACGCATTTTTTTTTTATACAGTAAAAAATTTTAAATTATGTAATTTAAGTACATATATAAATGTGCAGTAAGTAAGTACATTACTAGTGTACATAAAACTTGTAATAAAATATTTAGAAGATTTAACATAGCTGCTGTGTACGCATACTAGTACACTAGTACACCAGCATAGTAACTCTAAAAACGATTAAATGTAAAAAAAAAAATAAAAAAAATATATATAGAAAACATCAATTTTATAAAGTGCTACAAACAGCCTAGAAACGACCTTTAGAAATTCTGGCTTTTACTTATGAAGAGGACAGGTGTGCTATGTGTACATGCGTGCGTGTGTATATACGTACATAAACTTAAGTAAATAATAACGTACAGATTTTTGTACATAAGTTTATATTTTGAGTCATACTCACGTAATGAAAATATATTTGTGTGTGTATGTATGTAATGTACATAAAATTTACACGCGATTATAATGCACATATATTTTTATGAATGTATATATACATTATGAACATTAATTTAATGTTAATATTTATATGATGACACATTATAAATGAATTCACTTATTATTATAAAATTTTATTATACCAAGTGTAAATAATAAAACTTCACTATATAGGTATAATACTTATTTCACATTATAATCGTAAAGTTTATGGAGTCTCTATTACTTTACTTGAGACGTTTTTTAAGCAGACTACACCATATAACCATTTAACATTAAACTATTCAGAGCAATTTTTCGAATATCTTGTTTTTTATGTATATAGTATAGTATACATATGTATTACAATATGTACATTTGTTTGTACGTAAGCACACTTAAGTATTATAATCATATATGCATATAATATATATTTATGTGATAGATACAATAAGAAATAAAGGTACATATTTGTAATGTGTACTTGCCATTTTGTTATGTACATGTACATTTTTGAAATTAAAAATAAAAAAAAAAAAATCTAAAAAAAAGATAATCACAAGGTCGTTCCATACTTGTGCGCCTCCTTTATATTTATCCATACATATACATATATAGGAGTATGTTTGAATCTATATACATATACTACATATGTACAAACTTATTATATTGCACTGGCGGGCGCGTAGCATAATATAATTACTAAATATTACAGTAGATATATATTTTTAAGCACGTTTTAATCGGTCTGTCTGTATGTTATTTTTATAAAAAATGCTTAACTTAAATAAATCTATATGTGCATCATTCTATGTGTACATGACATAGCATCTAAATGATACTTTAAAATTGATGTATAATATAAAATAAAAATTAAATTTATATTAAAAAAGAAAAAAATATAATAATAATAAAAATGAAAAGAAAAAATACTTATATTTATAAATAAAATTTAAATAGAAATTTACATAATATATCGCTTTACGATTATATGTATATGCATTTAACACATACAACACCACAAATAAGATTTATTTCAAAATAAAATGTTTAAAAATTTATTATAGAAATGTATGATATACAACAAAATAAAGAACAATACACACACACAGATATTGTTAGTATAAAAAAGAAAATAATAATAGTTGGTAATAAAAATAAAAATAAATGAAAATGATAGTAGTAATAATAATAATAATAATAATAAAATGGCCATTTTTTTTTCATTGTCAAAATACAATAACACAATAATTTTTTTTTATTGTTCCTGGATTTTTATTTAAAAAAAAAAATATACATAATATATAATTATAATGAAAATAATGATTATTCAATCACATTTTTAACAATTGTTCAATTCACATCTATGACTTAAAACACTTGAATTTTGAAAATTTCAAAAGGAAATAAGGTATAACAGAAATGTAAGAGTATATGTCAATAGCTTGAACGTTGAACTAATTAACATAAATACATACATATGTATATTTGAGCTTTTCGATTAATCATTTGGCAAATATAATAATACGAGTATTATATACATAAGAGTAAAAATACTAAATATGAAAGAAAATTGTTTTCTTTAATTTTTATTTCAATATAAATATATATATATATTTTTTTTAAAAAAAGGTTTGATATGCTCGGAATGCGGTGTATTTTTTTCAGGTGAAAAAACGCTTTATTAATTGTGCACACACGACATCAAGGTAAATAATTAAAGATAAAGAAATAACATATGTAGACGTTATATGCAATGTGTATACTTTTTTAAATACTTATTTAGTCTATGGGGAATTAAAAATCCCTCGAGCTAAAATAATGTGATAATCATATTATGGTATAGTATTGTAATATATTTAATCGTACAATTGAGTTTCATATACATAATTTATGTACCTATATATACATACTTACGTGTATATAACTATTTACCTCAATATAAGTTTTATTTATGAAGTGTTAATCAATTTCAAGTTAAATAGTGTTTAATTTATGCGTTCATTGTATGTATATAAATTTATACTATTTTTTTTTTTTTTTTACTTCATTGACTTTTATAATATCTACATATTTGTAATGTAATTTTTTTTTTTTTAATTAAAATAAAAAATTATTCAGTTTACATGTAACATTATTAATATCTACATATTATATATGCACATAATAATGTATATACATATGAATATCTTACCATATGATAGACGTTATATGTACCAATCATTTGTTAATTGAAAATAATAATAATAAAAATATCTAATAATAATTGAATAAAATAAAAATTAAAATATATAAAATAATTCATGTAAAAATATGACGTATAGCAATTAAAATAATTGATCTTGCAATAAAATAAATAAAATTTTATTCTTTGTGTATCTATACACAGACATATACACATACATCATGTATATACTAGTACATACATATTATGTATGTACATGCCTTTAAATTAGATATTAAGTTGTTTTTTTCTTAAGAAAAATAAAAAAAAAAAAATAATTTCCAACTTAATTTTTATACTATAATACAAGATTTTAAATTATTATGTACATATATAGTCATTAATGATAAATTAAAATATCGTGACTATGGCGATATAGTATAGATTTAGATATTATTTGTATTTCATTATTATTATTATTGATAATAATCTTTATATATTATACGATTTGTTTATCAATTTAATCAATTCAATTTGAATATATTATACGAGTATGATTGTATACTATATAATACGTTAATACCTCTTCTATTTAACATACATACATACTTACATACTTTCATTTAATATTTCTTATTGTTATGTACCAATATATCAGTCCTGGCTTATTATGACTTTATTTATTATGCTAATTAAATTAAATCAAATGTTTTCGTTTACATTTTTAATAATAATCTACGACGAGTATATACATATGTACATTAACATATCTGCATAAATAGACTCATATGTATACTCGTACGTACACATTTAAAATTAAAAAATATTTTTTTTTCTGCTTTAGATATTTAATAATTACGACTAAATGAATTAAATTAATTTTTTCTTGTTTTGGATATATTTTTATATGAAAATTATAAATTAGTTTTCAGCCCATAGTTAATTAATTTAGAGAGGCTACCGAATTTTTATTTTTTTAAACATGTTGATATGATACATATATGTCTTTTTTATGAGAAGCATAATTTTCGATTAAATATACTGTAATGTCATCTACAACAGAAGATAATGACTCTTTTATGTAAATTAATTTTTGTACTTTAATCGTACTATGCTAGAGTACGAGGGTACGAGTATAGTATTTCACCTATCATGTTCATGTATTTTTTATTCGTATTTTTTTTTTTTAATTCTTCAGAAAAAATTGATTTTCTCTCTGAGTAGAATGAGAATATTAAACATGATAAACACGAAAAATCAACTAAAAACATTTAATACTTGCTCCTCCTCCTTATATATACTATGAAGCAGAGGAGATTATTAGCTATAACAGTAGCTATAGAGTATACACAATGATAATACGAGTAGTATTTCACACATTTGTGTGTACTTGTATTCTTTTTATTTTTCAGAAATATTTGCTTTCTCTCTGAGTAGAATGCGAAAATAGTAGATGACAAACACAGAAAATCAACTAAAAACATTTTATATTTGCTCCACCCTCTAGTCTCTACTCTATACATATTCTAGAGCAGCGATTGACTATTACAGTAGCTACAGTATACGCTACGATAATATAAGTAGCAAGTATTTCACACATCATTATGTGTACTCATTTTTGAATTTTCGTTTTGAAACGTGACATTTAGGGGTCCTCAATCGGGAAATCTGCCACTGAGTCGTGGTGTACATATAGGAGGATAATTATTTGCGAGAGTCACGTACTAAAAATACATTTTTTGTTACATTTTTGAGTACATTATTTGAAGTTTTTTGTTTTTTTTTTTTTGTTTTTATTATACGAGTAACACTTCTCTTTGAAAAACTATAGTCGATATAGATACGAGATACGAGTTATATTGTTATTCATTAAACTAATTTAATAGTTAATTCATTATTACCCGCAAGTATACAGTACACATATTTAGTCACTCCAATAACTCATCGTCTTTTGTAATTGTATAAAATTCAAAAAGAAAAAAATAATTTTTTTTTTTTGTCAATGAATACTCATTTTAAATGATAATAAAATTTCGTAAATTTTTGAATTAAAAAATTAAATTTATTTTTATTTTCTTTCTTGGAAAAAATGAATTAAGATTGACAAAAATAATAAGTACTATGTATATCGTTTTCATTTAAAATAAATGATATGATGTACATATACAGAATATAATAATGAATATACATAATAGAAATACTTCTTTTCAATTTGAATTTTTGTGGTTTGAAGGAGATAAAATTATGACCTTCTCAAACTTTATTTTATTTTCTATTTTTCTTTTTTTTTTTTTATTTTGTTTTTGTTTTTTTTGTTTGTTACAAATAAATTAAAATGAAACGAAAAATATGTATATTTTTATTTTTGAGTTATTATTAGGTATGTATACATATACTATGTATGCATATGTAATGATACACAAGGAGATTTTTCTTTGGTGATTCTTCAAATTAATTGATATAGAAAGTAAAATTTTCAAGGTTTAAAAAAATAATATTGACATAAAACACAACAACAAAGAAAAAATTAAAAAATAAAAATGAAATAAAATTGATATTCATTTAGATTTTATTTAATATTTTTATTTGTATTCATTCGTATTTTAATCTAAGTGTATATGGATATCATCATTTAAATTAAATTAAATTCTTTAAAGTGAATAGAAATAAATTGAAATTATTTTGAAAAAAAAAAAAATTTTTTTTTTCTTTTATATTTTTGTGTATGCATGCAATATACATATGTATATAGAAATATTTCAAAACTGATGTAAATTGATGTCAATTATAATTTAATTTTATTTTTTTTATTATTATTATTTCATTTCATTTCATTTTTTGTTTTTGAAAAGATAGATTTCTCATACTTTTTTTATAAGAAGTAGTTAGCATTGTCAAATATGTAGATTATAATAGTCTTTAATATAATTTTAATTTTGAAACAAAATGTTTTGAAAATTTGACGAGTAATATTTTTTTTTGTATTTTGTGCTAAATACATATTGTTATAAGTTTACACATATGATTCAAAAAATACATAAATTTATTGTAATATCAAACACAATTATTATAAAGACATATAAATAAAAAAATTATTATTTTAAGCAAAAAAAAAAAAAAAATAAAATCAATAAATTACATATTACCGATTACGCATACTCATAATTTTCATCAAATTTATAGAGTAATCTAACCTTACACAATATTAATATATGTACATGCATGCATATATGTATGTAATGTACCTTAAAAATTATATTCAAGGAAGTATCATAATAATAAAATATTCAAGTAAAATAAATATGTATTTTAAAAGAAAAAAAAAATGTATTCCGTTAAATTTTATTGCGATAAAATACAAAAATATTATTAACATACTACATACTATAAATGCGTACATATTTATTTACATATCTATACATAATATACATAGATGTAGATACGTTAGTTCAATATTTTACCACACCTCAATATATTATGTCAATAAAAATCATCAAAACTTTGAAAATATGTAAAATGTGAAAAAATAAAAAAAAAAAATACATAACCACCAATAATGAAGTTATCATTTTAAAATCGAAATTCAAATTGAAGTCATTGAATTAGGCAGTTAAATACATATATAAAGGCACACATTATGTATATGTATCTAGCTATATGTATATTTATTTAAAACAAAAGTTTTATAATGAAAGAAAAAAAAAAAAACTGATAGATAAAAATAATCATAAATTTTTTCGAATGTATGTAAATAATGTCTTTGAAAAATGCTATAATACAAAATTAAACGTTCACAAGAATAATAAATTTATAATACATATAATGTAATTATACGTTATATTCAAATTTATGTGTATGTACGTAAGCTAGTATACTATATACTATGTGGTAGTGGTAGATGCATTATATCATAAATGATACTCGTTAACATATATATCTATGCATTTTATTATTTATAATAAAAATTTTATTTTATTTTAAATTTATTTTATATTATTTATTAAATGAAAATTATAATATGAAATAATACTGTATAATAGAGTTGTGTTGTTTTGAATTTTTTATATCGTTTCTTTTCCCTTCTATTTTTGAAAGTAAAACGAAAAAGAAAATTATAAATTTTATATATTTTCCCTTTTTATTTTTTATTTTGATTTGATAAATATCATATCATTTACAAGTTACACGTTCAATTTTCATTAACTAATTTTTATAATTTTTCAACGTGTATAATAAGAGTGCATATAATATTGATCGCATCTATTATAGCCTATCATATAAAATGTAAATTATAAAATTAAATCATAACTATTAGTTTTATTCGTATGTACATATACATAGCTATGTGTATTGCTTGACCTATTATTTTTTATTGAATCTATAGTTAATTCATTTACATGTATTTTGTCAAAAATAAAATTATTACAATCTTGTTAATTTTAATATGAAAATTTTAACAAATTTATATTACATATGAAATGCTTTAACACACATGTAAAAATTCTTTCATAATACCGACAATAAAATAATTTATGTGTATCTACATGATCAAAATCGCACATAATAACACATGAATAATTTGTGATATAAAGGTGGTGCGGTGCGCATTGGGAAGATATAAAAGTATCCCATTAATAAATGCGTATATGGTTTTTTTTTATACTTAAGTGCACACGGTTCATTCAGTTCATTATGGCACCGCCGATTAGTAATTCTGACAGATATATCATCCAGTTTATCATCAGTAATCATCAGTTACTAGTGTACAATGCTGATTGGAATTAATGATCGACTTGGGCGAGAGTAGCTGAAATTGCTGGCTGGGATTCGAACTCGGTACCTCAAGCATACCAGTCCAACACTACAACCCTCAACATCAAGCTATTCAAGTCCCTGTGCATATGCATCATATGCATCCACGGTAAAGTAAGTATATGTATATTGACACTATACAATAATTTTAATTTGAAAAAGAATGGACGAAATTATAAAATTTTATTCAAGTACAGACATTATACAAATGAAATAAATTCACATTTTAGAAAAACAATAATTGAGAAACAGTATCAATGATTTTTGAATGAAAATTGTAAGTAAAACGTTAAAAAAATTGTATTGTTTTTAATCACAATTTTTTTTCCCAATTCTCCAGTTATAGCTTCTATCATGTAATTATATAGAATTTCTGAATTTATTTTAAAATTTCATCAGAATGTATATACTATATACATACTTGCATACACGTACAATAAAACGATATTGATGAATATTTTACTAATTTTAATCTTAAATTTTAATCTAAATTCTAAATACTTAATTGCCATTTACTTATCTATTATTTTTTTATAAACAAATTTGATGAGCTTTTTCATACACACGCGAATATATATGTATGCAAAATGAAAATAAACCGGCATGAAATTCATTTATGTTTTTTTTTTTTTTCAAATAAAATTTATGTATGTCAAAATGGTAATTGAATATTTTTTCAACAATTCCAGAATACTAATTTTTGTTAAGAATTTTTGATTAAGAAAAAAAAAAGAATTGTGCATTCATTTGTATTATTTATTTGAATTAACTACAAAATAAAATTTGTTGTTTCTATTGAAAAAAAAAATTAAAATATTGTGCATATTATTTTTAGAATTTTTCACTTTAATTTTTGTATATAATAGAAATAGAGTTTTTTATTTTAATGAAATCATTGTTATGATAAATGAATGAGTGAATTAATTGAAAATTAAGATTTTTTTTTTACTATTCTTTACTATTCTTTGAATGAATTTAAATTATTATATAAAATAGCACAAAAATTGTATTATGTAGGGTGTTAATGTTACGATTATGTAAACAGTAAATATTTGAAGGGATTTTTTGTAAAAGTTAAAATATTATTAATTTTAAAAATATATTTTTTTGTTTGGTTTTTGATATTTTTATATGCAATTTCATATTCTCTTCTCTGTTACTGTGGTGGTTACTATACACTTTGATTATTTCTAATGTAGAAACATTAACACCCTATCTATAAACATTTACAGCACATATATACTTATCACGAATGTATACATATGTATATGAGATGACTATGACAAGATAAAATTGCATAAACGAGGTCAGTCAACAATATACTACATATATATGTACTCTAAAATATTCGTATATTAATGTATGTATACATATGCATCTAAAAAGGCAGATTTTATTTTGTTATATTATTTTTTTATATTCTTTAATATTTTATTTATATTTTCTATCTAAGTATCTATGATTTTATAATTTTTAATGCAGTATATTCTTCTTATAAACATATATTTACGAGCATATGATATGTATATAAATGTAAGTATATGATTTCTATTTTTGTATTAAAGATAAATATATGGTCAATACATATATAAGTAATAATAATAATTATGATGGATGGTTCTGCCATTGATCAACGACGCAAAGATTAATTGATTTGATTTTCGTGAGACCATAAAAACGAGAGTGTATTAATAAATATAAAATGTTAAAAAATACATATGACAATAATATACTGATGATATTCTCTATACATTTATATTATACAAAACAAAATATATCATCTTTTTTTAATAAGAATAATAAGCAAATAAATAAATATATAAATACCATCTTACCATTACATTATATAAATATACTCGCACATTATGTGTGTGTGTACATTATTTAATATCTTCAACAACAACAACAACAAAAAAAAATGTGTGCAATTCAATAATTTAAATGAAAATATATATTCGAACAAGACCATATTTATAATATACTATAAACATTAAGCACAATTATAACAATAGAACATCTGAACATTCATATGAGCGCACAGATAATATTATATACTTATAGTATAAAGTACATCACATATGTACGCATGCATATGCACGGATATGCAAATAAAATGATGTGTATCAAAGAAAAATATTTGATCCCGACAAATAAACAAAAACGAAATTCTTTTCATTCAATTCATTTTTATTTACATTTTTATTTTATTTATTTTTTATTCTAGTTGCTTAAATTTCGGTTTGCAAAATTTTATTGAATTTGTCAATTAAATTCTTCGAAATATTTAAATGAAATTTTTTCTTACTCATTTGGGTAATAGGGTAATAGCAGTAATAGTAAGTATTATGGTATTATCTCATGAAATAAGGGTATTTACGATTTGGTCTTGTATCATTGTAAACGGTGTAAACTCGTATAATCCTACACCTTATGCATACATCTTTGATGTAGGTACACTGTTTTATATGTATACACTACATATTTTTTAATTTGGTTTAAAATTTATATTTTAGTTTACTAGAGTGCGTTCACAATATAGTGTAGGATTTGGTTGTATGTTCAAACTTTTTACACTCGCACAACAAATCGTGAATACCGTTAATGTTAATTGAAATTTTGCTGATGCGTTTGTTTGGTGATTATTGTAATGAATTTAAAAGAGAAAAAATTTAAAAAGGAACAAAAAATCAAATAAAAATATTTTGAATTTCATTTCACATGCATTATTTTCTTTTCTTTTTTTTTTAGAGAACATTACGTATGTATGATCATATATAATAATGCATACATATGTATATAAGAATGTTCATGTATCTAACATCTAAAGTTTTAACGCAAATAATTTCGCAACTTATGAAATAATAATTGCATCCAGTGCGGCATTTATAATAAAGATATGTACATATGTACATTAGATGCATATTTTATATGAACAGATTTAAATAAAATCATATAGAAAATGAATATTTATATATGTACATGATTACGAATAATGCATATAACATACATAATATTGTACGAAAAAATGAAAATTATACATAACTTATTATACTTACATACGTTATTGCACACTGTTATTGTCATGTAATCGGTTCATGATTTTTGATGTTGTTGTTGTTTAATTACATTAAAGTCGTTATAACCTTAACAATGATTTCAATGACAATGTAAAAGTTGTTGTAGAAATTACAACACAAAAACAAAAACAGAAACATTAAAATTAAATTAAATTCTATGTTAACTCCAAAATAGTAAAATTCAAAAAAAAAAAAATATATATATATCATCGATATTACATACGAGTTGCATGCATGCACATACATAAACTTGTATACACAACACGATTATGTACGAGGTATGAATATTTTTTTTTCTTTTTAGAAAAACGTCTATCGAAAACTATCAAAGAAAATTTTATATAATCGTTTTTCTTTTTGTTTTTGTTTTCTATCTTTTGTTTTTTTTTCTATTTTATTCGTTTTGTTCATATTTGAAGTCATATAGAAACTAGTAAAAAAACAAAAAAGAAAAAATAATATCTCTAATATGGATCTTCTAATAAGTCATTCATGCGCCTGTTCAAATAAATTAAATGTACCTTGAACATTTTCAAAAAAACAAAAAAAAATAAAAATACAAATAAAATTAGATAACACAAAAAAAAGAAAGAATATAAAATAAAATTTGAAAAATTAAAAATAAAAATAAAAAAAATAAAAAAAAACCAAAATATGTATTACCATTTTTGGTGAAAACAAGGTTAACTTTTTATATTTTTCCATCTATATATGAGTAAGTATATACGAATGTTACTTATGTATGGTATGTACATAAGAGTATACATATCTAAATACAGATACTATATGCATATACATAATGTATATATGTACATATGTAATTTTATAATTCACATAAAAATAAAATAAACAGTAATACGTAATACTTAAATAAATGTAATAATAGTACATGTAAGTTGTAGTACATGCACATGAGCGATGAGTAAGTGATAATACAATTTAGTTACATACATAAATAATGCGTTGTTTTGTTATTGTTTTTCAATAAATAAATAAATATACGAATATATTTGTAATACTATAACATATAACTATAGATATATGTATGTACATACATATTATGTACATTTTTTATTCTTGTTAAATTAATGACTAGACATAGAATTAAATTACTTTTTTTGGTATAATAAAATTAAATTAGTTTTCATATAAATATAGTTTTTTTTTTTTTTTTTTTTTTGCTATTTCTGTATATAATTTTATTTATATGTTTAAATTTATTTATTTATATTCATTTTTCTATTTGTTTTAATAAATAATTTTTTATTTATACTAAAATATATGAAGAAGTTTTACATATTTTTTTTTTCCTTCTATATATGAGTGAGTATACCTATAGTCATATATACTTATGTATCTTTCCTTTTAATTTATTTTTAATTTTCCATACATATACTTAAGAAGTGAGTGCGTGTATGTACTTATATACATAAAAATTTATGATTATTTTATTTATAGATTTTTAATATCCATATTGTAAAAATTGTTAAATTAAATTAATTACATATTACATTATTAGATTACATGACATCGAAGGCAATTTGATTTATTAAATTATATAATTTTGTGTATATACATATATGATATATAATAATTTATATATTTTATTTTTTGTATGATGATTTGATTATTATTATTATTATTATTAATTCATACATTCGAGAAAAATTTACAAGAAAAAAAAAAACATAGAAATACTCATAAATTAAAAAATTTAATATTAAAATAATGAATAGGTAGGTTTTTGAGTACGCGATTATAACGATAAATTATAATTATTGATTTAATAATAATTCGTATGCAGTATATAATACATATGTACATATGTACGAATTTGAAATAAAAATTTTTTTCAAATATGTAATTGAATTTATAGACGATATGATTATTAATAATAATTTTCGTGAAATTAATTGATTTTAACTTTATGTAATTTTTATACAAACATTATTTTTATTTTATTTTATAAAAATTATGCATGAATTTATGATGAATATACGAATATACATACATATACACATATTCACTTTATATGTACATAAATGTTCTTGAAACTAATATGAAAAATATTATTTTTTGTTTGTCATGAATTTCATGTACTATATCTACTATGGTCGTATACCCATATACCATATGAAATATTCGTTTCGTGATCATATTGTATAGAGTAAATTTGAAAATTATTATATGAACATGAACATGTGTTTGAATCATTTATCCGTAATTAATTAATTGGTGGAAAATTCATTAATAAATTGTTCTTATAGATACGCAAAGACACACACTCGATACTCGAACAGATGTACATAATATGCATAAAAATGTAATGAGTTTTCATTTTGAAAAAGAAAAAAAAATCTTCTCATCTGAATATCATGTATAACTCGTATTTGGTAAAGAGAGAAATAAAAACATTTTTTCATGAACACTTCTAAACTATTGTTTTACGGTTTTACTTAACTACCAATGCTTCAACCTACTTTATAAAAAAAAAATATATTTTAATAAGAATTTTAAATACATACATAATATCTCTATGGATATGTCATATATCTATACATCAAGAATGAGTTATTTGATTATTTCTTCTAAACCGATCTGCACATGTATTCATACGACCATACTTTTTAGTTCCTTTATTTATTTATATTTTTCTTCCTATATTCATGCCATTTACTATACATAAAATCGATCGAATTTATTGAACATCTGTGGCGTGTATAATATTATGTGATGTGATCTTACCTTAATTATTCTGACATTATATCATGAATGTCCTCACCCACATACATCAATCTCAATGTCATTTACAATTTTTAATGCTGTTTTTGTTGTGCTGGTTTCGTTACTTTTTGCTACCACCCATAGTTGGCACATATATCTTATGATATAATATAATTTTATAATCTTTATATCGTATATAAAATACACGTTCTCGTACACATATGAATGTATACATATATGACATCGATTAAGTGCTTTTTTTTTAAAAAAAATTTGTATTTTTTTTTCCCTCGATTTTTATATTTTTTAAATTCTTGTTTGGATGATCAAATTATGCCGCGATTCGCGATCATATTTGCGATTTGAGGAAAATTTTTTTTTAAAAAGAATATTATTATAAATTGCTGCTGTATTTCTCTGACGTTTATTATATCACTATACATATACTCGTACCTGTTATTAAAAAACAAAAAAGAAAATGAATACCTGAAGTAATTGTGAGATTTAAAAATATCAATTCGATATATTGAAGGAGCATCAGCATCAGTGTAGTGTATCTCATGTACATATATACATACAATCTTCAATAAATATAATTTTTTATTAGTGTGTATGTGCATGGGATATGTAACGACTAATTTATGAATGATCATAAAATTATGAAGAAAAATCAAAAAAAAAAATAAAAAGAAATTACCTTGATTGTATTTAGCATAAGTTATATACTAAGATTGTCAAGAGCTGTTAAATTGAAACGTAAAAATCTCTTAAGGTGTAAGGTTTTAAAAGATTCAAGAAGTTGCGCATATTATCTTAACTGCAGATATTACAACGAGTATGTATACAAATACAAATCGAATCGAATATACAAAGTATGATTTCGTGTTCGTATACCAACCAGTATTTCATATGATGTACCTAAACTAAGTATATTAAACATAGTATAAAGTAACCGCAAAAATTAACGTGTACATCGAATAGTGTACGGTGGTAAGTAAGTACATGAAGTAAGTAATAAAGTGAATGAGTGTATAAGAAGGTATGAAAAAATTAGCCGTAGGCAAGAAACAGTAACGTAATAATTTACAAGAGTTGGACGTTGTTCGATAAAAACAGACATGAATGAATGATGCGATAATGACAATGATGACGATGATGATAATACGATGAATATAATGATGATAATGATGATGCTAGGATGACTATGGGCATAAAGAGTTATGTAATAATTTACTGTCATTTTCTATATAGAATTATTGTAGATTTATTCATGTATTTATGTATGTGTATTTTATAGAGTAACATGTTTTTTCAATTCATTTATCGTTTTATTTTATATTATAATCGAAACCGAACCAATAAAATCTATGTGGGATTTTAAAATTTGACATAGCTGATTCACATCTTCAATGTCGTCGATATCATCATCATCACCATCAAGTGGCTGTTGTTGTCACCAAATAATAAATTCTATCACATAAAAGTACATAAAGTAGGTATGAATATGTGTAGTACAGTGATATTTTTGATTATAGGTGGCTTTTAGATGAATACGAGTAATATACAAATTATATATACATACTTACACGAGAGAAGATCTATGAAGATGATGTGATCTCAGTAATGTTTATGATAATGATAATTGCCTTATAACAAAGTGCTTTCATTTATAGTTCTAAATAAATTCATTTATTTATGTATTTATTTTTTCATCATACATACGAGTACAATTTATATGGCAATATCCTCTTTACCTATATACACAATTGTGCATATATATACTTATGTAATAGTTTATATTTTGTATATTTTTCTTCATATAATGTAATGTCCATAACGTTTCTAACATTCATACATATGTATATTCATATCGATGCCTTGATATACTCTTTGAATATTTAATCAAATGTAATTGGTTTATGTAAAAATTAATATATGTAAAAGATATTTATGTTTCCTGACCAATTTATTCAATAAAACTAAAAGTTTTTCAAAACTCATGTAAAAGTACATATTAACTCGGTTATATTATGTACATACATGTATACATTACTTATTAAATCTATAAACTATAAATCATTTGGCACGATTAACTCAAAATAAAAAGAAAAAAAAATGAAAAAAGAAAGAAGAATAGAAAAAAAATTATGTAAATTTTCCGCATCATAAAAATGCATGTATGTATATACAGCAGCCTATACTCCTTCCTTAGTATAATATACGGTACTACGTACTTCACATATATAGAAAAAAATATTGTGTGAGAAATTTTTTCAAAAGGAAATTCGTCTACTAAGTTATCTAATTGAAGAAAATTGCTATTACGTTCATGTATACATTATTATTACTCGTACACATTACTTGCATAACGTATACTACATACAACTACACAAATATATAATATATGACATATTAAAAACATAATTTATTTATGTTTTTCAATTACATTTTTGTAATAATTCTATGTAACATATATTTTCATGAAATTTCCATTTAAATTAATTTTACTTTACCAAATTTACTTTCATTCTGAATTTCATTCTATACAAAATGCAAATTGAAAAAGAAAAAAATAATGTTAAACAATTTTTTTTTGAAAATATCACATAATTTAAATGTTCGAATAAAACAGAAAAAAAATATGAAAATTTATCTTCAGAAAATTAGTCATAATTGTATAAAATTGTAAAATATACGGACAGTCTAATAATAAAATCTATAAAGAATATAAATAATGAATTACCAGTGAGAATCAAATAGGTCAATATTTTTTCTCACGACAAAATATCGAGATTTTCATCATATTAAACACAGACAAACACAAATACATGAATAAATTATACTAGTACTAGTACGAGTATACAATGTAATATGGATATGCATATTCGTTACATACAATGTACGATTTTTTTTTTTTTTGATTTTTTTAAATTATCAATGAAAATATATTTTTCCATTTTGCAGTATTATACGAATTTTCCGATGTAAATAATTTTTTGTTGTGTGTTTTGCATTTACATAGATAGAGAAGAAAAAAAAAATCACAAAAAAAGGAAAAAAAAAATAAATAGAAAAAATATTGCTAGAAGGAGTAT
This sequence comes from Villa cingulata, assembly GCA_951394055.1. Classification (NCBI taxonomy): domain Eukaryota; kingdom Metazoa; phylum Arthropoda; class Insecta; order Diptera; family Bombyliidae; genus Villa; species Villa cingulata. The sequence continues at coordinate 28,819,440 of OX596021.1, read as the reverse complement.
CAATTAATTGTAAATTTATGGTATAGATCGTGAATGATGAAATATTTATACAAATATAATGCAATATAATGAGATAATTTGCGATCAATAGTTCGATTTTAAATTCGAAATGATATATATAAATGTAGGTACATATAAGTATAATGTAATATCCATCCATATATGTACATTTAATTTAGTATGTAAAATTACATTGATATCTTAATGTTAAGGAAATATAAGAATATTAGGAGGAGGGTTTTTTTTTTAACTTTTATTTATTTTTACTTTATTTATGCAATTTTTATGCTTTATTTGTAGAATTTTGTTGTGTGTATATTTATACAGTTTTAATGGTGAGTATAATTTTAAGTTAATCAGTTATTTGTAGATTATTATGTTATAAAGACTTTGTATTTTTTTGTTTTTAATTTATGTACTTATATGTAAGTTTTTATTTGGCATTTATATTTTATTAAGAAAAAAAAAATTTTTTTTTAAATTCCAAAGAAATAATATAATAACGTCAAATTGCATATCTCCATTAGTAATAGAAATTTATGACGCCTTTAGGTTATTATTTTGAAAGAGAAAATCAATAAGATGATTTATTATATCGATTGTCATCATCGATATTTTTCATTATTTGTTTGTACATTTTGCGTCATATACAACGATATAATATAAATGAAGGAAGACGAATATTATTGAATTGTTTCAATTTAATTCGATTTGTATATTATGATGGGATCGAATTACTTACAATAATATTTTTAAAATAATTTACATGCAATGATAAATATACTTCAAGCATATTATACATATGTCTCTGTGCATCACGATATATATTAATTCATATTCAAATAAACAGATATAATACTATATATAATTACATATTAGATATTAGTCTATATGGTACCAGTATATGTGTACCTATATAATAAACTGAATTATAATTAACATATCACCCCATAAACTTGTAGATTAATAATGACTACGAGTATGTGTATTTTCTATAGAGGAAAAATATTTCTATTGATATTATTTTTAATTTATTTCGTTTTTATTTCTTTCTTTTTGAGATCAAATATAATTTTTTTTTTTGTTTGATTATTATGCCTAATTTGATTTTTAGATCGGATACACATGAATTAGGTATATTCATTGTATCTTATATAGGATAGGAAAGTGTTTATAATAGAAAAAATATGTTATTCCATATATGATTTAATTAGAATTATTTTACACCTGGAAGGAAAAAATTTATACATACATACACTCATACAGTTATATAGATGTATTTTTACTTTACTCATATAAAGTGAACAATACAAAAATAAACAAAGAATTTATATAACAAGATACTATATGTACGTCATATCGAATATACTGTATGAGTGTACGCACATATAGTATATGTCAGCTGAACAACAGTGGTTAAACAAAAGTAATAGAAAATAATAAAAAAATAATAAAATGAAGAAAAAAAAAATGTATATACATACATAAATGCATATGTATGTGTATACATTTTTCCTTCTTGTAATTATATTTTCAATATAAATATTATAGATATTTTATTATGCATATTATAATCGGATATCCGTAATCGTGTTATGAATTTAAATTTCTTTCAATTTTTGATCACAAATCAAATGCATAATGTGGTACATATGTATAAAACTATGTATAGTATATGGTAACTAAAACCTAAAACTTTATGCATTTGTACAATAATGTAGAAAAGAAATAAAACGAAAAAATAGTGCCTATAACAACAACAAAAAACTAATAAAAAATTAAAAATGAAGAAAAAAAAAAATAAATATATTTATAAAAAAGAAAAATAAGTCAATTAACTGCACCCCATATGTTTATATAGTTTTATATATTTTATATGTGTATAGTAGTTATGTTGATATTCTTATACGGTTTACTGGAGTTCATATTTAGTTACATTTGTGTAAGTATATAATTTAAAATTTGAAACAATTACATTTTATATAAATAGATGTATGTATGCACATATAAACATATGCAAGTGTTTATTCACATAGTGATATGTATACGTTTGTATATGTACGTATACACATATGCATTTATGCACTCATATCATAAGTAATATATGTACCAACATGCATATCGTATATCATATTCATACATGTACATATATGTACATACAAAGTACACTTTTGGAAGGAGATACGTTTGTATGTATGCTACTTTCTTGTTCCTATTATTATTATTATTATTGGGCCCTATTATGAGTGTCGATAATATCGTCTCGTCATCGACTATCGCCTCGACTCGACAAATTTTGTATTATAAGTGTCGATTTGAGACGAGAATATCGACATATTGAGTCGATCACCTAAAACTAATCGACAGGCATATAGTAGTCTATGGTGATTTAACATTTTATGTATGCTTTGTATTTAATATAAGGTGTATTTAATTATTCTGCTCAATTTATTTAAGTTTAATTAAATTAATTAAAGAAAAATTGCCAAAAATGGTGTTTGAGCTGTTTGAAAAAAAAAAAAAAAACGAACGCATCTCTTAATGTTCTTCTTTTATCCAAAAAAGTTATTATTAAATTAATATGTTTTATATGTATTTTCTCACTTAGCTACATTATTATTTAAATTAATCAAATATTTATTCAAAATTGAAAAAAGAATGAATTTTAAATGTTTATATCGAAATATTTGACAACTTTTATAGAAATTACATGGTAAAACTGAAAGAAAATAAAATTTGATATGGCAATACCTTACTGTCGAGGCGATCGATTTACATCGTCTCGTCTCGTCTCGTCTTAATTTTGTCGATAGTCGATACTATCGACACTCATAATAGGGCCCATTATTATTATTTATTTTTTTTTTTAAAAAACTCTATTATTTTTTTTTTACATTTTTTATTGTGTAAGTAAATTATGATTTAATATAATAAATTCACACATTTTTAATCATATTTAATTGGTATTTCCTGTTTAACAGCATTTATTGTAAATACTATGATTTTTTAGATTTTTTTCTATTTAGAAGGGTTCATAAATATACACATACGATACAATAATTATTATTTTACATGTGTAAGCATGTAACTATAGTACATAAATGTTATTACATACGATTACGAGTATATGTAATTTTTTTTTTTTTTAATGTTCGAGTATTTTAGAAAATTGAATGCATATTATAGATCTATGCATACTCGTATCTCATATTTTATGTTTTATACTCGTATATGCATTTAGATTGAATAGTTTAGAATTTATATGGATATAAAAAATTTTCTAAAGAATATAAATTGCATGATGTTGAAAAAAATTTCCATGATCAATAATATACACACTAGTAAAGGGTATGGCTGAGTTCTAAAATGCATCGATGCGGTTTAAATGCAATTTAAATAGTTTGTAATGGCTGGTACTCACTAAATTAAACTAAAGCTAAATTTTTCTCCATATACAACCTATGTAAAAAAAATTTCGCTAAATTGTTAGCTAAATTTTTAGTTTCAAATTTCGCTTTCTGGTACTCACTTCCAAACTAAATTGTTTCGGTGGAACTTAATAGTGGAGAGTTGTGGAACTCATTTTTCACAATCATTTTATATGGTCGAGCATAAAAAAGGCAAGCGAAATATTGACAACTCATATATTTTGACTAATAAATATTTATTTATTTATTTTTAATTAATTTAATTTCATAACCTCCGCGATTTTTTTTCAAAAAATTTCAAAACTCTATGTACTCTACACACATTTCCTTCCACAATTTCTAGCTTGTAGAAATAATATATGCAATTGCAAGCGAAAAATTTCACAGGCACTGAGTACCAGTCTTAAATGTTTAAAATAAAAATGGTTAAACTGTCATAAGTTTCAAAATGCATTGTGAATGTATTTTTTATTCATCATTTAAGCAAACATTGAATTTTTTTGTACAATCACAATCACTTCCTAACTTCGTTTCAAAATGTCAAATTTAAAATTATGTTTTTGATACAATGTAATAATGATACGCATCATATTTGCATCACTACGGTAATACTACCGCATCGATGCTTATTTTTTACATTTTAGAACTCAGCCTATATTCCTCTATTTTCGTGTATTTATACATGGTGTTCGTATAACGCAAATTTTTAATACAGAAAAAAACGAAGTATGAAAATTGATGAATAATATTCCTACAAGTATAAAAATTTTATTGGAAAATTCTTAGTTTTTAGTTTTGGACAAAATTATTGCACTTTACGTTCTCGATAAGAAAAAATGTTTTGCGTGAATTATAAATAAAATTTTTGCATATTTTTAGAAGCTACATCGCACTTAAGACAAAATCAAATTTTATTCATTTTCATAAATCTGTAATACAGAAAAAATTAAAATTAAAAATAATACATACTCGTACATATGTACACGCGAGATTTATTATGAACATTCATTTAATATTTTATTATATTGAAATTTTCTCACGCTCGAATCATATTGAATTGCATAATATTTTTTCTTTTGTTTTTTATTATATTATATTATAATATCTACACGTCATATCATATTCATAATTCTATGTACTATTTATTTGTATATGAATGTACGAGTATGTAAATGCATTAATATTATTCTTATTCAAAAATAACATATCTAAATATTACCACAATATTAATTTCAAAGTGGTAAATACGATTAAAATTAACAATAGAAATACTCTACCACCAGATTATAAATGATAATAATAATAATAAATATGTAACTCAAATTTCCATAAATACCATTTTATATAGACACACACTATCGTGGTATATTAGAGAATGCAATGAAAAATATGAAAATGAATTCCACAATAATAATAATAATAATAATAATAATAATAACAACAACAACAACAACACTGATAAAAATAGCAACAATTTACAAAATTATATAATAACAAAATTCATATAAATTATTTAGTTATGTGCGTGCATATGTACAAATTATCGTGTATAAATGCATATGTGAAGAGACGATTTAATATTATTTTATTATTTACAGTTCATGTATACAGTACCACAGTAAAAAACAAATGGTCACCATTCCCGAAATTTTGAATATCTAAAATCCATATAGTAGTATAAATTTTGATTTGTTAGGTTGATAAGTATGGAATATTATTACTGTAGTTTGATTTAAACTGCAGAAAATGTATAAAATAAATGCATGCAAACTTCAAAAAAAAAAAAAAAAAAAAATTCAAAATCGTTGGGGTGAGTACCATACCTTTTTGATTGGTACTGTATGCAGTATGCAAATACAATTCGTATATTCTATACGATGATATGATGTATTGAAATTTAATATTAATTCATTTACTTACCATGATTTTTATTTTATATTATTTTATTTATTTTTTAACTTTATTCTTTTTGCTTTTAAATTTTTTTGATTGTATATGAGAAAATGTACACGAACACGAGTATAGGTACATAATAAAATACATCATGTACATTATCTTGTATTACAATAAATTTAATAGCATCACAGCATATGAAAAAGAATCATGCGAAGAAAATTGAAAATTTATTATGTGTACAAGATAAATTATGTATGTACATATGTACCTATTAGTGCTACTACATTTACATGCATTATATTTATATCGTAATCGAGTACAGTAACAGTATGTGTGTACATCCAATTTACCATGTTCATGTACATTATACTGTACTATACTATGTACTATAAGATTAAAGTATGTGAAAATGTGTACAAAATTTCGTAATATTTTTTTTAAAACATTTTTCTTTAAATATGTTATATGTATTATAAAATTTTCATATTCTTTTATTATTTTGATTATTATAGTAATAATTTTTCATTAAATTTTTGGATACACATTTCAAATTTTTGATGATAATCTAATTTATGATTTTTCATTAATATTTTTAATACAATCACATCAATTTTATTTATTGTTTGTTATTCATACACATAATTATGTGTGTACTCGTATAAGAGTATATATGTTTTCTTTCAAAGGAGTTCACCTGAAACTTATAAACTTTTATAATCATTATTGAATTATAACAAAAGATAATTGGATTGCTTAATATATATTTTGTATTTGGAAATATCATATAATTCATGCATATAAAGTCATGAAATCAATCAACTTCACTTAATTTTTGAGAAAAAAATAAAAAAAAAACGATTACATTACACATACGTATTATATGTACTACATTGTAGATACAAATTTACATATGTAAATATTTATTTGAAATTTATTTTATGTGATTCAATAAAAGCATAATCAATTGGCGAATTAAACGATTAACAAAAGAAAAATTTAATGTATGGGAACAATGAGTTTGGCATAAATTTAAGAGATTTGTTTTAGTCAAAGTTAAGAGTTTCTTCTAATAAATTTAACACATACATAATACCTTGCCTATCTGTGTGCATTTATGTTTTGTAGATGGTATAAATCTTTTTAATTCCAGAGCATTAATTATAGAAATTTTGATTCAAATGAAATTTACGAGTGCTCATTAGTAGAGAGTAGCTTAAAAGTTTATTCAACTGCAGTTTAATGTACGAGTATTAAATTTTATATATTCAAATAATTTTCTTATAATTCAGAGAATTTTTTGATTTATATTTTCTATTAAATTTTACAGAAATGAATATGTTGACCACATCACATGATTGAGCTATACAAATAAGAGATTTTTGATCGATTTTAAAAAAATTTAAAATCTTTAAAGAAAAAAATTGAAATCTTGATCACATTTATATAAGATACCATCGTACCACCACCCATAGATATATTTTAACTCTAATAAGTTCTAAGAAATTTAGAAAATAAATAAATACTGGAATTTCATTAAAAACAAAAACAAAATACATAATAAATTCATAAATCCAACCAATTATGGAGATCATATAAATTTCTTTTTCTTATTATATACCTTCTAAACATTTTAATTATTTTTTTATTTTTATTTTTATTTTTTTTTCGATTGAAATCAAAACCAGAAAAAATTAATAGTACATACATTATATTAATATGATAATAATGATGTTGTCATACATAGCTGAAAGAAACGAAAAAGAATAAAAAAAGAATTATTGTAAAACCACATAATTTACAGATGTTATTGATTTTTATTATGAAATAAATTTTTTTTTTTTTTTTGATTTTCATGTAGGTGCTGAAAATATAAAAGCAAAATCATGAAAGACAAATAAAATAAAATAAAACAAAAACAAAAAAAAAAACGAATGATTGCGGAGATAAAGTATATAGAATTACGCATCATCATCATATATAATCATCAACAAAAATTACATACAAACGTATACAGAATGTACACACATACATACATAGATGTACGTACCTACATACTTGGAGTTGGAAGTTTGAATGAAAATTTAAAATTAAAGAATTAAAAAATAAAAAAAAAAAACAAAAAAAAAAACACAACGAGAAAATATGAAAAAAAACGTTATTAAAATTTGCATATGCGGTAAATTAAAAAATTGAAATTTTTAAATTAATTCAACAAATGAAAATTAAATAAATTTTTAACTAGACACACATACATACACTTAACATGTACATAGAGGTAGTAATGTGGAATATATACTGAATATCGTATATAATCTATCAATAGGAGGTACATTACTTAATTTTTTTTTCCTTTTTTTTGAATAGAACAACGTAACTGAAATTATTCAAATTTTTTTTTCAGTTTCTTTTTAATTTTTTTTTTTTAATGTTTTTTTTGTATCTGTACAAATGTCTCAGTGTATTATTTATGTATAAAATTACATAGATTTGAATGAAAAATAAATGAAAAAATATTTATATAATATGTACATACATACATACATATACATAATGTACTATGAATGTAAAAACCACAAATACCACAGATCAATAATTTATTGTGTAGGTGTTTTGTGCAAATTTTAAATGCCCACATATTTTTCTAGGTATACACATAATATTCACATATATAAGTAATTTACAACCAATGTAAGTATATATGTATGTACATATGAATATGTTTGTATAAATTTTAATGAAAAAATAATATATATTATATGTATTATAAGTATATTAGTTTTTTTATGGAGATTTCTTTTTCTGGTTTTTTTAATTGTTCACTGTACATTTTTCTGTATTTATATATTTCGCATACATACATACATATATGAGAGTAATCATAATGTTGGATATACATACATATGCGAATGAATGAATGAATGAAAAATAAGGTTCCTATACCTACATATATGCAGATGTATTTGTACACTTGTTTCAAAATTAACTAATAATTTGTTGGTTTTTGTTTTTTATTTTCTCTTAGTTCTCGAATTGTTTTTTTTTTTTTATTTTTAGTGTTTTTTTTTTTGAATTTTTTTTTTTTATGATTTTTTTTTTCCAACAATTTTCTTATTGCTTTAAACTATTTTGCTCAGGCTATTATTATATAAAGATACATTTTCTTTGTTTTTTTCATAATTAAATTTTTGTATATACATATATGTATATATGTATATACGTTGTAAATTTTTTGTACATAAATTGCAACTATGTATATACACTACGGGACAGGTACATATGTACATATAGCCATATAGGTTGTATTCATTTTTGGAGATGGATACTTTATGTATCTAAATCTGAATAAATATAAAAATATTTTATTTAAAAAAAAAAAAATCGGACATTATATGTGTATATATGGTCAGCTTATGATTGTAACCAGTTTTAAAAATTCAAATTCAAATGGGATATTATATATGTATATAATATCCATTTATTTATGTATGTATGTACTATTTACATTTATTTATATATGCATATTGTATGTTTTTCTTATTTATTTTTTAATCAAGTTCAAAGTACATATATTTAAATATGAATATTATGAATATTTTTTATCTGTTGTACATCTGTGTATTTTTCATTCGTTTTTCTATAACGAACAATCAAAAAAAATATAAAATAAAATAAAAATAAACCATAATCTGATAATTTATTTCGATCATAATCCAAATTTTATTTCATTTTTAATTTTTCATATTAAAACATTAGTTTTATTTTTCAAAAAATTCATGGTGAATTTAAAATAAATTTATTCTATATACGATTATACATTTATACGAGTATATGCTCATAATACATACGATATGAATCCAAGAGGAGGGCGCTTTAACATTTAAAGTATTTTTTTTTTAATTTATTAAAATTTGTGCAAAATTCAAAAAAATTTTATAAAATTATTTCGTTCTAGATTTTTAAATAAACAAACACGGATACCATATGTACATGTGTATATGGATGGTAGTATAATTTAAGAACATTAATTAGAAGCTGAAAATTTATGATAATGTTAATTATAAATTTGTGTTGTTTTTTTTTCTATTTTATTATAAAATATTTTGACAAATCATTAAGAAAAAATTATCCAAAAAATTAGTCTGTATTAGCATTTAATTTAATATATACCAATTAATATGTATTTTCATCGAATATTTTTGTACGTGATATATTTGTCGTATATACATAAAAAGGATATTTTTTTTTTTAGAGTGAATTAATAAATTCTGATTTATTATAACAAAAAACATAAAACGTTGATTTCATTTATTTCTTTGAAAAATTACTTAAAAGTCTTATTTGCAATTACAAATAACATACTCATATGTTTTATTTTTGCATATTTGCTTCGTCAAAGATAATCTCTTGACACCTCTTTAAATGAATTTAAATGAAGAGTAAAATTTGAATTACCGCGTATGCCACTTGTACACATGTTAAATTTATCACTTCAATGCTATTACTTATATGCATTTGTATAATTGTTCAATCTGGCGACATTTATGAAAATGAACAAACGAAAAAAAAAACTAAATTTTTTTTCCACCTATATAAGAAGGTGAAGGTCCAAAGATCTTCCATTGCACTGCTCGTGCGTACATGATATATACGAATGCATGCATATAAGGAGTAAGCATGTACGTACATTATTGTTGAAAACGTTTATGAATTAATCATTTTTACAATATTTATATCAATTTTAATCCTCTACAATAATCACAAGTATACTCATATAAGTATGTATAAGTAATATGTATATCAGAGCATTACACTGATTGTGTCCTGGAATTATGAATTCGTGTCATTTCTATGAAATGCTTATCTGTTATTTTATTTGTCGTAAATTCCCAATGAATAATTTTCATTCATATATAAAAAATTATCATGAAACTAAATTATGCGTTAAAATGTACACACATCCAGGTATAGTATTTTATTAATGCATAAGTCAAAAAAAAAAAAAAATTATAAGTTATGTATGTATGTGTTCATATGTCAGTATATAAGGTATATAAATTGCAATTATTTCTGGTATTTAATATAAACTAGTATTAAAAGTAAATATCCATGCATACAAGTATTAATCATAAATAATTTGATATCGGTTTGCCACTTTTAATGTCGGCCAAATTTATCTATGATATAAATTCAGAAGTGAAATTCTTTTAATTTATTTACTATACCTATACACATATAGTGTGCATGAGATCATATTAAGTACTTTTTTTTTTTTTTTTTTTTTTTATGAAAATAAATAATGTACAATGAGAAAAAAAAATATCATAAATTTTAGTAGATAATATAAATACGAGTACTTAGAATATTTCACTTTTGATTGGATCGAGAATTATTATGTAATTTTCTTATTAAAAGGGTGTGAAGATTTGTATATTTACATATATAGCATTCGTACGTATGTGATTTATTTATAATAATTATTTATACCTATTTACTCATTTTATAAAATTACACATACTATCCCATTGACTATATGGAATACTCCATAATAATAATCATTAAAATGTTCAAATAAGGAAAAATATTATATTTTAGAAGATGATTAACGCGCACGATATAAACAAATTTTTATGAATGAATCACAAATTAAAAAAAATTTTCTATGTAAATGATAAACATATGAGAATGTACGAATATAAAAATATGTATGTGTTTTATAAAATTATTTCATTTACATTCATTCATATATACATAATTTGAATTTTGATTATAAAAAATACATAATACTTCATTTTAAAGATTTGATTTTCTTCAGTATTTTTTTTTTTTCAAATAAAAAAAAAAAAGCTGAAACTTCTTTGTTTCAAATTTTCAAAAAAATATATCTACATATATGTACTCGTACATAATATTTTTTTTTTCAATATTACATAAAATACTTAAATATTTTTTCGTTTAATTTATATTATTTTCATCAATAAATTGCAGATAATTTCAAGTTCATCTCTGTCTCTTTCATCATATATTATAGTATAGTTTATAGTATATAAACATCATTATAGCGTATTATAAATTTTATTTTATACCACCTACTTGATTATAATAAAATATAATAATACAAATGCACACATGTATAGGTACATATAAAAATTTACATTGTATTATGTATTTACTATAACTATATAGATTTTATCTTATTATAGAAAATTTTTTTTCTAGCTCTCATTTTAAATATTTATGTGATGTACATATGTATGTGTAATGTATATAAATAAAATACATAAGCGCACATATGTGTATTGTACTAACTGATACACTGTATCTACTCGTACAAAGATATTAGATTCATAAATGGATGAATATAAAATAATATATTTCTGTATAGAAGTAACACGTCATATTGTATCTACATATTTACATATATAGCGACATATATGTACATTGTGTACACTTTATTTCTAGGTGCATATATGTAATATTTATAAAATATTTACGTGGATAAATACTCTTACATCTATTATAATCCATAACTTTATTTTTCGTATTTATTGTGGTATGAGTATAATAAAAAAAACTAATATAATATTTTATATGAAATTTTTATTATTTTATATACTCATCATAGTTATATGTACCTTATATATATTACTTATATGTACCTTATATATGTATATACTACTTTATGTATATACCTGTTGTTAATAATTTCCGCTTTTTAAAGAAAAACGCCTCTTCAAAAATAATATCTTACTATTAATCATTTAGAAAAGGCATATGTACATACTTATACGTATACATAAAGGCCGTATATGCAGACATAATTTTCAAATAAAAAACTAACTTAAACTCATACACATACATATATGTATGTGGATACTTATTATAAATTTGTAAATATAGACATATGTACAGTACATTATTTTTGACTTTAAAGCATTTTTTTTTTGTTTTACATATTTCGTTTTATTTTTGTTTTTAATCCAAAAATCATTTATTTCTCATTATCTTTTATATGTTTTAAATGATGAACGTTTTTGTTTTGAGATATACTGGTTAACACATACGAGTATATAACCAATAACTCTTTTTTTTTTCTATCAATATTTATAAATAGCGGCGATATAATACAGCATAAATAGTATTGGTATCTAAATTATGTGTAGTGGTTTAAATAAGTACATATATTTACCTATTATATCTACATTACTATAATTTTTTATTCATAAACTTTTAATAAATCATTAATAAATTTTGAATAATATGTGAACAAGTATGTAATTTATTAGATAAAAGATGTTAAAATAAAAAAAAAAAATAACAAAAATGAAAAAATAAAATGAAAATAAAGGACAATCAAGGTCATGTATCATATTTTTACATATTATATGTACATACATATATATATATTACATCCATACACACATGTACAGTGTATGTAAATAAAATTCGAATGAATATTTACCGTTTTGTTTTGTTTTTATATAATTTTAAAATTTGATTAATTGAATTTAAATTTATTTTTCGTTTAATTTGTTCGTTCAATAATAATTTTTTTCTTTGAATTTTCTTGTACTTGTATTTATTTTTATTTATTTATTTTTTTCTTTTTTTTTTGATATTATCCAACATAATTATTTAAGAGATATGAGTGTACTGTACATATACATTGATGTAATAAAAACTATGTAAATAATGTGGTATTTTAATAGATATTTATTTAGCAGCATCTTTGATACATCATGGATAGAACAAAAAAAAAAAAAAAAAAAAAATAAATAAATAAATAAAAAATTTTAAAAACACCTGCTGTATAGTGGAAAAATAAATAAAATAAAGTTATGCATTTAAGTATGTACTATGATTTTTAATGTTTGCATATGCGTTTACCTGTATTTAAATAACATTTTAGAAAAATATTGTTCAATTTATAATACAAGAATCTTCATGTAATGCATTGCATATGTAAGAATGTTGCATGTGGTATTATACATTTGTTCCTCTTTTTAATGACACAATTTACGATTACATTTTATACCAATTACGATAAAAAAAATATTTTATATAATAAAGAGAGAGCTAGCTGCAACTGCAACTGAAAAATATAATGTAGGACCGTACGAGTGTAATATGTAATCTGTAATAATAATGAATTGAAGTATATTGAGAAATAATATTACGTGCATACATAGGTATAGCTTATAGGTACATATATTGATGTATTCTTATACAATCAGGTTCTTTTATCTTTGCGTGTCTTTTTGTATTTAATTGCAGTAAAAAATATGATAAATTTCTGTTATCTTTGAATGGATGACAAATAATACAACACATAATATTAAAAATATTGTATAGTAAATAAATAAATAAATAAATAATATCAAAGAATATAGAATGCATATATGTAATGTACATAAGTACGTGTACAATTGAAAAGAATATACACTGTGCATGAAAGAACACTTACATATTATATTGAATATGTAAGCCAAGTCAAAAGTGCAAAAAAAAAAAAAAATAAATAAATAAATCGTCAATATATCTCAATTATTGAATTTAGTGTAAGAGAGTAAAAATTAGATAACAAATTAATAATTATAAAGCAATATGACTAGTATAAAAATTTCATATACTCAATTTAGTACTTGATTCATATACATAAATAGATATATCGGGTTTTCCAATAGGGACATAATAATTTTGAGCTTTAATACGAAGGAGGCCTTGAACATTTTTCATAATCTGTCAGCTTCAGAACGCCAGTCAATGTTAACATTTTTATCATGGTGAAGTTCACGAACGAGCAACATTTGGAAATTATTAAAAATTACTACCGCAATTCTGAGTCGGTAGTCGCAACTTTAAGAGCGTTTATTAAAATTTTGGGTCGTAATAATCGTTCCACCAGAAGGCTGTGCGTGCTATAGTGGATAAATTGGAATCAAAATATTCACTGTTGGATGTTCCTGTGCCAGTGAGACAACCTGCTAACCGTGTAATCTCGAGAAACGGTCCGATCGAATGGCCATCTCGCCCATGCAATTTAACGGCGTTGGATTTCTTTTAATGGGGTTATGGTAAGTCGTTGCGGTTTATTTATACCAAAAAGCCAACAACGTTAGAGGATCTCAGAGGCAATATCGAATGCGAAATTTCCAACATTCCGGCCAATATGTGTGAAAGAGTGGTGGAAAATTGGCTCCAAAGAATCAGTCGCTGCAAACGTGCTCGCGGTAGTCATATGAATGAGATGGAATTCCATAATTAAAGGTAATATGTGTAAAAAAGTAGTGTACTCATATGTATTATATTAATAATTCTAAAAATAGCCTTTCGATATTTATTATTTTTATATTATTTTCAAAATACATAATAATAATAATAAAAATGTGTCAATTTTTATTGACGTTCAAATGTCAATAATTGTTCATTTTTTTATTAAGATTCAATTTGAGTTTTTTTTAGTAAAATATTCTGAAATTGCATATAGACATGTATGACATACATGGTGCACATTCGTAAAATGAAATAATGGCATGTAAAAACATATAAAATTTTAAAAAATAATAATACTTTAGCGTGTATTCTAAATTTAATTTTATTACACAAAATTTATTCCTACAGACGTACATTCATGAATAAATAGGTAGGGTAGATAGACAGACAGATAGATAATGAATAAAAGGAGTAAATGTGGAGAAATGTGTAGATCTTTTGTCTCCTACTCTTTAGAAGGTAATGGTCAAACTTCTTTAGTTGCTGGGAGCAGATCAAATCAATATTTTAATAGTCGGTGTCGGTGTCTGAAATTATTCTTGAATTTGTCTTGAAATTATTAATTGTTCTAAATTGACAATTCTATTATAAATTTACATATATGTAACTTCTTATCCTACTAACTATAGAGTAGATAGTAGAGTTTACTTTGCTTTTAAAAAGTTAATCAGAAAAAGTAATTTTCCAGTAAATAGGATGGTAAAAAAAAAAATTAATAGAAAAATAAATACATTTAATTTTGATTCAAACTTCCTTTCCTTTTCATACCACTAAAAAATTGCTTGGTTGATTCATTAGAAAAAAAATATAAAACAAACAATCAAATATGTACAAAACCAACTAAACTAACAAGAACAGGAAATTTTTTTTAAAGAATAAAATATGTACAAGATACATTTGTCGTTGTATTATATATAGAATTTGCAAATAATGTGTAACATATAACTAAACCATTCATTTAAAATCTATAAAAATTCATTTAAAATTATTCAGTTTTCTATAAATAGATAATAAATGAATGACAAACTTACCAATACACTGTTGTACGCATAAAGTATATACGAATGAGTTGTAGATTTATGTTTCAAGTTTATTTAAAATCAATCCAAAAAATATATACTATGTATATATATTTTCATTTATGGCCATAACTATAAAATTTTTAGAAATATGTAGAGATTTTGTGATAATATAATTTTTAATTATTTTGTATGTAAGGTATATGTACAGTAAATATATTTTTTAAATGTGTGATATTTTATTATAAAATTAATTTTATTTAATTCAAAAAATAAAAAAAAAATACTGTACTATTTCGTAACTTTTAATTCAAATCTGATCAGTCTCTTAACATTTATTCGCATTTATTTTTATATTTTTTTTTGATTTTGTTTTGATATTTCTGAAATTATTTTCATCAAATATTTTTATATCTTTATACATATTTCTTTTTTTTTTTTGGTGGGTTGTTAAATTAATTTTTTGTGATTTTTATTTTCAAATTAAATTACTTATTTTATTTAAATTCAAATTCATTATAATTTTTTTGTATATTTTTATTTTTATATTTTATTTCAATTTTTTTTTTTTTTTTTGTATTTACTATTTAAAAGTTTATTTATCATTATTTAAAATGTGCATAATAAGTAGCTATATGTATGTGTGTGAAAATGATCAAATATATACGATGTAATATAAAAAATGTTGTGTTAAATATATGTACTACATTTAAAAAAATATACGTATGTACAACATTTCGAAGATAAAAACAGCAAAACAACGAAATATATTATTGAATAAAAATATAAAATAAAACTATATAAACAAAAAATTTTATATTATTATGCACATATGTATATGTATATATATATGTATTTTTAACAGAGTTGAAAATAACTCACACTTTATAGTACAATAAAAAAAAAAGTAAAGAAATGGTGATAAAATAATAAAAATAAAGTTTTTTTTTTTTTTTTTTTTTGATTATTTTAAGAAACAAAAATTTTTTAACTTTTCTTTATGTTTTTCCCATCAATATATACACATATAAGATTTTGTTTTTAAATCGTTTTTGGTATCAAAATGAAATAAAAATTATATTATAAATTTTTTCGTTAATTTTTTAGTTTTTTTATTTTTTTGGCACTTTTAAATGTATCAATGTATATGTATGTAAATAATTATTATGATAATTATGACCTTGTTTCAGATATGCACATATATATTATATTCGTATATATATATATGTATATATACTCTTATGTATAAGTATAAAATTTTTTATATTAAAAACATTTTATTTGGATCAAAACAAAAAAAAAACAAAACGAAATTATTAATAAAACATCAAATATATGTATATCTTTATAAAATGTATTATGCAATTATATATGAATAAGTAAGTATTTATATGTATATGTATTTGTAAATTTGACTAATTTAATATCAATTTTTCTATATATTATATATTATTTAATTTATATAATGTACTTTCTTTTTGTTAATATTATAATAAAATATTGCTTTGGTTTTTAATTAACTTGTATATATGAAATGTGTTTGTTGTATATATTATACATATTTGGAATCATATTTTTTTCTTTTTTTTCGAGTAAAATTTAATTAACAATTTGAAGGAAAAATATGTATTTATAAAAATACAAATAAAATTCTTAAATTTTTCTTTTAATAGTATTTCAACATTATACTCGTACATTAATTTGGTTTTAAATTTTTAATATTTTCAATTTTATCATTTTAACATTTTTTAATTTGAATATGATAAATCACATCTTAATAATTATTGATGAATTTCGTTTATTTCTTAAAATAAAACTCATTAGTTATACCTACATATTATTATTTATGAATATTAAATATTTTAATTATTTTTATTATTTATGAAAAAATTAAAAAAAATTGAGACGACATATAGAAATAATAAATTTTATATTTATTTGTTTGTTGTTTTTATTTTTAAAAAATTATTATTTATTTATTTTTTTTTTTTGCACAATATACAATAGTACACATACAAGATTTAAAATTATCACCCACAAATTTAACCGTCATTTACATACATATTTATTACATACATTTATTATCATCGTGTATATAATATAAATTATCGTGTTGTCGTTATTATTTCGAAATCAATATACCAATCAATTTTATTATATAACGATCATATACATATATGTACTTATTATTAGATACAACGATTCGTTTACGATTTGTATATATGTATTTATGCACTTTACATTTCTTTTTTTTTTGCTATTATCTGCGATTGTAATAGATAATGTAAAAATGAATGATGAACAAAAATACTCGTACGTATACACTATCTATAAGTAATGCTTATAGGCAATATGTATATTTATGTATGTGTGTAATTTGAAAAAAATTTTCTGATCAATAACCGAAATGATATGTAGTAATTAATTTTTCTCCCACATTTATGTCATTTTATTTTTTTGTTTTAAATCGATATTATATAGAATCTTCATGAATAACTCCTTATCTCTTACACACTGAAAAATGAAATTGCATTTTCAGTTTATTATTATCTCATTCCAAAAAAAAAAAAAAAAAATTGTTTTGTAAATTAATCTTCATTGTATTTGTCTACAAAATATGTATACTTTTTCTTTTTTTATAAAATATTTTATATTTTTTTACATTTTTTGAATTATAAAACACTGTATATAATGTAATAGAAAAAATAAAAAAATAATTAAAAACAAAACATCACTCATATACGTACATACTTAATATGAATATGTATGTATATTTATCTTTTCGTATTATATCGATTTATTTTTTATTGATTGATTGATGAGTAAAATAACAGAAAAATAAATTAAAATTTTTGTATTCCTTTTCTTTTTTTTTTACTACTCACATAATCGCGATATGAATTTTTTTTTTTTTTTTTTTTTTTTTTTTGCAATGATAATAATGAAACAACAGAAAAAAACTTGAATATCTATTATAATAAATATAATATTGAACAATCGAATCGATTATAAGGACTGTTATAAAATAATATGAAGTCGTTTTTAGTAAGTATATTAAGTATTATAGCTGTTATTATTCATAGTCAGACTTCACTTCACTGTTGTGTATATACGAAGTATTTAATAATTATTGTATATAATTTTTTTTAAAGTTTTGAAACTGAACTGAATCGCGATCGCGACTTCACCACAGATACTTCTTATATTATAATAATAAACAAAATAAAATGCGAAGAAAAACTTTTGAATGTAGTATACGACGATGAGTGTAAACGGCAGCGTGCATAATGACAAAATACATATGTACATACGAGTATGTAGTATACGTAGGTATGTATGTGTGTTCTGTAGTATGTATGTATATATATTTACATAAATTTAATGAGAAACAGAAACAGTCAAAATATCAAAATAAAGTTAATAAAATTATATATGTACTATCTATACCTACATAAATACTATTATCTATAATATAACACACTTATTTATTTAGTTGTATGATGTACTCTTATGGTATATAGAAGAGTAAAAAGAGTGTAGTTATATGTGTGTCTGAAAACCGACTAACAAACAATCATATTATAATAATATAATGTGCGAGATATGAGACACGAAACGATCTTAACTTTGAATTTACTTTTTAACTTAATGTAGGTACACTACACATACATATTTATTTACATAATAACATAATATGTGCATTTCTGCGTGTATGTATGTATGTTAGAAATTTGAATGAAAATCGTAAAGGAAAAATAAATAAAATAATGTTAATATTCAGACATGCATACATTTTATGTAAAATTATACATATATATATGTACATATTTATGTACACATATGTATGTACATATGCTATGTGCATATGTTATGTATGCGTTAGAGTAAAAAAAAAAAAAATTCTACCATATTATATATTTTTTTCATTATTTTGTTAAGCCAAGCTTCAACTTCAATCCATCCATCCTACACAATACAAACATGTGCTGAATAAATAATGAGAGTGTTGGCTTGAACTGAAATTATATTGTGGATTAATAAAAACAAAAACAAAAAAAAAAAAATTAAATACTTGCTAAATATGTACACATACGTCGTATATCTATACTATATTAAAAATATCTATGAAAATGAAAATCTTGTTAATTGTATTGTATAAATGATGTATACGTACATATTTTTATAAGTATTTATAGTGTTGATTACACTGAATAAAAAAAAATTGTAAAATATTATTGATCAAAGTTTTTTGTTGAATTTTAACAGGAGATCTTCACATATTTATCAATATAAATACATACTTGTAAGTCGTGATGAAAAGAAAAATTCAAGAAAATATGATACTATTTTGGCATATTATCAAATGATATCTGAAAATTTGTCTGCATTTACTAACTTATTTACAAAATCTGTTCATAATTTATTATGGTATAGGTACCTAAGGTTTTCAATTCATTTTTGATATTTTTTTTTATTCATAAAAAATGCATTTCTTTAATATTAGTCTATAGCTGCTTTCGATTTAGAAATTTCAAGTACTTGTAAAAACAAAAATGTGTCTAGTTTAAAGCGTTATAACGAACGACGACACACTCACGTGATTTTGAATAGTTTTATTACAAAAATATCGAAAAATTTTTAACAGTGTACAATATTACCCCACGATATAACAACTTCTTGAGTCATTCAGTAATTTTTATTTCGCGAACTTGTTAATATCTTATGTATACAATACAATTTGCATAATAGCTATACATTATATATATATAGATATCGTACATATAATTTAGACATACACTTACATCCTTGCAAATAATATGCATATTATAAAAGTATCTTTTTATTATAAATATGCATACTTAGTATATTTTCTGCACATATGTATATATGTACTTAGATTCATAAATATATAAAATATATATCATATTTTTTTATATTACATATAGATATCACTGCAATATACATATACATACATCTATCTATCTATACTACCATCTACCATGCTATTATTATTTTAATAGTGCATGTATTATAGTGTAGCTCTGCTACCACAGTACCACAGTCACTCAATTAATTGGTCCGCTAGACACTTACTAACTACCCACTGTGTGGTATACATGAATGTATTATTAAGTATAAGTGGGAGACCCCGGATTGGATACTCTAGTTCTAACAAGATCACTCGTTGTCATCATCATCATCATCATCATCAACAACATCATGATTTTCATCAACAACAATATACGGGATCAGAGACAAGTATGATTATGTGTACGTATATAACACTTACATATTATTAAACATTGGACTAAATTTTACGTTAACATTTTTATTAATTTTCTTTTATTTTTTATACTTTTGATATGTTAATTTTTCATTTTTTTTTTATTCTAAATTTTCTTTCTTTTTCAAAATTTATAATTTTATATTGACTTTTATTTTTTACAATTTGGTACATATAGGAACGGAAGTGAAAAAAAAAAAATAAAATGAAAAATATGGGAAAATATGTTTGTAGGAAAAGCATAGGTACTGATTATGTCTTTTGTTATTAAGTTGAATGCATGTGTTTTTTGTGCCAGTTCCATTTTATGATAATTGATTTAATACAGATGAGCAAAATAAATAAAAGTTCAAATTTTTAGAAATTATATAAATATGTATGTTACGTACATAATACTGAAATACCCCATACACAAAGAATATGCATTTATTTTATTGAATTGAAATAGAAAATATTTTTTTCATATTTATTTTTGAATGAATCAACAGAGAATACTTAGTATCTCTTAGAAATATGAGATAAGAATTTGAATATATGAAAAATAAAAAATAAATAAAAAATAATAATGATAATTCTATGCTGATAACGTTAATAAACATGTCATTGCATTTAAATTCTTATTTAAATTCTTATTTAAATTATTATTATTTAATAATGAAATATATTATATTGAACGCATTATGGCATTATATTAAGATACTCCGTCTGTGTATATACGTATAAACATGAACTTCATATTTCATGATATCGTAAATTAAATCATTAAGAAAAACACTTTATTTTTCGCTAGTAAATTTTCTTTTCTTTTCCTTTTTTTTTTCAAAATCATAACTTCGTTTTATATGAATGTATAGTCACCGTCACCATCCATCCATACATACTCGACCATGCAAGTTCTATATGCATACGTAGTCGTACTCGCACAGTATATATGTACTTGCTTTTTAGTATACCTGTGCAAGTGTGTAAAGTGTAATTTTATTTTATTATATTTTATACACTCAAGACTCAAGATAAATATCTGTGTGGTACACGTCAATTTTACTTATTTTTTATTCGTTACAAAAGTTAAAGTGTGAAGCTCTAGTGAACTTGTGTTTAAAGACGTTATAATCATACTGTCCATATGTCCCCATATAATAATACCTTTATAAAAATAAAAATAATAATAATAAATAGCTACATACATAAATATCTTCACATATACTGATTGCATTCTGTATTTAGACTTTATTTCGCTATAAATATTAACTTGAATTTACCGTATTTGTAGAATGAAGGCCGTTTAGGTATTAAAAATAAAAATAATAATAATAAAAAAAAAAATATAAAGAAATAATAAATAAAATTTATAAAATAAAAAATAAAATCTCTTTCAGATTCAGATATATAATATGAATAAGATACAGGTAATGTAATTGTAGTAAAATGTAAGTACGAGGTACGAGTATATATAAAGTATAAAATAAGTAAGTACATGAAAATTAAGAAAAATAAAATGAATAAAATGAAATCCATTTATGATGAAAACTGTTTTTTTTGTTGGAGTTTAATGCGTACATACATGCAACACATCCTATACTCCATATACTGTATACTATATGCATAATGCATGTGGATTGTTTATGTTTGTACATCTTTTAAATAAATTGGAAAATGTATATACTCACTCTAAATGTACGAGTACATATGTGTACGAGTATTATTTCTTATTGTATATTATTCCATTATATTCGTATGGTATATATAGAAGGTGTATAGCATTTCATAAATTGAATGGTTTGTCTTTCATAAATTCATCAATTTGCTGATGAAGTAGTTAACTTTTCATTATTTCATTTTTCCAGCAATCCAGGTGTACTATATGATTTTTTTTTCCGGCCTAGAAAATATCGTCATCGCTCCATCAACAATATATCATAATGTCACTTTACTGTTTATATTATTTAGAAAACAATTCTTTGTATAAAGACAATATACATTGACACATTTTATTTATTTATTTTTTTATTTATTTTTTATTATTTTTTCAATTATAATAATATGATACTTGATAATATACATATGTATGTGAAGAGATCAGAACTCACAGATTCAAAGTGAAAATTATTTTTCAATATACAATCAATTCAGAAATTTGGAAACAGTGGAAATTTGTATGATATACGCGTGATCTTTAAAAATACAAATGTATTCGTAAATCTTAAAATAAAAATTAAATTAGATAAGAAAAAAAAATTCAAAATGAATCTTGGCTCCATCCTTTCTACGATGATAAGAATTTAATATGATTTGTATATTCATCATATTGAGTACATTTTATATTCTTATCTTCAAATTACAGTCAAGTTTTAAAAGACTATGTAGTATATGTACATAATATGAATTACAGATGATTTTGTACAGAGTCAGATGATCTTTATATATGTATTCAGTAAATTTCTTTTTTATTTTTCATAAATTATTTAATCAAATTAAATAGTTTTTAAGTTTTCAATTTATGTAAATATTTTGATTTAAGAAAATTTATTTTGTTCTTAGATAAATATTTTTATTCCCAATTGATCATCATTTTCATAAGTAAATTTTCGTTATGGTGTTAATTAAAATTAAAATTATAAAAAAGAAAAAAATTGTGCTTGTATCGATGAAATTTTAATTATTTATTATTTTAATTAGCATCTTTGATTTTATTGAAAATATTTCGTGCATTTGATTAGTGTTTTATTGTATTGATGAATATAGTTTTTTAAATACACATTTGTAAAATAAATGAAAAAATGAATGTCAGGTTCAAGAAATTAATTTTAAAATTACAAAAAATAAATAAATAAACAATACATATCATAATAACATACGACATACGAGTACTATTATGTTTGCAGAACAAATAAATTTTGTATATAAATTCTTAGCAACATAGTATGGCAATATAATAACGATAATGACCACTATGATTTGCAACAAAGCATATGCGTGCGTGATACATCATAAAATTAATTAAAAGTGAACAATTAAAAAAAATTTTAGAAAATGTTTACATGAATGATGTAGCAGTAGCATACATTTAAAATGTAAAAATCGAATGGCACAATGTATAATGATTGTAATAAATGTAGTACATGCATGAAATATGATAACTTTACATATACTATCATAATCGTTTATAAATAATCATATGAATATCGTGCGCTACCTACTTTATTATGATTTTAATGGAATGTAATCGATTCTATATGGAATTTTTATTTAATTTACTTGATTAAAAAAATATATATATATGTAGTTGGTACAGAACATAAAAGCCACAGTTTATTTTCAAATGTAAATAAAACAAATCGTTGAAAAATCTAATCCAAATCTAAAACTATAAAATAATATTCATCACCATAATAAACAATTTTGAAAATATTCGAAAGATATATCAATTGTCAAACATTATCTACTATATCTGTGATTATGTATATCTTGTTTCTATCATTCTAGATTTTTAGATCTTAATCAATTAAAATTGATTAATTTTAAATATGTTTTTATTTTTTCTAATTTTTTCACAAAATATTACACAAAATTTTTTTTTCTTCAAATTACTGTAGTCATGTACAGACATATAAATTTTATTTTCAAATTTATATGACGATCAGTGATTCTTCATAAATCTATCCTGTATCACATTTACATAATTTTAAATCTAGAATTTTAAAGTGAGTCAATATGCATTAATAACATTAATTTATATGGTACATACATTCATAATATTTACATAAATGTATGTACATAATATTATTTTATTTGCACATTTGTACATATGTATGTAAGTACATATATACTTTTAATAAATTTCTTTAAAAAATTAGATACAATGTGATAGATACTTTAGTTTTATAAAATTTATATTGAAATAAATGTACATATTTAAAAAGACAAAACAAATAATAAAAGTGACCTAAGATACTAACTAAATATTGAATGCATACCCGGTCCTTTTATAGGTTGAGATTGGTTCACTAAAACCGGGCGCCAACTCGAGGATGTGAATAAGGACAAAATGAAAGTCGCATATCCGATTTAAGAAAAATAATTTAACAAACCACAGTGAAAACATAATCTATAATCATACCTCTTAGGTGATGTAAAAAGGATGTAATGTTTTTCGCTAAAACTAAAAAAAAAAATAGAAATTGAAATATTGTGCTGTTAGAATACAAAAAATCAAATTAAAGTTTAAAATAGTAAACTTTAAACCTATTTATAGAGCTAAAAATTTAGAAGTGCGCCGGCCGTCCAAGAGTTTAAAACTGACGCTGAATAAATATGTGTGTATATATTTGTATATTTTATTAAACATATACGCATACATAATTCATTTCATATATGCGTACTTACATACATTTTTACTTGCATGATATTGTGTGAATGTATAAAAATAAATATAATAATAAATGTGCGTGCATATTATATAGGAAAAATTAAATAATGTTTTATTGATTGTTATTGGTTAAATACATTTTTATAATGTATTTACATGCAGGCAATGTACTTTTATACATATTAATATAGATAGATATATAAAAGATTTTAATCGAATCTTATATGTTGAATACCGTTAATATACTCATATATTATATTATTTATCAGGTTACATTTTAAACAGAAAACATAAATAAAAGAATTTTAAACTTCCGGCAAAGAATAAATACGATACATGATACCATATAAGAAAAGTAAGCAAATCGTTTTCTATTGAATTATGAATACGTTTAACTTTTAACTATAAGAACTAACAAGAGTAATATGTTCTATGATATATAAATAATAATGTATTGACTTTTAATTAAATACGAATATGCGCTATGTACATACTACCATACTACATAATATTTTACGTTGAGCGTTTATTATTTAAGGTTTTAGAATTTCTATAAAGAACTTCTATTTATGTCTGTATGTATAAAAGTAATGAGAATATATAAATGTGAAATGAATGAATAATAAAAAATATCGATGTTGAATTTGATTTAATTTTAATTCAAATGAAATATATTGAATTTTATATATGAAAATGATTAATGTAATGAACAAAAAATTGATTTTAATTAAAAAATAATCATTTGTACAAGTAATAAAATAAATATATTATAATAACATAATTAACAAATGAATGAATTAATTAAATTTGTCTAATTATAATTATAATGTATTTATTACTGTTACATCATCAGTTTTAAAAATCACATAACGTTTAATTTAATTTAATGTAATAACACTTCGGTAACACTGAACTCTGTTTAAACGTTTAAACATATAAAAAATTATTTAAATTTTAAATATTATTAAATAATATTGCATACTTATGGGCCATTTGAAAATTATTTTTAAAATTTTAATTATATTTTTCCTTTTTTCTCATAAAACAATGAAAATAAAAATAACGATTTGCTGAAAAGGAAAAATCTTATGGTCGTTGTGTTCAAATTTAAATTTTTAATTTCAAAAAATTTTATAAGGGAATTACCGGTTTTACATATTTGTCATTAGCTGCGTTTCTTTGACACCTTTGACATGAGCAAAGTCAAAGAATATAAAGCTAAAGGCAATTGGCTTCAGCTTTATATTCTTTTGATATTCTTTGAATAATTGCTCAGCTGTACTTTGCTCATGTGAAATGTGAAAGAAACAAGAAACACAACTATTGTGTGTTGAATTGAGTACCAAACCATACCATTATTTACCATTTATTTTAGGTTATTTTTTTAAAATTCGTTGGTTATAAAGAACATTCATTTTTTATTGAATATTGCAGAAAACTGAATCAAAGACGGATAAAAAAATTATTGAAAAATAAAAATTTCAAAAAATTTCATGGAAAAATATTTAAAATTTTCTTTTTATTTTAATTTCTTTTTTTTTAAAACATTTTTTGTTTTATGTAATGTGAATAAACAAGAAAAAAAATTAAATATTAACAATATCAAATAATGTCTAATAAAATATGACTCTATATGAATGAATGCATGATTTCACATACTTATTATTAATATAGAAACGAATCAACTTAAAAATATACTCGTAATTTTATATGTACATTATACTTTACACGTATTTATGTGGAATTATTGCTTATTGTTAGATTTTTTGCCCAATCTGGAAATGTTGATATCTCTGGATAAACAATAGAACCCCATGTAGGAAATGTTGCCCAAATTGTTATTAAAGTGAATATTGATGGACCTATACCAGCTATTGCCTAATAAATTATGATAAAAAATATGAAAAAAAAAAATCTAAATTTCAAAATATTGAATGATTGTAATATACCATATCTTTTGATCTTATATTAGCAAATCCAGCCACTACTGCATTCGGTGGGGTGCCAACTGGAAGATGAAAAGCCATACTACATGCAATACCAGCAGGATACATTAGGTAAAGAGGATGAATTTTCATTGCAAGTGACTTAAGTAAAACGAAAAATAAGAGACAAAAAAAAATGAGTTGTAGAATTTTTTAATTAATAAAAGAAAATGCTGTCATTTTACCATTTCCGCCAATACTGGTAATATAATATTTGCTATAGCAACATTTGCAGAAAATTCTGTTAAAATTTCTGCAGCCAAAATTACTAAGAAAAGTAATAGAAGTGGTGGTAATGTATCGAGACCGACTAATGATTTGCCCAGCATTTGTGACATTCCAGATACCTTTCCACCTTCAGCCAAAGCGAATCCACCACCTATACAGGAGCATACAATTTTTTATTAATTTTTGTAAGAAAATTCAAATCTTATAAAATAGTTTACCTAACAAGAAAATAAGGCCCCATGGTGTCTTTGTTACAATCACTTTCCAATTCATTAATGATGGAGCTGATTTGTCAGGTAAATCCTCTAAAACAAAAAAGCTAATTTAAATTCTTATTTTGTCTGGTAGTTTTATACAAAAATTTTTGTTAATTAAACTTAAATTCGAATGCCTAAATTGCAGCTCACATTCAACTTACCGCGATGTGATTTTGTGAAAAATTTCAAACAACTCCAATTAGCTGGTATTATGAAGAATGTGATTATGATAAAAATGGCTGGAGTTGCATCCTTCACTTTTCTAAAATGTGATAGCAGATTTTATTATGTATTTTTCAGGTAAAAATTTTATGTTATAATTACTGATTAGTGATTAGTTCTGCCCATCCTGTGAAAATTCCTGGAGCACGAGTAAAGAATAAAATAACTGCTAATAAAAACAATATAGCTGTACTCTTTTCGTGTGCAGACATTGGACCAAGTTCCTTGTATCGAGCCTGGATTACTGAACGAGCAATAGCTTCTCCTTCTTTTCCAAGTTGTGATTTTTTTGCTTCTGCACTGTCAGGTCTAAAAAAATATGTACATAATCATTTTATAAAGCATTTCTTATCAGAAATCTAATATTTTACCTCCAAAGACCCATATACACCCATTGTAAATAGACCCATGTCAAAAAAGTAAAAATCAACATACCAGGAACATTATAAAATGTCCATCTAGGGAAATCAATTCCTGGTGCTTCAGGAAATCGACTAAAAAAAATGTATTTTAATTGATTAGTTATTTTATGTAACTTAACAAGCAATATTTCATTTTGTTCCAACCTTTCATAGATTCCTTTGAATGTTAAATTTGTTCCAGATCCAATTAATGTACCGACACCTCCTAATGAAGCAGCATACGCTGCACCCATAAAATACGCAATTGTTGTTTTCGATGGATAAGGTGGTCTGTAATAAATTCATAGTTCATTGAATATTTTAATTTTTTTTTCTATTATACAAAATAAAAAAATGATTGCCTTACTCATCATCAACTTTTTCTATCATTCCCTCCTCTTCGCCTTTGGTACTTTTATCTTCATACAGTTTACAAAGACCTTGCTGAAAATTTTACGAGAATACGAATAAAATTTCGATAATTTCGAATTTTGAAAATATCTAAACGTTCAAGGGTCAACTTACAGCTTCTAATTCTTCTAAAACAGCAAGCATTATAGGACACATCATAGCAACAGCAGCTGTATTAGCTATCCACATTGATATGAACATTGTGACGGCTACAAGACCAAAATGCAATCTAAAATAATTGAAATGTATTAATTTGAATTTCATTTTCTTTTATAATTATTATTATCATACCTTCTTTGGCTAAAACCAATTATAGCTATAACTTTAAGAGCGACTCTTTTATGCAGATTTGCATGTTCTAGTGCTAGTGCAATAATTAATCCACCAATAAACATGGCAACAGTCTCTTTAAAATACATTAGACATGTTTTTTCGGTACTCTATAATTTTCGGAATAAATAGAACAGAAGAAAATAGATACAATAAGACATATATATTATTTGAAATTTATTATAGATAATTTTTAAAAAAGAAAATTCAACGCAAAAATTTATAATAATTTGTGTCGTATACTTACTAGAATACCCATCAATGGAAATGCCACTATTGGAATCATTGATGTAATTGGCAGTGGTAAAGCTTCTGTCACCCAGAATACTGCCATTAAAACTACTATATACAAACATCTGTAAGCCTATACATAAAAAATTAAAATAAATATGGTTATAATTATTGTGATATATAGATGACAACAAAAAAGAAAAATAATAATAAAAATAAAAAAAATTGGAGTTGTTTTAAAATAAATTTAATTAACTATATAGTCAAAAGTAAAACTTTCATTAGTAGAGAAATTATAGACAGTAGTTTGTGTCAAAAAAAAAAAAAAAATTTAAGTCATCCAAAAATTTGATTTACTTTTATTTTTCTTGTTTTTAGTAATATTACTATCGCAATTACTATTACGCAATTTTCATCATTTTCTACACAGATCTAAATGGTCATAATATTCTAAATTTATTGGAGATATTTTCTTAATACGCATTATATTTGTTTTATAATAAATCCTCGTCCAATATTTGATTTACTCAGTAGAATCGTAGAATCTATTAAATTCTTTATAGTATAACACCTTTTTAGAATTTTTTAATTACAAAAATATTTTTTGTTTATTTATTTGTATTTTTTATGTAACAGTCTATACATTTTTATTTTTGTAAGTCTAACATTTTTAATTATTTGAAATAAAAAATTTGAATAATTAATGGATTATTAAGTTTTTATTTACAATGTGTAAATCAATCAGAGAATAAGTGAATGTATAAGATTAAAATTTACATACTACATACTTAGATACATAAATGTGAATGTAGACTTTTATATAAGAGCATGTAATATATTTTTATTAATATGTAAAAATTTTTATGTGATAGAAAATTTTCAAGGATATCAAGAAAACTAATTATCAATTTCTTTATTATTAATAAACAAAATAATTAATTAAGTACAGTGGTAGATAATATGAAAATTACATAAAAATATAATAGAGAGTGGTACACTAAATATTAGTACACATGTTGTGTGAAATGCTACTCGTACTAGTCTACTAGAGTGTGAAGTGTACTATAGGTACTGTACTAAGTTAATGATTTCCCCTGCTCCAGGGTATGTATAGAGTAGGAGGAGCAAGTATTAATATGTTGTTAGTTGATTTTCCGTGTTTGTTATGTACAATATTCGCGTTCTATTCAGAGAGAATTAATCAACTTTTTAAGGAAATACGAGTAAACAGAATGTGTGAAATACTTACTTGTACTACCGTATCGTAGCGTATACAGTATACTACAGGTATACTTTTATGGTCAATGACCTCCACTACTCTAGAGTAGAGAAGCAAGCATAAAAATACTTATTTATATACAAGTTGTAGGCAAATGTCGTATACATCACATCAATAAAAATGCTATAATATATATATGCTATAAATGCATTTGCAGTAATTACATATACATAATATGTATACTAATGAAATTTCTAATAAAATTTCTATGCTCTATATGAACTCAAATGTATAATTATGTACATCATAATTCTAACAGAAAGTTTATTAAATAATTATGAGATTTCATAAATTACCCACTTATAATGTTTACTATTGAATGAAATAATTATTCATTATTGATTTTTATTAAGAAAGTCTGTACAACATACATATAATAATCTATAAATTATATTTATGGGTCATTTGAAAAATTTGATTGCACACACGAATGTACGAGTAAATTTGATAAGAACAACGAATATAAGCGTGTACAAATAAATTTCATTTTTATACCTACTTTGTGTATACATTAAAAATAAATTTGTAATTTTATATTTTATTTTTAGTATTATATATATCGTCGGTAAAGTAGTGACACCTCGTAACTAACAAAAATATTTTCTTTCAGGAGAAGTAGAAAACTTAATTATTGCTACAATTTTAATGACTTTTCAAAAAAAATTAAAAAACGTATAGTGAATTATTTTAAAAACATAATTATTGGAAATACGTATATATTTATTTTAATAATTTTAAATTACGTATTTTCCAATTTTAATAGAATTTAAAAATACAAAATGGTTTTTCGAAAAACTGCACTTACGAGGTGTCACTACTTAACCGATGCTATATAATGTATATAATATACTCACCGGTATATTATTTGTAATAAATATTGGTAATAGAATGAACGGTGTTACACATATCACAATTGAACGCCAATAAAGTGATAAAAATAATTTAAATTTTTTAAAACAATTTATTTTTGTTTTACGATATTTTGTATTATTTCCATCCATCATACTGTTTCACCTGCACCTGAAAAGAATAAAAAAAAAAATATTTTTTAAGAAAAAATAAATAAATTTAATTGATTTTTTTAATAATATAAAATTATAGAATAGAATTATTAATTTATTATATGCGGTCAGTAATCTGAAAGATATACAATAAATAATAAGATCCTATTCAATTAAGTAATTGATTACAAATAATTGTTTGTATTCTGAGTGAACATACGAGTACCTATAAGTTTTATTAATTGATTGATGCCCAATACATTCAACGGTTAAGATATATATTTAAATTTATCTGTCACCACATAAAGACACTCGAATTTACATCAATCAATAATATTAAATATTTTTTTCATTTGTTTTTCAAAAAAAAAACCTTATTTATTTGTACATATAATACTGTTACATTGTACTCTGAGTTTGAGTTTAAGTTGCGTCGAAATAAAATGAATTAATATTTGTACTTTGTTTTCAATTATAAGACGTCATCATCATCTGATATTACTTACTACATATTTCATATATTATTACTATTAAGTATACATATCATAGATAAGGCAATGAAATCAAAAATATAAATAAAGTTTTCCACACAATATAATTTACATATGTATACATACTATGTACTGTATACAGGACAATAAAAAATTTATTTATTTTATCAGCTTTTTACACATAATTTAAATAAAAAATAAAAAAATAAAAAAAACAATTACGTGTACATAAAATGTTCTGGTCCATAAATAATGAATGTAAATAAAATATTAAATGACGTACGTTACATACTACGTATACAAATACATACAAGAAATTATGTATACATATGTGAGTATTTATATACGTATGTAGACAATACATAATTAAAATAACAAATGAATTAAATGTCTGGCATTTTTTAAATTTAAAAATATTTTTAGTTTTACTTTTCTTACATTCGACAATGGAAAAAAAAATTCTTTTAGAGTTTTGTATACAATATTAATATGTATTAGAGTAACCGAAATATTTATTTCAAATATTTTTTGTTATAATCTTGGTCCGCTCGAAGCCATTATATTAGCCAGACTATGATAGAAAAAAATTGTATTTTATGCACTCAATATTTATGAATTGCAATGAATTATCGTTTGATATGAATCGTGCATAAATTATAGAGACACAATTATTGCTTCCACTAATTATTACTTATATGTAAGTACATTTTTTTTTTTCATTTCATTTCTAATGTTCTTGACCCAAGCTCACGATCAATTATATTATTATTGTTCGTTATTTAAAATGAAAATTAAACTTTAATTTGCGATATTGTAGTTTTTCTTTTTATATACGAGCATATGTATATGTACTTGATAATATATTTCTATAAATTTGTAATTTATTTTATATTGCTAATATCTAATATTTATAATTTATTGAATTGCTCTTGCTCAAGATTGATTGTTATATTATTGAGCGTATAATTAAAGAAAAAAAACTCACTTATCTCAAATCTATAGATGTGTACGATGCGCAGTGTACTATATTGTAATATGAAAAACAATTTATTTATTTATTTATTTTTATTTTCAATAAAAATATGTATATGAAAATATTTACTGCAATTATATACAATTACGACACGAGTATTTTTTTTTTATACAGTACACAAATATTTATACAGCAGCTATGTTCTGTATACATTCTTTATGAGTTTAAATTTAAAATATCTAAGTATCCAACTACAATATTTGTTGTGTAAATGTAAACTAATTTTCATAATATTTGCATGCGTGTAATTGATACAATAAATTACAGAATGATTACATTACACGTTTATTATTATTCGTATATATATACTGATATATAGTATACAATAATTTTGTATTACAAATTTTATTTAATACAATGAAAAAATTAATAAAAAAAAATGAAATTATGTTTAACTTTTCAATTAATTTTTTAACAAAAATATAATTTACGATAAATTTATTACGGACACTACATCATCATATTATATTATAAATTTTTTACTATAAATGTACTTAAAATAAGTACCCATATATAATTTGATACTACATGCTATAACTATAAGCTCATATATAAATGTGTGTATATTTGCACTCTAACATTTTGCTATATATGTATGAAAATTTCAATTTCCTCAGTTAATTAAAGAAAAATTTCTTTAATTAATTTACAAGTTTCCGTAAAAAAAAAAAATGTATGTACAAATATATGAACAGTAGATATTTGATAAAATATAAAAATTAAAAAAAAAATTTATATTCGAACATGTATACATTATATGTAAATATGTACATACTCAGTGTACATAAATGTATTTATAAAATTTATAACCTTTAATTGAAAGGAAAAAAAAAATACATATCTATAATTATAAATGTGCTAGAATGTATACATATGTTT
Source organism: Villa cingulata (assembly GCA_951394055.1). NCBI lineage: Eukaryota > Metazoa > Arthropoda > Insecta > Diptera > Bombyliidae > Villa > Villa cingulata. The sequence continues at coordinate 28,785,426 of OX596021.1, read as the reverse complement.
ATGTACAAATATCATATATGTACATATCTTCTTCTTTTTGGTTATATAAGCACTAAATAAAACTGATTATTTCCGAATTAAATTTATAAGCGAAACGAATATAAACGAGAAGAGAAAAAATTAATATTACAAAAAATGTTTGTAGTATGTATATAAGAAAAAAATATATAAGTATATACAACAAATAAAGAAATAAAATTATTAAATTAATTATTATTATTATTATTAACTGAAAAATTAACCACGCAATTTACTATATAATCAGTCTTGGTTTTTGACAATATTTCATATGAGTATACGCACTGTACTATATAATATCTATACGTACATGATGACTAACATTAACATAACATAATTAATGATATTTTTTATATAATATTCTTAATTACATTCGTAGATAAATGTGAATATTATTTGAATACTTTGTACTTTATTTGCTTATTACTTAAAGATTAAATTCTATTTAACTTGAAAATATTTTTTAAATTTTCTACATTAATTTTTTTTTTTTTTTACTTTCAAAAAATATTTCAAATTCATTTGTCGGTAAAAAAAAATTTAATATTTTGAAAAATTTTTTTTAAATATTTATAATTTTTCTACAAATGCAATTTGAAAATGTTATTGAGGTCATGCATTGGATAGCTTCTATTTCTACATACATATATATATAAATTTTCCATATAATGTATGTACACGAATTCCAAATATTCTGGTGTAGGTGTAATCTGAAAGAATTATAGAAGACTATACAAAAATTTGAATAAAAATCTTTCAGTTTGTAGAGAAAATAATTCATTTATTCATTCATGCTCTCTAATTTTTTTTTTGAATTTCATGTTTGGTTTATTTTTTTTTTCCTGAAAACAGAAATGCTAACTTTTAGAAACTTTGTAAAATCAAATTAAAACTGGTTTTAATTATACATTGAACATTCGCAATACCATAGCAATACTAAAGGAATAAAAATACTGGAAAAAAAAGTTATATAACTTGTAAAACGTTCCTTTAGATTTTAAAATGGTTTTTAAGCATCTTAAGGTTGTTATATTTGAAACCAGCAGAAATATCGAAATTTCGGTGGTATGACAGATTATGTCCTATATAGAGACCTTTTTTTGTGAGACAATTTAAAAGTCAAGTTCACGTTAATAATTAGTGTCACTTATAAGTTCAAGAACATAAAGCAACAAATTTGAACGATAGAAAGATTCTGTTCATGTATGAGGCTTTTAAAAGTTAAATTTTATGTTACGTATCATTCCGTTTTTTACTATAGGCACCCTATAAATACAAATATATACGTATGTTATAAAAATAAATAAAACAACGGAAAAATTATAAATCACTTCCAAAAAAAAAAAGAAAAAAAATTTATGGTAGAAATACTACTTGTACAAATGTATAGTAAATGTGTAATTTTTTTTTTTTACACATTGGTTTTAGTTTTTACACACATACTTTTGATGAATGGTGTATACATAAACGATAGACTGTAATACAAACAAATCATCAAATAATTAAAATTGCAAATATGTATATAATAGTAAACACAATTTAAAAAAAAAATTTAAGAAATTTAAAAAATAAAATAAAACAAGAAAAAAAATTATATATATTTTACATTGAACTTCGAACAAAAATTGATAAAAAAAAATATTTTACTGCCATATAATGTAAAATGTACATACATATATACTTATGTACCTACATATATAACATACATGTATACATATTATAAAACGAAATATTGTTCCCGTATATAATATCATTTTAAACTATGGCAGCTAATTTTTTTTTCCTGATGATGAAAACTATTTTTAGTACCTAATATCGATAAATTGATTGTTGATAGGCATTTTCTGTAATGATTATATAGTTTGTCTTATAAGCGATTTAAAAACTAATATAAAAACTAAAAATATGATTTTAAATTATTTGCAATGAAAACGAATACTCGCTTAAAACATATAAAAATTAAAAAAGTATTCGTATCATGTATAGGTAAGTATATATATGACTTTACATTTATGTGAATTAATAATAGGTATAGGTACTTGTACTGTACCTACATATTAAAATACACAACAGGTCTCACTTGTTTTGCATTCATTCCATAAAGCCGGTTTCTCATAAAAGGTACAAAAAAACATAAATTTAAAAAATAAAAAAAAATAAATAAATCATTTACTGATCTTACTTTTAATCAAAATTTTTTTACTTATTTATTTTACCTCTTTTTACAAAAAAAAAAAAAAAAAATATTTTATACATAAATGTACATCCACATATGTGTATAAAAGTTTTTTTTATGAAAGTGAATTTATTTATCCCATTAGAGTGTATGATAAATTAAAAAAAAAATATTTCATATTTTTAGTCATAATTTTTTCGGTTTAATTTTATTCAAAAATTTTATATTAGTTTAGTTTATTGTAGATGTTCATTATTTTCCCTAACAAAATGTTCATTATGTATGTATATGTATTTAGTATTTTTTTATTTATTTTTTTATTTACCTTTACCTTGATATCTTATCCAAATGTGAATGTAAATAATACAAACGAAAAAAATGAGGTGAGAAATTAAAGTATGTATACTTATGTACTTATGATGTTGTAGTTGCTAGAGTTTTGAATTTCTTATTTACTTAATATACGAGTATATGTAGTATCTACCTATATATTTAACTATATTTTTTTATACACACAATTAGAAAAAAAAAATTTACATAATTTTTTCTATTTTAATTTTCATAGTGTATATGTACAGAGATCATGAAAAAATTTAAATTTTCATTATCGGAAAAATTACAAAAATCATTCTCACCACAATCAAAGCTAAGAGTGTGTAAATTTGATATATGTAATATAAACTTCTAACAAATACATAATAAATATGAACTTCTGATTAATTTTTTTTTTGTTTTGATTTTTTTTTCTTTTTTAGTTTTGATTACGTAATGAAATAAATTCATTTGATTTGATTTCATTGTTTTTGTTTGTTTTTTCGGACGTGAATTATTTTGTTTTTATCTTATCTAGAAGACAAGCAATTAAAAATTATTAAAATTGTCGATTTTATGAATTATTATTTTATGCGTATTTAATTCATTGGCAATTTAAAATTTGATCTAATGATCTGTTATATATGGTACATGCTACTATAAAAAAAAGCTAGAGTGGGCTATATACTCGTACAATGTATTATTATACATGTAAATATTTTGTTTGAAGGTTTGTAGAACAACTTTTTATAGTGGACCATCCATAGTTGCCTAATTAATTTGACAAAAAAATTAATCTCACATAACATACATACCTACTATACAAATTGTTTACGTCCGTATAGTTATATAAAAATGTGACACGTTTCTGAATATTAAATTAAAAATCAAATACAGGATTTGTTATTTGTACATAACAATGTATAAGATTTGGATATACGCACGTAGATATGTTTCTAATATAGTATTAAATGAGAAAAGAAAATTGAAAGATGAACTAAGCTTTCATCACAACATGAAATCGAAATCTGATATACTTAGAAATAAAATAATAAATTTCAAGGACAACATTTTTTTTATAAATTTAGAGGTTTTTATTAATTTCAATTTAAATCCTGTTCTAAAAATACACAAAATTTCTGTATATTTATATAATTACCCATATTCTTTACATGTACATATATGTGTATGCATCTAACCTGTTAACCTTATTATCTAATTATTTTAAATTGTATATATACTAATTATTTTGATTGTCCTTGACTATCTAATTTGAATACGTTATATCAAACTTATAGAAACCTAAATACTCTTATAAGTGAACATTTTTCAAATTAATTATTATATACATATATTTATTTATTATATATTATCATACATTAAACAAAGTTCAATTCATGAACACATAATAACGAATATAATTCAATTCAATTTCGTGAATTGAAAAAGGTTAAAAATGCTAAACTAATTGACTTCAAATTTTGTCATATGATGAGTACATTCATACATTCATTTTATATGAATAGGTGAATACCTGACTCAATGGCTATATGCTTCCAAAATTAAAAAAAACAAAAAAAATTGAAATTCAAATTATTTTAATTTGTATTCAACAGAAAAATCAAATCGAATACAATATTAAAACGTTGAAAAATAATGAAAATTACAATTTTATTTAATGTAGATGATATGTATGTGTACATATGTGTGCGTATATAACATCACTATATGTATAATGTATGTAGGAAAACTTTTACTTTTACACTCTCTATAAAGACTCACAATTAAATGTGTGTGTATGTAATATTAAATTGAATATTGTAATGCGATGTATGTATGTAAAAGGAGAAGGTCAAGGTTGTATTTTAACTGTACATAATATGAGTAAATTGTACTATAGTTTGAATTGAAAATTTCATATAATAAAAAGTTTGAAAAACTTTTAAGAAAAATTTAAAATTCTCTTGAATTCTCTCCTCTATAAATAAACGTACATACACGAATATATATGAATATGTGTATAGTATGATATTCTTAAATATATGCACATCATTATGAATAATATATAATATACATTACATTATACACACGTATGATGTATGCATGTACATAATGTAAATGCAACTCATCATACACCTATTTAGTCAAATGACAAAACAAATTTAATATTAAATTAATATGAAAAACATTCAACAAAATCATACAGATACAAATATAGTTGCACTATCATACTTTTATACAAATAATTACACAATTTTTCATTTATTTGAAAATAAATATTTGAATCCTACATTCGGCGTATAGCTAAACAAACTTTATCGAACTTATAAATAAAATATTAGTATACGTGATTTGTTATATATAGTAGAATTATTGATTAATACATAATTGTATGTAGGAAATTAATTTATATAGAAAATTTATAAATTCATTCATGATGATAAGTTCATCAACATGATTATTTTAGCTTTACGAAAATATTCAAATTCATATTTTTGTTTTAGAAATATGTACATATAATAATATGCAAGTAATCTATCTCTACTATTATAATATTTAATTAATTTAAAAAAAAAAAAAATTAAATTTATAAAAATGTTTGTTCATTGTTTAATATTTGTTTGAAAACATAAAATAAATTAAATCAATTCATTTGTTATCATAATACTCGTACTGCTAGAGTTAATTATCACACTTCACATACATAATATGTACATATGTACATATTGACTAAAAACTAGAATAATTTGGAAAAAAAATATACATACATAGGTACTATTTTCTATATATTTTCTAAATACGAGCTATACAGGGTGTCCGGTTTCGGGTGGTCATCCGGCACACAGTAGATAGGTCTCGCCGAGACAAACAAAAAATCGTTTTAGAGGGAGGGGGGTAATCTCAACCGTTTAGCCGCTAGAGGGCGATGAAGATTTTTCGCACTCAACCTACGAAACACCCTTTAATAACTACGGTGTACTAGCTAGAAGAATCTAGTCTAAGCAAAATCTGAAGGAAACTCCCCCCTCTCTTCAATGATACCTTATATGCTTCTCTACGTTCTTTGTTTCAAGAGTTATTGTGTTTCAAAGACAGAATTTAGTGATTTTTTGCCATTATTTTCAGAGATAATACAGGCTGTGGAATTACAGCGCCCGAAACCGGACACCCTGTATAAGAGTATGTGTAATACTTGTAGTAAATAATGTAATACTTGTAATGAAATATATATAATGAAATCGAAAGTAAATAGCACACTAATTATTTATAGATTATTACAATTACTTATTTTATTTATCTATATGACACTACTTATGTTATTAACGTGTGCATATACTATATATACTATATATTTATGTATTCACTTTTATTGTTTTGTATTTTATATTTTAGGTATATAGGTACTTACGACGTTGCTTTCATTTACGTAATCGCAAATATGTATATTGTAATTGATGGAAAATATTCGAAGTGTTATTTTGTGTTCTAATTTATTTTGATTTTGAAGACATTTTATGGCAATGGCAAATTTGACGTAATATCGAATCTATTTATCGACATAATATAGGTCTAAATCGTAAATATTTTCATGTTGTACTATTCTACATTTTTATATACCTAATTAGTGTGCACAAAATTAGGTAAAGTATACTTTTAAAAAAATTACAGCAAAACAAAAATGATATAAAAATTTATAATGATTATTTGATGAATGTATATATAATATCTACCATACTCAAATAATATTCAAATTTTCAATAATATTTTGTCAAATTATTTTAAAATACCTAATTTATTTTGTATTTATGCATACATGTACACATAAATGTACGTGATTACATTCATATATAGGTTTGAAAAAATTTTATTATTTTCTTTATAATTTGAAATTGAAAATTACAGTTAATTTTATAAAAATTGTTCTAATATTATTTGATGCAAATGAAAAAAATAAATATGAAAATTTCATAATGATACTGACTCAATTATATGTTAATTAAGATAATTTTTTTTTGTTAGCTAACATTGGAAATATCGAAATTTACATTTCATACAAAAAAATATAATATATTGTATATGTATACAGCAGTATAATTAGTTAAAATTGATCCTTGACTGAATTATCCATTGATTATTATATTATCATTATGTATTTTCAATCTAAAATGCTATATCTGTACAAAGGAACAAACAAAAAATAGAAAAATAATTATAATTATAAATTATCTAGTATGTACTATATGTACATATAATTGTGATATTATGAAAAAATGATTTTTCATTTCACCAATAAACCACAGAAAAAAAAGTCATCCATCCATACGTAATGTAATTTATAATGCTTATGCAACAGAAGGTAAAAAAAAAATTGTTTAGTATTCAAATCAACTAATGAGCAGCAAACAGTAGACAAGTGAATTGTTTAAATGGAAATTCAAATAAATTGCAAATTCAACTCTGTCAATGATGTACGTACATATAATACGAACGAATAGTATAAAAAACATAAAAATTTAATACACGTGATGTATGATGAAGGAAATATTCATTCCACTATTTACTTAAAGTTCACTCAAACAGTTCATTGAATAATAATATGTACATCATACAAAATTAATTCATATTATCATCATGTGAAAATATTTAATTTGTTTTTGTTTTAACATTATTTTGTCAAAACAATTTTTTTTTTTTTTTACTTTCAAAAAATTATCAATAATTTCACCAAAAAATATTGGCACTCGCATATATTTTATGTATGTACATAAATACATTATGAGTGCAGGTATATAGTAAATAGAAACTATCAGTGATGTTAGATTATGTGGTGGGTAGCAAGTTTTTCTAATTAAATACTCACGATTAAGAAAATATTTTATCAAAAAATGAATTAACACTTTTGGTAATTACCCTCTTATATTAATTGTTTGGCAAATGTAATTATTGATTATTTTGATTAAAATTAAATGTACATACATGTATACACACGACACAAATATTTAATTGTTATGTAATTAATGATTTATTGTATCAAACAAGATAACAGAGCACACGAATTTTATATGTAAATTTAGAACATATAGACATGAGTTGTTCTAATCATATTTTCATATTTTCATGTTTTTTTTTTTATTTTTTTGTTGTAATAAAGTTATTCAATGAGTGTATATGCTCTCGTGGATGAGTAACGAAATTTGTTTTTTATTTTATAGGTATAGGCATTGACTATATAATAATTATATATTTATATCTATATATAATTATATATCTATATCTATACATTATATCTATATATAATGTATTATTATATAGTCAATGGTATAGGTACTTTTTTTTGCAGTAGTAGGTACATTTTTCTGATCGTATCTCGTACATAATGCCAGAAACAGGCATATGTATGATTTTATTGATACTACAAATGGTATGAAGAACCGATGGAACATTGATCGAATATTATGATAAATGTATAACTTTTAAAAATACTGTAGTTACTATGATAAATTTTATTAATGTGTGTACTACATTATAGTATCAAAACACTACCGCATGTCAGTCTCGCTCGACAGTATAAGAAAATGATGTGATCTGAATGAAATAGAAAAAATGAACTTGAAAATTAATTTTATCAAACGTTTTTTAGTTTTTATTTTCTTAGATAAAATATAAAAAAAAAAAAAAATAACTCGTTATAATTACAGAATTTTTCCAGCTAATTAGAACAATAAACATCCGAAAAGATAATATTAAAAAATTAAATTATCGAAAAGATACTGGAATGTGTTCAAAATATTATTGAGTGAGATCATAAATACCCATATCTATATATCAATACTTATAACACATACTAGATATAATAACCACATGTTACGTGTCTATTTACTTTTCCATACAACCGCCGTTTTATATATAAAGTGTATCAATTTCATTCCATTATAATCTCATATTTATGAGTAATTTATTTAATTTTTATTTTTCTATATATATTTCATTTTCTAATTAAAAATAAAATTTAACAATATATTGAAAAGTTTCATAAATGAATTATAATATTTGTGATATCGTGTATAAATACAATAAGAATAATAATAATATACGCTTTATTTCGCGTATATACGAGTACATTTTGCATTTGCATGTAATTTACATTAATTCTAATTTGTATCTATTCTGTATGTATCTATGAATGTATGTATGTCTTATCATATATACATAATAATGCATTATCTAGAATCTATATATGTATATATTCTTTTGTATACATGATATGTGTACATATTATGTATGTACAGTATGAGGTGGTATGAGTATATTGTATACGTAAAATGCGAGTTCAGATATTTATAAAATAAAACTTTATACAATGCTTAAAAAAAATAAATTAACATCATAAAAACGATAATAAAATGACAAAAAATATACATACGTACGTATGGATAATGCGATAATAACAACCGGAAAAAAATGTTCTGAACTAAAGTATGAACCTTTTCAAAGGCAAAAAAAAAATTAAAGAAAAAAAAATTAAAATTTTAAAAAGACAAACGGAAAATAAATATACATATAAATTTTTCCTAGATGAAATTATCATATAGAATTTTATATACTGTACGTACACATATTCGTACTTTTATTCATATGTGCAATAAAATTTCAATGAAGCATTTAACGGTGTATTTTTTTCCTTTATTTTCTTTTTTTTTCATATTTAACTTTAAACGGTGATTGATAGCAAAGTACATAATATAATATGAACGACATTATTTATATATACTTAACATATTGATATGCGGTTATAATAATAATGATATAATCTGCTTAGTCACAACAATGCACACAACATTATACGAGAACATTTCTCTTGATTCCATAATAATTTTGGTTTGAATTTGAATGAGTTTGAATTACACAAAACGTATTGTACATATATGTAGTTGGATATCTATAAGTATATGTGGTTGGATTTTTCAAAAATATGATGCGATTGCAATGTGATTTAAAAATATAAATTTAAAAATGAATCTCTAAAACCAAAATGTGAATTGTAAAATTTGTTTTTTATATATCTCTAATTTTTTAAAGAAATTTCAGTATCTAGATTCTTTAGAGTAGGCTCTAAATAAATATCATAAAGTACACAATTTTATAGCAAGATTTTATATAGGTACCTACATGTACAGATGGTATACTCGATAGAATTTTGACGTTTGGTCTTTATTCACATCTAGATATATTTTGATTTTATAGCTGTAACTATAATATGTAGGTAAATATTGTATATATATGATGTAATATCTAGTATGTGCAATCAAAATAAAATTTACACATGCGCTTTTAGAATCGATGTTATTATATATTATATATCTATTCCTGTACGTATTTTCATTTAAAAAAAATATTTATTCACACATTTTGAATAAGCTAAATGCTATATGAACATTCATGTACAAAACCAAACAAATATATAATAATGTACATGTATAGGTACACATATGAGATATTGTATATCTAATCACCTATATACAAAAAATAAATTTTCACTTTTTTCCATTTCTATATAGAAATTCTGTATATGTATATTTAAAAATAGTTCAAAAGTTATTTTTGGTATTCATTATTTTTATTTTTTAAACGAATAAATTTTTAATGTAGAAACAGCAAAACCAAACGCAAATGGTAACAGAGAACGCACACTGTATATATACGAGGAGTATGTACAGTACTAGAATAACAAAAAAATAAATAAATAAATAAAAAGAACACTTTTCAGACAATGCGAATACGTATGTACATAAATTTGTAAATTATTTCTGTCTTGATTTTCTTAAAAGTTAAAATATAAAAAAAAAAAATCTTAAAATTAAAAAATAAAAATACACAGAAAATATTAAAAAAAAAACACTGTTAAAACAAAACTGAAAAAATAAAAATTAATGAAAATAATGAAAAGAAAAATCATAAAGAAATAAGATGAAGAAATAAGATACATTCCGGTTTCCTATATTTTATTCAGTTTATTGCAAGATTGTGTGGTATGTACTTATATTTTTTTTTAAAAACTTTTGATTTTATTTTAGCAATTTATATTTATAATTTTATTTAGAGTTCTGGTCTGACGGAGAGTATTCTTTATATTATTTTCTTAAAGAATAAATAAATTATATACATAGGTGTCTGGATTCTATATAATGTTGATATAAATAAGATAAAAATAAATTGGATACTCGTGCATATAATGTGTAATAAAAATTTCATAAATGCATTTGTATAAATCTTTCTGTAAAGTGAATATAGGTATAAGTAGATACCCTACTACATTTATAATATGGACGCAATTTATTTATTTATGTATCTGTTGATTGACCTACCTCATTTGATTTTTGAATTTTATATAAAAATATGAATACTGTAGAAACGCTAAGTTGCCCTAAAGTTTAATTTCAATTAAATTATTTGTGGGTGTGTTGCTGTGTTCTAATTTTTTTTTTTTTTTTTTATTGTATGGTAAAAACGAAAATAATGAATGTTTATATCACGATAAAAAGAAAAAAGAAAAAAAATTTTATATATTAAATACACGTATATTTATATCTAATGTTTGTTTGGATTTTTCTTTTCCACAAATTATTTTTCTATAAATTTTTAATGAAGAATATACACACATACACGCACTTAATTCTCAATAGAATTTATTTTTTACTTTTTTTTTTAGAACGTTTCACAATCAAATAAACTAACGAACAAATAATTTTATTTATATTTTTATAATACACTGCAATTATTGTCAATTTTTGTACAGAGACAATTTAAGAATCGTTTTCACTTAATAACGTTCACTTTATTCCCGATCTTGAATGATTTTATTGAAAATAATTAAAGAAAAAAAAAACAAATTAATAAATTAAAATTTTTTTTTTATGATCAAGAATTGATTTTTATTTTATATTTTTGTATATATGTATACATATTAAGAATTATTAAAAATATTATTATAAGAATCGCGATTCGCAAAATGCGCTAATATGCGCGACTACCAAATACCAATTGTTGGTTTGGGTTGGTCTTGTTGTTGGTATAGTGCTAGCGTGCTAGTTTACTGTCTAGTGACTGTTGGGCTGATTTGGTTAAGTTGTTTTATTTTACATTTAACATCAACTTAACCACATTTTACTTTATCTTTATATTGTACATATAAAAGCTTTTAATAATATATTATGTTGTATATTGTATCTTTCATGTATTATGTATTACATAAAATTTAAATGTATGTATATAAAATACATGTACGAGTAGTGGTGTACCAGTGTGAGGTCTTATGTGGAGTCGTGAGGCAAAATTGTATGTTTTTAAGCTTTACAAAGTTGTAAATTGTAATAATATTCACAGCACAACCCAGCTGACCAAGTGAACTCATAGTGAATTCATTCTGAATTCATTTCAACCAAGTGATTCTTCACGTGAACGTTCACAGTGAATTCACAGTGAAGATATTTTATTTCAAAAATTTTTACGCTATGGCTGGTCACAGTGAATTCACTTAATGAATTCATTTTGAAATCACTTACTGAGTGTTTAATGAAAACAGAAATGAATTCATATTGAATGCACTTTGTGAAGGTAAAATATCATTCACAATGTGAGTAATCAATGAATCCTGGCTCTAATTATTATATTCCTACTTTTCGATTTTTTTTCATTGATTTAAATAAAAACTCTTTAATCACTTAATAATATTAATCACTTCGTTATTTTTTATTTATTTTACTTTTTATTTTTAATAAACTAATATTACACAGAATTTAAAACACTTGCTTATTCCTTATTCTTAGACTCAAATAACTACATTTTATATCGCTTCAGTTTACAAATTAGTACATGAAAAAGGAATATAAAATTTCACTTTACGTTCACTAAGTGATTCCATAGTGTTAGCCTTTGTGAATCGCAACCATTTTACAAAGATAAAACGAATGAATTCGCCTAATCATAAAATTAAAACAAGTTTACATAAATCGTCATTCATCAAATGAATTTTATATGAATATAATTCATATTTCAATCACTTGGTGTATTCATAATGTACCCATATTTTTGAATAATTCACTTATTTTTCATTTCGTGTTTTCAAAATGAATAAGATAAAAATAATTCATTTCGTGAAGATTTTTGGCATTCACTATGAATTCACTGTGAACCTAGTTCACTGAATGGTCAGCTGGGAATATATACACAATGATGTACTGTAATACCACTACTGTAATAAACATTCATTATTATGCCACAATCGCTACAATTATTATATTTATTCAATATTATATACACATATAGTTTACAGACACATAATCACATTTGATATTTTGTTTTGTTCACATGTGACATGTTCACATACTTTAATAGTTTCTTCGTATACAAATAGTGCATATTGCAACACTCACTACACTAGAAAGAAGAAAAATTCTTTTGTTTTTATAAAAACAAATTGCAAGATTGATCTTATCGACCTATCCTATATTATTAAATACACACATCATTTGAACTTTATAAAGTTTATTTAAAATGTAAGATGGTAAGATGTAAGTATGTAACATGTGTTTTATCGTATTCATATTCATACACACAAATGTATCTATGATCATCATCATAATGCAGATGCAAATTGGCAGATAATACGTTTACATTACACCGCAAGAAGAATAACTATATACGAGTACATTACACATACATAATATGATATGAGTTATTGTTATATATACATTTTTATCCACATGAAAATATTCGAGGAGCATCATAACACAATAATCGAGACTAAATATATTATTATTTTTTTTTTTTTTTTCGAAAAATGTCGTTAGCCTCTATAAAAGAACTTTGATCTAAAAGTGAATTTCAAATTTTTTTTTTCTTTAAACAGCTACAGAACTAATATAGCAACAAGTTTAAAAAAAATCTTCTGGTAAAAATAATTTTTGTATGTTATTTTCTGAGAATATATGTACATATGTACATTTAGTTTTTCTGTATTTGTATAAATAAATAAATAAAGAAAGAAACAAATATCGTAAGTAATGATCGCATACGAGAAAGTTTTTTAGAAAAACTTTTTTAAAATCAAACATTCATATTAGAATTACAATTTAATATGTATGTAATTTTTATTTTATAAAAAAATGTACGATAGAAATTGCATAGAGAACATTAATTTTTGATTAAATTAACATAGAACATGTGAGATGGTTCCACCACCACACCACACACAGTCTATGTTTTTCATAATTTTTAAACAAATTACAAAATAAAATGTTTTCTGATCGCATTTTACAAACGTAAACATGACTTGTTATTTATTCAAATACTCTATTACGTGCGTATTTTATGAAATTTTCTTAAAAAATATTTTTAATATTTAATATTTTTAATATTTTTTTCAAGCAAATATCGTTAAATCAAAATACACTCACTATACATTCGTTTTCGCTGCATACTTTTATTAAAATATTATTTGTAAACATTATTTCCGTAATAATCAATAAATAAACATAAAGTTTTGTATGTAAATAAATTTTATTATCGCATAAAAATTATTTTTCTAATTCGATTTTGCAATTAAGTTGCTTTTTATAGACATGCATACATATACTCGTATGTATAAAAAAATGATCTATCCCTACTACTTATGTATATAAATTAAACAATTAAAACAAATTTGTAGAGTGTGTAAGGAATTTAAAAAATTTAATGCAAACTTGTGGATTTGTACAGTTAACATCGGATAATTTTTATTCATTTTTTTTTTCAAAATTAATTCACTTTATTTGATAGATAAATAAAAAGATAGATAGTATCAATAGTATGCAATATAATTTCTAAGCAAATAATTAAATATGATAAAATTTTTAATAAAATTTTGTAATAAAACTTGTGTACCTGCATGAATCTTGACTACAAATTCTTGACTACTTCCTTTTAAATCCAGTTAAAAGCTATGAAACTCATTAATATGGTAAATATACAATTCGATCTTCCGATCATTTGATCAATTTTCAATTAGAAATATTAATATATGTATCTAAAAATCCTTAAAAACAAAATAATTCCATTAAAAAATGAAGTTTAATTCAAAACAAAATTTCTTAATAGGTAACTGAGTTTAAATTTAAATTTTCTTACTTATGTATTTCTAAAAATTTTCTACTTTAAAAAAATTATAAACATTTCTTTGTCTGATGGATGGAAAATCTTGTCATCTTGTCTTATTTTACATTTTAAAGAATTGTTCAATTTAAACAAAAATAATCGTTCATTATACACATTTCCTTTAAATTTATTTGTATGTTGTTATGTGAAGTAAGAGGGCACTGTCATTAATCGAAACTATTTATCGAAACATTTAATTTAGAAATATCGAAATACCTTTACTTTTGATTTTTCCATTATTCGAATTAAGAGACATCTGTTACTGAAAAATTTTTTAACGAAAAATGAATTGACTACAAATGTTAGTAGAAATTCTAGATTATAGATGTCAGGACAAATGAATGAACAAACAAGGATTTTAAATTTTCAAATTTTGTAAACGCATATTTTATTTGATGAACGAACTGAAATGAGTATGGTATGAAGTATGAATGATACTTCTTAAACGATTGATTGCGATTGATGCTCATGTTGTTGCGAATTGTTTCAGAAAAAATGTTGTTATTTAGTGGTTGCATCTTGTTGAACGTTGCATCATGTTATAGCATATGGCATAAAATCCTTTTTTTCCTCAAAATTTCAAGAAAATAATTGATTGATAAAATAAGGAGAATTTTTCTATTTTATTCCATCAAACATCAAACCCGATAAGATTTTAGGATAAAAATTCAAATTAAAAATAATATCTTTTTTTACAAATTATACTGATAATCTATTCTATAGTAAACTAATAATTAATTTGTCTGTTTAGACTATAGATATTATATGTACATTTTAAATGTAATTTCGATTTTCATTTTTGTATTTGAATTTAGGTAATATCGTAATGTAATACATACATACCTATATAATTTTGTACTTTTTTTTTCTGAGTATTTCCTATTTATCTTATTCGAACAAAAAAGAAATACATAGGTATATAGGATTAATATGATTAGTGGTTTATTGAAAAATTCAATTTGATCATGGATCATGATAATTTTAATTTTTTTTTTTTTTGTTTATTAAAAATATGTATAAAAAAGAATCTGTAACTAAAAAATTCAAACGTAAAAGTAATAGGGAGACTCATCACAAAACATGTATACTTACCGACAAAACTTAAAATTAAAAAATCTAAAATTGAAAATGTGCACATTGCAAAAATTCTAAAATTATAAATGAACATTTTTATTAATACGCACACTCGTACATATGAATGCATAAATGTATTTACGTATGGTTAGAAAGGATATATTTTTTTACCATAGTTAAAGAACAAACAAACAAAAAAATGTAACGCATATTTATACATACGATCCTTTTTTATTCCCAGATTGATTACCCTTGATTGAATGCACCCATAGATATTTTCCCCTTTCAATATTTTTTTTTTCAAAATTTTGGAAAAAGTAGAAAAATCAAATTTGATGTCATATTACGTGATATAAAGAGTAAGATAGAAGGCGCGCGTTAATAAATATTTTACCTTTTTTCTAATATATTGAATGTTTTTTTTTTTTTTACTTTTGTGATGTTTTTCAATCAGTTTCCAGTTAAATGAATTTTATTTGATGATCCTTTCAAATTCATGTTCAAATGTAATATTGATTGAACGTTCCTATTTGTATGTGTATAAAAAAAGGAACTGATCAATTTGTTAGTTTGCTTAAAATATATTTCCAAATAAAATAAAAAAATATAAAAATAATGAAAAAATAAATAAAATTTTGATTTTGATTTCGAATATTTTTATCCACGGATATTTGGATATATATATAAATATTTTTATAACATGGATAAGTATTTGTTCTGAAATTTATGTTTACATTTAAGGAATTTAAAAAGTACTTAAAATTTCTTAGGAACGCTAATGGGACTTTTTATAAAGGTCATTGAACTGATTTGAACTCTTTCAAAAATATCATATGGGATCGCAGACTAGAAATTCAAACACATTCTGTCTGTCTGTCTATATAATATCAAATTTTATTCTTTTTTTATGATCTAGCTTTGAATATTTTCTTTTATGTATTGGAAAACTGTGAAAAAAAAATTATTTTATACCTATGTAATTGTATAATTATTACATTATATTTCTCGATGTATAAAATTATTTCCACGATTTACAATAGTAATTCTTTCAAATTAACAGTCAATATCAATGTACTACTGAAGGCAAAATTCTAATTTTCAAAGGATCAAAATTCTCATGATCGTGAATATATGTACATATACACATAAACATATAAATTTTTTTTTCGGATATTGAATTTTTTTTTTTTGTTCCTTCATCAAAATACACCGTACCATATTATATATACTTACTTCCCGTGTGCATACTCTATTCGCAGTCTCATGTCTCATTTTAAAGAAAGTCACAGAGTGAATTTTAATTTTAACGGTTTACCTATTATAATCACTCGATTCAATTTTTATGTCTGTATTATTTTTATAATTTTTGTTTTTGGTTTTTCATTGTTTCGTATACTACTGCATGTACTAATAATTTTACCTTTTTTAACAAACAATCCTTCCTGCAGAAGCTGAGCAAAAAAAAAATATTGTTTTATATGCGATGATCATTGCTGCATTACAGTGAATGAATGGAATAACTTTCGTTATTTGCTTTATTTTTTTTTTTAATTTTATTTTTTTTTTTTGTTTAAAAAATTTTTAAATCCAAATGTCTCTAGTACAATTATATTGCGCAATATGAGTTTGTGTATACATTTATATGGAATATGGAATATATTTTAGTTCTTATAAAATAAAGCAGATGCAGCTTCATCATGATATTATACAAGGGGTAAATGCCGCGAAAAAAATGAGAATTATTTATATATATGTATATATTTTTTTTTTAGTATTTTAATTCGTATACGCTTTTTACCTTTAGGTGCGTCTGATGATATCATACCTCACATATATAAATATATGATGCTGAGGCATGATGACGCAGTTAAATATATATACGACGAAGAATTACAATAATACAATCGGTGTTGGTTGGCGCTCAAACAAAAGGTATATGTGTGTACGTATATACACGTAAAATATGCACAATACTCGATTTGATGTTAGCTGAATATTTACAATACGATGATGGAAATATGATGATGATGATGATGATATGATGATGATTATTACGATATATTACGACTTACATTCATACATATTTACACGTATGTATGTATTAGATAGATGATGTTTATGATGAAGGGGTGCGTGTATACGAACTTAAAATCAAAATACTACAAAAATATAATAAAAGAAATAATACTACGAAAATAATACACATAGAAAAGTAAAAAATATGAAAAAAAAAAAGTTGAATTTTTGAACCCGTCCGTTCTTCGTTTGTCTTTTTATAATTTAAATGTGTTGCGAATAAAAAAGTATAGAATCCCTTTACCATATACCATGTACATATATATATATGTAGTTGCATGGAGTATTTTGTACATTTGTTCATACATAAATGTGTATATAAATGAGAGTGTGTGTAAAATGTACGTATACGTATATGTACATATATTCATTTTGTACACCGGTGTAATAACAACATTTAAGTTTTCTTTTATTCATACATTATTTACGTGTAAATGTAAAAAAAATGTAATAGCAACCCGTTTCTTCTTTTTTTTTTTTTCAATTTTTAAATTTTTCCTTTTTTTTTTTTTGAAATTGATGAAGGGATGATGATTTTTGATTTAGTTCAATTTCGCACCCCTTAAAATTCACAACTTTAATTTTTTAATGCGTGCGCAATACTAAAAATCTTTTAGATACTACTAACAACTACCAAACATAAAACGAGAGAAAAGTATTTTTTTTTTTAAATTTTATTATATTTTATATTTTAAATGTGCATTTTCTTCATATAATATCTACTTATATATTATTATAGATACATATATCTATAATATTTATACAGTGTGCAAATACAGTGGTTATACGAATGTAATCCTCGTGCTTACTATTTTTCTATAAAACAAAAGAAAAAAATAAATTATAACATAATACTAGTATAACATTTGAAAATTAAAAAAAAAAAAAGTTAAAATTTTTACAATAATACTATACTCTAGTGTAGTAGAATTACAATAAAAAAAAAAAGAACACACGAACACGTTGTTATAAATTTTGTTGTTAATAAAAGTGCGTTTAATTGAGACATTGAGACATTATAATTATCGTTAATTAAATTTTTTTTTAAAAGTTAAAAAGTTTTGTTTTAAATTTTATATTTTCGAAAAACTAAAAATTAATAAAAATAAAACATTAAATCAGAATACAAAAAATAAATTGAAAAAAAATATATACATATATATCCTATTCTAGGATACTGCGGAAAACTAGGAATAATATTATATTATACGAACGACGAGTATACTTCATTTTGGAAAAGCCGAATCATACAAAGGCATAAAGAAATTGTATATATTATACGCATAATTATATGTACAAATCTATATTTATAAATTGGATGAGTTTTTCATACATTACATATACTCATACATGTATATTATAAGGATTAAAAATAAACGTATAGAAATGGCGACTCATTGACAATAATTTTTGTATTTTTGTTTGTTTGTGAGAATTTTGTGCATTATTGTACCTATAATCTATATAATAAGAGTGGACACATTAAAAAAGTGCATCATCGTATAATATAGTATGTACATAGTAAAAATTTTGAAATTATACGAAAATAAATTCGGACAATGAATTTTGTAAAAATCTTTTGGAAACTATTTATAATAATTATTGGGAGAAATTTATATACATCAGACAGAAATGTATACAAAAGTTTACGATTTGGATACGTGTATGTATGTGTATATGAAGAAGCCAATGTCCAAGAAATATTAACACAGAGCAGCATTCCGAAAAGTCATTAACTTATCATTCATTTGCACTGCACGTTTTTATATGAAATTCATTCATTTTCATATTACCGCATTATCACTATACAATATATATAACACTTGCTATTATTTATGATTTTTTTTTTTTTGTTTTGGATGCGAAGGTAAATATTTTGTGTATTTTTTTATATTAAAAAAATTTTTAGATTTATTTTAGAATATTTTTAAGGTACCTACATATATGTATATGTATATATAAAATCGTATAGATATGCAAACATAACCTTAAAAATAATTCTTCGTACAGTTATTTATAACCATTCATAAATTCATAAGGTATATACTCGTGCAATATAAGGATTAGGATAATATAGAAGAATAATAAAAGAAATTTTTGATCGAGTTAACAGGTTTGTAAGTAATTAAATTAACTACTTATGTTAGTATGTGTATATATATATCTATGTGTATGTTTTGAAGAAATTTGTTTTGTGATACTTACATTTCATTTTCTTTTCATTTATCAAATTAGAAAAGTTCAACATAAAATCTCTCTGGAAAAGAAACTCCATTTTATTTTGAAAGGACATCATATATTTATTATTGGTATGAATTGAGTGCAACAAATTCTGCCTCACAGATAAAAGTACATTACGTATGCAACTAATCTTTTAAAAACGGATGTGATAGACTATTTTAATTTTTTTTTTCTTTTTTTAAACGAAAATGCCAATGTTATCTTAAAACTTTATTCATCATAAATAATTTATTCCATCATATGGAGTGTGTTGCTTTGCTAATTGCTATAGAAAAAACGTTATAAATAATAATATTGTATCGCGTTTCACATTACGTTTGGCGACTCCAAATGAATTCTATAAAAAATACGTTAATATTATAAATTTCATTTTTATATGTACTAATTCAAAATCAGAGATTAATTCAGTCCAGATATTAATCTGAAATGTACCTTACATAAATCGGCAAAGGCAACACAGAAAAATTAACATTTTCTTTTGAAATAAAATTCATGATATTCCAAAGATTAAATATTAATTTAGAATTTGAATAACTTATCGAAGAATTCATTTTATTTTTCTAAACTAAACTATACATATGTATGTGTGTATATTTGATGTTAATAAAATTTTAATTAATCTCTTTTTAGTTCATTGGTTCCAAAAAGTTTAACATCGAGTATTCGGAAATTTTTTAAAATGAAATCACTATAGAAAAAAGTGATAGCAATTAGTTATTTATGTGTATAATTTCTGTATGCACATAATGTCTATTACTACAGTCAGACTAGATGCATCTAACAAAAAAAAAATTGAACAAAATCTTCTACAAATTTTGAATAAATTAAAATTCAACTGGATTGTAGAATATTGTTGGATTGTATTTTTTTACTGTTATTTATTGTAATCTATTGAAAGGAGGGAATAGAAAGAATTAAATTTAATTTCAAACATTTCATTTCAATTTGTAAAATCGCTTTCTAAAAAGTGCATATCATTTTCGTTTTTTAATTTTAATTCTAAATGAATTTTCGACACATGAAATCTTTTCCAGGATATTTCAATTAAATTTTTTTTTAAACAGATATTTTGAAAAAATCTAAAATTAATCCGTAATTATATACAGTTAGTTGCATATATACCTATCTGAATTCTGAATTATGAATTATATGAATTTTACACAAACATATCTTCATTAACATTACCTTTTAATCTATTAAATTACCATATAAAAAATTCAACAATAATTTTATTGATCAATTCAAATTCGTCTTGTAATATTTTTCTTCAATTACATGTATAATAATGCACAATTGCATTTATACATCTATAGCATGTACCATTCATTTACAAAAAAAAAATTTTTACAATAATTCAATTCATTCAAATTGTATACCTGAGATTTTAATTTCTCACAGATGGTGTAAAACGTTTAAAATTGTCTGCAATATGTATTACATATCACTTTGTATGAATTGTACTAATTGTACATATATGCAGAGATGCATATATTTTCAAGGATTGGTCAAGTTTTATAATACAGGGCGTCATATATGTATATACGTTACATATTATATATATATCCCATGTATCGTATATCTATTCATATACGCGACGCTACCAAAATAAAAATAAGGGTCAGTTATATATACAAAATATATAGATTACACGCATAACATACTCACCGCTTCATACACGAACATGCTGTTATATATGCTATACATATACGTAGCTAACCAATAATATTTGATGGTATATGATGGTTATTTTTTCCTTCTTCATTTGTTATCCTTATATGAATATGTTACGCACTGGACGAACAAATTTATTATATACATATGTACATACGTACTCACACACATATGTATCATATTACATTTTATATTTTGTATTGAAGAGGGAAAATCAAAATGGCTTCATTGCGTATATTTTTGTGTTTTATTATTCGTTATTTTTTTTCTTTCTAAACTTAAAATGAAAATCTTGTTTTAATATAGAGAGATTTCTTTTAAAATGAAATTTTCAATGAAAAATTTTATAATTTATACATTGTGTCTGATACATTTTAAAATGTCTGATATAGAACTACAAAAAAAAAATACAAAATATGTACTCGTATATTCTTTTGTATTGTAAGGATTAATTATAATGCTTTGTTGATATTTGAAAAACTCATATACCTACTGGTTTTTATTTTTTTATTATCAGACATTTACTGTGTATGTGCAATTATTGAACCAGTTTTATAACCATATATTATATAACCCTAATTTCAAATGCCATTTTAATCATTTTTAAACAGATAAAATCAAAACCTTATTTATATGAAATGACAAAAACTTCTAGACTATTTTAAATATTATATGCAAAGGATAATAAAGAATAATATAAAAAAGGAAATTTTTGAGTATATATAATTGAATCAAATATGTTCGTAAATTGTAAGAACTAAGAATGTATAGTTAAAAATGAATCAAATGTCTACGTAAACTAGATATAATTATATAGGACTATAGAGGCAGCTAAAAATAATTTGAAATTTTAATTTTTTATATATACGATTATGAGATAATTTCCATAATTGATCTAAATTATAGAACATATAAAATACATTCATGATATAATAACGTATACAGATATGCACTGCTGATGTGTTGATATACCACCACCACCACACATTTTATCAACCACATTTAAAAATTTCTGTAGGTATGGTATAAGTAACAATTTTTTTGTTTTAAATTTTCAAATTATACGATTACCAAATATCAACATATTATATGCACATCCAAGTAAAGTAAAGTGTATACCAATTACGTAAGACAAAATAAAACAATAAAATTGTTTCACATTAAAATGTCAATTCATGACTCAATTAGTTGGACTTTATGTCAACCTCCAAAATTTCCTCTAAAATTTTTATTTTAATTTTTTTTTTATTTCCAAAAAAAAAAAGACCACTTAACTTTTTTTATAACACAATTAAAAATTCTTTTCCATATCGCTTTTATATACACACACGTATATGTACCTGAAATCTATTCAATTAGATATTTCTATCCATATATAAGCTCGTGCATTTATTTATGTATGGAATGTTGTATGTATAAAGTATGTGTGTGTGGATTTATTTAACAAATAAAATAATTGCTAGTCTATGTGATTCGGCACATTTACCTATTATGTATGTATCTCTATAACATACATTATGTAGACAGATCTTTCCATTCATATGCGAGTATGTATAGATATTATTATATATGAATCTTCAAAATAGAATAACCTTAATTATATAAATAAATATTTTATAACACGAAACATGAAAAGTGCATATAAGTTTTTTTTTTCAATCTTAATTTTCCTACATATGTATAGTAAATGACAGACACAAATGTGTATCCTCAAATATATGCAGGCTTATGTTGTGTATATTTTTGATTTTAAAATAAAATAAATTTTGAACAAGATAATAATTTTAAAATAATTTATTAGAATTTTTAATATTAATTAACTTTTTAAATAATTTTAATATTATTTTATTCAATTGACATATACATTCTCACTTGTATGTCAGTATATACCTACGTTGTAAATACCTTAACCATTTACATATATGTACATATCGTGGACGTATGCACTTTATTCAAATTTTCTATTTGATCGTTATTTTGGAATGACAATAAATTTGATTTTCATTTTTATATTCTCGTAATTTGTATACACGTTAGACATATTGTATACATTATGCAGTCAAATAAATACTCTTGATGAAAATTTTACAAAATATTAGAAATATAAATATAATTAAAAATGAAATCTGAATGAAATGAAAATGTACTATTGGTACTATGCAAGTTTATGTATTTCAATAACAAAAATTGAAGTTTGTATTGAAAGATTACATCGACAGATAAATGCCAAAATGAAAATTGGTTTACTAATTTTTGTACTACTAAATAATGTATGATGTATGATATTATCATTTTAGATAATTGTATATAACAATTTAATTTATCTGGGATATTATACAGCAGCAATAAATTGTTGCATTTTTAATTTTTTTTTGTTGATTTGTTGTCATTTGCGAAAAATATTTCAATTCCTTCCTATGTACCTTTAAGTAATTTATTACATTTCACACATAAATCATTGAATAAATATATGTAAAAATTTTTAAATTATTAAAATATTAAGAGAGAATCTAAGTTATAATCTAAATTATGTACTTAGTTCATATTCGTGTACTACTAGCAGCGTCCTCGTATATCGTACTATATAGTATGCTGTCAATAACCTCGTTCCTATACTATCTATTTACTGTCTCTTCCTGTTTCTCGTATACTTCTTTTGGTATGTGTAGTGCCAGTATTACAGAGCAAGTATAATAGGAAAATGGATGTTTCTCATGAATGAAAATACGAGAGAATGATATACAAAGTGTAATACCAGCGTATATCGTACTGTAGTTAACTGCCAATAACCTCATTGCTACTACTTACTGTCTCTTTTTCTTCCTGTTTCTCGTTTACATCTCATTTTGTGTAGTGCGGACATGAATTTTTCTCATAAAAGAAAATATACGAGTGCATGATTTGCGAGATAATACTAGCGTATATCGCAGCTATAGTTAGCTGTAGTTGCCAATAACCTTATTGCTACAACCAACCTATACAACTTACATACAGCTTATATTGTATACAACTGATACAACTTACTTACAGCTTACAGTCTGTTTCCTGCTTCTTGTATAATCACTTCTTATGGTGTATAGCGCAGAGCAAGAGTATAAAAAGAAAATAAATTTTTCTATGAATGAAAATAATGGTATACAAAATACAATACAAGCTACTATTAACTGTGAGATACCTTATCTACTCTATCTCTATATACCATGTTTGTAGGTATATAAATATGCATTTGATAATTTGAAAGAGACATTCATTTCACATTTACTTTCTTATTTGGTATATAACAATAAACATATTGAATATACGACTATATACTTACATATGTATGTTTTATGAACGTCATCTATTAAAAATATTATTTCATTCTATTCCTAATTGTTTCTTATGTATATATACATGTGTATATGTGTGAGTATATGCATAAAATGTTAATTAATTATTTATACACAATTTAACTGATGTATACCTGTACTGTTTGTATCGATTCTTATTTATAATCTATACGAACTACGAACATTTGGTACGTATATAGAATTAATGTAGATATAGGTACTAAAATATAAACAAAACTTTTGTGTGAGAATTTTAAAAATGCATCTTTTCAGTATTATACTTTATACATAAATACAACAAATATAACTAAGTAGGTATGTATATAATACAAACATAAAGTTGTATAAAATAAAAATATAAAATCTCTAAATGTGTAATGAATTTCAAAATATTTAATACCGTAATTGTTCTGTCTCAAATCATTCAAAATAAATAATCTATTAGATTTTCGAAATTAGTAAATTGCATAGCTGCTATTAGCTCTATTAGCTACTCTACTAGCTAATACTCGTACCCTCGTACTAATATTTATGCTTTATACGACAACGTATACATTAGATATTTTCGAATTGAAATGAATCGACATAATACAAATGCAAGAATATCATTAGTATTTATACGAGAGAAACACTACATTGTATTTGTATACATATATATGAGATGAGTGTATTGTTGTGTAACGGTTGATTTACGATTTATTCATCACGATATTTTTTTTCCAAAGAGACTTAAAAAAAAATTAATTTCAAACTTTATCCGTTTTCTTATTATTGTCAAGTATAAATTTTTAAATTACCAATTACAAACGATACAATACTGTATACTTTATTTTGATTATTTTATTCTATATTTACTTTGAAAAAGTCAAAATCTTGTGAACTTAAGTATATAAAAATTGTAATTGCTCTATACAAAATTGTAAGTAAAGTGCATACTTGTATATATAGTTGACAACAAAAAAATATGTGAAAAAAAATTCAAAGTTTATAAATGTAAAATATTTAAGGATTTTTGTATATTTACATTATAGGATGAGTATCCATATCTGTTCACTTATCCTTCTTAAGTAATGACGCATAATCAACTTAATACATTGTGCTATATTTATATATTTGCTTTTTAGAGGAAATCATTTATAAATATACATTTTCTTTTTCAATTTCAATTGTCTTTACATCAATTTTCATTATTTTATTTTATTTTTTCTCTGGACTAAAAAATGTTTTTGCTTATTTTTATAAATTATATTTCTTTTTTTTTCCAATAATTTCCAATATTGGTGTTAATTTTATTTTCATTAAAAAAAAAAATAAAATAAAATAAAACAACCTAATTGAATGCAAAGAAAAAAGCAAACATCAAATTAATAAAAATTGATAAAGGTATATACGATGAAAATTAGTAAATTCACTTCATTTATTCATTTATTTCATAAAGTACTTAAAAGGAAAAAATATATATATGATAACAATGATCACATCACATATTCAGGTATCTTGTGTCAATCAAATTCTTTGACAAATTCAAAGTTCATAGTATAAAATTTGTGTTGAAATCTATAATTAATGAAGTAATCGTATTATCGTCATCCTCTTTCTATATATGCATACATAAATGTATATGTATAATGACACATTATTTTTACGTAGAAAAAAAAAATTTTATTTGCTTTTATTTTATTATATCGATTTTGATTTTGTGTATATTTTTTAAATCATAATTATTGGAATTTCATGCGAATCCTTTGCATATATGTTATGTACATATAATACGCGAATATCTGTACTACATATGTAATATACACACAACATTCGTATACGAGTACTATCATAAGGGATAAGGGTTACGTGAAAATGTACATATATAGAGAAACGAAAAAAAAAAGATTTTTCGAAATGTCAACCGTTTTCAAAGAAAACATTTTTTTTATAACGTGGATGCATAATGGATAAATGTAGTTACGTTACGTATTTTATGTTTTATCATCGTAATAATAATAGTGAAGACAATTTTAGATATATATGTATGTAAGAATATTGTAAGACATCGCTGTATCTACATTTATGTATGTGTGTATGTAATTCTATTTATATGTGGATAAATTGTAAATTATATATACGATATCCGAAATTATGCATGAAATTTTAAAATTTGTATTTGTTTTAAGGTTTTTCAATATTCATGTCATGTAAAGATATTGCATGCATATTACAAATGTTGTATAAAATATTTACATTTAATGTTACATTTTAGAGAGATATTCATATATTATATAAAATTTAAAATAACGAAATTATTATAGGAATAATCTGTTTTACGTTCTATTTGAATATTATTATTATTTTTTTTTTTTCCGAATAAATATTTATATATAACGTGACATAAAAATTATTTTTCATTGAATAATTTTATAAAATATACGTTTGTATGTATGTACATAATTTTTTTTCAATACATTTATGTATACGTACATACATTATTTAGACATTTATTTGATTGTCTCTTTAAATTGTATACAAAATGCATATAATGTACTCATTACCGTGAAAGTAAAATGCCATTGACATTCAAAAGAATGATTTATATTTACATGTTAGTAGTATCATAGAATTTTGTAAAATTTTAAAAAAATAAAGTGGTATTCATGATGTATGGTAAATGGTAAAAGTTATAAAGGAAACATTGTGACCACACATGAAAAAAAAATATGGAGTGCGTTCAGAAACGTTACTATAGTTAACTATAGTTAACTATAGTTACCATTTGTCGTTCAGAATGGTGGTGGTATAGTAAAACATAACTACCAACATAACTTTTTAGCGTTCGTAAACATCTGTAGTAAAGTAAATTTTTAACTATTTGATGCCAAAAATTAACCCTGCTCGAGAGCCTGGTTAGCGATAGTAACGATAGTAAGCCTTTAAGTGGTAATGACATTGGGCCTTACTTATAAACCGTAACTAAGTTATTAATAAGAACTTAATCGTTTGTTAACTATTTTTTCATACTCATAACAAATTTAAACTTAACTTTAGTGTTAGTAGAGACTTTAAATTTTAATCGTGGCCAGAGCTCTATTAAGTCGTTATTAAGAGCATAGAGCCTTACTTATAAAAATTTCTTAAAGTCGACTTTATTTTAGTAATGACATGCCGAATTTAGAAGTGACTTTAATTTTGGTACTCATAACAGTTTACTAAGTTCTAATTTAAAAAAGCTTTTTTAGCAAGCTCTTTTTGCTTACTACTGTAATTTTACATATGGAATTTATAATTTTGTTATGTCAATAGTCAGTTAGTTATGTCAATTTGAATAAAAAAAAAAAAATTTTTTTATTTTATGTCAAATGTTACTATGTTATGCTATGTTATATGCCTATTTTATATTTTGATTTGAAATTCTTTGATAGTTTGATCAAAAATTAGGTTATTATGCTCTTAATAACGACTTAGTAGAGCTCTCGCCACGATTAAAATTTAAAGTCTCTACTAACACTAAGGTTAGGATTAAATTTGTTATAAGTATGAAAAAATAGTTAGCAAAGGATTAAGTTCTTATTAATAACTTAGTTACAGTTTATAAGTAAGGCCCATAATAACTTAATTTTTGATCAAACTATCAAAGAATTTCAAATTAAAATATAAAATAGGCATAATAACATAACATAACATAGTAACATATGACATAAAATAAAAAAAAAAAATGTTTCTTTATTCAAATTGACATAACTAACTGACTATTGACATAACAAAATTATAAATTTCAAATGTAAAATTACAATTAGTA
Organism: Villa cingulata; assembly: GCA_951394055.1. NCBI lineage: Eukaryota > Metazoa > Arthropoda > Insecta > Diptera > Bombyliidae > Villa > Villa cingulata. Next base: position 28,756,550 of record OX596021.1, on the reverse strand, counting down.
AGCAAAAAGAGCTTTTTAAAAAAGCTTTTTAAATTAAAACTTGGTAAACTGTTATGAGTACCAAAATTAAAGTCACTTCTAAATTCGTTATGTCATTACTAAAATAAAGTCGACTTTAAGAAATTTTTATGAGTAAGGCCCTAAGAGCATAATAACCTAATTTTTGATCAAACTATCGAAGAATTTCAAAGCAAAATATAAAATGGGCATATAACATAACATAACATAGTAACATGTGACATAAAATAAAAAAAAATTGTTTTTTTTTATTCAAATTGACATAACTAACTGACTATTGACATAACAAAATTATAAATTCCAAATATAAAATTACAATAGTAAGCAAAAAGAGCTTTCTAAAAAAGCTTTTTTAAATTAGAACTTAGTAAACTGTTATGAGTACCAAAATTAAAGTCACTTCTAAATTCGGCATGTCATTACTAAAATAAAGTCGACTTTAAGAAATTTTTATGAGTAAGGCCCATAGTTTTTGAAATTTAAAAATTTTAATTTATAAAAGTGTCACTACATTCAATGCAGTGACTTCAAGTTGGACTTCGACTTTCGACTTCACAACGTACTTAAAGCTATAACCTAAATAGACGTGATGAAACGAAACGAAACGATACATACGATAGTACTGTGGTACGTAGAAATACCCTAAATGGACGTGTTCTTACGTTCGTTCAATTTGGATAAGTTAAATGTCAAATAGACGAAACGAGACGAAACGGATAGTGTCAGTGGTCGTACATTTTATTGTTTCTTTTCTACTCGTTTCATACACATTTCTATTCGTTTCTACTCAATACTCATATACAATTTTACTCGTTTCGAATCGTATCTATTTAGGGCAAATTGTCAAACTGAAGAAACGAGTATTTACGTTCGTTTAATTTCTTTCGTCCCATCACGTCTATTTAGGATCTTGTTTAACATGTAAAAGTAGTTAAGTCTACTTACTGCATTGAATGTATGTAGAAGTTCTAATACATATCCATTAAATCAAAGTCGAAGTTGAAGTCACTGCATTGAATATAGAATCGGCATAATTCTGAAATAAAATTAAAATATGTCAAAAAATAGTAAAAAAAAGTGAAATTAATTAAATAATATTTGTTGATCTAAATGTACATACATATTTAAAATGTTCAATTTAGCCTTTGAATAAATGACTTGAATTGGTGAATGACAGATAAATTCGATATGAATTCGATTATGATTTAAGGTAGAAATATAATCGACATTGCTAACATGGGTAACATGAGAAATAATAACGAATGTTAAAACGTCACATTTGGTTAACTATAATAACATAGATAACATACTAAACATAAGCAATACGAATTTCACAAAATGAGCTTATGGCTTATGTTACTTATGTCATGTACGCTCTCGATCGTACTGCTTATGTCGAGCTTATGTTAAACGAATTTTTAACGAATGTCGGCAATGTTAATTATAGTTTAGTTCATTGATTTGGCTGTGTTCGGCTACGACATATGTCATAGCTTATGTCACATATGTCGATTATAGTTCTAGCTTTACCATTTACCATACAAAAACATGGCTAGAATTCATGGTATAAAAATTTACAATGCTGTAACTCGTTTTCCATATATAAAATTTTTACCATCAATTACACCATGGTTTACGATTATTATCAGGCTTTTGCTTTTACAATACATCGTGAACAACACTTAAATTTCAATAATAATTTTGTGTAGGTAAATTAATAAAATTTATGCAATAAATGTAATGTAAGGTAATGGTAATACATAACATTGTCGAGTTTGATTGTATAAAAAGAACAGAAAATAATAATTATTTTAGAGTTTTCAATTTACGTATACAACGATAAGGATATGTATAAAAATTTATTCTTAAATTTAATAAGAACATACTTACGTCTCTTACTGTTTATAAATGTTATATAAAAGCTAATATGTGAATACATAAATGTGTAATAAATACTTACATTTTTATGCAATTTTGGTTAAATTTGATTTATTACACATATGACGACTACATTACATATGTAAATAACAAAAATCAAAATATTAAATATACATATTATTTGTAAACTTTTGAGAGACATGCAACAATATGATGTATGATACTTAAAATATAACAAAACAGGATTCATATACATAAAAATGTACAAATGTACGTTAATTTTATATTTCATGCATGCACAAATAATATGGATTTATTATTTATCGAAACAAACATAAACAAGAATGCATTTATAAGAGTGAATCTTTTAAAATATTTAAAATTTACTCGTTTTTTTATTTTTTTATTTTTTTTTTTTTTGATGAATTTTGTTAGTTAAATTTGATCGAAAAAAAAAAATGCTTTAGAAAAACGTAAAAGAGATTCCTTTAGTTTTCAACAGACGTACAATACAATGTTCGAATTCGGATATGTAATAACAGATACAATTGACATGGAAATATTAGAATGCTTTTAGTTGCTTGGAATTATTTATGAATAATATTAATATATAGAAACTTTTGAATGTATGTTTGTATATGCATTCATCTGAAAGGAATAAAATGCATCAATTTATATTCAATTTTAAATTTAACATTTTTTGGTCAATTAAAATAATCTTACATTCATATGTAATGCACATATTACGTTACATTATAATGTTATATGTTGTTCAGAATAAAAGAATTCTGATTCAACATATGTGTTAGAACAGAACAATAAAAAAATATTAATGTGCAATTGTTGAATATCCGTTATCACAAAATTATTTGAAATTTTACCAACAAATAATTATAAGACTTTTATGATTTAAATTGCAGGATAAATTTAATTTTGAAAAAATTTCAATTATATTCTGAACAGGTTCTGGAATTTGAAAAATTTTAAAATTTTCAAATCTGAAAAGAAAACAATAAAAAATGTATATTTCATAATTGAAAACAGAACAAGAAATATTCAAATTTTCATAGATTCTGAAAACATCAGTAAATGATAATTATTTTCAATAAGTCTTAAAATAATTGAATGATGCTAAAGGATTTTACAGGATTTTATTATAGAAATTCTAATAATGTATACTTTATCGTTGTTATATATCCTTTACTTATACGAGTACAAATGGATTCATACTCAAATCTATTATGTAATATCATTTCACTCCAACTAAAAAATAATTAAGTGCATAAAATTCAAAATTTATAACAATAAAATATACATACAACAATAATAGCAAAAAATGAAACAAAATAAAAGTTGATAAATTAATTGTTGCTTTTTTTTTATTTTGGAACGTAAAATTGCATAAAATTTTCTTATTCTATTGGTAATAAAAATATTGATAGAGTAGGCGTTTACCTAACACATTAATCAAAAGATACAAATACTAAAAAGAAAAATACATTACGTTACTACATATACACTTATACTGCGATACATATACAAACAAGTGTACTGTACATTGTGTGTATTATCATATGAATTTTCATTTGATTTTGCGCTTTTTCACATAATCACTGATCAAAATATAATCAACTTGACTATAAACCAACCGATTATTAAATTCTATTTCGTTCGTTATTCAGTTATATAATCCTTATAAACCGGAAAAAGAAATTATTATATAAGCGAATAATATAATACTTTTACATTGTTTTTACCTTTTACCATATTTTACTTTACATATAGAAAGCTCTCTATATATATTATCAAAAATATTATCAAATCAATGTGAAAAATAAAAACAAACAAATAAATAAACAAGTACATATACCAATAAATAAATGTAAATATAATTGAAAGCTTAAGATTTTTGGAAAAACGTTACAAAATTATTATGTGTAGAAGAATGTTACAGTATTAAAAAGGATTTCATACTGTTAACTACAAACGCAATAAATAAAAAAATATATTTCCGGGAATATATAATATTTTTTATACTTTCAAGTATATTTTAAAAATAAAAATATAAAAATATTAAATTTATAGATAGATTTTTGTGTTTAAAATAGAAATAATAAATAATAAGTAATTTTATTCATCATATTTTTATTTTTTGTTTTGTATAAAATTATTGTTGAATAAATTTATGTTTTAAAATTAATTTGTAAAATTTCATATTTTTGAATAAATTGAAAAACTTTTATATGGGTATAATATTTAGCAAAATAAAATAATTAATAAAATTCATGCAAAACTTCATCAGGACATAAGTATACATTTTTTAATATCAATCCAGAATAATAAGTGAAAATTAGTAAAAAATTTTTTAAATTAGAATTTTTTTCAATTGAATACAATACTTACTTCAAATAAAAGAATTTATGTAAATAATTTAATTAAATAAAAAAATATTTTTTCTAATTTTTGCAGAAATGAAATATCAATGGAATTTCAATTTTTTAATGATCATATTTACAATTGGCGTTGAATCTTTTATTGTATTTGATGGTATATGAAGTATCGGCTATGCGGATAAACAGAGGTGAGTATATGCAAAAAATTGTGAAAATACACCACACCGCATCGCATCTTATAAAAAATTTGAAAATTTGAAAAATTATAAGGAAACAATAATAATTATGGTAAGATTATGCAATTAAAATGAAATATAAATACACGAAAAATATTGAAAAAATTTTTCGAAATAATATCATCAGTACGTATATAATTTTGATTGTTGCTCAGAAAGCCTTTAAATTTTATGGCTTTCGAGTAATAATTAAAACCAAATATGTTACTGCATCAGCTTTATGTAAATATCGTCAAAAGGTCCAGGTGTGTGGGTCGTAGTGTTTGGCAGAAGGGTAGCAGTAGCAGTTTATCTGTCCTGTCTTCTTTAAACATGTACATAAGTATATTAAATGACAGAAGGTATATTGTTGGTATGGCAAAATGTACAATAAAATAAAATTTCATTTGATTTAAATTCATTTTTGTTTTAATTACAGTTTTATGTTTAGTAAACTGTTTTTTTTTTTTTAATAATTTGTTTTTTAAATTTGTGTATTAAATATATAGATGAAAACTTCTTTATAATAAATATAACATTAATTAGATTTAAATTATTTAAAAAAATTAATTTTTTTGATATTTTTTAGTAATTTTCAATTTTTTTTTTTTTTTAAATCAAAATACAATTACTTTTTTATATATTTTCAGGATATTGTGTGGTTTATTTTTTAATTTCAGATTAGTTAAAATTGTAAAATTAATTCCAGAATGGAACATGATGTGAATGGAAACGAAAACGTAGACTGTGTACATCATCACAACAGAGCAATCACACGAAACAAAATTTTTGATAAAAAATTGTTACAATAATATATTGGAAAAGTTAAAATTTTTACCTTTAGTAAAATTGTTTTTAATAGGAAAATTGTAAAAACTTAATGTAAATATACAATTTATTGTGTTTGTAATGTATGTAATTTGTAATTTTCAAAATAAATACTTAAAAAAAATACTTTAAAATTTGTGTAATACATATTTTTGTTGAAATTTAACGAAAAAGAAAAATTCAAAATTTACTTATAATAATTAAATAGTTTGTTCCTTACAATATCCTTTTTTTCCATTTACTCTCATAATGCATATTAAATATATGTATTTCATACTTTCCATTTTATTTACTTGCCGTATTTACTTTACATTTCCTGCATTATGCATTATTATGCATTAATACAGATATAATTAAAAAACAAAGATTCAATATGGCTTTTATCCCATAAAAAGTTAGAAGAAATTTATTTTACAATTCGCTACATGCTAAAAAATTTAAATTAATTTTAAATCCTGCTATTCAGACACAATGCACAAACATTTGGACTGAGCATATCAAATAGTCAATATGGTTCCGTAAATATTCCATCAAGTTTGATGTTTGATTGATACAAAACGGATATGTTGATTTGATCTTTACAAAAAATTTCCTGTATATTTTCTCTTTTATCTATTTATCCTTTTAAAATTCAAGTAATTAGTACTCTCTACATCTATATGCATAAGTATAGACTACAACATAAATTTTTTTAACTTAGCTCAGACATAAACCAAGAACCGGTTAGTTTGTTTTTACTCATGACTGTACTAAAACTCCGAAATTTATATTTCGTTATTCGGCATTCCTGTCAACAAAATGTCAGCTGTTTAAAATTCTTCAATTTTTATTTTTATTGCAAATTTGTGTAGTTTACAAATACAAACTGTTTGTTTGGTGGATTAAATTAAATCTTAAATTTAGATTATTAGATTAAAGTTATATCACAGATAAATAAGAAATAATGAAATATCCTATAATACTCGTTTTATCCGAAGGAAAAGTAAAACCTTTAGAGATAATAAATAGTACGTAAAATATAAGTTCAGTTATCATCATAACAAATCCATCAGATTTGATGAACCACAAGAATTGTTTACTCTAATAATTTTTCTGTAAAAATATAAAGATGTAAAATAAATTTTATTTTTTGTATAGATATTCGTAAAACATCAGAAAATGAAGAAAAGGAAATAATATTTACTCATCAGCAAGAAAATATCACAGGTTATATATTCAATTTAACAACAAAATACTATAAAACGCAATTATATCTTGTACCATTCGAAAATGATGTAACATTGATACCATCTGATATCACTGAGAATACAGAAAGTATGTTAATTTATTTCGATTCTGGTAAGGTTAGTACGATTTGAAAATTTTTTAATTCATTTTATATTCAAAATATCCAATTAACTATAATGTATTTTAATTTTATTCTATATTTTGTTTTTAGAGATCATTTTCGAATAGGATACCAATTTATGCTGAATATCTGAAAGAAAACAATATTGAATTGGGAATTTTGTTATGTGATAAATTGTACGATGATTCGAATGAAGGTATTACGTACAAGGAAGCACGACAACAAAGTCGATTTTTAGATGTTGTCGAATTAGAAAGAAAAACAGAAGATGATGTAGATTATGCACATGATCCAGTTGGTTATGATGAAGTAATGCAGGCATTACGTAGCTTTTTATGGTCAAATGTTAATTTGAAAACAGGTTTATTAAATAAATAATTTTATATATTATATTTTTAATTTTCGTTTTGATTGAAAAGAAATTGAAATTGAAATAAAATTTCAGAAGAACCTACTACTGAACAAACTACTGATAATGGGGCACAAAATTCAGTTTCAGTTGAGGAGGAATTGGAAGCATTTGAAAATTTATTAACAGAAATGATGGATTTTAAGAATTCTTCAGCAACATGGTCCCGAAATGAACGTTTAGCTTACATGGAAAAATTTGCTAATAAATTTGAACATTTGTTAGGTGACAACGATTCAAGTCCAGAAGATAATTAATTGGTGCAATTTAATGAAAAGCTTTGTATTAAAAATAAAATCTATATTAATTGATTGTGTTGAATTATTAGAATTTTAAGTTAAAATATTCATTCCAAAAATGTTTGAAATAGAAAAAAAAAATCAAAAACGGTGTTTTTTTTTCACAAATTCAAAACTTATTGCTGAATTATTTATGGAGGAAAGTTAACAAATATTTTGTTCTGTTTTGTTTTAGGAATATGTAAAATTTTAAATTTGTTTTTCACCCCAATATAAAATTTCTCATCTACGCCTGTGCGCTGTGTCTTAAATGAGCGATAAAAATGAATGCGATGATATAACTGAAAAAAAGGAAGTGTTCAGAAAATTTATTCTATTATTGACACATGACACTGCTACTATTCTACTGTCTACTATGACTATCAGACTATACATAAACGATAATAAGAATGAATACGACAGAAAACAGAATTAAAAATGATGAATTATGAATTATCAAATAATCAAACAAAATCAAATTCATGGGCTTGTCAATTTGATGTGTAGTGTGTATGAGTGTATAGTGTGTATATTATATACATTACATTATATTTATACGTATAGTTTTTTGTGCACAGTACAGTAGTAAGCAATTATAAAAAAAATCTTTATTTTGTTAATAAATAAATTTGTATTTAATAAATAAATTTATATTATATTACATTCTGTGCAATGAAAACTATAAAAATGATAAATATAGTTTAGAATTTTGAACATATAAATACGATAAGTATTTGATTTGATTTGTTTTGTGTCATTAAGAATATAGCCATGATTAAGATAAAATCACAGGGGCGGTGTTTTTTATTCTCATTATTAGTGTATATTCTTATAATAAAAAATATAAAATGTTTTGCACAAGGTAAATAAAACGAATTAAATTGTATATTTTTCAATTAAAATAAATTAAATGAAATTAAAATTTAAATTGTGGTTGAGGTTATATATTCTCGTATATATATGAGAGTATATTTTGTCGTAATTTTCCTTTTTATAAATTGTGTGTTTTGTGTACTTTCAGAAGAAAATATCGAAATCGGTGAAGTCGGAAAGAATATTACATTTAATTGTATAACAAATTCGAAATTATCTTGGTGGACATTTAACGGAGAGAATATTACAAATAAATTTGATAGGTATTTAAAGAAAATGTTTAAAATGAAATCGAAATGTGAAAATATTTTAGTTTCATACAGGAATCCGGCATTGGCCGGATATTTGTTCTGAAGTCAACAATTATTATTCATTCCCATGAAAATTAATCATTTTTAATTATTTAGATGAAAAATTTCTCAATTTCAATAGAAATGTTCTTTTGGAAATAAGTTGAAAAATAAATATTTTACATATTTTTTTTTTTTTAGATATACGTTGATACCAACACCTTTAAGTGATGTTAATGAAAACGTCTTAAATGATCCAAACGATATAATATCGCATACCTATAATCTTCATATATTTGATATAAGAATTAATGATGAAGGAAATTTTACATGTTATAATTTGGAAGCAGATAATAATCTATCGAGTAAATCATATTTTTTACAGCCAATTTTACGGCCTGTTATAACTGATAAAAGTCTCAAAAAGATTCGAGTTAAAATTAAAGAATCGGCTGTATTATTTTGCACTATTAATTTATATCCAGTAAAAGCTTATCATATTGAATGGGATAAAGAAGAAATATTTTCATCCCGAGCATATTTGGCTGATAAATCTAAACTTAGTATTTTAAATGGTACTCATGTCAATGCTACACTAGAAATTTCAGATGTTTCAAAAAAAGAAAATGGTACTTATGGTTGTAGTATATCATCAACGATGATTGAGCATTCGATCAAAGAAGAATTCGTTCTTCTTGTGTTAGATGTTCCACAGGTTGTGATTGATTATGTTAAAGCAGTAGGTGCTGATAAAATTTACTTGAATTGGACCGTTAATGATGGTAATGATCCTGTACAACAATATTTCATAAAGTACATGAAAGAAGGAACAACAACTATCACTTATTTAAATTTTGCAATTGGTGGAAAAAATAATTCATACGTACTTGAGGGTTTCGCTCCAAATACTAGTTATCAATTGAAAATGACAGCAAAAAATAGTATTGGTGATGGACCAGCAAATACATACCATCAATGGGTTAGAACTTTGGAAAAAGATCCAGTATTTATACCAAAAGTCGAAGTCACTGGAAGTACTTCTTCGACTATGACAATTGGCTGGCAGTCACCACCTCCTGAACTTTTAGATTATGTCCAATATTATGAACTGGTAGTTTCTGAAGCTGGAGAGAATCCAAAAATTGTAGAAGAAGCCATACATCAACAAAACAGCAGAAATCTTCCGTACATGTTTGATCATTTAAAAACGGCAACTGAATATGAATTCAAGGTGAGAGCATGTAGTGACTTAACAAAAAAATGTGGCCCTTGGTCAGAAGTTGTTAACGGTACAACAATGGATGGTACAGCCAGTGAGCCGACCAATATGCAAGTGTCATGTTCTCATTATAATATATCACGTCGAAATACAGTTACTATTACCTGGAGTCCTCCTAAGCTACCAAATGGAAAAATTGTAGCGTATTTCGTTAAAGTAAATGGATCAGCTATGTATAGATCAGAAAAAGCTTTAAAGCATGAAGTTTGGGGACCCTTAAAAAAGCAGCTAGACGACAATAAACATAAATACGTTGTTGAGGACGTAAAACCGAACACAAATTACACAGCATCTGTTTCAGGTATCACTAGAAATAAAAAGCACGGTGATGAAGCTGTTGCATCTTGTACGATGCCCATTACCGTACCAGATGTTATTGGACGAGTTATGTGGAGTAAAATAAAAACGGGTGATGATAAATGTGTGTTCAAAGTTTTACTACCGAAAATTAGTGAAAGAAATGGGCCAATTTGTTGTTATCGAATTTATCTTGTTCGAATGAACGATAACAATAAAGATCTACCTTTACCTGAAAATTTAGAAATTTTAACATATCATGAAGTGCACTCAGCAAATAATACTAAAGGAGGTGCTTACATAGCTGAAATGTTTCCTGGAGAATATTATCAATCGGAAATCTTCCTGGGAGATGGATCTCGTACACGATTAGATGGAGTTAATTATGAAAATGCCGATGAAGTATGTAGAAAATGTTTAGGAGATACACCTTTTAGGAAAACAATTAAAAAACATTACAAAGTTTTTCTAAGCACCACTGCAAAACCCGAGGGTAATTATGAATATTTTTTCTGTAACTACATTCTTGTTTTACATTTACCACTTTTTTGTTGTTGTTCAGATTCACAAGTAATCATTCCCGAGATATCGCAGAAAGAGCATCTAACGAAAGCTGGAAATTTGACGCAAGCAGCAACAAAAATTCTTGGTAGCAGAAAAAGAAAAAGAAATCCAAAGCTTTCTGATGAAGAAAAACGTGAAGAAATCACAACAAGTTTGACGCCAGTAAATGAAAATGAACTGCCAGAAGTGTTCGATGGAGAAATAGACATGTCTAGCAATTATACAGGATTTTTGGAAGTAATTGGTAAGCGGATATTTCCCAGTAAATTTCAGATTTTCAAAATCAAAGCATTAATAAAAAAATTTTCAGTTCATGATACTGGTAGAGAAGGTGTAGAAAATGTACTTCAAGCATACAGTACTTATTTCGATACGATTTCACCAAGAACTGTTGCTGAGACCTTCGATAATTCTGATGAAATGTCCTTCATACTGAATATCGTTATACAAGTACTATGTGCTTTGATTTTACTAGTTCTTGTACTCTTGGCTGCCCTTTGTATTATGCATCGTTATTACAGTAAACATTCAGTTCAAGGAGACGAAGTTATAAGTTTGAGGGATTCCTTGAGGTGAGTATTTCTTCAAATTTACAATTTTTATCGATTTCAGTGTGATAGACTGATTTAATTTGTTTAAATATTTTTTCAGCCGAGCACTATGTGGTGGTCGTACAAGTAATCATCGTCATCTGATTGGATCAGCTCTCTCGAAACCTGCTGACATAGGACCGATAGGAAAATGTGATTTGCCACAGGCCTATCTTAACAGACATAAAGATACCGATTATGGTTTTCTTCGAGAATATGAAATGTTACCAAATCGTTTTAATGATAGAACCACGAAAAATTCAGATGCAAAAGAGAATTCGCATAAAAATCGTTATCCTGATATTAAAGCTTACGATCAGACAAGAGTTAAACTTTCTCTAATAAATTCGATTCAGGGTTCTGATTATATTAATGCGAATTTTGTTATTGGCTATAAGGAAAGAAAAAAATTCATTTGTGCACAGGGACCTATGGAGAGCACTATAACAGATTTTTGGAGAATGATCTGGGAACAACATTTAGAAATTATTGTAATGCTAACAAATCTCGAAGAATATAATAAGGCGAAATGTGCAAAATATTGGCCAGAAAAAATTTTAGATACAAAACAGTATGGAGAAATAACAGTTTCATTTGTTTCAGAGCAAAGATTTTCAGATTATTTAATTCGTAATTTGGATGTTTATAAGAAAGTTGGAAATTTAGATGATGAAGAAGAGAAACGTCAAATAACTCAATATCATTATTTAGTATGGAAAGATTTTATGGCTCCAGAACATCCACATGGCATTATAAAATTCATTCGACAAATCAATGCAGTATATTCGGTACAAAGAGGTCCAATTTTAGTACATTGTAGTGCAGGAGTCGGTAGAACTGGTACATTAGTGGCATTAGATTCATTAATCCAGCAATTAGATGACGAAGGTCAAGTATCAATTTTCAATACAGTTTGCGATTTGAGACACCAAAGAAATTTTTTAGTACAGTCATTGGTATAATTAATGAAATATTAATCTTGTGTTATATGAAAATCTTTACAAGTTATATTTTTTAATGGTTACAGAAACAGTACATCTTTTTATATAGAGCTTTGCTGGACATTGCTCAATTTGGTAATACAGAATTACATGTAAGAGGCTTAGCTGCAACAGTAGAAAATTTGAAGTTGAAACCAAATGACAGCAAAGAGAAGTGTAAACTTGAATTAGAATTTGAAGTAAATATTTCAATTTGAATTTGAAAATTACCTTGATATAATGTCTGAATTTAAAATTCTTTTATTTATTAGAAAGTGAAGCAGATAGCTGATGAAACGAATAAGAGTTGTTCGGTAGGAACTGGAGATGAGAATATGAGTAAAAATCGAAGTGAAGCTGTAATTCCGTTTGATAGAAATCGAGTAAGTATTTTCGAATAAAGTGTAATATTTTTGAGTTGAAAATTAATTTGAAAATTTTCAAATAATCGTAATTTAAAAGGTTATATTAACACCCATACCATCACGAGAACATTCAACATACATAAATGCATCATTTATAGAAGGATACGATAATTCAGAATCTTTCATAATAACACAAGATCCAGTGGAAAATACAATAGGCGATTTCTGGCGGATGATATCTGAACAAAGTGTAACAACGCTCGTCATGATATCAGAGGTAAAAAATTTTTATATTCTGAATATTATTTCGTTTGAAACTAAAATGATATTTATATATATTTTGTGTTTTCTGTCAGATTGGTGATGGACCTAGAAAATGTCCTCGATATTGGGCTGATGATGAAATTCAATACGATCATATTTTAGTTAAATATATGCACAGTGAAAGTTGTCCGTATTACACAAGACGAGAATTTAATGTTACAAATTGTAAAATTGATGATACTATTAAAGTGACACAATTTCAATATAATGGATGGCCTACTGTTGAAGGAGAAGTACCAGAAGTTTGTCGAGGTATCATTGAACTTGTCGATCAAGCACAAAGACATCACAATATGGAATCAAATTTTTCGACGCCAAGTCCAATAGTTGTACACTGCAGGTAAGTTAAATCGATTCAAAATTATTTTAATGTAGGTACCGTATACTTGTACACATTTTAATTTGCATTTATTATATTTTATAGTCTTGGAACAGATAGAAGTTCAATATTTGTAGCTATGTGTATATTGGTGCAACAATTACGAACCGAAAAGAAAGTTGATATTTGCACAACAACGAGAAAATTACGATCTCAACGAAGTATGCTTCTAGACACATATGTAAGTGTAATTATTATTTGAATTTATTTAAATTTGATAAAAAATATTCAATTTGAATTTATTTGATTTATTTGTATTTAGGCACAATATGAGTTCCTACATCGGGCGATTGTTAATTATGCAGATTTGCACAAATTATCTTTAGATTCACCATCAAACTGACAATGAGGTATTTAGAGCGATTGAGAAAGGTAGAGTGAAATACAATAATTGAATGCCATTCGTGTAAGTTTTTTCAAATATTTGAGTTATCCATTATAAATACCACCGATCTTAATATCGTAATCGGACTCAAAATAACATTAGTACTAAAATAAACTTCATAAACAAAACAAAAGAGAAGAAAAAAAAAGAAAAACTTAAAACGAAAAAAAAAAATGAAATGAAATTCCAAAGCACAATGCTTTTTTTTGATTGTTGCTTTTATTTTCTTAATGGCTTTTAAATTTTTTTTTTTTTAAAAAAATATTTTGTTGAATAAGTTGAAATGAAAGCAATTTAATCAAAGCTAAAAATTACACTTTTTTGATCTCTAAAAGAAAAATACGAGAAAAATGAATATAAAAATTTTCATTTTTTTTTTTTTAAAAGAACAAAAGGTACTCTTGTTAATAAATAAAATTAAAAATTACATAAAGTGTATTAAAAATTGAAAATATGAAGACTGATGATACAGTAAAAAAAATATTTTATATGTAAAGTTTTCATAAGAACAAGAACAATAATTATGATGTATTTTGTATGTAAGTAGTAATGATTTTTATTATACAAAAGAAACATATTTTTTTTTTACCATAACAAATAGAAGATGTTGTCCATTCAAATACATACAAATAAGTACATGATAAGTACGAGTACGTGGTATGATGAGTCAAAAATGTTAATTAAAAAAAATTAAAAATCTAAAATCTGTAGGATTTCATTAAAAAAAAATACATAATACATAAATTATACATAAGTACATTAATTTTAAAAAAGGTGCAAAATTAATTTTGCTTCTCTGATTAATAATTCAAATTCAATTTGGTTTTTTTTTTTTTCATTTAAATTAAGTAAAAAATATATTACAAAAAAGAAAAAGAACTAAAGAACTAAAAATAAGTAGATAAAAATTACAAATCAATTTTACTTAACGATTAAAGTTAAGTTTGCTTATTAGATTGTGTTAAAATTATTTGATAATATTTTTTTTTTTTTTAATTTTTATTTTCATTTTATTTTTATTTTTTTCACATTTTTAATATTTCATTATTTAATTTTTACACCATTTTACTTATTTATTTCATTATTTAATTTGAACGTATTGAAATTTATTTTGACGAAAATTTCATTTCATTTCATTTACATTTTTTTATTTTTTTTTATTTGTCATGTAGACTACTATCTATAAGAATTGAAAAAAAAAAAAAAATCGATTTTATACAGCACTGATATTCAGAATTTAAAAATTAACAAAAGATAAAGTTGAAATGTTTTAATTATTTATTTTTTAAAATAATTTTGATACAATTTCATCATATTTATATACTCATTTGCAATATAATTTATAATATTTATTAAAAGCTTCTGCTTTAAATATTACATACATACCTACATATTTGTATGTTTTTTCATCTTAAAAAAAAATTTTTTTTTTTTGCTATTCAAAGCGTTGATATTTCAAAAATATTCATATACATATATGTAAACACACATTAGAAATCACATTAGAAAATTACATCATAAATGAAATTTTTACCAGATTCGAACTTAATTTAATTTTTTTTCTTTGTTTTTGAAAATTTCGAATGGTGCATAATTATATTATCAATAATGCTATTGTAATGTGTTGAATTTATCAATCGCATCATTTTAATGATAATAAATGAGAAGAAAATAATAAAAGTCGTGACTTGTTTTGGTATTCAACAAAAAGGATATCATTTTTTTTTGAAGACTGCTTTTCATATAATAATAGATAGATAGATACATGTAAAATGCACAAAAATATAAAAAATGAAAAAAAAAAAAATAATAATAATAATTGCATAAATAAAACAAAATAAACGAGAAATTTATAAAAATTCAATAGATGTGAAAATTTTTTTTAATAATTTTAATGAATAAAAATGTAAGAATATAAATTCAAAATAGTAAATATGAATGTGTGTAGTATTTTTGTTAAAAAAAAAAAAAAATAGATAATAATTTACCAATCATTTTTTATTTCTTTTCTTTTCTTATTAGATTAAAAAAAAATTCTAAAATAGAAAAGCTTAAATTTTGAATCAAAGAATTTTGATAAAAAAAAAAAAAATAAATTAGTTAAAATTTATAATTTAAATAATATTCATAGTCAAAAGAAAAGTGTATAAACGTTTAAGCGTATGATTGTAATCGATAAGCAATTTCGTATATAAAAAGTAAAATTTTCATTTTTGTACATTAAACGGAAAATATAAATTGAAACATATCGCAAATAACAATAAATAATTCTCATTTGAATTCTGATATTAATTAAATATTAAATTTACATAATTTGTTATTTATTTTTTTTTTTTTGTTTATTTTCAATTTATGAAATTTTCACATTTATAATTGAAGACTTAGATACAATGATGGAAACAAACATTTTGAGGAAATAAACTTTTTTGGAATGTTTCGGAAGTGGATAAAATGAGAGCAACTTTCAAAAGAAACATTTTCTATAAAATTTTAGATTACTTTTCTGTTGTTAGTTATAGATTTTTTTGTTTTTAAAAAGTGTTTAAATTGGTTTAAATAAATGAATACAAAAAAGTTATTATTAAAAGAAGATCCATTTGAAACAATTCGAATGACACCAAAGAAATTTGATTTTATATTAAATATTAACTTTTATAATATATATGTAATATAAATTCGAAAATGTTGACGTTATTTATTTCAATTCTCTTCGTTTACATTATTTCAATATGTGAAAAAGAATGAGAAACGAACGAGAAAAGCACGAGAAAGGAACGAAAACGGACCAGTAGACAACAAAATTCTATTTCATTTAATAATTGTTGCAGCAACTAATTTGTTTCCTCATTTGCCCATTTAACTCTGTACATTAAAATCGTGTTTGTCTCCTCGAAAATGTTTGTTTACATCATTGTATCTAAGCCTTGAATTGCTAAAAAATTTTTCCAAATTTATTTTGTTAGTCGTTTAATTTCGAAACTAATTACTATTTCAAATACGTTTCTTGTTTGTTTTTTTTTTATTTTCTTAAAAATTATTCATTTTTTTTTTTTTGTTATTGAGAGATTCGTTTCAAAATTTTAATGCTTTACAATACAAATACATAATTGAACAAACATAAACTAGAAGCAATATTTTAAACAAAATAGTACATTCTGTCATACATATATTATTTTTAATAAAATTCTCAAAATTTTCAAACAAACAAAAATTAATAAAAACAAAAAATAATTCTTTGGTTTTTATAAATTTTTTTTTTTTTTTTTTTTTTTAACTAAACATAATGGGTGGTATTCTGTAAAATTCTGTTATTTAACAGAATTCCTGTTATCATTCATAACAGAATTCGACTTATAACAGATCTGTTATATTTGGTATTCTGTGTGCATTTTATTTTCGAATCTGTTACGAAGTTGTCAAATCATTTTCGAAAACAGTTGTTTTTTGTTTTGTTTACAATTAGTAAAAAGTAAAAAAATAAAAGTGAGTGACAGTGATAGGAATTTAAATTAAAATTTTATAAATTAATTGTATTAATAGTGTACAACATTTTTTTTTTTTTTAATTTTAAAAACTAACATTGAGAAAAATATCAGAAAAATGTAAGTAGTACATATATACAGTGAAAAATTTGTATTAAAATTTTCAAATATTAAAACATAGAATCATTTTTTTTTGTTAGTTCTTAAAATAGTTCTTATTTCCTTCATTTATTTTTTATTTTTTTTATTAAAATTCATTTTTCACAATTTTTTTCCACTCAATACATGTACAATCCATGAAATTTACACATTAACTTTATCGTAACAGAAATAAAAAAGAGTCTGTTATCGTAACAGGTTCATAACAGAATTATAACAGATTTTTGTACACGCAGAATACCAATTTCGAACGTAACAGAGTCTGTTATGAAATGTCGAACTTTTATATGAAGAATAACAGACTGTCAAAATAACAGAAACTGTTACATGTGTACAGAATACCACCCAATATTCAACTTATTTTCAAGTTGAACTAAATACATTATTAATTTATTTCCAAAATTAGACATAATACATAGATGACGAAATAAATAAAAAAATTAAGTTAAAATAAAAAAATAAAATACATAAATACATATACTATACATAAACATTAATATATACATACCTATTGTAAGATATACATACGTATGTAATTTGAAAAGAGAAAAAAAAACATTTTTTTTTTACTTTTCGAAAAATATAAATAAAATAATTGTGTTTTTAACGAGAAGAAAAAAAAAATTAAAAATAAAAGTAAAAAATTAAATATAAAAAGAAATCAATTAAATTTATTAGAAAAAGAAAATATACAAACGAAAAAAAATAAAACAAAAAATAAAATAAATCTTTGTGTTGTTAAAATGAATTTCAATAAAATACAATAATAATAAAAAATAATAATTAATTAATTAATCAAATTCATATATTAAACGTAATTTATTATAAAAAAGGAGTAAAAAAAAATAAAATTTTTTAAAAAAACACACGATTAAGAAAAAGAAAAAAAAATATGAAAAAATAAAAAAAAATTATATATATATAATATAAATAATATGCCATACACATATACATACATACATTTCTATATACATATACATACATAAATATAAATATATAGGTTTATTATTAAAATATACATATAAATGTAAAGCTATTAAATTAAAATTAAATTATAAGATAATTATTATTAATACATATTATCAATAATGCTACAATATGAATTAAAAATTCTTTATTTTTTTTTTTTTTTGTTCATTTCTTTTTTTTTATACATATTCGTACATTTTATACTATAAATTAATGATAAAATATTCAATCTTAAAAAAAAAAATAAAGAAAATAAAACAATAATATATGAATAATAAATATTAATGATAGAGATAATAATGTTTCTTTATTATAAATGCATTTATTACAATTAATTTAAATTGCATCATAAATATGTGCTATGTATAAATTTATTTAGTAAAAGAAAAAAAAAACAATTATGTAATTATATTATTATTGCATGAATATATATGTATACAAACATAAAAAAAATGATACCTTAGACAGACGTAACGTGATATTAATTGACAATATGTAGTGTAGTATATAATAGATGCTTTCGATTTGACAATTTCAAGTGCTTGCGAGTGCAAAAAATGTGCCTAGGATAAATTGTTAAAACGAACGACACAAAAATTATTCGTAACTACTTGCATTTACTTCCAGCTACTTGAAAAATTTTTCATGAGTAGCTGCGAGTAGATGGTTTAGCAAAGACATTGGAGAAACTTCTGAATCGCTAGCTCATGATATCGAAATAGAACATTTTCAGAACGGTACTTTGGGATGTCATCTTTAATGTGTCATATGTCCTTGTTTGCGGAAATTTGATATTTGGGAGAAAAGTACCGTTAAAAATTTTTCAAAAAATTCATTGTGTTTCACAAAAACCGTTATATTTATTTGTTGAAATAATGCAGGATAACAAGGGATATTGCATTTTAAAGGTGAACTTTCTCCTCTTTCTAATGAAATATATTTTGTCCCGAAATAAAAAGTGGTTCCTGAGATATAAGGACTCAAAGTAAAAATTTCATGTTTTTAAAAAAATAGTTTTCAAACTTCTTTTGATTTATCTCCAAAAGTTGAAGGACGACATATGTAAATTATGATGTCAAATGAAAGATAATTTTGTCCTCTTTAAAATAATGCCCCTTATACCCTTCTATGTCCCTCCTCTAATAAACAATGGACAAATGTATGCAACAAAGTGCGTGTTTTTTATACATAACTAGTTATTTTTTGCTGTAATAATGAAAAAATGAAAGTAATGTAATAGGTACATCAAATAATGATAATGATTCGGAACGGAAATTCAGCCCAGACATTTACCTTTTCTACTCGCAAGTACTTGAAATTGCCAAATCGAAAGCACCTAATATTGATTATTGGATCATAGTAATGTCGAATGGAAGATTCAGTCAAAGCATTTAATTAGAACACAAATATACTTACTCTGCTTCACTTAATTGTGACCACTGATTTTTCTATGTTCTCTTCATAATTACTATCAATTTTCTGAGGGGAGTTTTATCCTTATGCTTACGTTTGAAAGTTACATTCTGTCTGTTACATTGATAAAAATCTCTTTATGAAACATGCATTTTAAATGTGTCATTTAATTACGGCCATTTATCTATTCTACCACTATTGGGACGGACCATATTTTAACAAATGAGTGACCAATAAGATTTTTCTAACAAATTATTAAGTATTTTGAAAAATTTAAACATTATCCATTTACAAACAATTTTGTTGCCATTTTTAAATAAATTGTCAATTATGCGATATCATATGATGTTTAACGACTACGACAACACGACAATTTGCTTTGAATACGCTTCAAATATTGGCTGCTACTACTGACAGATATTCGCTTTGGCTGCGTCTTACATTTCAGTACTGGAATCGATATGATTCGACTTTAATCATTTCAATACAGTTAATGATTTTTCAAGGATACTGGAATTATTAATTTTTTATACTGTATTCAGTATCAATACCACCACATGTTTGTCTGAGGAGATATAATATAATAATCGAAACATTTTTACATAAAAATGTATTATAAAATAATACGATAATGAACAAGGAAAATAAAATGAATTTTATATATTTTATTTTCGAAAAGATGGAAAGAAGAAAAGTAATTTTCATTTCTTTTTGACTTTTTTTTTCGGTTTGTTTCAATCTTCTTATTCGAATATTTTCATTTTTGATTTTTATTATTTTGCTAGTGTTACCTTACACAAACTTATAGTGCTCCAATATATATAAATATTAAATAATTTTTATTACAATTAAATTATAATAATTCAATAATTCTCTAGCCTTCTAATTATACATTATACTTCTTATTATATAAATAAATAAATTTCTTTTTTATTATTTGAAAGAAAAAATAAATTATTAATCTAGTCTATATATGTATTGAAAAAAATAAAAATAAAATAAAATAAATATTAAATTTAATTATAAAAACAAAGGATAATAAAAATAGAAATACGAATAATAAAAAAAAAAAATGAAAACAAAGAAAAAAAATTTATTACAATTTTTTTATTTTTAGTTTTTATAAAACCAAATAAATAAATAATAATGATAAAAAAAATAATGAATTTAAAATAATAAAAAAATTAAAAAAAAATAAAAACAGAAATATAGAAAGTTAAGGATGAAAAATAAGGGAAGGACATTAATTAAATAAAAAAATTTTTTATTATATAACATATATGTATACATATAAATATAATATATTAGATAAAAATAAAACATTTTTTGACAAAAAAAAAAAAAAACAAGGAACGAATCACACAAATATACACAGAACAAAAATATTTAATAAATGAATGATGAAAAAAAAAAAAAAATTAAAGTAAAAATAAAATTATAAAAAAGCTTTTATTATGAAGAGAAAAAGAAAACAATTTTTTTTTAATCGAATAAAAATATTAAAATAAAATTAATAATAAAAATAATAACGTAAATGATGTTTGTCAATAAGTAATAAAATAAAATACACACATTATATTATATGAATGTAATAAATATGTAAGTAAGTAAGTATTGTAATGTATATTAATAATGATAATAATAATAATAATAATATAATTATATTTAATATATAATAATATATATATATATATATATATAACGATACAACACAGATTTATTATGATTGTAATATTATTATATTTGCTGATGATGTAATTATTTTATATAAATTGTCATTATTATTATTATTATTATTATTATTTTTTTATTATTATTATCGATTATTACGATTATTGTGTATAATGCTCATCATTTTCATTATGTAATAATGCATTTTAAAATATGTATTTTTTTTTTATTTTTTATTATCATTATTGATTATTATTGATTTATTACAAACTTTAAATACAAAACATATTTGTTCAATGACATTCTAATGACAATATTAATTTTCTATTTTATTTTATTTTTATTAATTAATTATTGCTATTATTATTATTATTATCATCACTTTTTCTCATTATATTTTTATTTACTTATTTGTTTATTTTATTTTCATTTTTTATTAATTTTATTTAAATATCTTTCCATTATTAGTATGATTTATTATCATTATTATTATTAATATTATTTTCATAATGTATTTAGAAAAAAAAAAAAATAAAAAATAAATTTTAATATAATATTTTTTTTATACATATTATATATTATATTATAAATAGTAAAAAAAAATATATTAAATGAAAAAATTTTTAAGTAGTTTTTATTTTCTAATTGTGTGGAGTGTGGGTATAAAAAATAAAAAAATTCCTATAAAAAAAGGATCAGAAATAAATTCAAAATTAAATTATACAAACAAACCAAACTACATGGTAGATGGCAGCACAAAATTTGAACTCGACACGATCATCTTCCGATCGGATTCACATGAAAGTGAAGAGGAGGATAAATGAATTGGATGCTAAAAGCGTAATGATGACTGCAACAATATTAAAATCTAACAGCCATCGCACAATTTCCGCAACAACTACAACGTAAAATATATACATATGAATTTTACATTTCTTCTTCTTGCGAAGAGATTACTACTACTGCAAAATCCAGGTCGGGATGGCTTGTTGTCGCTGAAAAATAGAATAGAATCTATTTGGGCGACAGCGACAGCGTAAAGTTCAGCGTAAAATTAATTACTGTAGACGCTGTAGTTGTCGCTGGAATTGTGCGATGACTGTAATCCTAATGTAATTTGCTAATACGATAACTTTATAAACAGAAATTTTCAAATCAAATCGAAAGCAATTTTGTGTGTAAATCACAGTGCTTGTCTTGTTTGCGTCTTTGCGTGCAAGGGTGCAAGAGAAAAAGTTAAAAAATATTAAGCTTTGACAGATAGCCAAAAATATGGTGGTTTGTGTTCATTATTTTCCTAATTCATTTGAATCAGCATCTATACGTTAAATGATTAGTCATTTGATTGCTAGTTTTTATGATCACAGATCATTTTCGCATACAAATTTTGTATTTTTGTTTAATGAAAATACCCGTTATTTTGCTGTGCAAATTTTTACAAAAAAAAAAATATTCTTTTTAAATTTTTTAATGTAGGTATAGTATCAGCAGTACATAAATATGTATGTATAGTATGATTTGTGAATTTGAATTTAAAATTATTTCAAAGGTCTATCGAAATTACATTACATCTACATACTACTCGTAAGAATAATGTTTTGTAAATATGAATGTTTGAAAAAATGAAGAAAATAATAATTGTTAAATCCTTTTGAAATTTTTTGAACAACCTCAAATATAAACACACTTTCATGAAAATTATTGTAAACAAAATTTATAAAAGTTTTTCTGTTATACCTTACACATGACGGTACATGGTACATTCTTATGATGTGTACATAATAATATGTACATATATATTTTATGTAGATTATCATTATGATTTTGGTTTTGATACATGTACCTAGATATGTGTAAATAATGTACGTACGTTATCTACTTGTATTGTTGAGATTCTCAAATATATTTCTTTTTCATCTACTGTGTATGAAAACAGATCATCTCATTATTTGTAGATACAGAAAATGCATCTAGCGTCTAGTGTCTAGTCTATAGTGTATTGAATTTTTTTATATTTTAGCATAGACCAATATTTATGTATGTAGTACATTCATATGAGTATCTTAAAAATCGTTGAATAAAAGGAAAAATTACAATTTCATACTAATTATCTTTTATTTACAATTCTTAATGATTTCCGCTTTTGTAATATTCTTGTTTTTTTTTTTTTTTTTTTTGATATTGTTTTTCTGAAGAGGCCAGTATACGAGCATCACATTATAGTAATGTACATACAGATACATACATGCATGTAAGTATAGCTCCATTAGTGACCACGATAATTGCCAGAAGCCAACCTCTGTAAATACTCAAAATACAGAAATAAAATGAATTTATAAGATATCTTATATTATAATCGTTAATGATATGTACTCGTATTATGTATGTGTTAGTAACAGTATAGTAGCAGAATGGTTGGATTGTCGGTAAATGTAAAGTACTCGTACATAATATTATATCAAATCATACATGCATCGGAGAATGTCCGTCTGTTGAAGATTAATGCTTACCAATTAATTCAAAAATGGATATATGTACATACATACATACATATGTACGAGTTATGTACATTTTTGTTTTTAATTCATGTATTTATTTTATTTTCTTTCATTTCTTTATTTTTTCTATTCAGGATTTTATAAGAGTGCATGTTTTATTTCATTGTTTAAAAATTATTATTGTATTCCTTTATTATGCTGAATTAAAAAGGAATCATAATAAAAATTTGCTTACTAATGCATTTCATGTTTGATATAAAAGAAAAAAAAACATGTTGGTTTGATTCTTTTAAAATTTTTATTTTATTTTTTTTTCATATTTGGTGTGTACTAATCGAATAAAGTGAAGTTTTTCTGTATATATATAAGCTGGCTAAGCTGTAAAAGCGAAAAAATTTAATTTAAAATGTAAATCGTCATTTTTTTTTTTTCATATTTTTTTCTTACATTTTTTATCAACACTTAAGCGTTTGGGTTTAATTGTTGAGAAGAATTTTTTATTTTTTTTATTTTTTGATATGTTACCTTTGAAAGAAAATTAAAGGAATGAAAGGAATATTTTTTAAATCCTGGCTAAAAGTATAGTAATCGATTAATGAATGTAACATTATTCTGGTGATTATGATGATGATGATGATGACGGAGACGGTCTAAAATAATTGAAATTTTTAGGATGTCCAAATCAAAAGGATATATGCACATACGAGTATATAATGTAACGTAGAACATTTGAAAATTTTTCCCTAAAATTGATATGGTATTACTACATGTCGAGAGAGTTAATGTTAATGTACTTTGTACATAGACTACACAAAATTCATTTGGTTATATATATTTTTTTTTTTATTTTTAAATTTATGCATATTTATATGGTGGTGATGTATTTTTGTGTTTTATTATTATTATACTTTTATTTTTCCAAAACAAAATTGAAATAAGAAAATAAAAAAAAAATGGCATCTTCTATTGTATATTGTAAATAATAAAATTTCAAGTGGAATTGATGTCGTAAAAAGTCGATCTCAGCAAATTCATTTTTATTTTTATTTATTTTTTACTTTTTCTATACGAACATTTTTTTACTTTATTGAAGTAAAAATTTATTACAAAGGCTACATTCATCAACGAGTATTTATGTATATTTATATGTATGTATGTATTACGATATACGATATATGTACCGTGAACTGTGCTACTGGTAGTTTTAAGTGGAAAAGGTATAAAAGGCCTCTTGAACATGTTTTCAAACAATTTCGTTAACAAGTGACTGACGAGTGAATTTCACTTTTTGTATTCCTGTACACTTTGATACTTCTTTATAAAATATTGTCCAGTAATTTTATATGTATGTGTATGTATGTACAGAATAGTATTAATCAAGGACTTGAAATGATGATGATGTTGATGATGTTGGATGATGATGATGATGAACTGACAACGAGGCTAAATCAAGGGTAAAGTAATAATAGAAAGAAAAAACAAAAAACAGAAAAAGAATAAAAATTAAAAGAAAAAATTGATGAAAAAAAGAAATATGAAAAGAATAGAATAATTTGAGTGGTTTTTTTGTTGGTTGTATTATAATCCTATACACTTAATATTTTGGCGAATTATTAAATTGATGCTTTTTGATTTTATTTTTATTCAAAATTAATGATTCAATTTCAATTTAAACTTTAAATTTGATGTAGTACAATGATATGATAGTTTAAAGATTTGAATTTAGAGTCTTCTTTCAACACAGCTTCGAAAAAAATTACGAAACAATAATAATTTTATTTGCGCATGTAATTGATAAATAAATCACATGTTGTAGACACATAACGTGTTCTAACACTGAAGGAATGCATAATACTTCATGCTATCTAAGGATGAGCGTCATAAAATTAAATAAAGACAAAATCAAAAGAAGATATAGAAGATAGAAGATATAGATATAGAAGGGAAGTAGATATGATTTAATTTAGTTGATTATTGAAAAAAAGCTGGTCAAAAGAAGAGTATATATGACATGATAATAATATCCTTATATAACATCTTATATTTAAAAGATTGATGGGATGAAAAATGAAATATTTTCAATTCAACCATTATACCATCATATGATTATTTACTAATTAAGTATTTATGTGTATGAAAAGAAGTTATAAAAATGTATTATTTACCTTACATACATAATATGTACATACACATATTTATACTCATAAATACACGAATATATAGATTATAACAAATGATAAAAATTATTCTAAACATCCTATAATGGACATATAATGAAATATTATGATACCCAACAAACATCTGAAGACCGTCTTGAAAGACGTCATTTTGACCAAGTCGATTATGACGTCTTTTAGTAGTTATTAATACGTCTGTTCATTTTTCAGTCTGTTCTGATTAAAATGTGACAATGTTGGTATTAATGATGTCATTTGATGACAACTTTCTTGTTTTAAAAAAGGAGAAAATCAATGTAGAGAGTTTGAAAAAAAAGTTGTGTTATTCTGTTATCTGTTTTCTAGTCTGAAAATGACTATATTTTTTTAAACGTATATACATATTATGTGTTTTTTTATAAGGGCAATGAATTGGCAATATTATTTCATGTTAACGACTTATTAATAAATGCGCACAAAGTACGTACATGCAAAGTACATTGACAGGGTGAAAATATGAGATCATAAAGTAGAATTTTATTTTTCTTAAAAATGACACAATTTATAATATTTATTAAAAGTTAATTGCTCTTCATTTAACTAGTTATCTTACTTTCTTCTGTAATTAATATATGAAATATGAAATTTATGTACGCTGTACATATGTTTTCAAAACACCATGTACTAAAGTCTGTAAAAGTATCGGTTATGATGATACAATTGTAAATAAAACCCAAAATTCGGTCCAAAAAGACTAAAGTTCAAACTATATTGTATAGGCTTCCTTACAAAAATTGGTCATTTTATGACGAGTTTGTATAAAAATACCGCTAATTGTGAAATACATATGTACAATCATTGCGGCTTTTGTAACAAGTATTCATTTACGTTTGTGATTTCAGTGAAGTGACTAGTGAGTTTAATTCAAACTAACTTTTTTTAAACAAAATACATATTATTTTTTTTTTAATTTTATTTAGATATTGGAAATATTGTGGTAAGTATATTAAAAAAGTATTTTAAAGACTTTAATTCTCATTTTTTTCTTTTTGTTAATACCTTAACAAGAATACAATGGATTTAATGTTCTTTAAATCTTTTTTTTTTTAGGAGAATACCCAACAACACCAGCTACAACCTCAAATAATTACACATTGGAGATTCCAACAGATATAATTATGCCCGTACCTTCAAATGGTTCTACAAAAGGTTCGTAGTTCTAACTTTTCTATTGTATATCTTTAAAACCTTAAAAGTTTTATAGAACAGCATTATGTACTTAACATTAAGGAAAAATGCAACAAATCTTGTCGAAGGTGTTGTATTACAGAAAATTGTAAGTAACTATGAACAACTAAATAGTTTTCAAGTTAAGTTTATGTGTTGATTCAAAATTTTTAAAAATTTATTTTTCAGCTGAAATATTAAAACATATTTAGGGCAGTCTATCTCTCTTGAGTAACGGATTGCAGGGATTATTCACAGAAGTTAAGGATATAAAGGACCAAATTCAAAACGCCAAAGAGAAAAATTCTTTCAATCTCTTACCGAAAATGCCATTTGAAAATCTGGACTCTGTTGCCACATTCAATGACAGCTTAAATAATGAAAGCAGGAAGCAACTAATGGTAATATATATTTAATTACTTATATCTTGTAAACGACTTCTCTATATAGATAAAAATTTTCATGTTTAGATTGAAAAACTCAGAAAATTGGTGGTAAAGGAGTAGGATCTTCTGTAAGATCATGCATGAAATTCATGTTCAAAGATGAAGTTTTGGTGTTGTTTTTTTGGGCAGGCATCACCAATAAAAAGAAGTTCTCCGATTTAAAGAATATTCTAAATTGTATATATTGTGCGATATTTAGAAATAATGAAAATTCAACAGAAGCTGATATCAAAGTTCATTTGCAGTCTTGGATTAAGCACGCTCAAGAACGGATAAACAATAAATTAAAATAAAAAATACATTCTATTTTTCAAAATAAGTACAATGTGTTTTATGTGCGAAAATAAAAATATGATTAAAAATAATTTGTTTAGTTATTTCTGAAAATTAATTTTCGGTTCAGGTTTTTTTCCTGTCTTTAGAACGTCTAAAAATGACTTCTCTGTGCTGTCAATATTAGAACGTCTTTTTAACGTCTTAAAATAACCCTCTATTACCCGTTGAATGACACTGTCATTACGACGTCTTAATTTAACCGCCAAATGCCTGTCATATTACGGGTCATATTGTAAACCAAAGAGAAGTTAAACACGACCGTCTTTAGACCAGCAGTAAGTGGAGCATTTACCATTTTTGAGCGTCTTTGGGAAGACTTTTTGCCACCTAAATGACGAAGTCTAGAAAAGGACAGTCAGAGTAGGGACGGTCTTTTCACGGACTTTTGACTAAAAATTGTTTGCTGGGATACATGCTCATAAATTAATTATAGAAATTACTTTGTACTTGCATATCATCAGAAAAGGTTTTTGACCTTAAGATATTTATTTAGTTGACCCAATTTTTTTTAGTTTTTGTTTTTTTTTTTTTTTTTTTTGTTGCAACTTACACCCTTAATTTTCGTTATTATTATTTGTAGTCCACATAAATATTCTGTACAAAAACATACTTTAATCTAACTAAACTCAATATAAGATTTACACACATTCTTATTTACATCCTACATACGAAAATAAATACATATATGTATTTTTGTTTCAAGAAGAAGAAGAAGAAAAAATAGAAAAATAAATAAATAAATTCAATAGAAAAGGAATGTCAGTAAATATACAGATGAAAAATGACTTCTTCCTTTTGTAATACATAAACATACAATTACATACATACACGTACAACATAATTTTATTGCTTATTTACTATATCCTTATAAAACAGTGGTAATAGATTTTCTTTATTCGATATGGTATCTTGATTTCAGTATTCATTCGTAATTTATTTCATCAATTTTTTTTTTATTTTTTATTTATCTTTTGTATATATGTATGTACACGTATGTATGAGTTTGTGGAGCAATATGTGTTCAAATCATAAATAAAACAAAAAATTTGAAGGCAAAAGAAAAATAATAAAAATATACACAAAACAAAGAAAACAAATAAAAGTTGCAACAAACATTAAAACAGATAAAAATAAAAAGAAATTTAGAAAAAAAAATAAAACACCCTGTTCCAATTCACTTCTTATATACCATACACATAATATTTGGAGCATCATTTATCTTTTTTCAGAAAACTTTTGTTTGAATTTAGGAAGGGTTAGTATAGTATAAGAAGTATATATATATGTAAGTGTATGTGTATGTTATGTATCCATGCACATGCACGTACATACATAGTGACAACAACAAATATTTTATGTAAATACAAAAATGAAAAACGAGAATTATAAAAATAAAAACAGAAAAAAAAAGTTGAATGCAAAAAAAAAATACAGAAAAAACCTAAAATAAAATCATAAAATGGAATTGAATCAAAGAAAAGAAAAACACAAAAAAAGGATTCCAAAAAAAAATAAGGATTACAAAGAAAAAACTAATCAGAATATTTTATTTTCGCTATATAGACAATAATCAGGAATTAAATGAAAATTAACGTTTATACAATTTAACTGTATAGTTATCCTTTTATCATACGAACATATACGAGTATACCTATAGTAATTTGAGTATATATACGTTTGTTGATTGTTTAAATGTATACAAATTTAAATGGATATAACGTACGTTTACTCACTCATATAAATGTATAACCAGCACCAACAACATACATATAAAATTTCTCATACTACAATTATCATCATTATCGGAATCATTAATCAATTTTATACCGTTAATTGTTAATCTTGGTTATTTTTTTTTTTTCTTTTATGAAAATGAAAAATTTACGAAGAAAAACTTTTTACGACGGTGTAAGCTATACGATGTACATTATGTGCATATCATTTGCTGTGTATTTACGAGTATGTAAGTAATGTTGGTAATGTGTAATGTAGATCTTTTCATGTGATGTGATGTGATGTGATACGATGAGGTACAGATTAATTTCTTTATTCCTTGACTGTGAATTATTTTATTTTTGGTTGATTTTTTTTTTCAGCGTTTATAATGAATGTGTGTGTTCGTTTTGTAATTTAAATTAAAAGAAGAATAATTCATTTAACTTACTATGTCTCATGTGTGCACCTTTTTATATCATTTATACTATATCTGTTTACTCGTATATGTTTATATGAATAAATTAAATGATTTTTCTTTTCAAAATTTTTTTTATTGTTTATTAAAATTTTTTATTTGTTTAATTTTTTTCATCTTCTAAAATGTGTCTTTTTACATAAATAATAAATGTGTATATAATGTAAATATATATTACGAACGATTCTTTAAAAATACAATACACACATATGCATACATATACAACAGTATGTGTTGTACGTTGCATGCATAAATAATTACTTTTGCTCTTTTCTAATATTATTATTAATAAATGTTAGTCATCGCACAGTAAAAAAAAAAAAAAATACAAACATACATATATATAAATTGCCACGTCAAATGCAAACAAAGCTTTTCAAAAATCATTATCATATAATTTTTAATATTATATTCAACAGCCAATATTAAGTTTTCAAGCAGTTTTGTGTCAGAAAAAAAGTTAAAAAAATAAGCAGTCATTTATTCATTCATTTATTCATTCATTCATTTCATGTAATATGCAGATACGATACTCTAATATTTATGATGATGATATGAGATATATTCATATGTAAAATATATCTTTTAAATGCATATGGCTAATTCTAAAATTGGTGACATACAATTTGAAGATAAAGAACGAGTTATAACTCAATAACATCCCTTTAATTATTCAAACTTTTTTGACGATTTCAAAGTAGAAGTCCTTATGAATAATTACCAAAAGTCTTTGTTCAAAAGTCTTATAATCAAAAAAGATATAAAAAGAATAAAGTCCGTTGTCGACATACTCGAAGAAATTAAATCAAATTGACATCTTGATAAAAATTCTAAATTTCTTCGAAGTTTGAAGCCGTAAATTCAAATGATTTTTATTAATTAAAAATGACATATAGGTTGACTTTTTCTTAGAATTAGCCATATACATTTTGAGATAAGTACCCATATATGTACATATATGTATATTACGTACTTGTACTTCACATACAAAAACTATATAATATGCTATAATTGTATACATTACATTCATATACACACATACATACAATATCATCTTATTAGTTTGTATATCATAGAAATATAATCATCAACATCAACTTATCACCTATTCTCTTCTCAAAAATATTTAATACAAAATTCTATACATAATAATGCATGACGTTATTATGATATATCTTCTCTTCATACATATTTGTCTTTAACGTATTTATTCTGTATGTAAATATGTGAATATAAAAGTATGTATGATATATGGATATTTTCAAAAATATGACATGAATATCATAATTGTTCTCATATTATGTACTCGTATGTGATGTATTATTACTTTCAAAAATCAAAACAATATATTTTTAAACTTGACAAAATGTTCAAAAGTTTAATTATTTTAAAGATCCATATAAATCTATGTATGACTATGGATGTATTATATGAGCATTGAGCATATAGACATTGTACAGAAGTGTCATGTTTAGGTTGGTATATGTTTCTAAAATATGATAGATGCTTATATGTACATACTTATTTTATTCACAAAAAGGTGTCTGAAATAAAATGTGATGACTTTACAATAAAGTATAAGATATTCTTTTACATATTTTAATTGTACTGACATATGATCAAGCATTTAATTCCTAAAATTAAAAGAACTATATGAAAATAATTTTGAATGTTCTTTTAGGATTGTAAGAGTGTTCAATCATAAATTATATAGCATTTTCAATTTAAATTCAACTTTTTCCAACTTAAATTAAACTTTGTCCAAGTTAAACTAAACTTTGTCCATTTTAAATTAAACTTTGTCAATTTTTAATTACACTTGAAAAAGATTGAAAATGTGAGTGATACATGGATTATTATAGATAATGCCAGAATCCATAAAACACTTGATAATATAGAGTTAATTTCATTGAGAGCTCGGTTGGAGTACTTGCCACCATATTGTGCAATGCTCAATCGCATTGAAAAAGCATAAAATGGACAAAGTTTAATTCAAAATGGATAAAGTATAATTTAACTTGGAAAAAGTTTAATTTAAGTTGGAAAAAGTTGAATTTAAATTGAAAATGCTATATTTGATCTAAAAGCTGAATTCTGTCATTTTATTTTTTGTACATAATGTGAAAAAATTATAATATTTTTTAAATAGATTCGGATGAAATTTTTTACTTCATACTAAGTATGTGGATTCTATATCACATTTGATTCACAACAAATTCTTATTGTCAATAAAATATAACGTATAATTTTTTTCAGAAAAATTCCTTTTCTTCCACCCTGTAAATGGAAAAAAAATTAGCAGAAGAAAAATTAATTTGTCCCTATATTTTATTAATTATATGAGATTACTCGATGATCACATGTTCCGTATAAACTAATTGCTAATAGCAAAGTAAGAAAAACATTTAAGTAAATACAATGTTCGTATATTTAACTTTTAAATTTTATACCAATAAAATAAACAAATACATAATGTAGATTATACAGCACCAGCACGTGTTATGTATAGAATAGCTGAGTAATGATTATGTACATCATTTGTATGTGATTACGTGTTGATTATTATAAAGTTCGATGCAATAATTATGATGCATTTTACAAATGTAAATATTAGCATTGATTTTGAATTATTGTTTACAAATCATAAAATTTATATGAAAATATTATTCAAATATTGAATTAATTAAGCTACTCTACTAGGCATATGATTAGAAGTGAGATAGTTGTCGTCAATGTACATAGTACAATTTTATATTTAAAACTTTAATTATGAAAAATAAGAATTTTCGAACTAAAGACTAAAGAAAATTTCCAATTAACATATTTACAAAGATAAAAACGTAGCTAATATAAAGTAAAGAAGAAGGAAGATGTTAGATAGCTGATATAATTCTCAACAATATATTCATTACAATAACAAAGATTAAGACAGGACATAAAGGAAATACCTTAATAAGCATTATATTACATGTAGATTCCTATCGAAAAATCAGGAATTTTGTAATTCCAATAAAAAGAAAGTGGACATTTTTTTTTTAATCTGTATCCAAAAATTGCTATCCGTAAAAAATTACGTATGTACTTATCGATACATTTGGACAAAATTAAATCTCTAAAATACCATAGCGAAAGTAAGAAATTTTCTTGTTCTGATTTTATTACGATATTGCTAGAATCTTATTATAGTGAAATTTTAATTAATGATTTTAGTGAAATTTATTTGAAATTTCGAAATGTTTTTGTGACTATATTTAACTTTCTTCTATATACTCTATTCTTGTTGCTATTACTCCAATATTGTAGTTTTTGCTGTTAACTTACTATCTCTGCACAATGTTTAACCTTAATGAGAATGAGCAAAAAAAAATAAAAATAAAATGAAAATGAAAGGGATAATAATAAAAGATAAAAACTATACTATGACTAACAAGAAAAGAGCAATCAAGGAAAATAGACTTGTCATTACATTCCTATCCTGTCAAATGATATAGCAACACTTACTTTAATGAAAAATTCTAATTTGCCAATAACAACAAAAACAGCAAAAGGAACAAAAAAAAAACAGCAACAGCATCAAGAACAGGAATAAAGTAACACATAAATATACGAGTACATGAAAATACTTAGCAGCAAAAATAATAATAATAATAATAATAATGATAATAACAACAAAAATTGCCACAATGATGAGTTTATCGATCCATTTAATACAAAACCCTGACATTTTATTGCTTTCTCTTTCACGGAATTTAGTATAAAGTATAAGTAAAAGAAAGTAAAAATGAAAATCAAACAAATAAAAAACAAAATAAAATGTATGAACGACCGATTATATCTGTAGTGCAAATAAGTATAGTAGAAATAGGATTTATCCTTATCCAATGGTTTTTACCTACCGTATTTGAATGCGCACATACACATACTGTGTTCTATCTATGAAATGTTAGTACTGAAACTGAGGCGAGTAATGTGGTCTTGCAGAATTAATTAATACATTTCCCTTTTTTGAACAGATTTTCAGAAGCCCATTATCATTATACTCCAACTCCCACTCTTCCACACATATAAACACACACTCATGAATATATACAGAATAATCATCAAGTACTGGTGTTAATTCAAAAGAAGATCTTTTCTGTTTGCAATTGTTTTCTTATACTTTTTATTTCAATTTTTTTTTCTGTCTATTTTTTTTTCCTGTATGTATATATACTGTGCGTGTATTCGATTTAGCCTTTTAGAATACTTTAATTAAGAGTTGTGTAGAATGAATTGATATGTATATTTTTTCCTTTCATCATTCTCGTACCTATACAATACAATATTCAAGAATTTATTGCGATTTTCTATTTTGATTTGGTTGGAGCAACAAAGAACTCTTGAATAAAATGAATGAACAGCTATCAAGAATTTTAATTTTGTGCATATTTTAATCGAAATGAAGACGATGATACGTTGGTTCGGTAGGTACAAGATGAATTACTTCTTAATCTCAAATATGGTAATAAGAAAAAGTGAGAAAAAAAATTAAAACATTTCCTATTAAAATTTAATAAGAAATACAAAAATGTCGAAGGATAACTGACAGCTGTAGCCATGTATATAATATGAAAATTAAAAAGAAGATATTCCAGTAATACGGTGTGAAACTTAAAATTTTAGGGTAAAAACTGATTACCAATTAATCGTTTTGTATAGTTTTCAAAAAGAAAAATTCATAAATTGCGACGAGAAAAAAAATATTTGGCATCTGAAACATTGAATGTGTGAGTATTTACAAATTTTTCATTTTCAAATTGGAAAACAATCAGAAAATGTATCTAGCTATCTATACACATCACGGGTATTATTGTCAGTGTGATTACATCACTATTTTTCCCTCTTATTTATACTTACAATTATCGTCAGTTTGTGATTTATTATCAATTCACTTTTCATCTTTTTTTTCATTTTCATTTTGTTATATTTGTTTTGCTAAATTATGCCTCACATATGTAAGTATTTACGTTATATGCCTATGTACATTTATTTTTTTTAAATTCAATCGTTCTACTCATTAGTATTACGATCATTTTACATTCATATACAGTCAGTAAAATGTTGAACGTACATAGTGCTGGACATGTTCCATATGAAAGTGCATCGATTCAACGTAATGTATCTTTATTGGAAAAATTGAAATTTTGCTGTGATGTGCTGTTCGATGTGATCAAAATTTTAATTTTAAGTGTTCCATTATTTTTGAAAGCGATCAAAAGAAATATTTTCGGAACTAAGAAAAATATTATTTGTGGACAAACAGTTCTTGTAATTTTTGAAAAAGAATTTTTTTTATTATTTATTGATAAATTGAATCAATCTGGTTAATAGATAACTGGTGGAGCAAATGGTATCGGAAAGGCATTGGCTCACTGTTTAGCCAAAGAAGGTTGTAATATCGTTATTGCTGATATCGATGAAAATGCTGGCATATCGACAGGAAAGGAATTAGAAAAATATCCAGTTAAAATAGTTGTGTACAAGGTATATGAAAAAGGATTTCAGTTTTGTAATCACAGAGTGGTGATGTGTAATTTAAATTACAAATAATCAACAAGTGGTTGGGTTTTTTTCTTTGCTGTTTAGGTAGATGTAGCAAAATATTCTGAATTGTTAGATTTAAAGAAAAAGTTGGAAAACGAGCATATCACAATTGACATACTGATCAACAATGCTGGATTAATGCCTCTACTTTCGTTAAGAGAAGGACTCCCAAGGGATATTGAAAGGATAGTTAACGTTAATATGTTAGCAAATTTATGGGTAAATTATTCAGTAAATTTTGTTTAAAAATGTGATAAGGATGAAATAGTATGGTCATTAATTTAAGTATTTTTCAAAAAAAATTTTCCACATAACAGACAGTTCGAATTTTTTTAAAGGACATGATACAGAAACGGAACGGTCATATTGTGACAATTTCTTCAATGAGTTGTATGTA
Source organism: Villa cingulata (assembly GCA_951394055.1). Lineage (NCBI taxonomy): Eukaryota > Metazoa > Arthropoda > Insecta > Diptera > Bombyliidae > Villa > Villa cingulata. Next base: position 28,720,329 of record OX596021.1, on the reverse strand, counting down.
CATCTATTTTAAAATGAAAAAAATTAATTTTCACATTTTCTATTTCATAATGATGTGTACCGGTGGGTAATTTTTTCAGCTTTACATCCATTACCGGGAGCTATAACTTATACAGCAACAAAATTTGCTGTTACTGGCTTTACTCTGGCATTAGAAGAGGAGCTCAGACAAGAAGGAATAGATTTTATAAAATTCATGACAGTGCATCCGTATTTTGTTGCAACCAGAAAGGATTTAATGGACAATTTGAATTTAAGGTATACGTAAATGCAAGTGAAATTAAAAGTGATTCATGATTACTATATGAAAAATTCTAAAGAAGCACAATCGAATTCAATTTTCAGATTTCCAGCAATTACTGCAGAAGAAACTGCAATAGCTACAGTAAAGGGATTGATAAATAATTATCGAAAAGTTGTTATTCCTTCTTACGATTTACATTTACTGAGAATTATGCATAGTCTTCCTTATGAAGTGTTGTGTCTAATAAGAGATGAATTATTAAAAGAAAGAGATTCCAGAATATTTAAACATCCTGAAAAGTACATTTCATCTCAGTTGTACGATTAAGACGATACAATGACCAAAAATTTAACTACAAAATTTTCTTTCTGTTAAGTTTTACATATGTAAATTTTTTTAAAAAAAATTTTTTATGACATACTCATCGTAAGTAATCGTAAAAGAAGCAACAAATAAAATATGTATTGTTCAAATTAAATTAATTTTGAAAAGGGAAAATGCTCTTAAATTACAATTTTTTATTTTATTTGATATACTATTTAAAAAAAATAAGAAGTAGAAAAGAAAAATAAAAGGAAATTTAATCGGTCCGTTTCAATCTTATTAAGTATTTACGACTGATATTATTACACCTGACTCTTGCCATATAAATCTTTTTGATTCTTTTGTGTCCCATATTTATGTACGTACTTTTACGCATTCCTTTATATATTCAAGTACACACTGGCTATCTCTATAACTATATGGATACAGTTGTATTTTGTAATTTGAAAAGCTGTTATTTTTTTTATTTGATTATTTTGTTGATTCACATATATTGTTTTTTTTCCTTTCTTTGTATTTTTATTTTTCAACATAAAAAAAGGATAATAAATACTCTGTCTTCGATTATGTGTCCATATAATTTATAAGGGAGATTTTGAGAAATTAATTTGTAACCTTCACATTTGGGGTATAGTATATGTACTGTAATGTCAGATAACTTATTTTTCTAAGTAGTAAGTGTACTCGTAAACTCTATTAGATGCATACACACACATGTGTACATATAGAAGATACACGGATGTTTACAGGTTAACGTGGAAAGTTTTGAGTTTTGAGGAGATATAATCGTGATTTTGATTCGAATTTGGGAATAATTTAACCAATTTATTTAACACAAAAGCAAGAAGTCTTCATTGTGGCTTAGGAGAATATTTTCGATTGCAACCACTTTTTCAAACTGAAGCAATAGGTATCCTTATATTAGAAGTTCCGCAATCATTATATTTCTTATTAATTAATTTCTCATTATTTAATTCTGATATTTTCGAATTTTGAATGAAACTCGCTGCATATAGAAGCACTCTAATTATTACGAAATGAAAGAATCCAAAAATGACGATAAATTTAAATGAGAAACATCCTGTTTATACACATATACATATGTATAGATATGTATAAGTAAATAGTAAATGTATTAGCTAAATTTAGAAAATTGTGATGAATGATTAATTTTCTTATACTTTGACTTATGGCTTTTGATTAATTATACAGACATTTTCAAAACATTTTCAATAAAAATAAAAATAAAAATTTTCTATAGTACTAAAACAATTATTGAAATGAAGCAAATAAAAATGAAAATAAAACGGAAGTAAAATAAAAACAAATTGTTGCAAACACGTACGGAGTATTCACGAACATTAATTCATATCCTCGTATAATATGTATATGTACTACGTTACGTACATACAATAAATTCATTTTTAATCTTATTGTCCTTTTGGTTCTATTTTCATTTATTTTATGTTTGTATTTTCTTAAGATGAAACACAAAAAAAAAAACATTAAAGCTTATTTATTATTTCTGCATATACGTAGTCCTAGTCATATAGTGTACAAGCGTACGTACAAGTATAAAAGTATATGTATAGTGTTAGTGCTGATAAATGGATCCTATTGAATAGAGAAGATTTATTATAATTTAAATTACATTGTCAGTATATTTGATTGATAATTTCTCTTTTCATTTCATAATTAGAAATTAGATAATCTAATATGCATGTACTCGTACGAGTTTATAATTATCCAGGATTACAATTATATACTCGTATGTATATTACGTTTGTATGTACATTAAATGGAAAACATATTCAAAAATATTTTCACTCTTGGATAACAACAAATCAAAAAATTCCTTTTCAGTGCATTGTATTTTCCTTTTCTTTTTGTTTTTTTTTTTTTTTTTAGTTGAATTTTATTTTCATAGATTGAAAATTATTTCTATAGAGTACTCGTATTTTTGGTTTTAATTAAAATTCTATGCACGAAAAATTTTTAATTGTTTTTCCTTATTAGTGTCAGGTATTTTATGACAGTCCCTCTTTCGCATTAATTAATGATTATGTATCTAAGTATATATATATTTTTTTTTGGTTTATTGTTTATCTGTTGTAATATATATATTTTTTCCTGTTATTTTTTTCTGGTAGTTAGTTTTTATTTTTATTGTTTTCTTGAAACATTCTTTCTAATTAGAATTTTTATTTTCATTTACTTTTGATCTTTAGACAATGGATTTTCTTTATCTTATACAGGATTAATGTCTAAATTTAACGGTAATAATGATATTATTTTTTCTTTATTTCTTCCTTTTTTAAGATTTTTTTTTTTTTAATATTTTAATTGTCTTTTTCTATTACAATTTCATTTTTTATTCTTACAGCTTACATTTTCTATTATACTATGATTCTATTGATAAAGGATATTTTAAATTTCAAGTTTCAAGCATTCAAGTCAAGTAATTCAATTTGAAATCTTTTGTATTATTCTTTTGAATTCATTTAGAGAATAAAATTTTGTGGATTACTTCAACTCGTTTTTTTTTTAAATCTATGAATATAGAGGAAGTATAATGGCATCATAATTTTATGTTCGCATATCTGATATGTTTTGTATCTCATATGATATGCATGTTTGATCATAAAACTTTAGTCCTAGATTATTTAAATTTGTTATTTTTAATGGAATGTTTTTATTAATGATTTATTTTTACTCCACTGTGCATTTATTTATTACCACAATATTTGTTTCAAGGTTCCTAAAATAAAGTTTTAAAATCGAAAATTAAACATAACTAAGTGTAAATTTTAATTGATCTCCTTTAAAAATATAATATTTTTCATATCATCATTAATGCAAAGAAGATAAGTTCTAAAATTAATTCAAAATATAAAATATACGTTATGAAAATACAGTGTATATTTTCGTACATAATAAATTCTATTTGATGTATTAAAAATAAAAGGATAAATAATTATTTATATTTTTTTGCATTTATGTATAGGGTTAAAATATTTAAAACAAAAATGCTATAAAAGAAAAGGATGATATATGTATTTAAAAATTATTTATCACTCCTCCCCAATCTCTGTACATGTATACGCGATTATTTGCCAGTATTAGAGAAATACAGAGTGTGGAATCAAAAAAAAAAATAATGTGATGCTCTGTTCATTAAAAATATAAAATAATTTTATTTTACGTAGCATAATGTTTATTTATGTATCTAATTGACTGAATTTGTTATTCGAATCGACACATGTTTTAAGATAAACAATTTAGTGGTTGTTAGTTTTAGTTTAGTGAAATGAGTTACAAAAATACGATATTTTAATGCACATTTCATATACACACTTCACACATTTACATACTACATATCATTGTAGAAGTATATTCATTTAAAAACAAATTATCTACTTTTCATTTATGAATGCGGAAAATGTTATGATAATGGATAATTTCATTGCAAAATAAATATTTGGAGTAATGTATAAATCGAATATAATGTACATGCATATACATATGTACAAGTATTATGTGGGTGGATCATTGATTTGAAAGGATATATTAAAGAAAAAACCAAAAATTTATTTATGTTATTTTGACATCTTTCATATCTTTGATAACTTTCCAAGAGTATAATGACGGTGATATCATGAAAATGTGATTGTGATGAATTCATTTTCATTTGAAGCTTTTTCATCTTATTGTCTGTTGTTTATTGACATACATAATTGAAAAGTTTATTTTTATTATTGTTTTTGATCTTCTATTAATGTTTATAGTTACATTTAGGTACTGACATCTTCAAATTTGAATACTTCAAAGCAAAAAAAAACGAAACTTCTCTTAGTAATTTCCAAGAGTCCTATTAAAATTAAAAAGAATATTTTTTCCTTCAATTCATAGAGTGTAATTGCATCTATCATTAATTTATTTTGCAATTTAAATCGTCCAATTACTATTCTATGTAATTAATGTACACAGATACTGATATACAAAAATGTATAAAAGAAAGGATTTTAAGTAAAATCTCCGTTCTTTTTCTTTCTGAACTGACTTTTGAATTAAACTATAAATCCTCGTCATAATATAATCGCAATCAAAAAAATATACTTACAGGAAATAAAAAAACTATAAGTGGATATGAAAATCATTAAAATATTAACTAAAATGTTATCACTTTTTCTTTCTTTTTTTTTTTTATTTGTAAAGAAAAATGATGATAACTGCACGAAGAAGATTTGTCATTTTCACGAGGAATAGTATGTGTTGCACATTACAACTGGTAACAAAAAAAAATAAAAGAAAAAAAATGAAATAATCAAAAAAAAAGTAAAAAAGTTTTAATGGATTTTCTTATTAAAAAAGGCTCTTCAAATATCCGCAATTTTAAAAAATTCTTTCTGATGGTATGCATATAATTAGGGTGAAAAATTTCAAAGTACGCTTATATCATCGTAGTAGAGTAGTAGTAGTATCTGAACGAGTAGTATTGTGAACATTTCAATTTACTCACCTACACACCATTCTTTTCTATATACTTTCACTCACCTTAAGAGCTTATAGCTACATGACTACACATACATTTACTTCACATAATTCTGTATGCATTAAATCCAACATACAATTATTATAAAGTTTCCAAAAACAAAAAAAAAAAAAATGTAGTCGAGTCCTATATCTATAGTCCGAAATAAAATTGAAATCGCGATATTTGTATATTTTTGTATCACTATTTTTCGTTATGCCTTTCATTTTGTTTCTTTTCTTTTTATTTTGATTTGTTCTGTTTTTTTTTTTTTTTTTTTTTTGTATTTATTTGTTTTGGTCGTCGTTTTTCTGTCTACTTATAAGGGTGAAATATTTTTCAAAATGAATAAAGAAATAAGACTTACATTTTGATGAAGATGAATTACATGATTAAAAGCATTCTTTTTAGATTTTAATGACATACTTGAAGAAAATGAAAGAAGAAGAAAACGAAGAGGAAGATGAAAACGAAGAAGAGAAAGAAACCAAAAATAATAAAAAAAAAATAAAAACAAACGAACGAAAATGAAAAAAAAATTGCATAGAAAAATAGAAAAATTTCTCAAACCATTTAGTGAATAATATTTTGCTGAAAATTTTTTAGCTTGGACGAATCTTTTGAATCGAGTGAGAAAGTTCATAGCATTGTAATTATAAGTAAACGAACAGAAAAAGAAAATAATGAAAAATATGAAACTGGAAAAAAAAAGAAATATAATATGAATCCAATGTTTTGTGTATTATGAAAAATTATTATTACTTTTCATTCGTGCAATGATCATAGTGGTGGTTAGAGTATATACGAATTTTTTGGCTAAGGTACACGATACGCTGTAGTAATAATTTTAATTTGTAACACTGATGATGATGGCGATGATGACGTTGATTCGGAATGTGTCCTCATCCATGATTTATTATTGTTGATAAAAAAAGAATTTAAATGAATTTTAACTGTTATGTGGAACTTTTGATATACGAGTAGGAGATAAAGGTTTTTGGAGGTTTTTTTTTCTAACTGCCGTGCTTGTAGTCATTAGTGATATCATGAATTTTAATTCACTATACCGAAAATGAAACAAAAAAAGTATCAAAAAACAATTGGATTGACTTTCCAATGAATCCTTACAATTCTTAAAATTTTATTTTATTTTAAATTTTTGTGATTTGAAAAGGTAATCGCTTTTGGGAAATTTTTTTTTTTTGCTTTCATTTTATTTGAACTGCACATAAAGATATACCTATACCTATATCTATATCTATACTCGCGTGTCTTTATATGGTTCGTTGAATTTAAAACATTTCAATAGTAATTCTTTTGGTTTTTTGTGTCTTAAAACAGGATGATTTTAATTCGTTTTATATTTCAGAGAAAAGTGAGAAATCAACAGAATCAAATCAGTTTTAAAACATAACTTTTACTTCATTTTCTACGAATTCGTGTATTCAATAAAATTGTAACTAAACTGTCTATACAGATTTATATAGCAGGTACACTCATATTACACAATAAATGCATTTAAGGAATTTTTTTTAAATGTAGAAATACGTTTTTAGAATTGAAAAAGAAAAAAATTAAATTTAAAGCAAAATTTTATTTGACAAAATAAAAAAAAAAATAAAAACGCGAAACTTAATAAAAATAATATTAAATCTGAAATAATATTTTATTGGAAGATAATAAATTCTATGATCGATTTCCATTATCGAAATTGGTACAAATCTAAAGTAGCGAATCTAAATCGAAAATAACGCTTCTTATACTTAAATATTATGTTGTGTATATTTATTTCTATAAGCGATTTATTTACAAAGGGTAAAATAAAAAGAATTAACTTTTCAGGAGGCAAGTAGCAAATAATGTGCTATAAAATTTTTGTAATAAAACTTAAATTGAACAAACAATTTTTTTATTGTTCAAAAATTTAAGTATGTATATACGACGATGAGATACAGTAACACATATGTACATATAGGTACTAGATTTTAACAAGAACAACGTACACATATCATTATTTATTCTGGCATTTTATTAGCCTCCCATTATACAAAAGAAAAACAACAAAAATATGTTGAATATATATGATGTGACAATGTGAATGTAATTCCCGTGTATAGAAGTGTACTATATTATATTCGTGGATAATGTATTTTCCAATTAGGGTTGAGTTGTTCTATATTTTTTATGTACCAATTAAATTAGATTTTTTAAAGAATAAAGTAAACAAAAAGTGAAATGAAAATCTTTTAAAATCATAACCGATTTTTACTTATTCCTTACTCGAGATAGCAATAAAATTTTTGAATTAAATGTTATTATGATGCTATTTTTTTAATCAATAATGTTTTATGTTGCTCAAATGAATTCGTTTTTTTTACATCAGATCGAGAAAATTTGTCTACTAAATTTCAGAATAAATTCCAGAAATGCCTAAAATGAATACTGCATTATAAGTTCAATACTTCATCTTCATGAACTTACAATTATTTCTGAAATAATATTTCCAGAAAATATTTGGAGAAATTCAAATATCGGATTTCCAACGATAATCAGATTTAAATGTGTTAAACTTTAAGAGTCTATGCTTTAAAATTCTAAATCGTTTCAAATTTTTTATTGATTACGATGAAATTAAAAGATTGTTTTCCTTAGTTATCGTTTTCTTGAATTTTTTTTCTATTTTTCATATTTTTTCTAAATTTTTTTTATTTATTTTTCATTTTTATATTCATTTTCTTGAATTTAAATTGGCAATTTTATAAATTTTATTGTATTATCGACACCATATACGAATATATGTAATAGAAAATTTTATTACAATCACTCTCTCTACTCTGCATATGCATGTTTATGTATACGTAATGCGTCTGTATATAGAGGCGTACGTATACAAAAATTATGTAGATGCATGTGAATGTACATACATTTTAATGTCTATAATGTCTTTGAGAATTTTAATCCTTTATTGAAAGATGCATGTACGTAATATGATTGTGAGAGCAATAAACTTTAGTATACTCATAAATCATAGTTTACTACTTTTATATAAAAGAATTTGTTTTTCTATTTTCAGTTTCTTCATTTTTTTATTCTACTACAAATCCTTTTTATGTAGTAAAATTTTATTTTTGAAGAATATAAAATAAAAAAAAATAGAAAATATAATAAAATAAAATGAAGGAAAAATAAACGTGAAATAAAGGCGAACAAACAATTCAAAATGTCATTTTATGTGTATACGATAGATGTGAAAACATAAACGTATTATGGTTTACATAATTTCATATTAAAATAATCAAATAAAGAATAACACGTACACGTACGAGTACTAGGTATATAACTAACGCCATTAAATCTAGAAAATGTATAGAGATTTATCAAAAAATTTTCATTATAGAAAATCTTTGAAAATTTACGTTAAAAATGAATTAAACTGATACAAATGTGATTGTAAATTTTCTTAAAGTGCATGTGGAAATTATTTTTACAGTTTTTATAATACATTTTATATAGTTAGCGTTAAAATATCTGTACAATGTATTTTAAAGCAAAATCGTCCCTTCGAAAATAATCTCTGAAATTAGAAATTAGTCATTGTTACTCATATAAAACATACAAACACATTATCGTTAAGTCACTGTTTAATAATAATCATAAACACTCTATCTATTTCTTTTGTATTATTCTATAAACATTTCTAAGTACATATATGTATATGAATAACAAAATTGTAGGATTAATTTTTAGATGTTTTGTTTTGTATGAAATATATATTTTTTTTTCGTCCTTTTTTTATGACATAAATAACTATTATACGATTACAATTTTACTATCATGTTATAACAAAAATTCGTTATTTTATTGGTAGCTTGCTTTGTATAATTGTGCATATGTACGCGTACGAGAATATATGTACTTACTTATATGGGTAAAATACACAATACACGAATCATAATAAAAATTATATATTTAGAAGACAATTTTAAGACAAGTCACAAAAGCAAGTAATTAATGTTTTGCACTTGATAATTGCTTTATGACAGTCATTATCACTTTTTATATGTGCGTGTACTACGCACATATTTATGAATAAAAATGAATCCGCATATACATACGTATAAAACAAAACATAAAATAATATGTAGCAATATTATACAAATAGTACCTATAAACATTTATATACAAATATGAACACTATATTGTATTGTATATTAGGAAATGATTTTTACAGGACACATTTAATCATTTAAATTTGTTTTTACTGAATCATAATAAATATACATATGTATGTATATTACACGCACGTATATGGGGAGAAAAAAAAATTTATTTCTCCATTAATTTTATATTCGCATGAAAATTTGTATCCTTATACAGTAGTTATTTATGTATTTATACGAATGTATGTATGTGTTTATTATGATGACGAGATGATTTTTAATGTTAAAAGTGCGTTTATAGATTTTTCTATAATAATAAATTCAAAACTTGGCCGATTCATACATACGAAATACGAGTACGTGTAGCTGTAGGGCAGGGTAATGGGAAGAATGATTATATGAAACATTAACACTATGGAATAATTAAAATCATCCTGCATACTAAAAATTCAGAAATTCATGTGTTTTCATTTTTTGTACGAGTATTCGAAACTTCAATTCAATCATTCATCATGTTGCCATATGAAGAAATAATAAATTCTGCATGATAAAAGGATCAACATTTTTATCAGAGAGATACATATAATTAAAAACTTCTCATAGGTAATCATTTTTTCTACGTTCATGTGAATGAATATTTAAAATTTTATATCGAATCATATTTTTTTGTTCATTTCTCCGTTTTGGGAGGACATTTATGATTTGGAAATTTGACAATAAATGTTATAAATTTTCAAAAGAAAAATAAAGTCAACAACGGAACGAAAGAAAAAAGAAACGTTATCTTATCTTATATTTTATTAAAAATTTTTTACAATTTCAATTATGAAGATACGCTTTAATTTAACCCTTCAAAAGGAAATTAAAGTGAAAACCATAAAATAATGTCAATAAGGATATTTAATAAAGTTTGAATTTTTAATGATAAGCAAAATGAAGCCACAATTAAATTTGTGGTAAACACTTTTGATGAATAAAGTATTTTATACCATCACCACCATCAGCACCACTACCACCCACATCCATCCACCCACCAACACTGCATTCGTACAACATTACATCGCATTCATACATTTTACATTTTTACTGTAAGTATAAAAAACGAAAAAAAAAAACAAAACAAAAAACGATATAGAAAAAAGTAATATTTTATTATAAGGGATTTTATTGCATTGGCCGATTAACCCATTGGTTAAAGTTTCATTAAACCATCGTAAAAGTTATGTTTTGATGGTTTAGGTTTTACATTATTTCATTTGTAGTAATGAACATACATACATAAATACGAGTACGAGTGTATAATAACTTATGCATGCAAACATAAAAATATTTTTATGAACATAAACTGGCGGATAAAAGGAAGCAACCATGCGACATATTCATCATTCATTTTATTTTGAAAGGCAACTAAAAATTTACAATTAAGTATACGAGTATGTATGTACGATATAACCCCTTTTTTTAAAGTTTAAATTACGCTGGTTTTATTGCGACCATCAAATTTTTCAGGATATCTGTTTATATTAAACGTACGAGTATACGACATTCGATATAAAATGAATAGATAAATGCATAATACATAATACTCTTGGATATATTCATAGATTTCGGTACACATTTGGCCATATTCAAACTCATACCAATCGTAATATTTTCTTCTTCTTTTCTCTAAAAGGTTTTTAGACAAATTGCTGGCTTTCACTATATAGCTGCTATGTATTTAATTTTTTTTTTTGTGCATCTTAAACTTTTACAACATTCTGTTTTTTTTTTTAATTTAATTACTTTACTTTCATAAAACTAAAGAAGGGTAAACGAAGGAATAAATTTTAAATTGGTTAAGGTTTAAATATTACTTATTTAACTGTACATACATACATATATACAAGTACAATTTATAATCCAAAGATATAAAATGAATAAAAACACTTTTCATGAATATGTTTTCTTACAAAAAGTACAATCATTGGAAAAAGTAAATTTCATCAGATGGAATATATCCGCGAATTAAATATACAATCCAACTTGTATAATTGTAGTTACATTTATGTGTGTGTTTACATCTATATGTAGGTGTACTCAAGTATATTTTTTTTGCATCAGAATTTGGAAAGAAGCAACAAACAATTTGTTTTTTTTTTAAAAGAAAGAGAACCAAAAATTGAAATTTCATTTAAAAATTATTGTGATCAGTTAAGTTTCTTATGCTGTTTATTAATCAGCAATTTGCATAGTGCGAGTATTTCCAAAAAAAAGTATAAAATTTAATGAAATTTCAAAAAATTCAATATTCAAAACGATATGATGCTCTCTATAGTCGTTCAAAATTGTATGTGGGAAAAGACAATTACGAATTCTTTAATTAAACAATTAAAAAACATATTTTCCGACACTTCTGTTTACTACATGCTACATGCTACATTACTCTTATTACTAGCACTATAGATTTTGTTTGTATGTTGTTGTTGCTATTATGAAAATTTTTAAAATTCAAGAAAAGTAAAACATTTGTGAATCTCATTCAAAATAGTAAGAAAATGCATTCGTGCATACTTTCATATTCAAAAGAAATAAACTTTTATTTTTTAATTGTACTGTATTATAGCATAAAATATATAAATGTACCTACATAAATATATAAATGGAATAAACTAACATAGAAAAAACTTCACTACAATTTTTTGAAAAATTTATATAAACGTAGCTGCAGTGTCAGTTTTAGCCTTTTGGGCGCCCGGTACACTTCTAAACTTTTCTTCATTTTATTTTTGATCCGTAAACACATATGTAAGTTACACATTCTTTCATATATGTACATACATATGTGTAATATTGATATACACATTTATTTATTATGGAAATATTTTAAGAGAAAATTATCCCAGAAAATATTTTTTTTACTGTGATTGTGATTTGTAAAATTATTTTTCGAGAAACGGATATATGACTTTTATTCTGTTCTTATTTGGGCTCACGAGATATTTGTTCCCGGTTTTAGTGAACCATTTCAACCCATAAAAGAACCGAATATGTCTAGCTAGTTAGTATTAGAGTAAATAAATGAAATGAAGGAAAATGAACAAAAATTTCGTAGAAAATGTTTGTGCTTTTAAGAAAAATTTATTTGTACCATGGAATCACTTTAACAACATACACAGGAGTATCATGTTGAAGGTTCAATTTGCCATTAATATGCAATCATCTGGCGTGAAATGTTTTTCTTAATTTTTTTTTTGTACGAATGTAAAACGAAAAAAAAAGTAAATAAATTTATTTGTAATTGAACAGCAAAGTAAAGAAAACGCTAAAGAAATATTTTCAGTACCTGTATACTTTGATAATTTTCTTTTGAAAAAATCTCAAATTTAGCATACATCTCAACCTAAGAAGAAAGTGTTTGATTTTTATTTAATGAGAAATATATGTAGTCATAAAAACGATATAGTGGATGAAAATATTTTTGAATACAATTTTTGAGATGTAAGACATACGAATAATTAGGTTTGTACGAGTATGTGTATGTTGCATGCAGGATCGAGTGGAAAGCAGTCAATTGATTACAAATACGCTCAATTTCAGATACATACAAATGATTGATATTTCGTTATAAATTTGAAATTCCTAAATACAGGTTATATGCATATATGGGGCTGCATTACAATAGCAAAGTTCCGTTCTTTACAATTCGTTCTATTGGAAATATGAAAACTAATGAACTATAACTCTTATATGAATATGTAAAAACTGAACTGTATTATTTGATTCTATATTCATACGGTTTTGAAGAGAAATACAAGAGTGTCCAATTAAATTTTGTTAGTAAATAAAGTAAGATCATAAAAAAAATTCGTATTTATGTGAAAATTTGTATATAATTGAAAATCAAATTTGATTGAATTTGAACGTAAAAAGTATAGTGAATGTTTTCTATGTACCTTTTGGTTCGTTTGAAAATTAGACTTCATATAAGTGCCAAAAACAAAGAAAAAAAAATAAAAGAAAAATATAAATTAAAAAATAATTAAAAATAATATATTGAAAATATTTCGGAAAAAATAAAGCCTGACGAAGCCAAATAATCTGCTCTCATAATCTCTTATATAAGTACACGTACGTACATGTGGAAGGTCTGATTGATGAATTTTTATATGATGTTGATAAAAATTGAATATGCTTTTTTATAGGAAATATATGAAAAAAAAAATAAATAAAAAACAATCATACTTACATAAAAATAGATATATTTTCATATTTATAATAAAAAAAATTATAAGGTAAACGAACCGAACGATATAATTCTTTCATGTCAACAAGGAATTACATATATACATACTTATACACATAGCAATCGGCTTCCTTAAAATAACAAAAAAAAAAAAAAAAAAAAAAAAAAAAAAAAAAAAAAAAAAAAAAAAAAAAACAGTTCCTAGAAAAATTGAATCAAAAAGAAATCAATTTCATGCAAATATGGTTGAATTTCTCATTTTTGTTTCAGACAAAAATTGAAAGGATTCTGTATAATGCATAACGACAGGAAACGATCAAACCATTTGTTTCCCCAAATACGCGTTATTTTATTTTATTTAAAAAAAGAAAAAAAAAAAGAAAAGACAAATAAGAGAAATTGTTTCATCCAACGTTATTTTTCATATTCTGTTATTGTTTTTCTATACATTTGCATATATGTATGTATTTATGTATGTACATACATATATTTACCCTTTTCACGTACCCTTAACGAGGATACAATCATTCATAACTCTGCTTTAATCGAAAAATCATAACCACATGTCAACATATGTAAACAGCAAATAAAAATGATGCAATACCTTCTCATACCCATGCAAAAAAATTTTTTTTTATGTAACTGTTAGTATAGTTGAAATCCGCCTGCAAATTTTTACATACATACATATATGTAAATTTAAACATATGAGAGTACACATATACATATATGTATATTTTATCCGCTTGCAAATTTTAAAGTCTCCAAAATCCCAATATTCAGTTTATTTTTGATCCGTAAACACATTATGTAAGTTACACATTTTTTCATATATTTACATACATGTGTGTAATATTTGATATACATACGTGTACATATGCATTCAAGTTGGCAAATTGTTTCTAAAAATGTTTACATGCAAAAATTATACATTTCCATTTATATAGATACACGTAAAATACGTAGATACATAGATACGTGTTTGAGTCAACAAAAATTTACATATGCCCGTAATATGTATACTTTATTCATATGCAGAAATAACGAAAATAGAAAAATTATACATTTTTTCATAAGGATACAATTACATTGATGTTTTTAATTCGAGGAAAATGAAAAATATTTTTCTTACTCATATGATTCGGATACAGGGAATTGTATGTATACGAGTGTAATTTTACTTTAAATTTTGATGAGCGTGTGTGTGTATCCCTTTTTTCATTTACAGAATGGTTATTTTGTGGTAGAATGTAAAACCGAATCTGACAATTTGGCTTCCTTTGTGGTTTAACAGCATGTGATATGCCGGAAAAGGTAAATTATTAGCATTAACTTAATCAACATGTATGTAAGTATGTGAGTATTGCTTTATACTTTAGTTTAGTAAATTCAAATTTACATATGCTTTAAAATACATTTTCATTGAGTGAAAAATTTTCTAAAAAAAAGAAAGAAATACAAATTAAAAGAAAAAAAAAACATAACCTGCGATATTTGCAGAAGAATGAAAATTTGACATACCTATGCATACAATGCATTTTTTTGAGAGTTTTTTTTTAAAAATTGCTTTGATAACAATTTCGAAAATTTTTGTATATAAATTCAATTTTAAAGCTCGATTGAATCATAAAGAATTCAGACGAGAAATGTTTTATATTGTCGCGAAAAGTTTTATTTTCCATACGAATGAATAACACACATAATTACATTTTGATAAGAAAAAACATACAAAATGAAATGAAATAAATGTAAAAATTTATTTTTAATATTTTATATATTTTTTTATAATGGAAATTTAATTATAAAACTCATGAAAACGTTAAATTATACGCTAAATGGCACTTTTTGTGTTATGAATGTTTGAATGTTGTACATATTTTATATGATAAACCCCTGAATGTATGCATAAATATGTTTGTATTTATTTTTTAAAAGTTATTCCACGCTCTTTTGTTTATAAAATTTAAAATATTGTTACAGTTCATAGCTTTGAAATATATTTTGGAAGTACAAAATTTGATTTAAAATTTAAATATGATTGAGATTTTGTGTCATTTTACCTAATGCCATTCTATAAATACCCAATGCAAGGTATTTTCTTAATGAATTTTCGTTATTTTTCATTAAAAATTTTTATATTCGTCTGCCTTGTTATTCAGTATTTTTGACAACCTGTATTGAATTTGTTTCCATAAATGCAATTTTTCTCAATTTCATTCGGAACGGAAATGATACACAGTCATACATAATGTTATTAATGCCACATTACTGTCGATCTGTTGATGAGGTGTGAACAAAATGGAAGTCAATATAATTATACACGAACGAACTACATTTGATTGACACACTAAAATATATACACAGCTTAAATGAAAAATGTATAACTTTGGTGATGACAACAAACACAGCACAGTATAGAAAAATTGAACTTTTTCGTACGTTGTTTATTGTTGAGTTTTCAGTTTCACCTATGTGCATGTAGTACAAGTATATTTAAGAAATTACATGTTGTTTGTATATGTTTACTAAACACGGTTTAATAATAGTAAAAACGAGTAAAAACTACACACATTTAATGTGTTTGTGTATGGTAGATAAATGTATAGTGGAGAAGAAATGAAAACAGAAAAAAAGTTACAATAGCAAGAAAATTTGAATATATTGTATTCATATCTAGTTTTTAGTTTTAGTTTAAATCGCATTTAAGACGGATGATTGTATATAAGCTTAAAAAACATTGAAACGAATGTGATTATAGCAACCGCTGTTTTTTAATTTTTGTTTTCTGTTTTTTATATTCAAATTTTTTTTCTTAAGGTCTGAAATATTTTCATACATAAACTACTATACTTATAATATAATATATATACTTGCAAAAAATGTGTGTAGATTTTTGTTTAAAAATAAAATTTTACTTAAAATAATTCATGAAAACATTTAAAGAAATTATTAATTGAAATTATAAAATTTAGAATTTGTTCTTTGATTTATAAAAATTTTTTGTTAAAATTTCAATTTATATTAAATTAATACATCAAAAATAAAAGAAATAAAAAAATCATTTACATTATAACTGATATGGAAGCTGTTTGGAGATTTCGTTTAATGTTATTCACAGCACTAGCATTAATTATGTTTGGAGATTTTTTCGGATATGGTAGTATTAGAGTTGTTAAATCAGCAGGCAGCAAAAGTACAACAGCATTTAGAAAAAATCCACCTAAAATAGAAATTGATGGAGGTAAATAAATTTTAAAGGAAATTAAAAAAATTAAAAAATAAAATAAATAAATTTCATTTTTACCTATTTTTGGACATTATTGTGTATAAAAAATCCAAAAATATTAATATGAGTAATATACCTACACGGGTGATGAATATTTTGTAATTTACTGTGATTATATAACGACACTACCATACAAAGTATGTATGATAGTTTGATTTAGTCACTTTCACTATTATCTACTTATGTATTTGAATATTGGGTCTCCGTATTCATATGGGAAGATGTTATATTGTTATAGTACAATTAACTTCCATTTTTGTTATATTTATTAAAAATGTTTTGTTATATACAAATATGTACATTTATTATCCATAATGTTATTTGTTTATTTGGAAAGAAAACAGTAAAAAAGTTTAATCAACATTTTATTCAAAATCTGACCTCATCATACAAATAGAAATATGTACATATACATGTAGATGTATTCATACAAGTATTACTTGTATATAATGGAAAATTTATAATTTTATATTTTATACTATTTATAGATTTATCATAGTTACTATATTTATACAGATACGTTCAAAGTACACTACAGTATAAATTTTAAGTTGAGGAAAAAATAAATTGTTTTTTAATTACATTCAAATTTTTATATCTTCTACTAAAAAATAATTTTTATTTCAGTTGAATTAAATTTATTGTAAAATAATAATATTTTACGAGTACAAGTTCTAAAATAGAAAAATTAAACAAAATATTTTACAATTATAATATTCTATTAATCCATATACTAGCACGTACTACAAATGTATATAATGTTTAAACAGGAAAGTTTAAATTTTATATTAATTGCAATCATTTATTCAAGGATTGCAATATATCAATTGAAATCAGTCCTTGCTACTCATGATGATCATAAAAATAAAAGAGGAAATACTTTTTATAAAATAATAATTAAATCGATAAATATTTATATACTCGTATTATGATGCATAAATGTGCAAACATAAATGTAAATATGTATTATTTACTAGAACTAAAAAATCCCATATACGTTAAGGTCAGAAACCCATATTCATATTACACTTTTATTCATTTAACCTACTACAATTCAATTCATCAGTTATTATAAGGCGATAAAAATATATATATTTTTTTTAATTTCCGCATACAATTTTTTTTTTTTCATTAATTATTTAAATATGAATTTTTATATAATTTCATTTTTATGAAATGGATTACAACAGGGAAGCTGATTATTATTTTGTTTATTTTTTTTTTAGAATATTTTATTTTTTATATATAAACGAATGAATGTATGAGATTTTTATAAATTTTATTGCTGTATTCATATATTCATTGTCGGAATCAGATAAATGAATAATAAATGAATTCAATCTGTATATACGCATAAGAAGAGAAAAGATCGTATCGAATGAATGAATTTTTAATATTGTTTAAATTTATACATTTTCTGATGAATATATTAGTTGAAACATGCATTTTTCTGTCATATTTATATGTATATGCATTTATATAATACATTCGAGTATCTATTTATGAAGATATTCATATATTAGCAGTTTAACAGATTTCAATAATTCTGCATTATTTTTAATTAAACCAAAAATAACTTTTTATAAATATAAAAAAGAAATTATATATGTACATACAAGATATCCTATTTAAATGTTTGTAATCTTCTTAAAAATTCAACAAAATATTATTTAAATATTTAAATCAGAAAATAGTTTAATTTATTGTAAATATATTGTGTTTATAATAATGTGTATAAGTAAAAAAAAAATTTGAATATAGATAATCTATAACAAATATTTCAAACTTGAAAATAATTTTCAAGGTTTCTTATACATATATACATATATGTATGTATGTATGCACATATTTATATAAAAGTACATTATATGCGAGTATATAATGTATGTATGTATATTATTTTATTCATTTTTGTACATTTATTGTCACAAATACTAAGTCAAGGATAAAATTATAAATTAAAAAATATTTTTCATTTTTAAATAATTTATGTTAGTTTTAACGTTTTTTTAATTTAAAATGTACATAATACATAAACATAATTATATGCTAACAATACATGTATGTTAAGATAATGACGTCATCACAAAATAACGTTTAATAATTAAAATTTAATTTTTATTGAACTTTTGATTGTTGTTTTCATCAGTTATTTCGGATATTACTGTAAGATTTTAATTTTCTGCTTCTTTTTTTTTCCAAATTTTTTTTTTTCAAATTTTTTTTTCTCAAATATGAAAATAAAAAACGAAAATTAATTTTAACTAAGAACAGTTATTAATTGTAATATTAAGTACTGTAATGTTTTTGTTTTTAATTTTTTTCTGGTTATTCGGATTAAAATTTATAATTTTTTATATTTTAAATAATTATTTCTAAATTTATTCCAGATTATCCTCCTGTCTGTTGAAAAGTAGTTAATCATCGTTTATAATTGAATTCATTTATTATAATCGTTGCTAATGAATTTTTGTTTGTTTACAATTTATAAAATATATATTTTTAAACAAATTGTTATCGTACATACTTATTCGAGAAAAAATACCGGGAAATACTCAATCAATGTTTTAACATAATCGTACATACTTACATGTACATAGAGTCTGAGAGTTCAAATCATATGTAATTAAGCATATTGTTATCAATTCTATTATATTTTTAACATAATAAATGAAAAAATTAATAGTTTACATCAAGGTGTTGAAGTATATAAAATTTGAAAAATTAAAAATGAATAAATAAATAAGAAAATGTCCTGTTATTTATATATACTTATATGTACATTATATATAATTTTGCATTTTCAAACTGATGTTGTGGATATGGAATGAGTTTAATTTTAGAATTTAGTATTAGAAATTATTTTTCACTTTGTCGCTTTTGTAAAGTCTAAAGTACAAAATATCATTTGATATGCATTCTGATCTTGGTATACAATTTTCAATTATTATACTTGCATATGGATATGATTTTGATTATTTTCTTATTATAGAAATTAAGAAAATATATAAACAACGAACATACATAATATATACTCGTACATACAAACGTACATATGAATATTACAATTGTTATGAATTAAGTTATAAAAAATAAATTAATAAAAAATTATATAAATTTTTTAAATTATAACATTATCGATTTAAATGCGGTTGAAATATGAATATACAAACAGATAAGTACACGCACTTAAATCTTTATAAAATTATTCTGTATGTACATAGTATTTACAAAGATTTTAGTTTCTTATTTATTAAAATATTTTAAATCAAATTTAATTATGAAGAAAAAAAAAATCAAAATAAAACAGCTATAAATTATTACTACTGTAGATAATTATTTATGTCTACTTATTTGTGTATATATGTGTTTACAAATATGTATATGCATATGTATGAATGTAAATTAAATAAAAAACATATGTACGTATGTATGAGCAGATATGTACCTATGTAGATACTTAAAACTGTTCAAACAAAATATAAAATAGATAAAAAATACAACTAATATTCATATAGGTACTCGTACTCGCACATTTACGATTTAATACATACGGGAAAATGTATAGACTCTAAAAGCTAAAACTTCGTTAGATATAGTTGTTAAAGATTAAAGGCAGTATACAATTAACTTGTTAAACTTGTTTAGTTAGCGTTAAGAAGAAGAAAAACCAAGAAAAATGAAAAAAATATGTAAAAACAAAACAAAAATCGAAATCATAACAAAAAAATGAAAAAAAAAAAAACAGAACAACAAAACAGCAACAAAAAGTAAAGAAGAAGTAACATCAGTATAATAAATGAAAAAAGAAAACCCTAAATAAAAAAAAAAGAATCGTCATTGAAAGTGAACGTAAAGAATTGCCATGACCGCTTAATAAAAAAACTTGCTTAATAATTACATATTTAAATTTAATAATAATTTATAAAACAAAATTATAATACTTATACATACTTATATACTGTAAGTAAACCTGACCATACATAACTACCTACATACAAACGTACAAGTAAATATGTATGCATGTATGACTAGAGAATATAGTACTTGATTGTATGTATATGGTGTGTTTTTTGTTTAAATTTGCTGATTATATTTGTTTCTTTTTTTTTTAAATCTGATTTAAAAAAAAAATTTTATTTTTATGTTTATGTTTATTACATAAAAACGTAATGTAATAATTTATAAGAATTTATTTACCTGTTTATGTATGTAGTGTTACGTTTTTATGTTTTATCTTTAAATCATTGTATTTTTATTTTTTTATTTTTAGAAACAAATTTAGGAGATCTATCAACAAATTCAATTGATGATATTAATGAACGTCAAAAGTATGCAAAAGCAAAATTATCAGAAGCAATACGTGAAGCTTGTTTACCAAAAATGTTATGTGAAATGGCGTCTAGACCAGAATTTGCACGTACCGATAAAGAAAGAAGTCTTTTACAATTAATTAAGTAAGTTGGGAAATTAATTTATTTATTCATCTTTTTTTTTTTTTTTCAATTTTAATTATAACAATTAAGTACTTTTATTACCGATATTCATATATCCTATACTTTTAAAGGTATTATTTTCTTTTGTTTTAATATCATTCACTCACATAAAATTATACCATCTGGATATAACTTTCTAATGTATTTACTATTTCATAAATTACAATTTATTACAATTTTATTTTAGTTACTTAAAAAATAATTAAATACATATTAATAATAATATAAGAATTTAAAAATCTGTATTCTCATTTTATATACGAGTGCATTTTATACATTAAATACTCATACAAACATATACATATATTTATTATTGTCGTTTCACATTATGATTTCATTTTTAGGTCAACATCAATGTCTCTAGCAATGAATAGCCCACCGACTCGTTGGCATTTTGCTGCACATATGGGTGAATTGTTACGGCATACTAGTGATTCATTAAGTGGACCGATAGGCTGTGCAAATCTTTGGCCACATTGTCCATTTAGTTCAAAGAAATTAATGAGTTTAACATATAAAGTTAATTTAAAATAATAATCAAAAAATACATATATAGGTACTTAGATATATTTTTTACATTTATTATTTTTATAAAAGATAATTTAATTTTTCTATAGATAAAAAATGCTATATCAATATAAAATGTAAAATAGTAAACGATGTAGAATGTGTGTACCTTTTGTAACCATGATGAATTGGCATTTACGAGTATTTCGAATTTTAAATTATTTTTATTGTTATTTTATATTTTTGTTTTCGTTATATGTTTTATTAACAAAATTAATTTAGAAAATTTTTATTATTATTATTAAATTAAAAATTTATTTTTCTAAATAAGTTAATATCTAAATTTACTTATAATTATTATTATTTCATTTATAAAGTCAACATTTAATACAATCACACTGCTTAAATTTATATACTAGAAAATTTATAAATATAATTTTTAATTTTTCTTTTTTTTTTTTTTGATATAATAATAATTGTATGAGTGTCTGTATGAATGTCGCATAAAAAAATATACGACTGAATAATTTATAAGAGAACTAGTCTTAATTTCAAAATGTGTATGTGTAATTATCAAAAAAAAAAAAAAACAAAAATTATTTTACACAACTTTGTAAATACTTGTATAATTGAAATGTGTATAAAAAAATTTATAAATTGTAATAATTATTGTAAGTAGTTTGTAGTATATATTTTGTTACATAAATGATCAATATTAAAAAAAAATTTAATAAATTGCTTTTTGTAATACATTTAAGTATGAATAAATGTATGTACATAATTTAAATTTCTGTATATATATACTTACATGATAATGTGAATTGTATATATGTAATAATATCTATATAGGGCAGGTTAATATACACGCATAGTTAAAAGAAATTTATAATATTTTTATATGCTTGATTTGTTTGTAACTAAATTAGACTTTAAAAAAAATTAATATATTATTATATTTCTAATATTTAAATATTTAAGTTGATATTAAATAAAAGACTGTTATAAAATTTGATTCTATTATATAATTATTTTATTTTGTAAATGAAAATTATTATCAAAGTATTTTTTTATTCAAAATTAATGTTCAATTTTATAAGTAAGACATTTCAATTACAAATCAATCAATTTGTTGCCATTTTTTTTTGAGTTGAAACTAATATAATTTTTAAACCTAAAACTATTCAATTATTATTGTCTATAATCTTTTACATTAAACTGCTGATAAATTTGTAAAGAAAATTCTACAAAATTTCCAGATATTTTGAAATAGTGTGAATATCATATGTGCTGTAGAGTATACGTAAAGAGATTTAATTTAATTTCAAAATAGATGACAAAGATTTAAATTGAATATAAGCTATAATAAAATAATGATAATCTTTCCTCTATATAAATTTTTACATCAGATTAAACGTGCAATACCTGTACGACTTTTTAGATAATTTTGTTATTGTTATTTCAAATTATAATTTGTTAATTATTTCGAAATTTATTTCTAAATTTAATATATGAAAACATTGAAAAATTTTTATATATTATTGAAAAGACAAAACTTATTGTAAAATTGCAGAATTCGAATTGAATTATAGTTAAAGGATTTTATATTTAATTTCGTAAGAATATGATTTATAAAATTGTTAAAACTTAACTTTTGTCAAAATATTGCATATAAAAAATACATCATATGTTTGTATAGACATAAGTAATTTAAATTGAATTTTTTGTGAAAATACATTTTCAATTTTAATTTGTAATAATGTCTATAAAAAAATATGTACATATACAATCATCATTCGAAAATCATTTAGCGGAAATTTTTGTTTAAAAAATGTGCAATCCACTGTAATAATTTCCCCAAAAAATAAATAAAAATTGTTTATGTCAACAATGGTAGTATAATGGCCAATATTCATTTAGTATTAGTGGTATTAGTACGAGTAGGTACACACGTAGATTATAACATATATAGATTTGGGTGTTATTATTTTATAAATTACCTAATTTTATGCAATTATTTACATAATATATAATATGAATTCAATGCCAGTAAAATAAATACTCGTAATAGTTTACAACAAAAATTTGTCAATCAAATGCTATTTGAATAAGTAATGATTAAGCAGAAACGTTATGTACATATGTATGTGGTAGTCATAATAATATATGTGAATTTATATATACGATTTTATGAAAATTGTCACGTTCGTAGAAAGCAGTAAGACAAACAAATAGCTTAATGTCTGTTAACTGCAAAAATAATATCTTTAATGTATACGACTACTCCAGCTACATACTTATAAGTATACATAACGTATAATGGTTGAAAAAAAAATTTCTTAACGTCCTTGGTTTTTTACTTAGTTTTCCTATTTTTCTTCTTCTATTTCTTCAAACACTTTTTCCGAATTTCTCATGCATGATATAAAACATGTTGTTTACACATGCGAGTATACTTGTATATCATCGATTATAATCGAATAACAGAAAGTATTGTATTTTCTAGATGTCTTGAATTATTTCCGGTGCAACTTCTACTTCATAATATATTAATAAATAATAATACATATAAGTATAATACCACATATACTTGTAAAATAATTATGATTTTTATTTATGTATGCATATATACATTAAATCGTATATTTTCCGAATGCATTTCATTTCATTTCAAATACCGATGAAAACATAATACATTCACGATAATTATTATATCGAACTCTCATTCAGAAAAGTACCGGATCCAACAGTTTTTCCTTGTTTTTATCAATACATAATAATGTAAGAAAGTTAAATATAAGATGTTATAATCTTACATAACTTGAATTAATGAACAAAATTAACTTTTCCTCTTTGCTCATACACATACACTTATGCAGTTATGCACACGTAATGTAACTTTTAAATTATGTATACTTTACGATCATATAGAGTGGTGTTCATTATAATGTAATAACAAACAGCAACAATAATTTAGATACAATTTTATTGCAGAGAAATACTACCTCTTATACCATGAAAGAAAACCATATAAAGTTGTTAAATACTATCTTATTAAATCGCATTCCAAAAGTTGTTGCTGTTGTTATTTGTGTTGGTTTTTTTATTTTTATTTTCAGCTTTATGAGCATAGGTTTTATCATATGTATGTACATAAATCTTACCTGACTCGAATTGACTAGTTTTATTTAAATATTCAATCGTTACTTCTTTTACATCATAGCGTAGCCAACATAACTTGCGGTTTCATAATGTACTTGGCATAAAAATGTATGCCTGTATACATAACCCCCCATTCAATGTATCGGTACAATTTAAAATAGATACTCATACATACTTTTGAAAAATTTTGTACTTTCACTTAATATTTTAGTTTTGTATTTAGCTACCTTTCAGATGTCAATTTGAATGCATTTTATTGCTATAATACGAAAATTTTCATTTATCTGACGGTTATAATCGCAAGAAATTGAATTCATTTCAGTGTTAGTTCGGTAATTATACAAGTTACTTTAAAATTGGAAGAAAATATTTTTTTCAAAAAATAAATTATTTAATTTTTCTTGTATTCGCTTCTTGAAATGTGATTATATGATTTAAAGTGTAAAAATTTTTAGTCGCGTAAATAATTGTTTGATCTGCACAAGAGTGATTATCTAATTTTGTATGTAAATTAAAAAATTATAATAATTTTCGAGAGAAAATAATTTTTTTTTTTTTTTGATGAATAATATATTGTTCCTGATTTGAAAAGATCTAAACGAAAAAATTGAAATATACGTGGATTTATAAACATCTTTTTTATTCATATCATATAAATAGATTCATACATAAAAGGATATTTTTGGGACTTCATTACAATATTTTAATTACTTCGTATACAAAATATTTTATGCATAATATTCGTCAGTCATGAAAGTAGAAAATTTTACGATATCAGTATCATTTTTAATTTACATCATAATCAGTGTTGTAATAGATATACCGTCATATGGAGTTATGGCACAGGAACCACTCTTTGAATTGCCAGTTCAATTAATTGGATTTCCAGTCATTATATTATCTGTGAGATTGTCAAATTTTGCCAAAAAATTAGCGTATTCATTAAATCCAAGTAAGTTATGTATATTTTTTTTAATACATAATCGACTTTTTTGTGTTTTTACATCATTAAAAAGCTATGAAAACTGTTACATAATCACAGCATTAATTTTTAAAATTAAATGTCCTAATTACATAACATTAAAGAAAAAAATGCATATACCTACGTGCTTGTTGAATCATAAATTTTTTTGAATCATACTTTGAAAAAGTTTTTTTTTATTAATTCAAAAACATATTTGGTGATTTAGTTTTTGCTTTAAATTGAAAGTAAAAATGAAATAATTTGCTAAAGTATGTCAATATATTTTATTCGAAATTTCTCGACAAAATGTTAGAGGTTAGCAGTTTTTTTTTTTTGAAAATGAATTTATTGAATTTTAAATATTGTAAAATCTTAGAAAACTATCAATATTATCTTATTTTATTCATTAAGTTAATAAAATTTACAATTTTTTTTACCTAATTTATCATTTTGCGGAGTATATTTATGTATTAAAATATGTTATTATTATTTTAGGTACTTACAGAGCAAGATCACGAAGATCTGTAACAGAACAATCTGAATATTCAGTACAGGCTGTTGATGCAATAATTGCAGAAAAAGAAATTTTAAAAGAATTTGGACCGAAAGCTTGCATTCTAGAAGAACCATGTAAATTGCATGCAATCAGACCCGGTAAACGTGGAGATCAACCAGATTGGAATGAAATATTAAGGTATTCACATTCATATTCGAGGTATAGATTATGAACTATCTATATTTGAAAATCATACAAAACTACTGAATTTCATTATAAATTAATTCGAATGATCTTTCGTTAATTTACACAGGAGCTTATGAATTTTATTATCGTACTCACGATGAGAATGAATTTTAAATTTATTTTAATCGATTTCTAATCTATTCAAGAGAATTATGAACGAAAGGTGTTTAATTAAAATTTATCTATGGTAACTGTAGGGCGGCGTGTATATGCATAAATATTATCGATATTATATGATTACCGTCGTATCTATCGATAAATTCTTGTTACATACATATAGAATCGGTACAATCATGTAGAAATTCAATTTGAAATGTGATATGATATTCACACTTAAATCTGATTAAATTTAAGATTAACTCTAAGATGAGAAAATTGAAATCCTTTTATTACCATTCGGAAATTACATCAGTTTTATAAGTACATATATTTATAATCGGTATATGTAAAGTATATTACATAATGTGCACATACTATATTTGCATATATACATATTTACGTATATATTGTGTATTAGTTTTTGATTATTACATGGATATTTTGATTATTATTTATATTGATCTTGTATTAATCATTCAAATTTTTGATTCCTTGTAATTTATCAAAATTAAATTATCGCTTCAGGACAAAGTATAATCATAAACATAAGTTTAAAGATTTATCACCAATACATATACATATCACATAGATTAGATATAGATATATAAAGTAAATTTATTATTATTGAAAGTTTATCACACAAATAAGAGGCTATACATATACATATAGAATTTATTATATGAGTACGTATAATATATTTTACTACGATATAGTTTCATATCACGTTCTATATTTTATGTGAATCCTTTAAAGACATAAAGACATAATTCTATATTGTTTATAATAGAAAATATTATAGAAGTGTACACATAGGATTGATTAGAAAAGTAGAAGAAGAATACAATAGAAAATTTTATCATTTCAAATATTTACTTATGGTATATTACATATCCTGAAAAATAATAAATTTTGTGCATTTAAATTGCTTATACCAAATCTAATATATCTGTGTGTATATCAAGGATACAATCATTTATGTAGGTACATAACAATGATATACATACATTAATGTTTGTACACATACGAATACGATTATATACTTGCATAAAATTCTCTCGTATTGTATTCCTTTTTCAGAAATTATAAAACAAAACAAAACACCAAAAAAACAAAAACAGCTAGCAAAAATAAAATAAAATAAAATAAAAAATAACAACGAAAAGAAATGAAAAGAAAAACTACCCAACATGAATTTTAATGAAAATAATTTTCTCTATACCACCGGTTGAAACCACTAGAACTAACGTTATGTTGTACATTAGATGCATATGTATATATGTATTGCTTTGTTTTAAATCAACTATAATGTTGCTTAATCCAAATGTTGTACATTGAAAGATGTAAAGCCTTCATTTAAAATTTCATATCACTCGTATAAATGTAATTGTAGGTGGTATGCTGGTACATATTTATAAACACATACATATGTAAAAGAGGGTTTGTAAAATGCAATTGCATAAAATTTATATTCATAAATATACGTAGTGAATATGTGTGTACTTAAATTTTCATAAATACATACGTATGTAGTGCCGTATTACTTGTTGTAAGGTAGAGAATTATGTGTAGGTAGAGTATTATAGGTATAGGAATATATGTATAGCAGGATATATGATATAGATATGGAAGCTTAAGTTATTGAATTGTTTTAAAAGCTAAGTTCTATCGTAAACAGAGATTTGGACTTTTGTCTGAATTAACAATAGCTTCAGTTCTTGATGGTTATGCAGTAAATGTAATAGACAATAGAAGTCCGTGGTCATTGAAGCTAAACTGGCAAGAACCATACTTTTTGTTCTTTATACAATAAATGGCACTTACTTTTCTTTTGAATGGCATATTATAGCTAGCTAGCTAGCCATAGTAATATGAATATGGTAATATAATACATGTGTACAGAGAAAAGTATGTACTCGTATACAGAGAAAAGTATGTATTGTAAAACATAAAACTTTGAAACGCTAAATTATGTAAATATGCAACTATTTGGATATAAATATGTACACATATTTACATATACGTATATTTGTATGCAGATACTTGTAAATGTGTGTGTATGTATTTATAGGTGTGCATAATATAAGTTAGCATAACTTTTTTAGACAGTAACAAATGTATTTTCGGACTTCAAATTCATGTCCTTCTAAAATGTTAAATTCTTATTATTCTTTTTCTTTTCTCTTACTGTTTTATATTTTTCATTTTATATTTTTTTTTTATATTTGCAGGAATTATAAAGTTCAATCAACTGGAATGAAGCAATGGTATCTACTATCTGTATTTCTCGGTGATGTTATAAGAGATGTTCGCCTTTGTAAGCAGTTATCAAAACGACTTGAATGTAGAAATAGTAGGAGTCAGTAACCCATTCATTGAAGATTAAAATCGTTTGTTAAGTATTATACATTGTACATGTGTACATACATCACATTATTTACATACGTAGATGGATTGAAATAGAGAATACATGAATATATGTATTATAGTGGAAAAGGAAAACTGTTTAATAATAAAATGTTGGCCATGAAAGTGAGATATGTACCTGTCGGCATAATCATTGCAGTTATGAATTCACCATACCAAAATTTTGCATAATATATGCATACATTTATTTGTATGTAAAAACGACTTTTATACATCTATATTTTACGTATATGGATACTTCAATGTAAAGATTTTATTATATGACATCCTGCTAAAATATTTAATTTTTCCTTTTTGTAAACTGTTACGTTTATTAAAATTGTTATTTTGTTCTAAACTAAGTATAAAATATTGTATTTATAAATTAATTAATAAAATGTAGAAAAAATTTAATGGAAAAAATATTTGAATTTTTTTAAGAGCCACAATATTGTACGTTGGTATTTGGTACTACATTTTTAATGTAAAATTATTTCTTCTTAACATTTATGATCGTTATTAAATGGTTGCATCCCACTCCAGAATCTTTAAGAAAAATAAATTTGAAAAGTTTACATGAATTAAAATAAAATGTCTTCAAAATAAAGCAAACAATTTCTCATTAACTTTCATTTACAAACAGATAAATTTCTTATATTTATATTTTTTGATAAATTGTGAATGTTTACAAAATAGAACAAAAAATTTTAGAAATTGTGTACACTTACGGACATCCGATATGTCGATATTGAAAACAACATCATTGAATAACCAAAGTTATTGTTGAAAGTGATTTCATCTGATTTGAATACAATGATGCAGTCTACTATATCTACAACCAACTTTCATCTTTTTCTTTTACGAACCATAATAATATATTCACACAAACTCACACAAACACAGATTTCTGTTTTCATACATGTGTGCATACAAAAGTTTTCAATCAATAATTTGTATCTATCATAGTTGAAAGTGAACTTGAATTCAGATTTTAATTTCGATTTCATTTTTGTTAATCTTTCGTATTAAGAAATTGATGAAATTTATTTCCTATTTATGAATTTAATTAAAACAATAAATTAGTCAGTTTTAATGAAAAATTGGCAAAAATTTTTAATACATTAGCTTGTGAGAGAAATTTTACTGAAAAAAAAAAAAAATAATAATAATAAAAATTACTGTATCAGGAAAAATTGGAAAAATTTTGAATTTTGTGACAATTATTATTTGATAATAATTTGAGAAATGTGATATTTGAATGTTTTAATCTCTATAAGTATTTTAACTTATTTTTCTGTTAAAAGTAAGAAGTATGTATAAAGTGTGATATATGAGTGAAGAACTAACTCTATGTAAAGTGAAAATTTAAGTAGGAAGCCAACAAATCACACACATCGAACTTGTTTTAAACTTTCTCCCCAAACTGACGGAATTCATTGCATGGTAAATTGTGCGGTTATAATATGATGTAGAGCATATAAAGACGAACATATAAAATCCAAATCGTAACGAATTTGCAATAAATTTATGAATATTTTATACAAAATGATTATAATTTGCCAAATATTTCATAACATATATGGAAAATTTTTAAATATAAAATTCACGTAAATGTCAGGTTAAATGCGGCTAAATAATAATTGAAATTTATTTTTTTACAAAAATGTATTTTACACGAACATATATACGAGTACATATTACACAAATGCATGTACGGATGTATATAAAATGAAAACTGAAAAGAAAAGTTCGGTTTTATATTTTATTTTTTCTATAAGCACTTTTATAACAGCTTGAAATTTTCATTTCATTTATTCATTCATTCAACCGTTCACAACTGATCCATACGATTTTTTTTTTGTCATATTAACAAATGTACGTGTAGTGTGCACTAAAAATTTCTCTACAAAGATTTATAATATTTTTCGATTTTTATTTATTTATATTTTTATTCATTATTTCTGCATATTTTTTTATTTTTTTTTTTTAATATTTTGTGACATTTAACATTCATTGCACGTATCATTTCAAACACAGTATGTTCGAGTTAAAGTTAATTTTTCGTGACATATTAGATCCGATATCTTATTTAACAAGTTATTTTATTATGCAAAAGTGTTTCATATGAAGGGATTTTGTGAAGAGAATAAAAACGAAAAAGAATTGAACAAAAAAAAAAAAACAACACAGAACAAACGAGTGAAAAAAAAACAGTCAGAAAACTTGTGATTTTCAGATGTTCTCTAATAATAAGAAGATTCTAATTTAAAGTGAAATCATAAAAATAATTCATTTGTACAAATAACTACACATATTGTATGTGTATATATGTATATAAGATATTCATGCGAGTATACATATGTTTGAATACACAGAGTTTTTTCATTTGTAGTTTGAATTTAAAATTTTTTAAAATTCGTAAGTATATTATACATAACGTATACAATCATATATAACAACGTTCATATTTTGTGCATTTGTCGTCTTGTCAGTTGATATATTTTGTGAAATGTGAAAGAAAACTTAATTTCATACACGTGAGAATTGTTATGTGCAATGAGAAAATAATCTTATTTATTTAATGTCATCGTACTCTGTCGCCGCATTAATTTCGAAAACTCAAAAGAACTACATCTATATTAACAAATTAACATATGCACATACACATATTCGTTCGTAGACTATACACACATATACAAAAATGTTGATGAATATTATTTTCTTTCGATTATTTTTAATCATCAAATTTTCAACATTCAGTTTATGCATACAAAATTATAAAAGTTCGAATGATGAGAATAGGTGAGTAATAATAACGTTAATAATGTATTATCTGTGATTGTATGTTGCTTTCGAATTATTCTGTTTGAGATATTTCTGAATAAAAAATAATGCCGTATTGGTGTAGTTTATAAGTTGATTATGCATTGGATTTTATACACTATAAATGTAATATTTGATGTGATTAATTTAAATCATATTGGAATTTTTTAACAAGAAATTTTCATATAAAAACTGAGATAATAAATCAATACAATTAATTTTATTATACCAAAACATTCTATTGAATATTTGTGTGTTAAAAGAATAAAAATCAAAACTTTAATGTAAACTTTACAACATACCAATAGGCATATTATATAACAAATAAATTATTTTAGAATTATCTGTATAAAACGAATTTTCATTTCCTATATTTCAGCAGTGATCATAACATTGACAGAACTTCTGTAAACAATTTCAAACCATACGTTAGCAATCAAATAAAATTCGATTCAAATATTGAATACGATTCAACAACATTAAATAGAGGAGAATACTATCAAAGCAATAATGATATTAATTACCTACAACAGAATCAAAACAATTCAAACATATTATTCGATTCGAAATTGAATAGACAAGATACAACATCAAATTACTATCCATCTACGAATGTTGTTCATAATTACTTTCCGAATGGGTATGCACAAAATTATAATCGTCCACAACACTACAACATTGGTACTAGACCATATAATGTGAATGTAAAGCCTACACCTCCACAATTGCCACCCTCATCACCTTCAGACGATGATATAATTTACGGTCAAAATTATTTTCAACAAAATACATTACAAAATCAGCCATCATCATTAAGTGTACCCGTACCGTCAATAAATGATCAACAATTCAATAATTATATTCAACCTTCTGTTTATAGTCCTTTTACGAATTTCTTAGCTTCATTTGGAAATTCAAATTTACCTTTAAGCACTCAATTCAGTAGAGCCTTATACGGTATTACAAATAATGATGACTTGCAATGTGTACCAAAACTTATATGCCAAATGACTGGTGATCCAAATCGTCGAAGTGAACTTCCAGGTTTATTTACCACACCATATTTAACGACGTAAGTATATCTTTACATTTTGTATTTTATTATAGAATTTAAATGATTTTCAATGCAAGAATAAATTTACGATTACAATTGCATTGAATTTGCTTCATTTATTTTTATATTTGGAAATGTTTATTTTATTGTGATGATATTAAAAACACTTTCAGATTGATATCTGCCCTCCCGACAACATCACCTTTGATTATGTTGACTAAAGCAGCTGCATTGGGTCTTACTGGAGGAGAAGATAGTTGTCACACTACTTATTCGAGATGTCCAAAAGATGAGGTTTGTTTTTGTTTATAACTTTGCTCTTATTTTAAATAACCCAGACTCTTTATATGTTTTAGACTGAACTGTTGTACTATTTGAACAACTATCGAGGAGGATTTTTTAAATTTTTTGCTGAAAATGATTCACATTCTACGCATGATAATTTTCATGACAACCGATATGAACAAAACAATCATCAAAATGAAAATTCAGACAATTCTAATTCAGGACCTTTTAGTGCTTTAACTTCAGGTAATTAAAATTCTAACATTTTCTTAATTTCAAATAATAAAACACTAAAATGCCCACAGGTTTTCAAACTACTAGCAATGTTATTCAATTCATAACGAAGTTTTTTAAAAAATTGTTTATTGGTCCACCAAATACGTACTACAGAAACATTAATAATTTTCCTAATTATCCATACAACAGAAAATTTAAAATAAATCAAAAAAATGTTAAAAATACAAAACAAGCAGATCCAATTGAAGGAAGAATTTTAAATAATCGACCACCGTATTCAAAATATATGAGAAAAGTTATGTTTCCAGTAACGGAATCCAACAATTATTACAACTCACCATCATATCCCAAACTGTATTCAAACGATCAATACAGGACTGATCGCTATGGAAAACGTGTAAAATTTTTAAATGAAAATTCTAATTTTAATGGAAATTACAATTACGATAATGATAAGGAAAGTTTTAAAAAACCGCAAATGATATTACCAGATAGAACTGGAACTGGTAATTTGAGATTCGATACTGAAAAGTTTCATAGTACTACAGAAGAAAATTATCGAAAAAATTATGGAAAAATCGTTAATAGACCGAATCAATATGAACAAAATTATTATAATATTCATAATTCAAATACAAAGGTTCAAACAGAAAAGTATTATCGTCCTGCCCTAAATTCGGATAAATATGAAAATGACGATGAAAATATTTATGTGACTAATGCCAGAGGTGAAGTAGAATATTACATAAAGCCAAATGGAATGAAAGTCTTTCTGTAAAATTTGGACATGAAATTTAGAGCTAAATAACTTTTATATGAATGCGTAAGGAATATTAATATTCAAACGAGTATGAAAAATTCTCGGAAATTTAATTATTTAATATGACTTTGTTGTAATTTGTAATTTATTGTAATAATACATGAACTAATTTATATTGCTTGTTACTTAGATATTAGGTATTATTTAATTTTCATTAAAAATTTTAAATCTTTTAAATAAAACATTTACGATAATATTAATTCAACAATCATAACTCGATTTATTTTAAATAAAACATGAGATTGCAATTAAATTTTTTCAAAGATATTCGTAAAAAGTCATTAATATGATCGAAAATTCCATGAAAAACTTTAAATTTTCTTTTATTGATCAATATCTTTATAAAGACATAAGTAAAAATCTTTTTATCAATTTGCCATAACGTAAGATAAACTGAGAATTCTGCCCACCATCTCATAAGAATTAATAATATTTGTACTTGTATTTAATAATCCGTATCGTTTGACATGTCGTTAGTATGCAATTAATTCAATATTCAGGGTGTACGTGTAGTGTATAGTCAATAATAACGGATTACATTTGTATGTATCATATTTTTCCATTGAATCGGAATAAACTCTTTTAGAAAATATCTATTGTATATTTACCATAGATTATATACAATTTTTGTATCTTATATTTAAGCGTAAATAGAAACGTTATGATTTTTATTTGACGAATTTTTGACGGGTGGTTAACACCGATAATGATTAGCGTACACATACTACACATTTAATACAGATTAAATTACATGGACATATTTTATGAATCGTACATATGTACATTACAAGTATATATACAAATGATCAAAAATATTAAAGTATACAATCAATCCCATAAATATATACTCGGATAATATAAAAATTACAAAAAAAAAATTGCATTTAATCGTAATAATGGTAGTCGTATTAAAATTTATTTATAAAGATCTATCATTTTTTTAAAGATCTATGATTTACAAAGAAAATGGAATTGAAAATAAAAAAAAAGAAAAAAGAAATTATCAAAAAAATAAAGAAAAAAAAATGATTTTAATAATGTCAACCACATATCATTTAGAAATCTGTAAGACAAGCAAGATATCAATTTTTCATAACCTTATGCATGATTTAAAATTACAAGAACATGTCAATCATAGAACAATTGAACAGTTGTTAAGGATATGGTTGAACAAATTGATGGTATGTATATTTTAATGTACATATGTATATCATACACTTATAAGACAAAACGACAAAACGTTGTAAAAAAAAAACCAAATCGATGAATGGTGAATGTTAACGCTATATGAGAGCAATATACCTATATAGTACAGTATACGATTACAGAATAATTTAAGTGACAGTAATTGTGACAGGCGTTTGCCTTTTTTAATATCTGTATAATCTGAATCTATATACGCATACCTACTTGTACATATATAATGCACATTAAAGGAGAGAGCCAGGAACACACACACAAAAAAAAAGGAACAATTTACGTTAAGTACGAAAATAATCAGATTCGTTATGATAATAATGAAAGTTTTCTTTTATTTGAATTTTATATTTTATTCAGGTTTTTAATCGATGCAGATTCGCGGTTGTAAAAAAATAAAATAAAAATGAAGTGGTTTGCAAAAATATCCTTAAATATGCAAATTAAAAATTAAATATGAATGATATCGGATTGTATATGGTCACAAATATTTTTATTTTTATCTCTAATTTGTTTTTTCCTGGTGTAAACATAATCACATACATATACATACTCGAACTTTAAAAGGATATTTCTTTTTAATTTTTTATTAAATTTTATACATACAATGTATCCATTCGTGTACTCATTTTATTTCAGTATTCACATGTATCCTAAAACCAATTTAATGATTTATAGTGCTACAAATTTGTTTTCATTCATGAAATGTTTACTAAAACAACTACTAAATGGAAAAATCTCTGTATTATTACAAAAGAGTATTAAATTTATACAAAATTCTCGTATATGCACGTACAAATTAATTGTTTCTATAGATAAATGTGATTATCGATCTTTTTAACAGCTGTATAGTTTTATAAATTTTTATTATTGTTTTTGTTTTTACTCTTATGATATATATGAACATATCATAACAATACCCTTATCGATAATATTATTTTTTTCATTTTTTTTCTTCTTTTTTTTTCAAATAAACCAATAACAATCAAAATAATCATTTGGTGATGGTTAAGTATGCATAGATCCAATGTGTGATGTGATGTGATGGTCGTGTTTTATTTATTTCTTTTATATCTATATTTTTTTTTTTTTTGATAATCTTTCAATCCAACTGTGAAAATACACAACAACAAAAAAAAAACAAATTTTCAAATAGAAAAACACTGAAAAAACAGAAAAATGTGAAATCAAATCCCTCCCAAAAAGAAATGATGAACACAAAAAAAACCAAAACCTCGAAAAAACTTTTTAATGTTTTAACAAAACTCAGACCACAATTTTAATTTGATAATTCCATAAGCTATACTATATGTATAGCTACTCACTCATGGAGAGGTATCGTATTTGTTTGTTTATTTTTTTATTTTATTTTTATTTTTATTATTGTTTATACATACAAAATGAAGGGCGATGAATATATCACTGAAAATTTTATCAACCAAAAAATCAAAAAAAAAAATGTCTTTCATCTTTTATTTAATTTTGTATGTATGTTTTTTTTTTTTTTAAGTGAAAATTTACTTTATTATAATTTTTTTAAAGACTAAGTATACTCGTATATTATCATATCGCGTAAAAGCGTCAGAGTAATTGAAAAGAAAAACACCTGTCACCAACACAACACAATAAAATGTGTACAGATGAAAATGAAAATATTTTTTTATTATGTCACCCTCTAAATCCTATACTCTTACTTGTATTTTTTTGGGTGGTTTTTTAATTTGCATCATACAGATAATAGCCTTATAATCATAATAATAATAATATGTATAAATAACATTAATAAGGATATTGATAAATCAGTAAAATAAGTTTCTAATTTTGAATAAAGATAATACTAAATATATGTAATTATTACTGTGATAGTTGATTTGTATTATATACTATGTAGAATGTAGATGTATAGTTACCCATTAAAATGACATCAATTAATTGAATTCTGTCTGTATATAATATGTATACATAATTGTATATATTCAATGTAAGGTGAATAAATGGATATAATAATGCTGTGTATGCTGCTATGTATGTAACACATTTAATATTTATTTATATACAAAACTTTATTATCATAACAACCACTGTGATCATTACCTTGTGTTATAATGGTATAAAATGTTCTCGATGGATATTAATAAAACTCCAGGGGTTTTAAATTTATGATAATTATTATCTAACATGTTCTATACACCGTATTCAAATTACATACATTTATTTATAATATGGAAGGCAATATAATATTATAAGGCCAACAGCAAATTTTTTTTTTCATTTTTTTTTTTTTTTTGAATTTATACGTACATATTGTACAGTATGTAAGTAGTAAGATTGGGTAATAAACATAGATTTATAATTTTCATCTAATCATATAATGCAATATGTCTATTATAAATGGTATGAAAATTCAAATATAGATACAATTTACTTTGTTACTTACTATACAGATTCGCATTATGATATGAAATAAGATATATATATGGTATTTATATACTTCGTATAAGTACCTACATCTATGTATGAGCACATATGTACTATGATTATAAAACAAATGACTATACATAAAGCTCAACATTGTAATGAATTCATTTAATCACACATTAGATATAACATTATATTAACTCTATACAATATACAGGTATCTACATATGTATATGTATAAATGCCTCCACGATAATGTACTTCATACTATACAGTGGTAAATAATTAGCCTATAGGGTAAATAAAGTGTTAAGTGTATGTAATGATTTTTCAATATTGAATCGACACAAAATATTAAATAATTTATAATATGAAAATCATTTTATATCTGGCGGTAGTATATGAGGTATGAGTTTATGTAATATCTACAGATATGATGACTATATACTTATTGAGTTTCAACAATACCTTTTATATTAGAAACAATAAAAATACAGTCTACAAAATAAAACTATATTATTTAACAAAATTCTATAAAATCTCATTATGTAGGTACCCATATTATATTGGTAAAAATCGGATATGTAATTAATAAAAACAGCTTATGAATATGAAAAAAAAATTATATATAATTGGTTAATTTCTTTCAAATTGTAGAATAATGTTTATGCAAATCAATCGTACATATAGTAATGTTAATAATTTATGCAAACATTTATTCATTGTATTGTATACGTATACTTATATACCTAAATATCTACTACATAAAATTATGTTCGAGTATTATATATTGATAAACTCGTTTTCTTTACTTATTTTATTTTATTTTTTTTTTCATAATTCTTTTATAGATTTTAATTTTTATTTTTTATAAAAACAACTATAATTTTATGATAAATTAAGTGTCATCTTACCTAATTTTTCTTAATATATATGTAATCGTTTTTCGAAATAAATAAAAAAAAAAAAAAAAATTAAATCGCCCATTGTACAATTACTCGTAAATTAGGTAGGAATGATATTACGGATATTAAGCACGCTTATAACAATAATAAGAGTATTCAATTTTTGATGTTTATTTTTATTTATATTTTTATTTTTAGTACTTATATTTTTGTTTAGTTTCTCTATATTTATTTTCCAAAACATTTATATATGTAGGTATATTTGAATAACAATAAAATAAAATATTTTTGTTTAGTTTAGCTGACGATTAACTTTATTTATTGTTTTTTTTAAATAGATTTTGTTTTTATTCAAATTTTATAAATAAATAAAAGTAATAACGGTATAACAATAAAAGAATACATAAGCACATATGTATATGAATGGGGTATCAATAGGCAAACATAAAAAAAAAAATGAATTACAAAATATAATCTAAGAAAAAATTGCAGATTTATATGTAAGTATTAAATAAAATTTTGACTTTTTTCATATGGTAATTTGTTTTATTTTTTAACTTTGCCAAAATATATACGTAATTTTTGAATTTATTCATCTATGTACACGTAGTTTGTTTTGATAGGATATAGTGCGTAATTTGACTTGCGCTTAAAATACTCATAATTTATGCACGTACTGTAATATAATAGTGAAATGCGTATTAATGATTTGTCTATAACATTTATGCATGCAATAATTTAAGAAATTATTAACATTTTTAAAAAGAAACAAATCTGAAATTCTTCTCTGAACTCACCTACTAATATGAAGTACATAAATTACACAAGAAATTAAGAAGAGAAAATGCTATTCCCGCATGGCGCATCTGTTTACTTTTCTTTCTACTTGTTTTCCTACTTCTCAAATACTCGAAATTTTAATGACCATGTTTGTTTACATGTGAAAATATAGATCAAAACATTTATCGGTTTTTCTTCTATACACGGATCTAGTTTCAATTTGGAATTCTTCTTCATACACGGCTACTACAGACTACAGTGTAGTATGTAGTACCTAATATAGAAAAAATAGTAAGAAGAAAAACAACTATTCGCGTATCTTTCTACTTCTTTTCCTACATCCGAAATCTGAAACAATCAAAAGTTGAGTGATAATGTTTGTTTACAAATGAAAATGTAGATAAAAAAATGTATCGGTTTTTGTTGTTTACACAGATCTAGTTTCGATCTGAACTTCTTCGTATCTGAACTCGCCTACTACAGTGCAGTACATAATTTAAACAAGTGAAGGAGAAGGAGAAACTACTAAACTACTATTTACACTAATTGAAATTTGAAACTAGTTCCGTATAAACAAGAAAAACCGATAAATGTTTTGACCTATATTTTCATTTGTAAACAAACATGGTCATTAAACTTTCGAGTATTTGAGAAGCAGGAAAACCAGTAGAAAGAAAAGTAGAAAGATATGCGAATAATAGTTTCTCTTCTCCTTTTCTTGTTCAAATTATATGTACTCCAACTGCACTGTAGTAGTAGGCGAGTATGGAGAAGAATTTCATATTCTTACAAGTACAACTTGCAAAGCATGTGAGATCTTGTTTCGATATTCAGTATTGTAAATGGCAATATTTATTCCTCTACTTTATACTCCTATATAATATACATACTCTGCAGAAATGAAAGTCATTGACTATTACAGTACATATAGTATACGCTATGCCAGTAGGAGTAGTATTTCACTTTTACTCATCACGTGTATTCTTTTTAAAATATTTTCATTTTAAAACTCCAAATGATGACTAGTCCGCCACTGCTTTCCTTTACAAAATCACCCAAGAGGAAAATTCATATTCGGATATTGTCCAAGCGATTTATTG
Organism: Villa cingulata; assembly: GCA_951394055.1. Classification (NCBI taxonomy): domain Eukaryota; kingdom Metazoa; phylum Arthropoda; class Insecta; order Diptera; family Bombyliidae; genus Villa; species Villa cingulata. The sequence goes on along the minus strand of OX596021.1, from coordinate 28,679,571 downwards.
CAATTTTAAGTTTTGTTAAAATAATATATAAATATATACTACACAGTGCACTACACCTTCTATACTTCTATCCTTCCATCATAATAATAGTCCTAGTCCTAGCAAATATACGATCTAAAATTTTCTATATAACTTACATTTATACGACGTATGTGTATCCAAATGTGTGTTGGTACTTTATCTCACTTATGACTTGTTATTTATAATAAAACATATCCTTTTCGTTATTAATAAAACGTAATAATAATGCTAGTATTCTGTGTACTGTGTACAATTATTCTAGCAATAGTCAAAGAAAAATGAATGAATATTATATATTATGTAGTTTTGTCCGCAATAATATCTCTTTACATGTACTACATGAATACGATAAATACACAAGTGCTGACTGTATGTAGTACGAGTAAATATTTTATTCTTGGACATGAAATTATTAAAATATCCTTATTACATATTAGGAACATTATAAATATTATATGCGCGACTTATAAATTATATGAGTAATTTGTAAATGTTCCGGTATCTCAATACCGGAATGCCAACATGACTATAATCTGTCATATTGTCCTGAAGGCATATCATCATTACACATATAATATTTCATTTATGAATATGTATTTATATGTATGTAGTACGTGTATAAGGCTATAAGAATAAAACTTATTCTATCTATATTAAGATAAAAAAAGGTCCTTTCCTTTTTGGACATATTTCATAAAATTCATATTAGATACGCGTATAAAATACTTTTCTTTATTATTACACATTTATCCTCAATGTGCAATGTAAATACATATGTAGATATATGATACAATTGAGAACAAAAAAAAAAAAAAATAAAATAAAATAGAGGAAATAAAAGGATGAAAATTCATTCATTCGCATCTCATGTATGTACGTACATAATATTATATTTTTGTAGTTATTTTATTATCAAGAAAAAGGTAGAATGAAAAACAAAAAAAAAAAAACAACAACGAAATAAAGAAAAGGATGTTAAGCACAGACATACAAGTTATAATATAAAAGGTCATTAACTAGCACTTAAATATTAAAATATATATTTATTTAGGATACAATTTGTAATAAATAATACCACTATAATATATTTTATGGACAATATAAACTCTTTTTTCATTACATCATGTACTACCAACTCAATCATTTTAGTATACAACACAAATAAACATAAGTTGAATTCGTTAAAATTTTAATAATTATTATTTTCATTTTCAAATTTATAATTAAATGTGTACTTATTAATGCATATTTTAATTTTGAATATTATATACGACTACGAATAATATACGAATACAAATACAATAAAAGGATACAGGCAAATGCTTGATGGGTGTCGTTATTTTAAATAAAATTTTATAGAGACTATAATATCTATGTATGAATGTAACATATTGTTCCTATCAGAATTAGGCTCTGTTCAAAAACGTCAAATATTGATTGCATAAAAGCATAAATGCAGTGGCAGCTCTTTAGTTGCTGCTGCCATAAAGCAGATGTAGATTTTTTAAAAAGCAGTGATTCATAGTTTTTGAACGTTTTACCTGACTGTGTTTAGTGCTTGTATTTCATAATTATATTCAAAAATGGAAATTCTATAGCTATAAATATTTGTGTAAACATCTTAATAATTACAATTCACCATTATTTGTGTAATACTACGTACTACTTTGACATTTAGCAAACAACGCATCAACACTTTAAACGCTGCCCATATGCACTGCATTATGCGCATAAATTTTGATCTACTACGTTTTTGAACAACTGTACTGCTTTGCCTGCATGTTTTTGAACGCCATGCATTGATACAAAGCATACTTTGACGTTTTTGAACAGGGCCTTAGTGATATGATAGAGGATAAATTAGAATGATGAAAATGTTATAAATTCATGTAAATTTTAAATGAAAGGATTTCAATATCTAATTGGAATATGCAAATATACAAAAATTTATTATGAAATAAGAACAAGTATAAAAATATACTATTGGACACTAAGAGTATTTCAGTAAAATAAATGGAATTTTTTTTTTTTTTATAAAATCAAATAACATTTTTTACACAGAATATTTTCTCAAAAATTAAATAGATTTGTTTATATATGCATGCCACAAATTTCTTCATCTGAAAATTATAACCAATTCAAAATTTGATTAAGAGTTTTTTAAAATGAAAATTTCTAACAAATTGTGCATAAAGTTGCAGAAATTATGGTAAGTAGATGGAACACCTTGGAAGTTACAAAAGAAGTTTGACAAAGCAAACTTTAGCGTGAAGAAGAACACTGTTGGTCACATCTTGCAGAAGCTACTATAAGATTCTTTTCTGTGTTAGGTAAATCTAAAACCAGAACCACACACCCCCTTAATAATATGAATCAATATAAAAAATGAAACACATACATTTTCGTCGGGTATAACATTTATTTATAGAAAATCGATTTTTTAAGCAATTTTTTTTTATTTATCTCATAATTTCATTGTTTTTTTTTTCTTTTTCCTTTTGAAAAATATCTTACATACATATATAAAAAAATTTTTAATTATAGTATATAATATATATATTATATATATTTATAAATGAATATAAATTTTATTATTTAAAAATTGTTATTTTTTAATGCATTTCATTTTTTCAAATAAAATGCATGAACATTTATTTTTATTTACATTACAATATTTTCTATACATTTTCATATAATATATATTTCATTGTTTTTATTTTATTTATTAATTCATTTTTTTTTGTTTTAAACTTTTATTTATCATTCATTCATTTTTTAAAATTTTTCTTTCTTTCTCTCTTTATTTTTTTTTTTTTGGGTCCTGTTTCAAATCTTAAATCTAATTATTATTTTTCTTTTTCCTTTTTCATTTTAATTTTTATGATTTTTTTTTTTATTTTTTTTATAATTTTTTTAAAAAACAATTTATTGCTCAGAAATTTTCATATCATTTATCCGTCTCACATACACATTTTATACATTTATTTTCGTCTGTGTATAAATATAAAAAAAATTTTTTTTTCTTATCATAAATGATTATTTATGACATTTTTTCAAGATTGTTTTTCATTATTTTTGTAAATTTTCGTGTGTTACGACAAAATGATAAACAATTTAATAGCATACGAACAATTTTTTTTTTCTATTTTCTTTTTATTTTTTTTTTTCACTTTTTTTAAACTATATTTTTTTTATAATAAAATTGGCAACTTAATCCTAAAATAAAATACATACATTATTTAATGTTTTAAGAGAAAATTTCTTTATACATATGTATATATGAAAAAAAAAACTTAATTAAAAAAATAATTTTATAATTTTTAATTATAATTTACTGTTTTTTATAATTTTTTTTTTTTTTAACTCGATGTAATAGATACATATATATATACATATAAGTATTTTCATATTTATTTTTATTTTTTAATTTTTTACTTTTTTTTCGCAACAAAAACAAAATAGATTGAAAATATAAATTTTTTTCTTTTGTATTTTAAAACTTAAAAATTAAATAAAAATTCGCAAATATACAAAAAAAAATTAAAAAAAAAACAAATCAAAATATTACCAGCATATACAAAATTCAATAATAATTTTCAAATAGAATACAAATTAAAAGAAAAAAATTAATTGAAATCGATTAATATGTCATTAATACATATAATAAATTGTGGTCCCCACAGTTTTTAGAAAAAAAAAAAAAACTATGTTATAGAGAAAATTAAAGAATAATCAGAATTAAATAAGGAAGAAAAAAAAGAAAGATTAAACAAACATAAAATAAAAATTAAAAAATATTGAATGTAAAACAAAAATAATTAAGAAGCAAATTACAAAAAACAAAAACAAAATTTAAAAGAAAAGTAAAAATCAAAGAATAGAAAAAAAAAATAAAAACAAACAAATTATACAATCTGGATAAAATGAGATCAAGTTCATCATCACAGGAGCCCGCTTTGATGGGCATCTTAGACTAGTTTTTAATTATATATTTATTTAATTTAACGTGTACTAAATAATGTTAAAAAAAAAAAAAAATATAATTAAAATACAAAAAATACAAAAATTTAAAAAATATTTTTTAAAAAAAAAAATATGATTTTAAAAATTTATTTAAAAATTACTTCTTATAACAAATAATTATTTTAATTATGTATTATAAAATTAAGAATGTTTATCAACATATTATCATGTAAATTGAATATACATTAAATTATGTATTATATGTAATGGTATATGTATGTGTGTGTATCTAGAAATGCTGGAAAATTAATCAATAATCACTATGGCATTACAATATATGTATATGTATTTAAATTCATATAATAAAAGATTAAAGTAAATGTCTATCTATGTATATATGTATATATAGCTATGTATCTGAATATGTAATATAAGAACTATAAAAAAAAAAAAGAATATATTATATATAAAAACAAAAATAAAAAAAAATGCACAAAAAGAAAAAAATAATAATAACGATCCTTTCTTCTATTTTATGATGTTAGCAGTTAATATGTATGTACGAATATAAATTATGTATGTTCATATCTATAATGTCAGAATAAATAACTGACATGAAATTTATTACACATACATGGACATAAATAATTGTAATTAATCATAATAATAAAATAATATAATAATAACAATATTTAGAAATAATAATGATAATAAATGAATAGATTGATTTATTTATTTTTTTTTTTTTTTTATTTAAAAAAAAAAGAAAACAGAATTGTAGATTAATGCATATTTATATAATATTGATAATAATCATAATATATGTATTAGTAGATGTATGTATAATGTAAAATAAAAATATTAAAAAAAAATAATTATATATAAACTTGATCTTATTGTAAATTATACAGACACAAAGTAAGTATGTGTTATGATATTTATATGATTTAATATGATATTTTTATAATAATAATTTTCATTTATTCATTTACGTAATAATAATAGTAATAATAATAATAATAGTAATTATATGTAATTGTAATTAATTAATGTATTTAATATAATTTGCATTAAAAAAAAAAAGAAAATAATAATATACTTTTTCCCATTAGAATTCAACATCGTTTCAAACAAAAACAACATTTTTGAAATCAAACTCACCACTTTTTATGCCAATACCAATTGAATTTGAATTAAGTTTGATTTAAACATCGTTGAATTTAATTTAAAACAATTTTGATTTTGATTGGAACAATGTTGATTTTGATTTGAAAAATGAATAATTTTGTCTTTAAGATTGTTGAATTTGATCTGAAAAAAAGTATATTATTGATTTTTTTTTTAATATTTATTTTAAAATTATACATATTAAATTATGTATTTATAAAATGTATTTATTTTATTTAATTATTTTTGTTTTTTTTATATTTTTCTTAATAAACAAAATTCTAAAAAAAATTAAAAAATATAAAATCAATATATGAATTACTCTATTAAATTATATTAAGTAATGTTATGTATTTATATATTTGAATATATGTATGTATCATGTATGTATATGTAATATCAAATTTATACTACTTATTAATACGTAAAATAAAATAAAAAATTATGTATTATTATTATATTACACATTTTATTATTACTTATTTTTATATTCATTTTCATTTAAAAAATATATATGTATATATTTATATACTTATATTTTGACGTAAAATTTCGATATAGATAATATGTATATTTTTCTAAAAAAAAAAATTATAATAATAAAAAATAAACAAAATTCAATTATATTATTAGATAAGATTATGTATCATTAATTTATTAAAATTTTTAGATTTAAATAAATTAAAAAAAAAAAATACATAATAGAATAAAATAAAATTTAAATATAAAATATAATGGTATAAATATAATATTTTATTGAAAAAAATAATAATAATAAATGAGAATTAAAATTTATTTAAATTGTATTTTAATTTAATTTAATTTTGTTAACATACTGAATAAGAGATATTAAATGAAAATGAGTATACATAATAATTTTGTAAAAAACAAGAATAAATTTTAAGATTAATTTTTTTAGATATAATTTTGTGGGAGTCTATTTCACGCATTGTTTATATGATCAATTTTTAAATTTTTATTATTATAGTGAGACTCATTTATAATTAATGCATGTTAAAAGTACATATCACTATCAAAGAAATAATTAATGATATCTATATAATTATCAACATAAATATTCACAATGTAAATATACGAGTATGCGTATGTATCTATGTACGTATGGAATGAAAAAGAAGAAGAACTCATAAGATATCATCGTAATCATTCTGATAAAATCATCATAAAATAATTTCGATTGCGCAGGTAATATTTAAAATATGATCCTTAATTTTTGTTTTTTTAATAAATAAATTTTTTGTTTTTTTTTAATTTTTTAATCACGAAATGTACATAGATGTATCTATACGTATATTTATAGAAAACATAGAAAAACATTTTTTTTTTTTGTGTATAATCTATAATTAATTTTATAATAATTTATGATTGAGCTACTACATGATACCAATGATACGAACATTATTTATGATTTCTTTCGATCTTGATAATAAATGAAAAATTAATGTTTTTGTTTTTTGTTTTTTTGTAAAAATATCAGACGATCTGTCTACCTACAATATATACGATCATAAGTTTATATGATAGGTATTATAGTGTGTTTATAAGCTCACGCTTTATCTTCATCATTATTATTATATTTCACTTAAAATTTTATAACGATTTTACACATTTTCTATACAAATATATACTTATGTATGTAGCTATAGTATAATGGATTTTATACAAATGTTAATTTATTTAATAATACGATGATTATTACATATTTTATGTAAATGTGTTCATTTTTTTTACAAGAATACTGAAACAACAAAAAATAAAAACAAAAAATTAACAACAAAGAAATCAGATGAATAAAAAAAAAATCAAAAATAAATTGTTTTAATATCAAATCAAAGAACTTGATTATATACTGAATGCGCACATACTACTCTTCGTTCGTATATAAGTAAATATTTATGTATGTTTGTATGTATATAAATGTTAAATAACACATATCATTTATAATCTATTCATATAGATTCATTTTTTTCTTCTTCTTGCTGGTTTAACTTATTTTTGTTTTTATTTTAATTATATTAGACAAGTTAGTGCCTGCAAAAATTAATAATATTTTATAAGAATTATAATATGTAAAAAAATAATAGTAATCTGATAGAATAAATTAATTGAAGATTGTGTACACAAATCATACATATACTCGAATATGTAAGTATGTATGTACATGTTACTGGCATATAATTCTTAATATACATATTCATTATTATAAGCATATAATGAATATATTATACACTACACTGTACATACTATAACGTAATTTATGTATTGATTATTTATTTGAAAAAAAAAAAAAAAATCTCAAATTTGACAACTTAACCAGTCTTTTATTTTATATTTTCAATGTCAACAAGTATTTTTTTCTTCTTCTTCTTCTTCATTTACATCATTATTACATGTAACTACTTATGTGTACATAGATTTGTACATCATTTACATACATACATATATAATGTATGTGCTTGTATAAATTATATTTGTGCGTGTTTTTGTGAATTCTGATGAATTAATTGAATTTATCGTTTGCATAAAAGCATTAACTGAATTATTGTTCTAAACAAAATAAATTTACATACACATGTAATATTACACAACAAAAAAAAAAAAAAAAGAAAGAATTGATTTTTCATGAAACAAGAATATCCGATTATTATCTTGATATTTTGAAAAGATTTTCTTGAAAAATATAACATTTTGATTTTTGTTTTAAAAAAAAATATACGATTACATATGAGTAACTAACATACATATAATTGTATTTTGTATGTGAATCATGTACACACATAAGAATGGACTGTAAATGAAAATTAACTAAGTACTTGTATATGACGGAAAATTATTCATTTTCATTTTTTGATGTTTTACGAATTTTTGCTTGTAATACTTGGATGTTGTGTACATACTAGCATGAACATATTTTGATTGTATGTAATTATGTACACGAAATAATGTGCTGATAACTGAATAACTAACAGAAATTGAAATTAAATGAAAAAAAAAAAATAGTAAAACTTACAAGGTTTAGTAATAATTAAGTATGAAGATATGTAAATAATTTATATACGAGAATATCCATTATTTATTCCTTTAATGATGAGATGACTAAAAATAAAATAAGTATATAATAAAAAAAATTGTTAGAATTTATGATCAGTTTTATAAGAAAAAATATGTAAAAGTAAAATTAAATGATGATTTGTGGTTTTAAAAAAAATGTTAAAATGTTTCTCTCAAATACAGAAACTATCAACAATTAGGTATTAGCAACAATGTTCGATATGAAAAAATATACAGAATCTCAATTCGGAAACAAAAATGTAGTCACAAATCGAATCGAATAATTGAAATCGAAACTAATCGTTAACTGATACTGACAGTATAACAACTATTGCAACTTGTCGATTATCGAATTGAGAGTTGGTTTGAGAGAGAGTTGATTTGAAATTTTTCAAATGATAACGAAACATTTTAATGAACGATATAACGATGAAACGAAAAATGAAATAGTACTGTATGTGTATGTACTATATACTCGTATAAATTTGAGTCTCAAAAATTTTGAATTTTTTAATTTACTTATACAATTGCGAATGTATTCACAATAAACAATATTCTCATTTTCATTTATGTATTTGTATTTTAATATATGAAATATGAAATATTAAATTAATTCACAATATAATTATAACAAATAACAATAAAACAAAAAAAAAATAAATAAAATTAGACTAAATAAAAAGAGATCATTTTTGAATCGAGATACAAATTTTATAGTGTTAAATATATGGCAAATAAAATAAAATTCCAATAAGTATAGAAATGAACAACGATTTTATAATACGAGAACGGTATGACGAATAAAATTTTCTCTAAATAATCACAAAGAAAAAATTGAAATAAAAATATGTGTGAAGAAAAAAAAATGTAAATGGTACAGTAAACATAAATAAAACATAAAATTTTTCTAAACGAAAACAGAAAAAAAAATAATAATATAAAATTTAATAAAAATGTATAAAACAAGTAATCCAATTTAATAAAATAGAATAAAAAGAGAACAAAAATAAAATATACATATACTTTTTATAAATGAGATCCTTTGAAAATATTATTTTACTTATTTTAACAATTAAATATAAAATTTTCTTTTTGAAAAAAAAAAAAAAAGTTTTCGTTTCTTTTTTTTTGCTTCTTGTTTCATGTGAGATCTATAGAACAAATTTCGATTATTAATCAACAGAATGTCTTTTTTTTTTAAATTAAATTACATTACATTACATTTTTATATTCAAAATTTTACGTCAAAAATTATCAAATAAAATATAAAATAAAATTGCTTTATTTTTTTTTTTTTTGTTTTTTTTTTTTTTTAATCTAAATTATGAGAACCATATTATTTATATGTACATATATAAATAAGCACATATACACATGTTTAAAATATAACTATAATAATATATATATCGAATATTGATAATTCAAATTACACTATAAAAACTGTTTAAATATTTTCAACTATAATTACATAAATTATTTTTTAATAAAAATCGTAAACAAATAAAAAATATAATATCTTATATAGCATATTTTTTCTGTAAAAAATTCGAAAAACAAAAAAATATTTATACACAAAAATAGGTGATTTAGATTGGGCAATTTCAAGTACTTGCGAGTATCTACAAAAATGTGTCAAGGATAAATTGTTAAAACGAACGACACAAACATTATTTTTCGTAACTACTTGCATCTACTTTACTTGAAAAAATTTTCATGAATAGCAGTGAGTAGATGGTTTAGCACAGACATTTACCTTATTTACTGGCAAGTACTTACTTGAAATTGCCAAATCGATAGCACCTAAATATAAAATTGAAAAATAAATAATTTCGTTATATTTCCGTGTTCATGTGAACGAACATTTCTCATTTCTCTATTTTAATTTAAACGAATGAATTCCGAAATTTTCTATTAATGTTTGTTAAACACATTACTTTATTTTTATTAATTTACTGCATCACAACAAACAATTTTTTTTTTCTTTTTAAAATTTCTTTTTAAAAACAAAAAATAAAACGGATTTCATTAAAAAATTTATTATTTTACTTTTAATTGAGATCAACTATGAAATTTTTTTTTTCTTAATCGTGTCCTTCGCTTATTCAATTTTTTTATTTTTTTGCTTTTTCGGATTGTTCACATTTATTTATTTTATGTGTGTGTGTGTGTGTGTATATATATATATATATTTATGCGTAAAAAAAAAATAGAACTAAATTATTTGGCAAAATTATTTAAAAACAAAAAAAAAATATTTTTTTTTCACCTTAATTACAAAAAATTAATATTATAAAATTAAAGCTAAAAATAAAATTGTCTAATAAACTTAATTCTCTATATACGAATATTTGTATACTATAATATATAATATAATGCATGTAATAATTTTACATAAATTATTTGATTAATTACAATTGTAATAATAAATGCTTACAAATTAAAAAACAAAAAATAAAACAAACAAACGAACAAAAAAAAAAAAAAGAAAAAATAATAGAATACGAAATTCTCATTTGAAGTATAGTCAATATTGCATAAGATTATTTTTCAAATTTTAACTTTATTTTTATTTCATTTTTTTTCTTCATTTTTTGTTTTTCATTCTCTTACACGTTACACATACTACACGGGCACAGTATCTACTCATAAATTATATCCTTGAAAAAGTGAAATTTTATATTTGAAATCTGTAAATTGATTACGATAGTAAATATCATCATTAATTAATTTTATGCCAAAAAAAAAAAAATTATAATAATAATAAAAACAAATTATAATGCAAGATGCAAATGTTTACTATATACACAGTTTGAATTGTGGTTATTTTTTTTTTTTTTTTGGAAAAAAGTTTGATCGTTTCATATTACGAAATTTTTTTTTTTTTCGTTTTTAATGTTTTGTGTAAATAATCGCTGTAAGTTAATGAATTATTGTAAATCATTAAAATTTTTATGGTGCACTTAAATAAAATCCGATTTATCATACAAAAAAAAAGAAAACGAAACAAAAGTATATAAACTTTGTTTTTTTTTTTTTTTTTTAAAAAAATATCTATAAATGATTTTTTTTTTTTATAATTGAATTATAAGAAACGAATATACTTATGTCTACATATGTATGTACATACATATATAAAAAAAACTAGTTTTCATTTATTGAATAAATATATTGTAATAAAAAAAAAATTGAAAAATTAATATTTATTTCAATGTTATGTAACATATATTCAAGGTTCTATCAGTCCTACGAAATAAATGTATGTACACACATCATAAACATATATACATAAACAAAAATAGAAAAAAAATATACACATGTACATTCATATATCCATATAAATACAATATCGATATGATATTAATTTTTATAAGATGTTATAATCAAAAATGATTAAATGACAGACATATTCAATTTATACGGAAGTTTATCACATTTTTATTTAATTTTGTTTTTTTTTTTTACTTTATTATTATTGTTATTATTATTTTTTGCATTAAATAAAAATTTAAAATTAATCTTTATGTTTTTCACTTCATATATGTAAGTACATATGTACATACAATACGTACGAGTACTTATGAAAAAAAGCAAATAATTGAATTAAAAACAAAAAGACGAGTTGAAATAAACTTTTTGTAATTTCATAAAATATTTATGTGTATATAATAATATGAGTCTGTGTATGTAAAAAATTTATTAAATTAAAATTATAGCTTCATTATACAGTTTATATTTTATGAAATATTCTTCATATTATAATGTTTATATGTATGTGTAATACGATTATTAACATCTTCGGATTAATATTCTTATGATACATACCAAAAAAACAAAAAAAAAATAATTATTTTTAATTTATGCATGTAATTATCTGATCATATTTCTGAATAAATTTTCTAAAATCACGCAACACTAAATAACAAACAAACTAGACATTATGGAAGCTATAATAGATATCGATAATTATCGTGTATTCATATTCTTGCAAGAAAACTAAAAACTAAAAACTAAAAAAAAAAAAACCAAAAACAAATGTAAGACAATTAAAATTAGAAGAAATATTAATTGATATATTTACTAATTATAATTAATTTTATTTTTTTTTTAAAAATTTGAATTTAAAAAATAATCTATCAAGTCTCTTCATCAATTGAATACTTCAAATGTATATAGATTTGTTTGTTTGTTTGTTTGATTTTTCTCATTTTCTTTCTATTCTCATTATTCTACATGGTTCTACTATATACGAACATACAAAATATGTATGTATGCTTGTTTAAAAAATAAATGAAAAAAAAAAAACTGAAATATACTACACTTTAAAAAAAAAGAAACTAAAAACAAACATTACTTCATTAATGATTTGAAAGAAGAGAAATAAAAGCAAATGAAATGAAATTACTTATAAAGCATAATTCTTCTTCTTCTTCTTCTTTTTATAACAAATTAAAAACAAATCCATCTAATTCATTTACATTTAAATTTGAAAATAATTGAGAAAAATAATTGTTCGTAATACAATACACAATAATTCTACTAAAAATCAACTAATTGAATGATATTGAAAATGTATGATATTTATGTTCATTTGTATATATGTGTACGTACCAATATTTTATTTATAAAGAGTATGAAAAAAAAAAAATCATAAATTAAATTAAAAAGAAATTGTAATATCCTTGATACTTATTTGGCAATATGATTTATGAGAATGTTATAATCATTCTAGTATTGTTAACCTTTAATAATTTTAAACTTGTTAATCTTACATTTTGTTGAATGATCGTCGTTCTACATCTGTGGTCATTATTTTACAATCACTCAGATTAATTGTCAGAGAGTTATGTATTCATCACAGAAATTATCACAATTTCATAACAATTTTCATATTATTTGTACTTACTTTGAATGATGTCGTATTTAAGGATGAATATTTGTGTTAACGATCATTCAAATTAAATGCAAATTACATAGGTCGATCTAAATGATCATTGAAGCGTGTTGCCGTGTGCCAAAAAAAAGTAGAAAATGCTTTAAATGTGCCATCAAAATATCTGTTTCTATTTCGCTGTAATGCGGCTTCTACATTCAATGCAATGACTTCAACTACGATTTTGATTTTCGGCTTCACTGCATGCTTAACATGTAAAAGTAGCACTGTCAAGTCTACTGCAATGAATTTACAAGTTCTATAATACATATCCATTAAATCAAAATCGAAGTTCAAGCCACTGCATTGAATGTAGAAGCGGCATAATCAAATTTTTAAAAATTAAAATGAAATTTACAAAAATTTCATCGTTATTACCGTTACATTACAATTACAAATTACTATACAAGGATATTATCACGAAACAAAACAAAAAATTACTCTACATTTTTCATACTTTTACATCCTAAATTGTGTATAATTATAATGTATATATGTACATATTGCTTCGATTATATATGTAAATCTTTATTCGTTTCGTCGTATTGATTTTTCAATCAATTATTCAAAATATTCGATATTACATATTTAACACATTCGTTGTTATTAAATTAAACTGTACAAATTTATAAAAAAAAAAAAATTAATTATAATTATCCTTTTTTTTTAATAAAAATTTTATCTTCAAATTGTGAATCAATTACAAATAACATCAATTGAAAATTTTATTTTTATTTTCAATCCATTTTTTCTTCTCTTAATTATTACAATATTATAAAATCCTTCTTTTATTCTTTTTTTATTTATAATTTTCTTTTAATGTTTTTTTTTTCAAATTTTTTTCCTTTTTTGAATATATGTCTTTTTTTTTGTTAATTTTTCTTTTTTTTTAAATTAAATTTCGTAATCACAATAGCTTTGGATTCTTATTCCTATACAATATACATTTTAAAGAACAAAAATAAAAAATAAAAAAAAAATTCATATTTTATATTCTCGAGTTTTTTTTTTTTGTTTTTTTGAAATTTTTTAAAAATATTTTTTTTTTTTTTAAATTTATCTGTCAAACATACTCGCGTTTAAGTAGCATCATAGATTAATTTTGGGTGCTAATTTTAGTTCTTTTATTAAAAGTTTATTTTTTTTCTCACTTTATATTTTAATTGTTTGTTTGTTTTTTTTGTTTTTTGTTTTTTTTTTTATTTTCAATTCAAATATGAAAAATCTTAAATCTAATTCTTATACAAATAATGCGTAAATGTGAATGTATTTGTATGTATGTCTGTAATATAAAGTAATATTTAAAAAAAAAATGATTTTTTTTTGTTCTTTCTTATTAATAGTATTACATACTATACTACAATTTGTATAATGTATTATGATTATATTAGCACCCATAAACGATTCTTCTTTTTTTTTTTTTTTATTATAATAATTTGGAAACCTGATACACACATTTTATTGGATTGGCCTGTATGTATATAATGTATTTTAATATAATTTTCTATTGTTTTGTTTCATGTTTTTCATGTTATGTTTTTCGAAATGTAAAATATAAAAACTTGGCAGTAAAATAAAATCTGCATAAAAATTAAATTTAAAATATTGTTTTTTTTTTTTTTGTTATTCGTTTGTTTGTTTTCTTATGTATACAGAACACAAAACAATATAAAATAAATGTTTTAAAGGATATTTTTTTTTTTTTTTTTATCAATAATTCAATAATATTTCACATATGTGATCGTGATGTGTACATAATATATGTTTTACCACATACCACATATGTAAATTTATTTGATGGGCTACAAATTATATGGCCATGATATAAAACTAATAAAAAAAAAAAAAAAATCAAATTTTATCATGTATGTGTTATCCTTAAAAAGAAAAAAAGACTTTCTATTTAATTTAATTTTCATATGTCCTTTATTTATATTTTACTTTTTTCACATGTTTTAAATTATATGTATATAATATGTGTATGTAATTTACTCATGTAGGGTATGTATCATACATATTTTTAAATGCAGTTTTTATTTATATTATTATTTTTATAATGTGTATATGTATAAGTATTTTATATTATTTTTAAATAAAAAGCGAAGCGCGATATTATATTGTGTATTTATTTATTCTTCATTTCTTTTTATATACATTATAACATGTTTTTTTTTTTTTTTTTGTATATAAATGGTAAATCCTTCAAAAAGAATTAAACAGTTTTTTTTTTGTATTTTTCTTTTTAATTTTTGTTTATTATTTTTTAAATAAAAAAAAATTGTTTTCTTATCAAAATATGATCTGTTCACTATTTTCATTTTATTCATTTTATTTTTGTGTTGCTTTACGCATTGTTTGTAAACATCTTCCAAAAAATATATATACGCATAATGTGTACATAATATAAATATTCATGTAATTTTTTTTTTTTTTTTTTTTTGTTATTTAATTGAGATCACAAATTAATTTTTTATTTATTTTTTTTTTATTATTTTATTTATTTTTTCTTTCTTTATGCATTCTATTATTAATGGCTGTGTTTGTTGTAATTATACTACATTTATGTATATAATCGTATTTATTTATATGTATATTTAGGATTAGAATATTTTATTATTGTAAGCATAATAATTATAAGTAATATGTAAGTATAATAGTACTCTTGTAGAATATAAAGTTGAAGATGAAATTCATTTGTAATATCTTCTTTCATACATTGCACCAAATTAAATAAAAAAAAAATCAAAAATAAATGTATTAATTCACCTGATGATGATGATGATGATGATGATGTTGATATCTTCCTTCTATAATAATAACGTCTATTGTGGCGCATATCTTGTTAAGAGTAAATATTTGTTGTGCGTGCAGATAATATGTACATATGTATGTACATTCATGTATTAAGAAACCATCATTTTTTCACTATGATATTTATTTATATAAATGTAAATAGTAATGTATGTATAGTTGTTTGTGTATATTTTTACTATTTTTAAATGCATTTTATATTTTATATTTTTTATAATTTTTTTTTTTTTATTTTGCGCGTATTCTCATACATTTATGCATATGTAATTTGCTGTCTACTGCGCTACTCTGGTATTAATAATTCTAAATGTATGTACGTGTGTGTGTTCAAATTATTATCCATATACATACATACATATAGATTTGGAATACTAATTCCAATTTGAAAAATATCTGATTATTATTTTTTTTTTTGTAATTCTGTATATGAGTATGAGTGTATACGATTTTGTTTTTCTTATTTTTATTTTCATTTTTAATTTATCGTGCTACTAAAAATCCACATCCCATTGCAAATACGAAAACGGTTACAACTGTTGGCCATGTAAAACTTTGCTCCTATATATTTACAAAGAGAGATAGAGAGAAAAAAAAATGAAAAAATAAAATGAGAAAAATGAAGAAAAACATGACAAAATGAGTGACATATTAGCATACAATAAAAAATGATGGTTGAATTGTGATTAATTATTTTTGTTTTTTGTTATTTATGTGTAACATAATCATGAAAAATTTTATTTTTTTATTTATTTATTTATTTATTTTTCTACTAAAATTATAATTATTATCATTATTTTTTATTTATTTATTTTATTTTTTGAATGACTGTAAGTGTAATTTTGCACTTTTTGCATACAAATTAATATTATAGGTACATATAGAATTAGATGGTATAAATTAAAGAGTAATGTACACAACTGTTGGTATAGATATTATGTGAAATTCTAAGTAATAATAAACTAATTGGTATTCAAGTGTTTTAACATTATATACATATATATATATATATTTGTGATTTAAAATGAAACCGCATCTAAGAATATTGCAGTTATTTATCCCTAAATGTAATGTAGGAAGGTACGTATGTATAATTGTTTGGGTACAAAAACTCTTTGTATAGAATATAGTTTTTTTTTCGTTCTTATTATTACTTTTTTTCTTCTTCACTTTTAAAATAATGTACATTCATAAATATGTACATATGTATGGAGTATATACGAGTACCTTTGGTTATGCATATTCAACTCTTTCATTAACATCTCCTCATCATTGATTCCTTCTTCCATATTTTTTTTTATTTATTCATAACTTGTACGATTATTATGTATTTCGAATAAAATGATATATGAAGTAATGAAGGGAGCAAAACAAATATATACATACATACACATACAAGGTATATATACATGTATGCTGCCTTCTAATTTTTTTTTATGCACTGGTTGGATGATAATTGCAATTTTTTTATAAAACAATGCACACATAAATTAATACGTGCATGTTCTGACGTGATCGAACTTGCAAAAATTAGCAAAGAATCGTATGGTATAGGCATGGTGCGGAGACGATTAGGAAATCTGAGAATATGAAATCTGAGATTGTATTGAATATATTGAATGAAATCTTCTACTTACTTCGTTTTATTTTTATTATGTGGGATTTAATTAAAACTTTTTTTTAAAACTTTGATATGATTTCAGGATTTCATGAACATCTAACTTATTTGTAGTGTGAGTAAGTTTTCTTATTCTAAACTTAGCTTTAGGAGGAATTATATTTTGTTTTGAATTAAACATTTTTAGGATAAACAAACACATATTTATATATGAAATAATTATCCTTTTCTTTTAATTTATTAAAAAGCACAACAACCAGTTCTACATCTATGTATCACGGTTTAATTTTTTATGGATATCAGTAGATGCAAAAAAACTGAGATTGAATTCATTTTGGATAGTAAGTATATACAATTTTCTTTCTCTTCTTCAATTTTTATTTAGAATTTCTTTTGTTTTTTTTTTTTTGTTTTTAAATTCAATAGAAATCTTTAACTTATTCGCACACGATTAATATCGTATTCTGATCAAATACAAAATACTGTTTTTATTAATTAAATTCTCATGTATAGAAATAATAAAGTAGCGATAGAGGTAAGAAAGGTCTATACCATACATGCTATTTTGTTGCATAAATAATATTATACAATAAAAAAAATGTATTTCAGTCGTACGTCGTACCAAGAACACCCTCAACAATTTTCTTTCTTTATAATATTTTAATCAAATGCATAATTTTATAATATTTATAAAGTTATCATTGAAAAAATAAATTGAATTTTTTTTCTCTTTAAAATAATAATAATAATAAGTAAAAAGTCAGATAACATTAGTCTGAATCGTAATTTGAATACAAAATATTGTCGATCATATGCATTTATTTAGATACGTATGTATATTATGTTTACTAATGAGTATGCATCTATACTAAACATTAAGTAAACTGCATAATATGCGTCAATTGTTTAGTTTATTTTTTCTCTCTTGTACCATACTTACGTACCTACGTAAATACTATACGATTATTAAACTGTTGTTTTTGTTGTTGGTGAAGATGATGATGATGATGATGGTTTTACATAAAGAGTTAACAAAGTTGGTTCATTACATGGTTGTTTTTTTTTTTTTTACAATTTTTTTGGTTTATTTATTTTTTACGTATAATTTTAAAATTAATTTTTTTTTTTTGTTTTTGTTTTTTTAAATCATAATTGCTACTACATACTACACTCGTATTTATAATATTTTGTATATATCTTTAACTGTCAGAACAGAATAGCATAATTCAATAAAATGTTATATCTACGCTTTTATAAACAATCACACGTGTTTTCGCCTCGTGTTTACATTTTATGTGTGATAAGCAAAAATATCGAATATATGCATACATACATATGTATATGTAATTTATAAGTTATCATATAAGCAGTAAATAATGAACGTTCTCTAAAGTTATATTATTTGTTTGTATTGTATATTAAATACATTACATTGCTAAATCATAATGACGAATGTCTAAACAAAGAAGTAGTTATCTTATATTGTATGTATGTTTATTTATAAATTCATATTTAATGTACTACTTATAATGTATGATATAAATATACGACGTGAGTAACGTATTATATTATATCGATTGTATGTTTGTACATATGTAATGTATGTAGATGTATCTTATTCATACATTATAATAATATATGCTGCTCGTATGATTGAAAATTGTAATTAACACTTCAACGCATTATAAAATTTTTAATCGAAATTTGACGTTAATACATATATAATGTATATATTTTTTTTTTCTTTTTAAATTTATTATTGTTTATCATACAGAGTTAAATGGTTGAATGTACATTTATTATTAATTTATAATGATTCTCGTATGTAGTCATAATAATAATATTGACTGTTTATATTTATGTATCTTTTATTTTTTGTGTAGTAATGTAGGTACATAGTACCTATATGGTTTTTAATTTTTTTTTTTTTTTTATTTATTTTAATATGTATTTATTTCAATAATTTTACATATAGATACGTGTAGATTGTATAAAATTGACTACGTAACGTATGTAGGTACATATATAGAGGCATAGGTAGATATACATCATATCATATAGAGGTGGTATTTTTATAATATTAATTTTTGCTTACCTTTAATTTAGGTTTTGATTTCGGTATATCTTTCTTTTTCTTTCTCGGTGGTATTCTGCCAGGAAACTCTTGAAGACGTTCTCGTGCAGCTGCATAGTTTTCATATCGATCTTCAAGCTCATCCCAACTAGTTTCATGCTCACTATGACATTCATTATCATCATCGCCAGTTGATGTTAACCTTGAGCTGTAAAGATATTAATGTATACATATATGTAGATGTATGTATAAATAAATGTATAAGACAGGTTTTAATCTTTGTATAAAATAAAATAACATACGATTATAATGTACATAAAACACAGGTAGATAGATATGAATATATATTGAAGAGAAGACAACAATACGAATAAGCAGTTAAGAAAAAAAAAATAAATAAAAATAATAAAACAACGATCAACAAAACAGCAGAAAAAATCATTTTTTCTTCTTCTTCTTCTTCAAATCGCTTTATACACACATATCACTATCCCATATAATGTAGTCGTATATCGTATATTATACATAAATGTAGATAAATGTATATATAAATATGTTATTCACTCAAACATATACACATGCGAGCACACCACCTGTGATGGATAAAATAATGCAGATTTTTGTAAAAATTTGCGACGCAAAAATCATTTTTGTATATACAAAGCGAGTAAGTAAGTAAAGTAAATTCAGTGTCCTTGCTTTTAACTACATTAAATATTAAAATATTATCTCTACGAGTATTATATGCATGCATGAGTATATGTATACACGAGTACTTATTTATATATCTTAAATATTATTATTATTATTATTGTTATTTCTTATCTTTTAATTTAATAAAATTATAAACATCAATGTGTAAATATCATTTAAAAAAAAAAAAGAAAAAAAATAATTTTATTACGTCTGTTGCACATTTATTATTACATATTACATATTTTGAATCTAATTTTTGCTGTTATAAAAGTTTCGATATTTGATAATAAAATATCGGCGTTATGTTAAAAATGATATCTGAGTTTTACGTTTTACTTTGTTTTATTCATCTTTTATTATCGTTTTTTTCTTTTTCAAATATTACATACATTTTTTTTTTATAATTTTCCAAATAAATTTAAATGTTTTTTAGACATGCAAATAAATTGAAAATTTACTGATCCTACACTAGATTTTGTAATGTTTTTATGTTTTTCTTACTCATGTTTGCATAGTTTTTCATTTATAATAATTTGAATTTATGTAAACATTTGACATTTTCTTTGCAGACATTATTATAGGTAATGTATATATATATTTTTTGTACGAGTTTTTATGTGCATTATTTTATCTAATTTGAAAATTATCAAGATACGAGTAGATATTTATGTATGAAAATGTTATTTACACTTACCGTCTTGTGACTGTGGCATCATTATTAATTCGATTATTATTGAAAGGTTGTTGTTGTTGATGTTGTCTAAAAAAGCCAGCTTCATCATCAAAACTACTTCGAGGTGTTCGTGGTGTACTCCTTCCTCTAGGAAAGAAAATATCACCGCCACTATAACCACTATGTGGACTATTAATGCTGCATGATGGACTTGGTGGTGGAAATTGAAATCCTGATGTACCTAAAAATTAATTTAAAAAAAAAAAAATAAACAAATAAAAATCAATTAAAGATTCGAAAATTATTCGTAAAGCTTAAAGTGTTCA
Organism: Villa cingulata; assembly: GCA_951394055.1. Classification (NCBI taxonomy): domain Eukaryota; kingdom Metazoa; phylum Arthropoda; class Insecta; order Diptera; family Bombyliidae; genus Villa; species Villa cingulata. The sequence continues at coordinate 28,658,223 of OX596021.1, read as the reverse complement.
GATTTATTTCATTTGTTTAAAAGAATTGTAAAATCTTGGAGTGAATTCAAACTATTTTATTCATAATTTATATGTAATTCGTTTGTAAATTTCAAACCTACAGTACACTACACTACACACTGAGAATATCGGTGTCAGGATGTAATACGATATAATATTTATGATGATGACTGTTAGAATAAGCAGAAAGTATTCGCCATCATAGTAGAAAATTGTTATTGTTCTTTGATTTTCTTCTATACCATATTCTCTGTTGTAATAATAATCTAGCATTTAATGAAGCAAAATATTTTTCTATTTTTCAACTGTTTTTTTTTTTTTATTTTCGTTTGCGTAGAAAATGTGCAATGAAATAATCGAGGAAATTATGCGTAAATTGAAAGAATTTATTTCTTGTTGATGGCTATTAACAATCATTAGAGTGAAAAACTGCAGGCAATAATAATCATCAGAGATTCATTCATTCGAATGAATAAAATCGCGATTTCAAGTTTCTTTTTTTCGTAAAAAAAAAAGAATAAATGAAAAAGCTTAAAATACATTCGTCTGTTTATTTAAGTGTTGTAACGATAAAATATATTTTCAAGTTTTTCGTTTTTTTTTTTAATTTTTCTGTTTTCTGTATAGACGTAACGAATTACATTTCTCAGTAATTTTTCTTTTATTTTCTTTTTAATTCTTTCATAAATTTAATAAAAATAAAATTGTGTGGTTATATGCTGAAAAATATCCTTGTATTTGTATTTAAATTGTTTTTATTGTAGTCTTTAAAAAGTTCAAACGTATTAAACTTTAAATTTATACTCAATTTTTTCGTTTAATTACATTGTAAAGCAACAAGCAAGAAAATAATTTTCAATCATACCATACGCACGCACAAACGCTCCTACAAAAGTCAATTCATTTATCACAGTGAATACTCCACCTACACACATACATATATATAGACATTTATCGATAAATTTTTGCATTGTAATTAACTAGTAATTATTAATGAATTGTATATGCAGATAATAAATATGTACACCTTTTGTATGGGTATAGTTTATTTACAGATCATTTTTCGATTAAATCAATGGAAATAGATAACAAACCTTAGGTATATTTACGACTGTATATATACAATCATTTACATATGTGATGTAATGTATATAATGTATGTATTTGTGAGTGAAGCCATACATACATATAGTAATGGATATCCAGATGAGGCCAATCAGTGAAAACGATTTAGTTACAAACTCATACTCAAAAATGCTGGAAGCTTTATAATTCAGATGAATATTAATCAAAAAATAATGAAAAAATAAAAGCATAAATACAGACAAACAAACAAAAAAAGTCAGAGTATTAACATCGAAATAGAACGAAGACAAAAAAGAAAAAAATATCCTTGAAAAATTGGATGATGTTGCCTGCATATTAATTCGTTCATTAAAAAATATTGTATCCATACTTTTATGATTTTTTGACGGAAATTGATAACATCCAATGTGAGTGAATGAATCTGATGCGATGATGATGATTATGTTGGTGTCGATGAAATTCATATTAAAAATATCAACAGGATATACACGTTATGTTTGTATTTTGTTTTGAATATACATTTTTTAGTGAAATAGAACTCTTTTTTTCATATAAATGCAACACGAAGCAACATTACAATAAATGTACGAACGCATATGTGGTATATGTATTACAGTTTATATATGTATTTTTTGTTCTAGAAAATAAAAGGTTAAATATAATTACCATTGAAATATATGCGAAAATTTTGATTTATTTTTTGATTTTTTCAAAAAGAAAAAATGTATTTTCTGATTAGAAAGATTCTTATTTTTATTATTTTTAATTAGAAATAAATAATTGACAATCATAATAATTTTTTTTTTCATTTTTAAAGAAACTAGATTGTATTTTTTTGTTACAAATTTTGTATAATGTATGTATTTCGATTTTTGCTCTTGTTTCTATTATTTAGATGACTGTTCTCAATAAAATAAATATATAGAATATAATTTGTAGATGTTAGATGACAGATAAGAATTTAATTGAGAATTTCAACACTTTTATAAATTGAATTTTTTTGTTTGTATACACGCATATAAAATATAAACCTACTTCAAGGTAATTTCTAAAACCTTTTTAATTTAATGGACAAAAAAAAAAGAAGAAAACAAAAAAACAAAAAGACGTGAATGTTTCATTAACGAAAATCTGATCAAATTTTAAATCTGAAAGCCGTAAGCCATGATCATTATTAAGAAACTATTTGAAATCAGAAAGAAAAAAGCCATTAAGTTTTTAGATTCATCATATTAATACGAACATGAGTATGTACATCTGTGATCATATCTTGTACAAATATGTATATCGAACACTTGTTGTTCTTTAAAGGTTTTAATTATTTTTTATGTTTTTTTTTTTATAATTTCAAATTCTCAATAAACTCCTTGCGAATTCGACCTGTCAGAACTCCATCAATTATCTACATAATTAGATATTGAAAATTATTTTCAAAATGTTGATAATTGCTTTGAGCATTTGTTAAATAAAATATTTTTTTCAATGATGTATATACATATATGTAATATACTATACAATCTCTGTATATTTGATGTACATTGGAATATTATAGATATAAATGAAACCGTGTAAAGGTATTAATTTATTGTTTGCACATTGAGAAGTTCAATTAAAATGCATTTGTCATAGTTACATTAAAACTCGCATGAATAATGCATAATTGACTCACGACTTTGAAAAAAAAAAAAGATATATTTTTCATTATTTTTTTTCTTCTATTTTTTAAAAAAAATGTTTCTTCATTTTTTTATGTGTATATGTGAATATATGTGCAATATTTTTTTCTGTTTTTTCTTCATAAAAAATGCACATATAAAAATGTAGGTAAACGTAGACTGCATACAATGTATGCCAATGTACATTTATGTATATGCATGTATATATATGTAAGTAGGCAGGCACATAGAATATATTTTATACTTTGGCAAAAAAAAAATGTTCTTTTGTTCTCGCTATTTAAAAACATTAAAAATAAAAACAAAACGAAAATGTAATACAAAAGTAATATATATGATAGTTAAAAGTATTAAGTACTTTTTAGAAGCCAAGGTAATGTTATAGAACATAGATTAATTCATATTACTATATTCTTATGAACATGTGTCTGGATTATGTGTGTGTGAGTGTGTGTTGTAGAAGAACAACAGATCGAATAATTAGAAAAAAAATCTAGAAAATTAAAAGGAAAAAACTAACAAATAGTTTTTTATTTTTTTTTTTTTAAATGACTTCAGTAGTCAAAGCTAGGATAGAAATAGCCTTGAAAAAGTGTATGTACTACATAATAATGCAATAGAATAAGTACATAGTAATAATAATAATAATAATATTGCTGTAGCTGCTGTTGTTGATGTTGCTGTTGATGGTATACTCTTCAATCATGTTGCATAACATGTGATCAATGAGCACTTGTAAACATACATATTACGAGTACCTTAAACTCGTACGTACATTCAGTTGTAATGTGTACTAAATAGATACTTTATTATGCATATAATCATGTATTCGTACTACATACCTACTTGAATATATTTACAGCAAAATGCAATCGATCTTTATAATAATTTACCTTCATTTTATTTCATATTAACTTGTAAATTAATGTGTAAAGAGTACATAAATGTATACAGAATTTAATTCATTATTTTAAAATTCTTTAAGATTTTCTTCTTTTTTTTTAGTTTTTTTTTTTTTTTTTTTTGAATTATTTTACTAGAATTATTAATATTTTTTATGGTCTTCTTTACATACATAAGTACATACATTATATATTATGTATGTGTATATACTATATATAAGTGTTGATTTATTTATTATAGATGCATAATTAATGAAAATAATATTATAATATCACGTGAAAAGCTATGAAAACTTATACATACATATTATGAAGAAAAAAAAAAAAATTATTATAAAGTTCAAGTTTATTAAATGAAAACCATTAAACCATACATATTATATTGATTGTGTGTATATCTACTTGTATCGTACATTATATATGCATTCAATTCTAGATTAAAATTTCAAATTTATTCATACTCGTATATTATCGTATGTATACACTTAGAATGCATATAATATGTACATATATGTTTGTATAAATATGTATATGAATATGTAAATGTGTTCAAATAGAGATAAAAATTTAATTTGCAATTTGCAATTTTTACAACTTGATTTGAGGAAATTATTGTAGATTCACCTGAGTATATCCACTTGTATCTATGTATGTACATAAATAACGTATACAATATATACATATGTATACATGCATGTAATATGTAATCTACCTGTATATTATATGCAAGTTTAGAATTCAAGGTTATGAAATTAATCACGTATCATTCGTACACTGACTTCAGAAAACAGAAAAATTGAATTTTTTTTTTCATAAGTTTTTCTTATTTTTTTTTTTTTTTTTTTTAGTTTGAAAAGGGTGTTTAAAATAGAATACATAATTAGGAAGTTTGCATGTGCATATATATAGAAACATTTATGTTGCATATTATTTCGCAATAGACTGTCATCAGAATTAATGTTTTTTTTTTTTTTTAATGTATAATCGTGAAATTTGTAAATTTATATTTATTTTAAGAAAAATAACATCATATTGATCTATGCTGTTTATTATTATTACACACCTGTCTTGTAAAAACGTAAATAATTTATCATAAAATTATTTTTAACACAAAAAAAAAATTAAATTGAAATCGAAATTGAAAAATAATTCTTTACACACAAGATTGATTTCAGATTCAGACTGCTTGTTATTTTCCAAAAAGAGAATAACATTACTAGCACAATTTAAAAATTACCGGAAAATGAAATTTTTGAAAAAAATGTAAAATAAATTTCCAAATAAAGTAGGTATATCGTATATACACATACGAGTATTTATATATTTTTTCTAATTATTTTAACGTCTATCTAATCTAAACACAAACCAAAAATGAACAAGAAAATGAATAAAAAAATTTCCTAGTTGTAAGCTAGTTACCATATTTGCGTTTGAAACAGTTATATTATATGTTATAAATATGGTACATATTACAAAAAATATTCAATATGTTTACACACATATTATGCGATCATGTACATATAGCGTATATATAGCCGACGTATGGAATGCGTATTATGTACATTCATAAACTGTTAAACGATAATTCATCAATATAATATAGAGAAGCATAACAAAAGATTAAATTATCTTATAATTAGAATCAATGAAATATATCCACATAGTTAGTTGGATGTGAATCAAAATCAAGTTTAATTTTATTGCTATTTTTGGAATATAGTATACATATATGATTGGAAAACAATTTTGTTTTTTTTTTTTGTGGTTAATGTATTTATGTATAGATATAAGATATGGAATTTTTTTTCATTTAGAATCATCATTATGTGTGTGTGTACGTATAGCGTATATTGATCCGAAACTTGTTTAACGTTTTTCGCGTTTGTTTTTGTAAACTTAAAATAGAAAGACATTTATTTTATTGAATTATATACTACTACATTACATATTTTTTTTTGCGAAATTCATTTAATTCATTTATTTATTTTTATTTGATATTCTAAATAAAAATTTGTTTACATTTGTATAAATTATTTATACAATACACCACGTCATTATATTTAAATATATTTCAAGGTTAACTATTTTACGAATATTACATAAATATGTAATGTAATGGACATATTTTTTTTTTTCATAAATTAAATTAATTTGAAGATTCCATGCAATTTTTCATATCGGAATTTATTGAGACTGCAACTGTCACATTTTTTATATAAAATATATAAATCGTATTTTATTTCAGACATAATGAGAATCAGAAAAAAAATATATCACATACTTCTCTCCATCATTATGTTACTTCCATTCCATGCATATATTATTTATATGCATCACTCTCTATCTCTATGCAATATATTCTTTAAATGTATTATAACATTTTGTGCACTAAATTCAAATTTATTCAAAATGCACTGAACATTAAATGTGCATACAAAATTCAATAAAAAGATACAACTGAACAAAAAAAAAGTCTCTAATGAAAAGACTGAAAATAATTTCCCCACATCACCTCCCCCAACCTCAATATATATACTCATGTACACATACGTGTATTTCCAGTCGCAATTTTAAACAAAGAAAATCTTTGTATTCTTATTCTACATTACTCGCGTTTAATTTTCTCTACTTTCGTAATATGCCATAAATATGTACATATATGTAGACACTATGTATAGAGTAAACATTTTTTTTTCCGTAGAACGTCTTCACATTTTATTTTGTGTCTCTCTGTACTCATATTTATGTAGTATGTACATTAGCGCAGTGTACGTACATATATAAATGTATCTTAATATATATTTTTTACGGTTTGGATACATTTTTTTTTCACATCTCATTTCAGTATTTTAAAATAAAAAAAAAATTTTTTTTAAATGCAAGTAACCGATGTATTTTATTGCTAAAAATGCTAAAACGTTCATCATTACAAAATGTGAATAGGAAAAAAAATATATATATAATAACGAATCGCAAATGAATGCAATTATTCACCAACAACAATGACCTTTGACTTACTGGGTGATACTACAACCTACAACGATCCTTTCAGCAATTTTTCATTATGTTATGCAATTTATATAGTACATATTTTCTTTTTTATTTTTGCTGTTTTATATAGAATTCAGAATGACTATACAAATAAAAAATTGCACTGCATGAAGTTCATCATTGTATTATATAAATATGTTCTGTTTATATTTAAATGAATTTATGGGGATGAAAAATGAAATCAATTCACGCTTGATCTTGATTCGAAATGAGAGCCAACATGTAATTTTTGATTGACTTCAAATTAAAAAGTTTATAAATAGCTCGTTGAATGAATTAAAAATAGAAAAATAAACATTTTCGATTCGGAATAAAATATGTATCACATTATGAGTTGGTATATGAGAGAGTATGTGCAATTTATTTCAATTATTTTCATTTGAAAATTGTAATCGATTATGCGATTAATAAATTTATTATTTTTAATAAATGGTAACATTATTAAGTCAATAATCATTTTTATTAATGATACCTTATACGTCGTACACTAGATTTTAGCTAGTAGATTATGTTCTTTAAGAATATTTTTGTGTAACGTACACGTGCAAAGTGATTTAATAATCCAGATTTTATTTTGTAAATTTGAATATTAAAATCCATATCACTATAACTAGAGTCACCTACTTAAATTACAGTACAGTATAAAGTAAACAACACGATTTTAATGCAAAATAAACAAAAAAATAATTTCCGTCGCCACTATAAAGGAAAAAATTTAAAATGTTTATTTTGAAAATGCATTCAAGCATGATGAAAGTGCAACAACCAAATACTATAAATACGATTGGGTATACGTACGTAGGCTACGTCCAACATTTTGCAGTTGCATTTAAACCAGGTTTTTTTTTTCAAAAAGACCTGGAACACATTAAGATTTTTATTAAATACATATGTGAATGAGTACATGATAGTAAAAAGATACAAATAACTTCGAACACTACTCGTATACAACTATATCTACAATAGTATCTCACATACGAGGTCCAGTATGCATTAAAAAAAATAATATTTTAAGCTACATATATTATTATAAACTTTTATAAAGACATTATTTTAATAAACATAAAACATTTTGTTAATGTGCATTACGAGTCCATTATTGTTAAATTACTCGTATTGTTAACGGTACTCGGTACATGTATTTAAACAAAAATAGTCATATTATATGGCAAACATGTATCTAAGTAATGTATGTAGATATTTTTGTTTATTCTATAACTAATTGGGCACACGCCTCTCAAGTAAACAATTTAGAATTTTTTTAGTACAAGGTCGAACAGCCACTTGTCATTTAATTTGAAAAGATATAATGTAATATGGAACTGTCAATTTAAAAGATACGAATACGATATATTTTACACGTACATACATAGGTATAAGAGGTAAATGAAATATAAAATGACACAAATTTTAATCGAAATTTTAATAGAATTTAATTTCTATCTAAACTACTTGTCTTGTCATGCAATGGTATACATTATCACCACATAATGTATTCAATTTCCAGTACAGATACTTATGGAACTAATGCAATATTTATAGCAGTTTGAAAATGACAGATATTGTTGTAAAAATAATACTATATTCTACCATATTATCTATTGTTCTACTCGTAATGTATTAACTACCACAGAATAATTAAGTTACACATGCGTAGCTTTATTATTTTATGGTACCTATTATAGAATCTACTATATTTTATATTCAACGCGCATCGATCTAGGATATAAGTTTAACAACAACAAAAAAATTGAGTTATTTACCACGGTAATTTTCCTCAATTATTTACATAATAACTTCAAATAAGCAGAAAAGAAAACTAACATTTTATTATTCAATTAATAAATTCTTAAAAATATCCTTTTGAATAATATTTGTTTTCATTTTGATTTGAATTCATATAAGGATGCAACCGTTTCGTGTCTATACATTTGCATATTTATTTTCATAAAAAGTCAAAACACTTTCTTCAGTGTATATCTGAATGAATCATTAACAATTTGTGCAAGGATATTCTCTTTTTAATTGTGTATGCGAAAGTGTGTGTATGTGGAATCATCAACATTTTTTTTTTCCTTTTTTGTTAGTCTCATCACGGTAACAACTTTATTTTTTATTCTACATATTTTTTTTTTTTTTTTTGCTACTCTTGCTTCTGCACTTATATAATAACTTCGGAAGCTTTACCTGTCTACTAAATAATATAAGGAAAATAAAAAAGCAGAAAAAATGAAAACAAGAAGAGAAAAAAATGTTCAGACGCGTTGAATATTTTTTTCTTTATTTGAAAAAGTAGAAGCATGGCAGAAGAAAAATAACAATAGCAAAATGTAATATACATACTTGTACACATAAATACACTCTCGTATATACTTGTATCATTTACAGAAATTTAAAAAACAAAAATGTAGGAAAACAAGAATAAAAACAAAATAAAAAATAGAGGAAAATCTTCCTTTTTTTTGTTTTGCTTTTCTTTAAGATAAACAACACACTCTACACTACTCTGTTGTTATGCGATGGCAATTTGTCACTATGCAACCTCAAAAAGTATCATTATGTAACAAACAGTGTACACCATAAGCAATCAGGACTTTTGTTTCTTTGTTTCGTGAATGCATATTCATTGCACTCAATTGACAACAACGAAAAAAAAAATTTGTTTTTTTTTACTTTCCTGTGACTATAAAAATCAATTAAATAAATGAAAGATACCCATAGGTATGTATCTATAGCTATGTTACTTATCAAATTTTGTTTTTTTTTTTCATTTTCATTTGTCTTCTTTTAATGATAGAAAAAATGGATGCTTTAGTCGACCAACTTCCGACGGAAAAATCATCTCAGCAACTTTATTAAATTGTAAGATATGATATCTGTATTGATATTCGATATTTATACGATTCACTAATTCTAGCATTCAGGTGGTGTAACAAGAAGGATTATCATGGTTTTAGATTTAGGAACATGAAACTAAATCAAAATACTGAAGTTATTGTACAAACAGCAAAGTGCAAGCTAAAATGTTGCAGAATATTATCTTTTCATTTTCACATTTATATTTCATACAATCACAAGTAGGAGAAAATTTAAAAACTTATAGATAGATACATTACATATTGATAGGTTCCTGTCTGTACATGTACTTACCATTATTTATAGAGCACCTGTATAAAGCTTCACAGAATGCCTGCACCAAATGTTCTCCACTGACAGGACTTTGCAGAGGAGTTTGTGTTGCTGATGTCGTTGTATTAGGGGAATGACCATTACTAGTTGAACCATCACCATCTTCGTCATGATCGGGCACATAAAAGGGCACAGCCATTGTGGAATTATTATTATATATAGTTATATTATATAGCACTATAAATTTGATTAGTCAATAAACTATACGATTTAGATTGTTTACTTGATCCTTTTTGTTTTATTTTTTTATTATTTTTAATTTTCTCTATAATTTTACACTAGATTTGTTTTTTATTTTGTTTCCTTTAAATCTTTATGTGTGTTTCGTTTATCTACTCGCATATAATATGTATGTATGTGTATGTTAATTAACTTACAAATTTTTTGAATGTATTATGACTTTTAAATAATTATTGCCAGTAAGGCAATTAATAAACTATTTACATGACACATTTATAATCACTGATAAGTTTTACTGTTTATTTTAATTTGATTTTAAATGTTTTCATATTTTCTTTTTCCGTTTTTTCTTTTATCCTGGACTTTTTGATACATTAATTAATTTATCCATTATTGATTGGTTTATCTTTTACGTCTGTTATTTTCATTTTTATTTACACAAAATTCTGATATGCTAAATAAGTAAATCAAAAAAATCTTTTGAATGATGAACTTCAATTTCACTTAAAAACTTTAAATTATTGTTATTATTATGTGGATTATTATTATTGTCAATTATTAATATTATTGGTATAAAAAAAATTTTCTGATGTTCGTTATTATTAATATTATTATACATATGAAAAACAAGTTAATAAACAAGTCACGTCACGTTCTTGTTTGAATGCACTTTGTATTTTTTTTTTTCTTTTTGCGGGAAAATTTTTTGTTACTTTTCGTATATTATATGTATATATGTATATGTATAATGCAGCAAAATGTATTTAAATGTATTTTCTAAAAAGTTCACTGACACGTCGAATTTCTTCTTCCTATATGATGTATGTATAACTATCGGAATATTCACAATTGAATATAATTCGTATAATATTTAAATTGTGCTATGATGATGATATGAATTTAAAAAAAAGCGCTTCAGACGTGTTGAAAAATCTAAATATACAAAATTCAATAAATTATTTTGTAATCGCATTTAATATTCATGAATCACAGAAGAAAAAAAAATAATGAACAGAACCAAACAAAACAAAACAAAATTAATATGTATGAATGTAGTATTTTTATGTTTCATTCAATTATTTGTTTGTTTTTAATTAATTTAAATTTATTTATTGTAATTCTGCACAACAAATTTTTTTATGATTTTTATTTAAAATTATTATTATTATTATTATTATTATTCACTTGTATGTATATATTAATAATTACAGTGCATATTATTATTTATTTATTATATCGTGTTCATATATGTTTATATTTTTATGAAATATATCGAATAATCAGGCGGGAAAATTTTTTTTCCAACAAAAAAAATCTCGACTACAAAGAATAATAACAGACTATAAGCTTTAAAACACGTCTTACTCGCCCCACAGTTCGTAATCAACTACTTTTTAACTTTTGTACTTTTGTTATGTATAAATATTATGAATATTCTTTGAATATAATACATGTTCACACATGTATGAATGAATATATGAATATGCGATATGTGGATATGTGGCCATATTCTGTTTCTGTTTCTGATATTGTGAAATACTTTTAATTTTCCGCGTCCATAAAATGTAAACATACAAGTTTTCCTTATATACATAATTACATACATTTATATTATGTATGTATATAAACATTAGGTATCCAAACAAATTACATACACATTACATACATAGTAAAGTAATCGCGTTTCGTATCATATACACATATGGATGGATATGTAGTGTTTGGTCATGGTGTTTAGTATTGTACGTATATAATAACAACAACAGCACAGTAGTGCAACGTAAATCAACAATAAAATTCACATTTATTGTATAGATACAAATAAATGTATATCAACATATTTCGATATAAACATTAAACACATGTAAATATCCAGAAGTGTAGAGTGTAGATATATGTTCATATTCTATATATGAACAATACACTTGAACTTCTTATTTCTTATATCACGACACGATCGATATCTGTATATGCATGAATTTGTATTTTTACGACCTATGCATGCAGTGCATACATGCATACACAAACTCAACTTTGCGAGTTTTGATGATTTTGTTTTAATTTAGAATTTTAGTTAGATAATATACATACTAGACTAGAATAGAGAACATTTAAAAATATACTGTGACTGTGGGAGATACAAAATTATAAACATCCATACACACGACACACACAGTCATAGTTAAAAAAACGCAGTTAATATGCAATATTATTGCCTTCTTAAAATTCTCTATGTTTTTCATTTTTTAGTTTTCTTAATCTTTTTTTTTTTTTAATGAAAAATGATAAAAAAATTGTTAATAATAGAACATAGAATAGAATATGAATTTTCTTCTTCTCACTCTTCTTTTCATTTTATTATGAGCATTTTTATACTGAAAATATAATTTTATATGATAAAAAACACAAGAAATATACAATATGTGGAAGAGATAGATACATTATGTCTATACATAAATGTATATATACACATATTGCATATACATATGTGAATATAATAATAATATGTAGATACATATAAATGTGTATGATATCGATATGTAATATGAGGAGAGATCTTCTCCTTCCACAATCCTTATACATATTTAGTAAAATAAAGAACAGGTTTTTCCACTGTAATGTAACAGCAGTTAATATACAATATTTTATTATTCTTTTACATCTCTAACCTAAACATGAATATAATGTGTATATACATATGTATATCTATAAATATTATATTTTCATGTATAAATAGCTTATAAAATAATATTGCAAATATAAATCTAAAAAGAACAGAGATTACAAATATAAATTTAACTTTATAAGTTATAACAAATAAAAATGAAAAGAACATATAATATAAAATTTAAATAAAATATTCTCTCAATCGTTTATATACAAGAACAAGATATATCTGGTTGGGAAATTTAGAATAAGAATAAGATAAGATACAAAAAGTCACATATAACATTCAACTACAGTCAAAGCATATAGAGAAGCTACCATCAACAATCGAATGTATATAATACGAAATACATCTTTTTAAGCATGATTATCGATATCTTCTAGTATACCCATATATATCTATCTAGATATAGTAGATCTACCATATATCGCGTCATGCCTAATATAGATAGTCCCAGTCCAGTATCTATATATACATATATATAAAAATTTTGTATCTTTTTTATTGTTTTGTCTCTGTTTATATTTTTTCATTATACATTATATGTATCTGGCAGAGAATCAAAAATATACAAATTGGCTTGTCGCATTAGATACTTTGTTGAGGAAAGAAGCATACTGTCGCAATACGGCAATACTCAATATCAAATCTAGTAAACATGTATACAAACAATAATTCATAAATAGTTGTTTTTAGATCTTAAGCAGCACGAAATTCGAAAGCAACAGCCAGTCAGCCAACAGGGGAAAATATAGTACACATTCTAAACAAAACAAAGAAAAATGTATCTGTCCTGTATTGAATCGAATCTGAATCGAAATATTAAAATCTGACTACATCTGCATAGTAAGAACCTCATATAAAAGTTGCAAACCAGAAAGAGGAAAAGTATATAAACAAATTGTAAATTTAGATACATTATTTGAATGTGCTGAGAGCATTTAAAACATATATGTACTTTTCATTGTGTTGTGTTTGTGTGTTGTATCAATGCATAAAGAAATGCAATATGTAAGCCAAACAGAAATACCGCAGCCGCGCAACGCAAACTCTCAAAACCAAAATAAAATAAACTCGAAAAAGGGGAAACTCAATTTTTATTTTATATACTATGTACAAAAAAGTATGTATCTACGCTAGAGCCAGCTACATACAGCAATACAAATTGGTTGAATGTTTCTTCTCTCAACAAAAATATCAATTTCAGGGAATAATATACTTGCATGCACATGCACACTCGGCGTACATACACAAACAAATGTAAAATAGTTGCATATTTTATGTACGAAACACAAACACAAAATTAAATTAAATGCATTATATATGATGCTCAGAAAAACTAAGAAAAACCAGTGTGGGGAATTAATACAATCTTACAAATAGGGAAGTGGTTTTCTTTATGTCAGTAGGTTTCAGCAGTTTCAGGAAGTTTTAAAGTTTTAAGCTTTAAATTTCCGATATATTTATATAATAAAATTACCCCTCCGATAAAATTGCTTTCATTTGTGTGTATGTGTCCAACCTCCCACCAGATTTTCGTGTGAATATATATAAGACTTTTTATTACATAGTAGAAAAACTCAAATTTTATTTTAAGTAAATAAGTAAAATGATTTCTGTTTAATTGTGTATGTTTGTTTATCATTTTTGCTTTATTTATAAACATATTATGAATATACATGGATATGTGTATCTGCATGTGTGATTATTATGTACACAATACACGAATCGTATGTACATATATGCAATTATATACATATTATATTTTTTGTTGAAAATATAGAATTAAAAATTAATAAAAGAAATTGAATAATGTATAGTAAAGTAAAATCGACTTAAAAACTTCTAAAAACCTTAAAAACTGTGAATTTGTTACTATTTTTTCTTTTTTTTTTTCAATATTTATGAGTATGAGTATGTAGTTAAAAATCAGTTTCTAGTTTTTCGTACATAAAATTCTATATGTAAGCAGATACCTACATGTATTTGTTTTGTTTTCATTTTTATTATAGTTCTAATATGTAGAGAATATTACAAACCATTATATACAATTTGTACATATGTGAAGAAATAAGCAAAATAAAAAAAAAACTAAAAATAAGAAAACATAAAATTTATGATACATAAAATAGATACAATATACATACCTACCTTTTATTATGAATATTACATATAGTTTGTACGTTTTTACAACAGACAGATACTCATATTGGTTACTTGTTTGTATATAAGTAATGAAAACTTGTTTTTTACTATACAAACAAGCATATAACCAATATAACACAACAACAAAAATAAAGTAAATAAATAAAACCACGTTGATTTGATGCACACAATTTTACTACTATAAATACAACGAGTATCTTTTTTAGGTTTTTAATATTTATTTTTTGTGAAAAAAAAGCCTGCCTGACTATACTGTTGCATTGAAAGAAAAATTGACCAAAACAAAACTGATAAAAGCCATATAGCCATAACAAATAAAATTAACCCGAAAAAGAGAATATTTACATAAAATGAATACGATACATACGCGTACTGGCACTATATAACTGGCACTAGAATATTATGAACTTTATTTATAGTAGTGTAGTATAGCGAATGAAATTCAAACCAAACGAAATGAGATAGGATAAATTGCACAATAATGGATATGATTATATGTATGTATGTATGTATGTTTTATGTCCAGTCCAGTCCAGTTTGAGGTCAACGTAGTATAGTTTAAAGAAGTAGAAAATAAATTACATAGTGTGTTTACTTTTTTAGATATAAATACGATTACATGTAGTACATACTATGGGTGAGTAATTTATAAATGCATACAAACATATGTTTGTGTACATTTATATAAATAAAAATATAAAAATATCACTCAACTATCTTATCAAGTTTCAGTATGTTTCAGGGTTTCAGCTAAATTTACTTTATTTTATTTTATTTTTTTTTTCAATTTTATTTTGGTCTCTTCAATCAAATCTGCTGAAAAGGTAATATAAAATCAACATCAGAGAACAGGCTACAGGTGTTCGTTTTGATCAAATTTCAAATATTTATGTACCTATGTACATATTATGTAAAAGTTAAATGTATTGAAATAAACTTTCGATTTTTATTTAAATCAGATTTTATTGGAAATTTAAAATTTTTCATTTTTATCTATTGCATTCGATGTACTATCGATAATGTAAGAAAGTAATTCTTATTCTTACCTCTTCATTATGATTATTCATTAGTAAGTATATAGATGATTCTAGAAAATTCCTCATCATACCACAATCCAAACCAAATTTCAATGAAATCTAAATGAAATCTGAGTAAAATAATATTCAAATTTTTCAATACCTATGTACTTTATATCCTATATGAATTTGTAAAATTTTATTCTTTTTATTTCTCTAAAAATTAATTGAAGCATACACGTAATATGAAAGTATCTATGTACATACTTACCTATGTACATATAATCCTCGCATTATTATGTGATCATAAAGTGGTAATTTTTATTAGGACATTTAGAAATAAAAATGTGAAAATTAGCAGTGATTAATTTAAAAGAAGTATAAAATTGAAAAAAAAAAAAAATGGAAAGAAAATCTATTATTCTTAAGATCTGTATAAGGATAATAAATTGTAAAATGGGTATTGCCTTAAATAAATTAATAAATCTGCTAAGTGGAACAAAAAATTAAAAGAAAATTACGCGATCTCGTATTCTACTACGACAACCATCGCCATTATTAATGAGTACCTATATATCTTCCAGGCTGGATATTTACATTCATACTTTTTTATAAATATATTCATAGGTATATAAATATAAGAAGTAAGTAAGTAGATGTAATAATAATTATTTATACTTCATTTCAGTTAGATGCTCGAATAAAAGAAGACAATAACATATAACAGCAGTGCACTCGAGAATTACCACTGATTTATTGGGTAGTGAGTGAGTGTGTAGTGTAATTTCTTTTTAAAGTTGCATAGCCTGTTGGAGATTATTGGAGTTAAAAAACCTACTACTGATATTACGTCAGCCGTTATAGGATGCAAACAATTGTTTCTTATAAGGTCACTGACCTATCAAGTGATTTTTTTTAAAAAATAAAATATATCCATATATACGAGTATACCTATATGTACATATTTATCGCGATATGTACACATATAAACAAGTATCTTTGACTCACGTAAGAAGAACTGCATCTGGTTCTATGATGATTGATGAAGAGTGGGAAGGAATAATAAAACATAAAACGTATATGTTCTAATGAACTTTTAGATATATGTACATAATGTAATATGATTGTATGTACTTACTAGGTGTATTAGAATATCATATTTATGTACATATGTAAAATATACTTATATATATGTATAATATGTATAATAAATGGTACAGATGGTGTTATTTAGATTCACAGCACTATCATTGCACCAGCCGTTCATGTCAAGCAACAGCTCAACTCAACGATTGGATTGGAAAAAGTACGAGTGAAAAATTTTCAGGTTATTTAATTGATCGCATATAGCATATAAATGCATTATAAGTATGTATACTTCAAAGCCTTATTTGAAGCTCCTTTCTTTAACATTATTCCCATATAGATAAAGTATATCTAGCATATAAAACAAGTTTTAATTCCTAGTTCTCTATATATCAGAATATCAGAATGTTCTATTAATTGCTGTATAAAGAAATGAGCCATTACACCAATAATTTTAAGAACCACTCTTCTTCAAACTTATAAGCGAACTAATATATATTGAATATCTTTTTTCTTTTTTTGATTTGTTTTACAGAAAAGATGACTACTATATTCGATTAATAATATTTCAATTTATTTAAATTAGAATACGATGAGTATATTTCTTAAATTGAAAAATGCAAAATTGAATCACTTTTACCATGCAATATTTTTTCAGTTTGTGCAGAAAATCAATTTGTTACGATCTTTCATCTACCTGCTGTATATTATATGCACATATGTACTTAGAAGATATCCTTATAAGATTTTCTCTTCTTCTGCATTGTATGTATCACATTGTAAATTTACGTAATTGTTGTCATTATACACTACACACACCACAGATACAGTCATACATAGATGCAGATACAGACATAGAGAAAAAAAATCAACAAAAAATAAAAGAAAACTGCTGACTTCAAGTTCGGGTACAGTGTGTTGTTTTATACAATATTGATAGCACCCTACAGAGCTTATTTATGAGTCATCTTAAAAATAATGTACAGACATTATAAGGTAGCCCTTGAAGATCTCTATTCGACATGTTCAGACATGTTAGAATTGATTGGTCACAGAATAAAAACTTTGTGATCATTTTACTGATAAATTTTTATATTTTTTCATTTTTAGATGGACTTACAGGTACATTTATGTATTAGGTATATGAGAATATATTTTTTATACATAATAATATAATTTATTATAAATATGTTGATATGTGTAGTATGTATTAAATTTATGCAATATAAACCGAATAAATATAAAACAGAAGTTGATGATAAATTTAGAATAGAAAATGAGTAGTACTACCTGATATGATTTTATGATTTTTCTTCAATAAATTTTTTTTTTTTTTGCCTCATATTTGAAATTTAATTACATCATTCAAATCAAATTGAGATAATATGAAAGTAGAAAGGATGACAAAACAAAATTATTTTATAATTTTATTAGAAAATTGTCAGTTACTTAAGTTTATGATGAGGAAGATCTTTACAAGAAAAGAAAATGATCATAAAATTTTATAGTAAATTAAAACTTTAAAAGGCCTAAAAATGATCCTGTCACGTAGAGATATGTGTGTATACATATACTTCTTATATACTAAGTACTTATATAATATTCATATAAAGATTGTATTCACTTCGAACATTTTTCAAAACTACTGTTACTTTTTGTTACTTAAAATAATGATGACATTATGATGATGTATGTACTTACATTATCATATTAAGATTATTTTTCATACATCCCATGAAGTTATATGGATAAGTTTGAGGCTTCCTACACAATTGTATATAGTTTTAAAGACTTTAACTCTTCAATAACCATATTTTCAAATTTACCAAAAATAATTTTTTTCTTTTAACAAAAAATTTAAAATTTTCTTCCATATAAATATACAATAATAAACAGAGAACTTAAAAGAAATCAATGTTTAAACGGACATGTATACAATTTATAATATTAACCTTTTATAATTGAGTATTAAGGTTAATTTAAATGCTACTTGAGAATAAGTTGAAGAAAAAAAAATTATTCATACATACGGGTATATAGCTATATAAGAAAATAAAAGAAAAAAGAAACAAAAATTTATGAGTAAAGACATTAAATTTTACGAGTAAAAGAGTGCGTGTACTGTTTTCAAAATAAGATAATCACTGTCAACTTAACATATTTGTATATTATTATGATGAGTATGTACGAGTATGTAAGTATATTAAAAGTTAAAAGTTATTTGAAATTGGAAATTTGGAAATGTTTAAAAACGATGTCATGTTGTAAGGTACCTAAATATTTACGAATATGTACCCATGTAATATTTATGCCTAAATTGTGTTGAGAGTTTTAATGCTGAAATGCTAAAATTGATGAGATTCATAATCCTGCAATATTAAATTTATTTTTAATACAAAATTGTATAGCATATAGCATTGTACAATGTGAAATTGAAAATTTTTATGGAACCATGGTGAGACGTCTCAAAGTAAATTTGTTTTTTGTTATGAATCTGTAATAATAGCCAAATCGAATATATTTGAAAAGAACAGAGTCACCTAAACTTCTGGATAGGATCAAACTTACTGCAATTTATTAAGTTCATTGTCCAGAACATACGAGTATTGTCATACTCTCTTGTTTTTGTAATGTATAATTCAAAGTATGAGATTTGGTTTGAGCTCAACTGAAGTGAATACCTCAATTTCAAATCGAATTTGAAAAATCATTTTTAGTACAATGATAGAAATAACAAAAATAAATTAGAATCACATTCGATAGAAAAAAAAATCATCCATAAAATTAATGAGTAATTTTCAAAAATTTCATAAATATGACAGAAGAGTGGCATACAAAATCAATAATTTATTTTCAAGTATTTTTTGATGTTTATAGCTACTTCATGTTTGCACGCGTGTTACGATATTACAATGTAAAATCAAATTTATCCTAAACTTTGAACCAAAAAATAAATGATTGTAAATAATATTGTTTACTTTAATGCGATAATTTTCAGTCATTAAATAATAAATCTAATCAAGAAAATGTGACAAATATAAAAAATAGAAATTCAAAACAAAGAACAATTCAATGCTTTCATATTACATACAACGTACATAAGTATTTATATATGCTAGTAAGTAGGTATTATGAATTATATAAGTAAGTACGGCATATCTTTATTATTTTAATGTGATCGTAAATTTATACAGATTTTTTAAGTTTTTCAAATTAACTTATATTTTATCATATGTTTACAATGGAAAAAGGTCAAATAAAATAACCCAAAAATTACAAATTATGAGCTCTTTGAATATACATATACTCGTATTTATAACGTGTACAACGTATTATAACTAGAAATCATGTAAATATACGCTTGTCTTGTATACTCTTACGCGAACACATGTTTTGTACATGATTGGTATAAACATACCCGGTTCTTTTATAGATTGAAATGGTCCACTAAAACCGGTCGCCAAATTTCGAGGGCGCAAATGAGGACATAATGAAAATCACCACATATCTCTTTCAGAAAAATAATTTTACAAATCACAGCAGGAAAAATATTCTCTTAAAATGTTAAAAAAATACGAAAAAAAAATGTATGGCTCGTAAGTGAAAATATATCTGTGTGTACAAGAAACACCGATAAATGTTTTCTTTGTTACTACTTATTTTTTCTACTTCTCAAATACGCAAGGTTTAAATGACCATTTTTATTTACACATGAAAATATAGGTCAAAACATTTATCGGTTTTTCTTGTTTACACGGATCTAGTTTCATTTGAAATTCTTTTCCGTACTCGACTACTGCAGTGAAATACATAATTTACAAAAGAAAAGGAGGAGAAAAATCAGTTCCGTGTATACAGAAAAAACAAATAAATGTTTTGATCTATATTTTGATTTGTAAACAAGTATGGTCGATAAACTCTTAGGTATATTTAAGATTTAGAAAATGAAGTAGAAAGAAAATTGAAAAGATAAGCGGATGATAGTTTCTCTTCTTATCTTCTTGTGTAATTTATGTACTGCAATTCAGTAGGGGAGTGCGGAGAAGAATTGCAGATTGAATCTAAGATCCATGATGTAAACAAGAAAAACCGATAAGATAAGCCTTGTAATTTTTTTTCACTACAAAAACTTAGAAATCGGAATTTTGTGCTGTTCCAATAAAGTAAATCAAATTAAAGTTTCAACCAGGAGGTCGAAAAATTCAGAAATGATCTGGGCGCCCAAGATACTATAAACCGCCGGTGGGTATGGAATACAATAAGAGTAATGTGGTATAATACAACTAAAATTGAATAAAAAAAATCTAATCTTAAATAAATCCAAATAACTTTTCTAACTGATTATTTGTCACAACACACAATATTTAAAAAAAAAAAATATGATTGCTCATAAAATGTACATTAATTACATTTCTAATGGTGGAATATATGTAGTACATACTTGTAGATATACCGAATATTGAATAGAATAAATTTATGTTAGATTCATTTTACATTTTCATTTTTTAGTATTGGGTATTGGTTTATAAGTAGTGGCTATAATTTTTCATATAAATTTATCAAATTAATGACTTTCATTAAATCCAATAATAAACGAATTATTAAGTATGTACGAGAATGTATATATTATGCTTATATAAGCATAAGCACATATTTTTTGTATATAGCACACTATAATTATTTTAATATACACATCTGCATGTATCTTTGACCTTTGTATTTTATCTAAAAATTTTACTCTATAAGTGATAATATTTTTGATTTGATATTTTATTATTTTTTTTTGAGTGTATAGTTTGGTTTGTACTTTGATTTTTGTCGAATATCAATTTAGAAAAATAAAATTTTGATCCATTATGTGGTAGATAATTTAAATTTCTATGACCTACCTATTACTTTGTAATAATAATTCTAATTTATCGCATTCTTAAATTTTTTGTTTTCAAAAAAAAAACATTAAAAATTACAAATTTTCATTAGTTGTTTTCTAAGTATTTGGTGATTATTTAATTCACATTAAATGCACAGATAATTTAATTATGAAAATTTGAATTCAGTATTATCCTTGAAAATAGAAAGCAACCATTAAATATTTATGAAATTGCTTATCATTATTGTATTTTTAAAGAAATTTATTCAAACATATTTTCATTTTAGTTTTTACTTTTTACTGAAAATCAATTTTTCATTATTGCAATTTTTTTTGTTCACTAAATGACTTTTCACATAATTTGTGGAATATTAAGGGTGTGGAGCATATAAAAATTATAAAATTAAAGGAAAAAAAAAACAAAAAAACCAAAGGATATAATTTAACAATAAATAACAAAAAATGAATACAGTAGAAAAAAAAAGGATTTATAATCTTTTCCCAAAAGGATACATTATAAAAATCTGAATAGTTTTATGTTTCGTAGATATTATATGTACATACTATCACTTACTACATTACGAAGAATAATGCATAGCGAAGTCAATGTACTGACTGACTGCGACTATAATATGAACAATCAAAAATAACATAACATCATTTATCATTTCGAATGTGCAAGAAGAAGTCTAATACACAAAAATAGTTGTAAAAAATATAAAAAATTCAAAAAAAAAAAAAATTACATGAAAAACACAGATAGTGTATGTTTATGGCTTTTAAAAATTACATTTTTCTCTTAAATTTTTGTTTCACTTTTTTTTTTTTGATTTTGATTTTTGTAAGTGCATGATTATTATGTGAATGTTTATATACGTTATAATCGAATATGATGAAAACTATGAAAGATAGGGTTGAAGAAAAAAACTAAAATGCATTTAATGTGTTTGTGTTATGGTTTTATGTGAGTTTATTTTATAATAGTTAAAAATTAGGATCGGAAAATTTTCACTTTCCGGTACAAATCGATTTTTATTTACATAAGTATGTATTTGTTCAGTCACATATATACATTTTTGTTATATTATTTTTTACTTTTATATCACGATTATACTTTATATCGTTGTTATGCTGTTATTGTTTTCATTTTTCAAAACATTAAATGATTACTCATCATATTTTCGAAAAAGTTAAATGAACTTTTTAACTGAAATTATGTCGAATCATCATCATTTTTAAGAATAAAATTTTTGCAATGTTTTTTTCTGTATGAAAAATTAAATCAAATATACGAGTATTCATTTATCAGAAATTTTAGAAGAAAACAAAAAAAAAAACTATAATTTTATTCAGCTTTTAAATTTGTTGCATGTCATTAACACACATCCTACATTCCATTAAATGGTTTGTCATTTTTAATCCTTTCAAAAGGAAATTTTATCTTTCCTCGTTATTTATAAAGATTCCTTTTTGTTAAAATTATTATATCCTTGAAATTTATATTTAAAAATATTCAGTTGTGTTCATTATAAAAAATTATTATTAATTAAAATTATGTAAACTAATGACTTTTGATGCTTCATTAATTAAACATTAAAAATATACGTTATAACGAAAATTTCAGGAAATGAAACAAAACTGCTTTAGAAAAATCAATTTTGATATTTTTTTTTTCATTTTTCTTTCTTTTTTGATGAAAATTATATTCACGATATGTACACATGCAACATTTCCCTCAATTTTACCTTGCTCCCTCAGACACGTGTAAAACTTTTTCTCAATTTCACCTTCCACCAAAAGGAGATAGATTACGAATTATAAACTTGAAATATTATAATCCTTGACTTATAACTTTATGAATATCAAGGATATACTCGTACATACATATTTGATAATAAGTTTCTCTAGAAAAGTATTTTACATTGTCATTTTCTAATGAAATTATTATAGAATTTGTTGGATATACATATATTTAATGTAAATGAATTTTCCTGAATATGCAATACTTGCACAGTTTTTTGTTTTATTTTATTTTATAATGCAACTGAGCAGTTATTGTGGGGTACATACAAATTTAATTTATAATAATGAAGGTCATTGCCAATGTCAAATGATGTAAAAAAAAAAAAAAAACAGCAGTAGCTATAAATGAAAATCGATACAATTTCGAATCGTTACACCCCGAACAACACTAAAATGTCGGGATTCGAAATGAACATTTATTGACTTGTATAAAAAGTAAAAAATGTATGAGCGTTTATGAGTGCAGCTGTATGTGCATCCAAGGATTTTTATAATGCATTCCAGTTCCACCAGCACACATTTACATTCACTTGTATATATCAGTTGTGTTGTACAGATTATCTCATAATGCACCAGATTTGTTTTTTTTTTTGTGTCCATTACACCAAGTTGGTTCAGGATTCTATTTATTTGATACATGCTTTTACTACAGTATCCTTAGGTGGCATTGAAAATAAAAAACCATATATACTGATGTAATAAAGTGATTGTATTCCTTTTGAATGAAATGAAAATAAAAAATAATAAAAAACATTGGCACGTGCAAGCATTTTCATATGCTAAATAGAATATTAGATTAAGTTGCAAGTGTATCATCAGCGTACTGTGTTGCGTTTAATCCTGAGACCCTGAAACCTGAAACTTTCTGGAACTTTTATTTTCTTTTTGTTATTTGAATATTCTAGAATTGAATTTAAGAGAATCACTCGAAAATGTGTAAAATTTTAATTTTACAGAAATTTTGGAAAAATCTAAAGATTATGATTATTTGATTGAATCATTAAATATCCGCGATACAATATCATGTCAGCTTTTTAATTTCAAATTTTCTTAAAAAACTTGATTTTAATTTTTGATTTATCAGATACTATTATCATAAAAAATCTTTTGTAAATATATATATCTATTTCTTATCTTCTACACGCATTTGTTAATCAAAATTTACCTGAATCATTTATCTTTTGTAATTGAATTATTTTTGTAGATTCGATTTAAACTCTACGATATCACATTTTTATTTTGTTTACAAATGAAAAAAGCTCTTTTTCATTACTCGGATCAATGCACTAATGACTATCATTATTACTTACATAAAAAGAACAAGAATACGAATTACAATATACACCGTACATCGATAAGTACTTGTACATATTACCAGTGCCATTCCTATTACATACTATAAATTGATAGATATGTCGAGTATAATGTAGTGCACGTATATGTATATGTATGAGACGAGTACTTAACTTACTTCAAATTTCAACTGTTTTCTTATTTTCTAGTTTATTTTTTTTTTTTTCAATTCTGTTGTATCTCTAGAAAATGTTAAGTAATGTAATGTACATTAGTGAAATTGAAACTCATTTCAGGTTCATGAGTGTACATTATGATCGTATGTGTATGAATGTGTATTATAATATGAATTATGTACATGACTGTATTTTTGTTGTTGTTGTTGTTGCTTTTTTTCTGTTTGTTGCCTTTCCTTGTTAAGTATATAGCGTAGTGTACACGATATAATAAGTTAGTCGATGTCATTAACAATCAACCTTTTAATTGAATGAGTCAGATTTTAAAGCACGCGTTCAGAAAAAAAAATACTCAAAAATATAAAAAAAAAAATTAAAAATAAATAAATAAATAAATAATATTCTATAGTGTGTTTCCTTTTTGCTTTGAGCAATATAAAAATTATCTATTGGAGTTAAGTATCTAACTATTTGTATTTAACTAACAGTAAATATTGAACTATAAATACTCGTAAGTAAGTAAATACATAACGTTGTTAAAGTACATATGCATCATATATATATACGATTATATACAAACATATACATATATAGACTGGTGATCGTAATATATGTATTAACGTATATGAAACATTAAACTTAAAAATTAAGTTACACACGTTAATGAAAAAAAAAAATTTAGATTAATAAATGCGAATAAGAACTTAATAATCATCTTTCATTTGTACAGGGTGATAATTACTGTTTTACATAATAAGTATTTGATTGAAAAAATGTAAATTTTTAAAATTAGAAATATATTAAAATCAGTTATAAAGAATGTAAAAGTATCTGAGAAGTTACTCTGTAAGAATTGAAATTTTCATTCGAATTCTTCATCTTTTATAATTTAAATTTGCAGATCAATTAGGTAGGTACACTCCTTACTCATTATTACCCAGATTTATTTATTTATTTATTTTAGAAGAGGAGTCAGATAAACTGATATCCTCCTGACCTCACCACGACCCGCTAGGGCTTTTTTGCAATACCCAGATTTATGGCTTAAATTGCCTAAGCTTAGACAAATTTGTTTATATAATTGTGTGATACAAAGTACACACACCCCCCTCCCCCCTATCATTATCATCTTCCTTAGATATACTCCTAGATATATGGTACTTTCAAAGAAAATATTCACCAATCAAAATACCTTATAGGTACCCATACCTTACAATTCATACTCGTATCTCGTATATGCAATATAACTTACAAAAACTTTAAACACCTACTTTTTTTGAATTATGAACAACAACAACAGCAACACTCTGTGATCTTATATTGTTGTTAGTCATTATTCTTTATACTACGAGTATATTATACATATTATACATATGTACATACCTTTTTACCTTCTGCTTGTCGTTGCTATGGTCTGTTAAACCTGATCTTTTAGACATGTAAAAATATATGTTTATATTTTTTTTTCTCTCTCGTAAAAATTTATTCTTTTTTTTTGTCGAGTGATTTTTATTTTTGTGTGTGTATATTTTCAAATTAGACTTTTATACATACGAGTATATGAATGTTTATAAATTGATATTTTGCCATAAAACATGCAATGGATACAAATAATAATAAGAAGAAAACAAAAAATCTTATATAAAGTTAGTTATAGGTTATAGTTTGAAAGAAGTAAAAAAAGAAACAAAAAATAAAATTTAAAAATACAGATGAGTCAGATATTTCTCATATTCTTTCATTTGATATGTATACATATGTAATATCTTTTTTTTATTTTTAATATTTTTTTTTTCGCTTCTTATTGTTGTTTTGATTTTCTTATCTTTTTGCCTTTGTTTTACGGGCATTTTATTATAATTTCTTTCTTTTACATTTTTTTTTTTCAATGTAAAAAATATAAAATCAAAATAAAATAAAATTAAAAATATACATACATATGTAGATATTATAATAAATGACTAATGCAATACTAAAATTTAAAATGATTTACATACATTATAATATACGTTTCTACTCTACTTCAGACATAACAACTTACTCGTATGTGCTCGTATATAAATACATTTAAAATTTACAAAAATTTACGTACGTACGTATGTATGGGCATTAAATATTGTGCCTTATCTTATTGTTCCAGTTTTGTTTTTTTGAAATTTTAGTAGTGATAAATTTGTAACAATTTCATCAGTAATGTAATGGGAATATGAAATAAATCGATTCAAATTAATTTTTATAATGTACACGATATTTAACTTTAAACGCATGTACTTAATTACGACTGTACGAGTGTAGTACTCCAAATAGATAAATAATTTTGTGTTTTTTTTTTTTTGGATTTAATAAATAGATAGACATTTCCTTTATTTTCTAGATGAAATAATTTACATATTACAAGTAATACAGAGTTATTGTGTATTAGAGGTATACCTACGACGACGGTATAGTTAATGAATTGAAAAAAAAAATGCAATTAAGTAAGTACCTAATATGAGCAGAAATAATGTGAATGTTTCAATTTACTTGATTTTAGATTTTCGTGTTTTAATTTGTTTTTTAGGTCGATGGGATGGGAACTTGTTTTAAGTTTGCAATTATATTAAAATTATATCTTTTGGGTATTTGTTTTGTGAATTATTACGAAAATGATGACAATTTGAACAAAAAAATGTCAAGACAAAATTGGTAGGTATAGTTAAAAATTTATCTATAATTAACCAACAAAACAGAAAAAATAAACCTAAAATTAATAAAACATCGTTGACGTATACTAATAATGCAAACCTAATTGATTCCTAACGAGTTCAATAATAATAAAAATTTATTGTTCATTAAGATTAGGTTTCGAGATATCTGCTATCTTGTGCACCACATATCTCCGATGCTACTTAACCGATTTAAATGAAATTTGAAACATAGATACTTTGATAGGAATTGTGGTGCTTGAATGGAGCACTTTTTTGAAAAATGTCCTTGCTATCTCGTACAGCAAACACTGATTGACCAATTTCTTTGAAATTTTGAATATAGGTAACCTGAAGGATATTGTGGTGCTTTAATGGAGCGCATTTTTGATTTTAGGTCCTAAAATTTACTTATAGTTCTTAAAAAAGGAGAGGGTTTTTTTTTTCTGAAAAATCGTTCAACTTTGACTTCTGTTTTCATACATTAAATCTTCATATTTCTATATGATTTTGTTATCAAAATAAAATTTGGACTTTTCTGATGTTTTTACAAAAAAAAAGTATAAAAGTCTTTGTTATATGAATTAAAATTAAATACTTACTACATGAAGATTAATGTGTGTGTGTGTGCGGATATTCATTCGCTCAGATGTGTGTATGATGCAATTAATAGAATCAAGAAAACCATTATTTCTCAACGACTTTTATAATTTTTTTCTGATGTGTTTCAAAGTCAATTTTTCGATTCCAGAATATGAATAAGCAAAAAAAAAAGTTGTATTCCTTTGCGATTATGCATACCTTTGCGATACAAGTATATAAACTACACGATTACTACTGTAACGATGCACTCTCGTACAAAAGGTAATACACACAGTTGACATATGTCAAAGTCCCCGTGAAATTTAATTTAACATCATTGTATATAAATTCACGAATATTGATGCTGTGGTGATATGTGTGCAATGCAGACATATCAATGAAAAAAAAAACTCTGAATTAAAAATAAATATGAAAATAACCCCGATCGAACTTTAAAGAAAACTTGTCCGCATATAATCGACAAAAATTCGGGGTTGAAAAACCAGACAAAACTACAAAAAAAAAAAAAAATAACAACGAAAAGAATCAATTCTTTTATATTGATGGATCAAAAACAACAACAAAAAAGAAGTAAAAAAAGATATGATACTGAATCACTGATGATGGTTATGATGATGACGAAAGGATAATAATAACAATAATAAAAATAATAAAAAAAAACTCACTTAACCGGAAACAGCCCAACAATTAATCTTTTCTGATCATCATCATCATCATCAAATTTTGCATGGATTGCTGAGAAATATTGTAGGAAAAACTAACAACAAGTCTTTGAATATAATCATAACTACTTACCTAACTAACTAACTAACTAACTAACTGACTAACTAACTAACTAACTAAATATATGAGTACATATGTGTTTTACTTTTTTATCAATGTAGATTTTGTGTTTAATTTTGTTTTTTTATTTTGCTTTTTTGTTATTGAATGCACTTTTATTTAATTTTTGTTTTTTTATGTTTTTTTTTTTGATTTAATTTTTTTTTGTTGCGGTTCGCCCCTTTTTATAAACCATGTAAAACTCATTTGACGTTTGAAAAATGATCAAGTGACATGTCATCTGTTGATCGTACATTAATAAAAAAAAAGCTGAATAAAAGTACATTAAAATTACAATATTTTTTTTTCTCTTGTGTGTTATATACGATTATAGTTTTTTTCTTCTTTCAGAATTTCTTTTCTTTTTTGACTTATTATTCCAAAAAAAATATGTATATACTCGTATGTAGGTACTCGTATATGTGAACAGAAATAATAAGAAAGCAAAAAAATTATATTTCTGATATGTGTATTTGTGTGTGTGTGATTAAATAATAATAATAATGTACTTATCATCATCGTTTATTTAAACTTAAAATTCGTGTTTATTAACCGTTATAAACAATATTCATATTATACGAAAAAATTGATATTCGAAAAAAGAAAAAAATTCAATAAAAAAAAAATCTTGAGAGATGTTGGGATCTTCAGCATTTCAATATAAAATCTCGATTCTTAAAATTTATTGTGGTAGTGGTACATCTCACACTGTTCCGTTTGCATATATTCCCTTTAATTGTTGTGTATTCGATAGTATGTATAACAACATACATTTTGGTTTGGTAATTGATGAAATGTTGATGATGATTATTACACAACAATACCTGTGTATACATACATTAAGATGTGTGTTCATAATTGAATGCATTTTCGTATGTTTGTGTATGTTATGTGTATTATAGAACATCCAAGTATCAAAATATAAAATACTTGTAATAAAAAAGGTTTAACATGGTAAATAGTGAAAAGGTGTAATAACGCGTAAGAAATTTCATATAATATACGTCAAAGAAGCTGAAATAACGTGACACATACATTACATACGAGCAGTGGCGGAGCCAGTAGTTTTTCCTTGGGTGTTCAGATTTTTTAATAAATATACAGATTCATTACACAAACAATAATAATTAAAACAAACTACCCTTAAAAATTTTTGGTCCAAAATTTTACGAAATCCGTTATTTATCCAGATCAGGATCTTTGACTCAGATCAGGATTAGTTGATATACCATTTCTTCTTCTAGAACTTCCTGTTCTACTTGTCACAGTTTATTTCACTTTGATTGGATTAGCGGTTTTCGAGATATAAGGACTTAAAGTCAAAATTTCGTGTTTTTTAAAAATCACTTTTTCAACTTCTTTTGATTACGGTATAACTTCTAAACTTGAAGGATGACATAAATATTGTATTCATTCATTTGAAAGGTTTTTTTTGTCCTCTTTCCAATGATATTATATTTATGGATAGAAACTGCATAGATAAAATATAAATGCACAAATATACAAAAAATTGCGAAAAAATCCACATAATTTCATGCATTTTCATACATATTTGAGTAATTATTTCAAAGCTTACTATTTTTCGTAGTATTATTTACCTTTTACTAAATATGTATGTACGTAAAAAATTCAGTGAAATTCAATTTTATTTACTATTTACAAAAATATACAAAAAATTCAGTTTAATATTAAATTTAGCTTTTGTTTACCCTTCTACTAATTTTTATATAAGTTAAGTAGTAAAATTAAGTTTCATTTACCTTTTACAAAATTTTATATAAAAAATTCAGAAAAAAATTACTAACTTTTTTCTAAAAAATTATTTTGTATGAAAAATGTATATTTTTTCGCATTTTTTTTTGTATATTTGTGCATTTATTTTTGATTCCTATAGAATCGATCCCATATGTCTGGCTGGGTATACATGATCAACATAATGGAAATGTGAACCAACAACATAACATGCATGCATTTTGTAAAATGTACAAATTGTATTTGTATATTGTATTCTGTATTCTGTATAATTAATTGTAATTGTATGTACTGCTGTACATTTACATAATTTCTTATAAGTTTATAAGAAAAAGAAATTTAAAAGAGAAGAGTATAAAAGAGATCAATATATGGAGTTCCACGTTCCACCAACTTACATTACAAATTACATTACAATACAATTACAATTCAAACAAGATGTTTCATTTTTCATAATAAATGATTATATTCTTCTCTCTTAAATTTCTTATCTTATATAAAGAGAAGATATCTTATAATTTAAAGAGAAGAGGAATTTCTTATAAGTTTATTAGAAAAAGAAATTTAAAAGAAAAGAATATAAATCAATGTATGGAGTATCAAGTCAAGATGTTTCATAAATGTTCATTTCAAAATGTGAACACTTAAACAACTTCAACTTGATAATATAAATTCAAAGTTTTGTGCCGATTTTTGTGCAGATTGATATACATATTATAGAAAAACGAACTTTAATATGTTTGTTTTAAAATGTGAACACTTAAACAACCTCAACTTGTTAATATATGATAAATTGAAGTTTTTGGTCGGTTCATATCAAAATGTGAACGCGGCTTATATATAGAAAAACGAAATTTAAAAGAGAAGAAAATAAATCAATATATGGAGTATCAAAATTTTTCATATGTTCATTTCAAAATGTGAACACTTAAACAACTTCAACTTGATAATATAAATTCAAAGTTTTCTGTCGCTTCATATATAAAAATGTGAATCAGATTGATATATAGAAAAACGAATTTTAATATTTTGTTCATTTCAAAATGTGAACACTTAAACAACCTCAACTTGATAATATAAATTGAAGTTTTCTGCGGATTTATATTTATATTTGAACTTTAGTGAAGTAATGTATAGAAAAACGAATTTTTTATTGTTTTCTTTCTCTTTTACGATAAAAATTTGTTTTTGAATTAGTTACAAAATTTTATGATCATGTTCATATAATTTTAGGGTGTTCACTGAACACCCTGAACACTACCACCCTCCGCCGATGCATACGAGATACAAATGCATGAGTAAAATCATTATAATTTATACACGATCATGTATTATTATTATAGAGGTGTATAAATTTTATAGCTAAACACACACTATATATTACAATTGAATTTTTCTTATTGGTTCTTATTGTTGATTTTTTTATGAAAAAAAAAAGAATTAATAAACGAAAAGATAAAAAATTACTTTTTTAAAAATAATAAAAAAAAAATAAAATTGTAAAGAAAAATGATATGAAACAAAATCCTTATAATTAGAAAATTATTAAAATTTCGTCAATATCAACTGATATTTAGACCCTCTTTCCGTAATGTATGTATGTACATACGTATACATAATGTGTATAGCAATAAATTCAATGTAACACATAAAACATAATACATACCTACAATGCATGTGTGTATGTGTATGTAATATCGAACATAAAATTATATTAATATGCATGAAAATTATTTTTTTTTTTTTAAAAGTCTTTTACTCTCTTGTCGACGAAATGAATATTTAATAATAATTGCCTAGTAAATTTATGATTCCTTATTTCATTATTTTTTTTTCTTGTTCATTCCTTTTTGGGTATATGTATATGTATCACACCATTAAAGTCATTATACACGAAACTAACAAAAATCATATACTCAAAAAAAAAAATAAAAAAAAAAAATAACAAACATAAAATCTTTATAAGATATTATATGTATGTATGAGTAAATTGTACAACCAAAAAAAATATATATACTTACATACATATATAATAATAATCGTCTTCTCTTCATAAAAATTTGATCGTGATTCGTGATCATTATCTTGTGAAAAAGGATCTTAATCCGAAACACTTGTGTACATATATTTTTTTTTGAAATTGCTACCTGTCTTACTTGAAAAAAAAAAAAAGAAAAATTTTATTATACGTCAGTATGTGTTTTTTTTTCTTATTTTTGATTTTTAATTTTTTAATTTTTTTTTTTTTTTTTGGTTCGTTTTCCTTCTCATTATAATAATTTGAAAACAAGAAGAGTTTTGTAACAACAATTTTTCTTATATTATAATACATATATTTTTTTCATACTCACATATGTGTATGTATTTCGTTCATTTATTTATTTACTTTTTTATTCGTAAAAAAAATTTCCTTTTTTTTTATTTTTAGTTGATGTTTTTTTTCCTTAATTTTCTTTTCTTTTTTTTTTTTTTGTTAAACTAAAAAATGATCCATATCGACCTAACCCCTGACTGAATACGATGATTATTATCATCATCATTTCGTAAATAAAATAAAAAAAAAAATAAAAAATGAAATTTGAAGAAAAAAAAATTAATGTTCGCCCTTATTTTTTGAACCAGTGTAAAGTAAGGATATCAATGTTTTTTTTTTTGCTTTACTCTACAAGAAGTATATAAATTGTAATTTTTTCTTACTGCATTAGAGTTTATTCTAGTGAGACCCTTTTTTTAAGTTGTAAAGTATTTTCTTTTTTTGTGGGTATTTAAATTTTGAATTTTCATTTTTTTTCTTTTTTTTTTTTTGACTGTAATAGATAAGGCGAAAAAAAATATTGTTTAAATTTTTTAGGGTACATTTCAGTTCTGTTCATTTTTTGTTGTTGTTGTTTGGTTCTTGTATTTGCACAAACGGAATACTTGTACCTTGTACCTATTATAACTCCTATATATAAGCACATATAAGTGATCTGATAACCTTTTATTTTTATTTCTGGTAATAGAATTTTATGTAAATATTTTGACTCAAATGAAAGTGTAAAAAATCTGTTCTTTCGATATTTATCCATTTACGTATATTATATGTACGGTTAGATTTCGAAAAATTCAAAAAATTATAATACGACAGTTTAACAAATAGGAATTAAAGGAATAACAAATTAAAACCCTGGCTTAAATTTAATATATGTATAGACATTAAAATGCATATTTATGTACATACTCGATAATGCAGGAATTCAGGATTGAGATTTATTTGAAATATTTATTTTTTTAAATTCGAAATATCTGAGTACAATTTCTAACATTTTTTTTTTTTTGCTTTGAATTGATGGAAACACTTTCTGAACCTATTCCAATTTTGAAGGAATTCTCCATTTATTTGAATTTCCATTTAAATGTTAAAATATCATTTAATATTAAATGAAATTAATTGAAAAATTTATAGAGGATCAATATTTGGGAAATCGTCTCAAATGAATTATTTCATAAAATTGGAGAATTACTCATAATATTTTTTTACGCAAAATATTTGACCACACAAAAGGTAAGGACCATGGAAGAATTGAGTGGAATCACAAGATTATATAAATGTATAATGAAACCCAGCATATATAGTCAGAATGAGTCACGAAAGGACTGAGAAATAAGTTTGGGAAAGCAAATTTGATGGAAAAAGAGCAATCAGTAGACCAAGAAAAGAGATGGTGGCGGTGGGACGACGTCATGGACGATATGAGAAGAACTGGAATCTGCTATTGTTGGGGACGGACGGATGGCAGATGGCAGAATTGAATGTTGGCGTTTGGCGAATTCTGCAATATGTCAACATTTTTGACATTTTTTGATATGAATTTTTAATGGGAAATAAAAAAAAATCGCTGATATTTTTATTGGGTCACTGAAATAGGAAATAGAGGTATTCAAACTGTGATTTCATCCAACACATTTTTTTTATTATTTATGTACTCGTGCTGGCTGTACTTGATTATTAATTTATTTTCAATTATTTTTTTATGTCTACATTTTTTTTTTAAATTTTCTAATTAAGCCGTTAGTTTGATTCATTTCAAAGACTGTAAAAAAGAAGAAAAAAATATTTGTAAAAAATGAAAAATGAAAAATGAAAAAAAAAAAATAATTTTTTTTTACTGTTAGAATCGCTATAAAGTTAGTTAGGGCAAGGTTCATATTATCGTACCAATATGATATGATGAATAGCTCATTATGTATTATTTACATGTTGCTGGTGGTATATACATATGTACATAATTATACATATGCCAGTATATAAATATACAAATATGTATATGATTTGCATAATTATGTGTTTATGGATACAATTTATTAATGATGATGACGCGACGGTCATATATGCCTTTATCAAACCTTTCTTTTACTTTTTATATTATGCATTAATTTTTTTTCTTCTTTTAAATGCGTTGTTATATGTTTTTCATTTTAGCGTTTTTTTGTGTTTGTCTTGGCTTTTATTTTTTTGTGTTGTAGTTTTTTGATTGGTATAGGTCATAATTTTATACTTTGGCTTTGATGCGATACGATACCATATTTTCATTATCGTGTTTTATACTGTAAAAAAAGTCACTTACAAACTCGTTAATTTTATGACCTTTAAATGCAATTTGCGTTTTGTTTTTTTCTTCTTACTTTTTTTTTTTTTTTATTGAATAAATTGTGCATTATTAAGATTCATATAATAAAATGAAAAAATTGAAAAAAAAAAAATTGATATGAGAAAGAAAAAATAAAAATATTAAATTGTAAATGTATAAATAATGTATGTATTTATGTACGAGTATATGTAAAGATTGTTACAAACAAACTAAGAATCATTAACAGATCATTAATCATCTTAAAGACATTTAATCATTTGCAGTGTAAAGAAAAATTATGTATTAGTATGCAGTGTGTGTATTCATATCATCGTTCATAAATGCATATATCCATATACTCGCTTACATTTGTGGATATTACAATGCTTCATCTTTCACTCACTGCGTATTGTATGATAGATTCATTATTGAAAAAACACACATTCAATTCACTCAACCATGCGCAATATGCGTAAAATGTAAAAAATTCTGTACATTTATGTAGTAAAAATAAAATTGAGTGTAAAACTAGCTATATGCTTGCATTCATAATGCATAACAATCACTGCAGATTAATTAGAATTTGTTTCGAGATTAAAAAAAAAAAAAAAAAAAACTTAAACAACATTTATACAAAAAAGGCGAAAAAAAAACAGTGAAAAAAAAGTAACAAAAATAAATATATTTTTTTATACATTTTCTCCTTGTGTCTAAAGCTACTAAATTCTAATTGATGTTATTGATGCATTTCAATCATGTTGCTGTGCGTATATACATACATATATGATTATGCATTTATCCCATTTATCCGTGTATACTTGTACTAGACTAGACTGCTATCAATGTCGACAATATAAATATTACGGCTTGTATTACATAATCATCTCATCATAAAAATATTTTTCATCATTTAGTTATGGTTGCATGCAATGCAATCTACAGCTACAATAGGAGAAAGAAAGGATCGGTAATTTCAAATAAATTTCATATTGACTGATAACTGATAACCATATCGAATTAAAAATTGAAAAGAAAAGAAAAAAAAATTAAATTAAATAAATAAATAATTTATTAAAAAAAGAAAAATATTTATTTTTCATTTATTCTTTGTATTAAATATTCATGGATATGTACATAAGTATGTGTGTCGATCTATAGATAATTTATAATCATAATAATTTTTGAAAAGGATGTACATGCCATTATTGTCTTCATAGTCGATTCGTATTGATATAAACTAGTCTAGTGGTTTGTCTTTCAAATATAATTATTTCAATTAAAATCCATTTAAGTATGTAATATAAATTTGAACAGTTCCGAATGCATTTTTGGTCACATTCTGAGAATTTGAACATTCTGTTTTGTGTTTTTTGATTAAAATTTAATTCGAATATACATGAAAACACCAATATGGTACGATTACACGAATTTCAACAACAGGTAGTACATATATGTGGGTATCAATTATTATGTTAAATGCTATTTTCATTTAATTTCGTTGATTCGATAAAAATATTATTTGATTCGTTTTGTTTTATTTTTTATATTCTGAATTTTTTGATTGTTTCATTTTTTTCTTCGTTTTAAATGCATTCTATAGACTAGTATAGTAATTATACTAATATAAAAAATCATTTTTGAATTATAAAAGAGGACGATATAATTATTGATATTTTATGATATACTCGTATACAGAGACTAATAAACAGTTCTAGATCATCACGCAATATTAAATACAAGCTGGTAATTCCAGTATGTATGTATATTGTACTACAGTGATTACGATCAGAAAAAGTTCATCTGTCTATGAAAATGAATACTCGTAGATTACAAGAAATAAAATTATACAATATTTGGTGAATAATGTCTTTTAATACCTTCGTTTATGGCTTTTTAAATATAAAATGTAGAAGAAGTTTACTTGTGTACACTAACATATAATCATAGACTAATCTATAGATAGGAAATGACCGTATAAATTTTTAATACACTTTTGAAATCGATCATAGCTGGCAGAAACTTGAAGAATGGCTGGCAGGAGCTTTTACTGAGAGGAGAGATAATTTTTCGCTCACGAATTTCCATATATATTACATATATTGTAGATTTCAATAGCTGGCAATGAAAATACATGCATATTTATTTAAAAAACAATACACAATACATGTTCATTGCAATAGCTGGCAGTAGTACTGGAATCAATATAGAATATTTATCACTGATCAACAAAGCAATAAGATGTGACACTCTTTTTTTTTTTAAATTTACTAACACACATAATTACTTATTTTAAAATAATAAAAAAAATCAAAATTCAATTTACAAAAACAGTACAGAATTAATGTACTTATGTCAAATCCATATTTCCTTATAAACCGCCGTAATGAAGAAAAGATACAAAACAATATATACATGTGAGCAATACAATCATATTGTACATGTATACGATTTTTCACAATGCATTTTTAAAGGCGATCTGGAACTTTTTTTTTGACTACCTGACGCGTCATTATATCAAGATATAAGGTGATTCATATAATTTCTGAGAATTTTGAAGACAAGAAAAAGTTTATTTTGTTAAGCTATATATTAGAGTAAGAATTTAATTTATAATTAAGAAATTTAACAAAAATGTAAAAACATTTGATATCAAACACAAAATTTTAAGTGTAATGCATTTACAATTAATTTTGTTTATTTTAGATAAAAAATTTTAAATAACAAAATTTGTACTTTTTTTAATGAGTAGGTATACACTGTAATAATGTTATATTTTTTAAAACAGTTGGTGTTGCAGTTCCATTTTTTTTGTCTCTTTTTCGTATACAAAGGCTCTTAATTGCTATCGACTTTTAGCAAAACCGTTAAGGCCGAATGAATAACGGGACAAAGGTCATGAGAAATTTTTGCTAACGCGTGCTCAGTGTCATTACTGTATGAATATAGATATACTGTGATTTCAATAGCTGGCAATGAAAATACATGCATATTTATTTAAAAAACAATACACAATACATGTTCATTGCAATAGCTGGCAGTAGTACTGTGTTATACGGTTATGTTATACTGGTTATACTTATGTTATACCGTCATACATGGTCTTACTTGAATCATGAATATAGAATATTTATATTCATGTAGCCAACAATACAGATTGCATAGTATCAAAGAATATATAACTAACGTAACTAGTAGATATATATTCTTTGATAGTATGCATGCACATATGTGTTAGATACTTTCAAAACCAGTTTTAATTGTATATATAATATCACAGATAAGGATATTTGTATGTGATAATATATATTATTATATTCATTGCCAGTCATAACATAAATTTGTTGAAAATTTAAATTTCCTTTAGCCTACTGTCACATGAGTCTGATTCTGAATCTGAAAAATTCAGAATCACTTTCAAATGCATTGTAGTAAATGTGACTTGTTACATGGCTCTGAAAAATTCATCTTCTAAAAAAATTCCGGTTCGTACTTCCGTTTTGTAATCTGATTATTTTCAGAATAGAAAATGAAACATGCTGACAGTAAATGTAACATGTCACATGTACCTGAAATCTGAATCTGAATTCATAGCTAAACCACTCAATAAATTGACATAAAATTACTTGTTTATATACAACTTGAAGATCGTAAGATAGAAGACAGAAGACAGAAGACAGAAGATTAACTTTATTTCACCCTCCATTGAAAAGTGCGTCTTACCTACGTACTCGCCACTCATAGTAGTTATTGTTCGATGGTTTAATGTTCACTCGATAAGTAAAGTGTTTTATAACAATAACAAATTTAAAGAAAAATATTGAAAAGGAGTTTTCAGATTCAGAATCAGAATGAACAAAAAGTGAATTCTGAATCTGAAATTTTACGTTTCAGATTCAGAATCAGAATAATGTGACAGTAGACTTAAAATATACGATTTTGTACATTTGCCTGTTATTTGATATTTTTTATCATTTCCGATAAGAATATAGCTACATAGATTTTTGATTTTTAAATTTGTTTTTTCTTCAAGATATACAAGATTTCAAAAGATTACAAAAGTTCTCTCATTTATTTTCCTTATTCTGATTTTATAGCTTTTTCAAAATCTCTCAAAAGCTATTTTGATGTTTACTTAATAGTTATGAACACGATTTCTGCCATAAGCATTTCCAATCTATATTAGTCTATGATATAATCATGTTTAATTGAAATAATGAATTCTTAATTGCAGGTAATAATTATTTTCAAATTTTTACATGAGATATTAGATTTTTTGTATTTTATTCATCATTTTTACCGATTTTCTATTTTTTGAAAAATTCTTTTAATTACTTTGGAACTAATACACTCAGCACTCAGCAGCAGAAGCAATGAATTGAATTGCTTAACTCATCGTATTATAAGTAGGAAGTGTGTTCATCATATGGCATGGCGTAATAATCCTTCAAGAAGTGATTATACGACTACTTATATATACTGCATTCTTATTATATGACAATTGAAAAATTAGAATTTAGAATTTTTTATTTTTTCTTTTTTTGGATTTTCATAAAGCAATAAAAATTTTTATTTTCTTGTATAATTTATATTTTTTCCGTTCAT
This sequence comes from Villa cingulata, assembly GCA_951394055.1. Taxonomy (NCBI): domain Eukaryota; kingdom Metazoa; phylum Arthropoda; class Insecta; order Diptera; family Bombyliidae; genus Villa; species Villa cingulata. Next base: position 28,617,988 of record OX596021.1, on the reverse strand, counting down.
TTTATACTTATTTCATGCACCACACATATGTATGTGTGTATTTTATAATTTTGTTGAATTATATATGCGATTGTGATTTATTTTTAAGAAATAACTTAAGAACTCTAAACGTCAATATTTCTTTCGTAATGCATGTTTAATAATATGATTCTTGACAAACAATTTTTCTATACTCAATTGCAACTTTAGTGTCATAGAACTTTAAAATAATCACCGACATCAACATCATCATCATTATCATCGTCATAATAATCGAAGGGATAACTCTCTATATATGAATATCACACATATCTAATGAAAAAAAAATAAATAAATAAATTATTCTGAACTGATAAATAATTATTATTCGATGGATATTGTGCCGTAGTGGTGGTGGTGGTGGTGGTGGTGTAGCTGGTGTATGTATTGAGTTTAAATTGATGGAAATGTTATGTTGTTTATGTTACAATAACATACCATATGTGCCTTGTAGAAATGTGTATATATAACGTATTATTATAATGTAAAAAGCTGATTTTAAATCATTCATAAAGACTGATATCTCATTATATTGCTTTTAAATGACAGATTATAATAGTTCGTGATAAAAATGTAAATTAAGCAGCAAAATAACATCTAAGAACCAAACGAACAGTTGCAGTTAATTAAAGAAATCCAAATATGTATGTATGTGCGCATGTATGTATGTACACTGTATATGTATAAAAATAATTATTAAATCTTGTTTCATTTCATTTTTACATTTTTGTGTTCATTTTGATAAATGTATCTGCGTATACTACTTAAAAAAATTATTGATTGTTTTACAAAAAGGGAGAAAGATCTCCCTCAGACTACGATTACATGTGTAATGTATAATTATTCAAGAAAGAACGAAGACAACGAAGGCAGAAAAAAAAAACGCGTAAAATTTTCTTTCAATTATTCTAAACTAAGAACGGTTACAAATTGTAATTGATTCGACCTTTTGTGGTCTTTCCAATTTCTTTCACTATACGTTTATCTTTAAATAGAAAAACATAAAAAAAAAAATGTAAAAAGAAATTATGAAAAATCAACATAAAAATTATTTTATTTTTCTTTTTTTTTATATCAAAGACATCTCTCAATAAAACGCCTTAGAATTATAAATACAATTATATAAATGAGAACAACAAAAATATAATACCTATATGTACGTATAGATGATGACATAAATGGGCATCATTTTGATCCCATCTATGGGCAATAATTCAAATCAATGGGACAAAATAATTCCAATAATAGATGCATTTCCCGCAATAAAAACGATTTTCGATCATAAAAATCAGGTGTGCATCAGTTTTGTTCAGTGGCACTCTTTTTTTCCTGCATCACATATAATAATATTTTCTTTGTAAATTGTGTTTTTTTGTATGTATGCATATACGACGATGATTGAAGAACCCAAAATTTTAATTTTCCCTTTACAACATAAATTGCTCGACCACTTTTTTTTTTTTTTAACTATGGTGTTCCTGCTTATGTTTACTTGAATTCGAGACCTATAAGAATTATTATTATTATTATTTTTAGTTGCATATACATAATACAAAAATAGAAATAAAATTAAAAATGAAGGAAAAAAAAAAGCCAAGCCAAAATTGAGTTGGTTTACGAAACCTTTTGTTACGGATGAATGATTATTTTTTCATATTATATATTTTTTTTTTCGATTTTTATATGCATTGGTCTTTTCACAGGTCAATAAAAGATGAATCATCGTAATCAAATACATAATCTAAATATTACTCTATATACGAGTATTAGAGTTTTAACGCACATAAATTATTCATTCATGTATTATACATATACTGCACTGCATATCATAATGTATGGGTGGATGTAATATTAAGTACATGGAAAAAAAAATCTATACCTATTGATGTACACATAATACAGCAAGTTATATACATGTATACAAATACAATAAAGTATAAAATGACACATGAGAGAAAAATGCCATTGGATAAAAATCAGCATCATATAAGTAAGTATATGTACATACTCGTACACCTTATGGAAGCCTAACATAAACATTGACTTTATGAATACACTCGTACATGTATGCACGTTTTATGTATAGATTTTTGTAATTATGAATTTTTCATAACTATAATATATATGGTGTTGCATAGAGAACAAAAGTCATTCCTTTTTATGTTTTCTGTATGACGTAAAAGTCAACAATTTGTCCTCGATGCATATACTATATACTACATATATGCCTCTATAATATGAGTATTTATCATATAATTTTTTATTCATATTACACAGAGTTTTAAACGGATATTATGGTTAGTTCGTATTTGCACACCTGTAGATTACAGTTTACTTTAGAACTTGTATTGAAATAGGCAGCCAGGTAGAAGTATATAATTATTATATTCAAGCGAGTATGTATGTATATAATATCATAAAGCGTTAGATATCTGATGATTCAACATCACATCAGTCAGTTCTATGACTCAGAAAAACAACTGATTGCAGAAAGTTGAAGATGAGATGAAACCGATACCTATTCAAATATTGTACTCACAGACTCACAGACTAACAGATACTGAATCATGGTTTTAAATGTATTAGATTTCGATATCATTAATTTACGTAGTGTAGTTGTAATTTTTGATCGCGAATTTATTTTTTGAATACAAAAATTCAAAACAAATAATTTTAAACTGAGTCAACACTTTCTAATCCGCTAATTGGAATTCTTTAATGACTACATCTTAAATCTGTCTCTAAAACCTAAAAGAAATTGAAATATAGTAAATCCTTGCATAATTATTTCTTTTTTTTTTTTTTACTATAAAAATGAATAAATTTTTAATTTCGAGCCACTTTTACATTTCAAATTGCGTTGTAAATAAAAATTCTGTTAGGTACTTTGCATAAGTAAATAGCATGGAAAGGTATAATTTTCAATTTTGCTTATTACATTGAAATTGTTCAGATTGGAATAAAGGGTGGCAAAAAAAAAAATGAAAAAAAAAATTATGATGCATAGAAAAGAAAAATTGTAATTACAAATTCGTAAAGATACGTATATATTATATGCTACACAGGAGGAGGATAAGGGTAACCGATATAGTGGTAGCAGTAGCAGTAGCAATATGTTTTTTATACAATTGAAGGTAGGCAAAAGCTGTGTATCTTTAAGACGCGATAATATGAACAAAACAAAATATGATAACCGATGGAAATAATGGGCCTGATCACGAATGGCGATAAAATCGCCAATCGCCTCGCCTGTCAAATTTTTGTATCACGAATGGCGATAATCGTTCATTTTAGGCGATTTTATCGCCTATTTAAGGCGATCAAATAATTGGTATCGCCTAGCTGATATTTGAGGATACATTTTTATTTCATTAGTTGTGTTAATTTGTATTTGTGTTTCGACATCGGTGGTGAATTATAAAAAATAAAAATGTATGTATTTTTATTTATAAATTATATTTAAAATAAATATAAATTAATATAAATTATTTTTTCAAGGATTAAAGTTTCTAAAAAAGAATTAGAAAAACTCGTCGAATTTAAGATGACGAATAAAGAATTCGCAAAAGGAATTTATAAATCTGTAGGTGGAAGAGAGAAATGGAAAACTCTCACAACAAAAACATCTTTAGAAACTCTAAAAAAAAAAAAAAAAAAAAAAAAAAATTAGTTTAAAAAAAAGTTAAATTTTTAAATTTTTTTTATAAACTAGTTTACAATAATTATGCCAAAATAAAATTTAAATCATCTTTTTGACATTATAGACAGTTCGAAACGCATAATATTACACGTTACGCATGGTAATGCTATTTAGGCGAGGCGATCGCCTTACGTGATACAAAAATTTTATTTTCTCGCCTCGCCTCAATTTTGGCGATTGGCGATTTTATCGCCATTCGTGATCAGGCCCAATGTCATATATCATCGTATATTGTTATCTTATCTCATGTATTTATTAGACAAAAATTATGTGTGTATAGATAAAGATACTCTCAGATATATAAGTATGTTATACGAATACAAATGAATATATCACTTCACATAAATATACCAGAATGTTGAATTCATTAAAGGTGAGAAGATTCATTCTTTTATATACCACACCATCATCAGATTCTATGTCATATTTCTCATTGTCATCGCTGTCATTCGATCCATATAATAAAAGATGATTGCAACATGATTAATTACAAAATTATGCGAAGCAATTTAAAATCGTAAGCAATATAGCAAACAAAATATGTAAATATGAATTACATAGTCGCTAAAATTTATATGTATGTTTATACGACTGTACCAAGTATTCAATGATTGTTATAATAAAAATATGTACGTCATTTTTCTATTACATATGTACGTCTCTGAGCTATGTATGTGTGTATAATTTCGACTTCAATTATTTTGAATTCTTTGAATATATTATGTATGTCGTAGAGTTAGATAATACTAGACAGATAATATATATTCTAGTATTTAGGACATACAAAACAGGAGTGGAGATGATATGCAAATTTTCATTTTTTTTTTATAATTTTATTTATTTTATTTTTTCATATTTTGTTTGTTTTTGCTGCCTTCTCATATTTTCATTTGTCGAATGAAATTATGATACGATGAAAGAAAAAAAAAATCATTTATTTTATTAAAAATACAATAAATTTTTACAGACTGTATGTCTAGGTTATATAGTATTTCAGATTGTAGATACATATACAGACTCGTATATTAAATTGGATACATGTTATCTTTTTGGTAGTCAGTTAGTTTTGTTTTATAAATATATGTACTTATGTAGTATATCAGAGGATTTTTGGACATGAAGGGTTATTATAGATATACGCTATAAATCAATCTTTTCTGCCTTAAACAGTTTAGCGGTGAAAATTTATGATTTTACATAAAATTATTAAATAAGGGTTTGATATAAAATTTATAAACAAAAATTACAATAAAAAGGAGAAAAAAAAAGTAAATTCTTATATGAACTAAACTTTCACCAAAAGAGAGAAAATGAAATGAAAATCGGCCGTCATCACGATGTAGATTCAAAATTCTAGAGATTTCGTTGAAAAAAAAAAAAATTGAATTTGTAATTTCATTAGTAATTATGATATTAAGTGATTTGGAAATTAAAAATCTTCTGCTTTTGATGTTTAAATTTGTTAAAGTTGAAAGGAAAAAACAAAAATAAATGTTCATACAATAATATCCTTGTTGTGTCCGTTAGTGTAAAAGTAAAGAGAAATATTTTCAAATAGTATAGAGCAATAACCGACGATTGGAAAAGAATAACTCTGACATGAACAAAGTTATCTAACATTTTGACTAACAACATTTTTCGTCAGTTTTTCAAAAAATTTTCCACAAGACAAAAATTTTACCGAAAAATTCTAATAGTCTTTTGACTCTAATAACTGCCGTTTTTCAGACAATTAACATTACAAAATGTTGAACCTGGAAATATTGTAGAATTTTATATCATTGCATTTGCATACAATTCTCTGTAATCAAATATTGATGATGATATTCGAGCAGAATAGATCGATTATTGTTGAACACACATTGAAGTAAACACCATTACCATTACTACCACCAATACCACTGTATGTTCATTACCCATTCATATTGGATACAATTGCAAGGGTTAAATTGAAAAATTTTCTCGATTCTATTTGTTTTTCATTTTTTTTTTCCATTTAAAGTTTACTTCAGTATACAAATACATATTCATATACTGACAAACTTATCAATTGTTTTCAATTTGTCGTAATTAATTTATGTAAATATTCGCCTTACCAATTGATTAGATAAATATACGAGTTGTATGCACAACGATTCGGTTACAAAAATTTCAATTTACAAATATGGTATGTGTAGCGAATATGATTATTATGATTTTGATGTACGCATATTATGTAGTAGTAGCTGCTATATTAAGTTCTCGGAAATGTAATTGTTTACTTTTTCGAAATGAAATTTGTAGAATGTAGAATACAGATAGTATGTAATATGTACTTGAATGTGTGGTACTTAAAAAATTGTTATTGAAAAATGAAAATTTAAGAAACAGAAACAGATGTCATTTTCAGCTTTTACACTTTTTACTTTTTACCACTTACTCTTTAAAAAAAAAAAAAAAAGTTCAAACCACTTCCACCGCAATTATTTTGTTGCCGTTGCTGTTTGGACGTTGAACGTGTTGTTTGTAACTCTTCTTCGTGTTTTTTATTTTTATTTTTGGTTTTTGTTTATGTTAATAATATGATGATGTTACGCATACAAAGAAAACATAAATTAAAGGTGAAGGGGATAACCATTTCATTTTTTGTTGTTGTTATTATTTTTTTTGTTTTATTTTTGTTTCATTGTATTGAAGATGAGTCAAAGCCCTCATACATATTTTTTAATAGTGAAATATGTATAGTCAGTCAGTATTTAATGGTGGTTGTATAAGAACAACAATAAGACGACACTAAAAAATATCCTTTATATACATATACGATGATGATGATGATGAAGATACATGAACTTATCATAATGCAAACATACACAAACAGATACACCATATATAGCCACTTGTTAGCCAAAAGGATGAAGTACATATGTATACACATAGGAGTACATAAATGTATCCATGCAGAACTTTATACATACATGTGAAAACTGAATCAGTGCAAGAGACTATGAATACGCATAGTACATACTAGATTCTGTACATTGTTGTATCATTTCAAAAAATACATTCATAACTGCAACACTGAATGATGGGTCGATGGGTGGGTGAGTTTTGTTACAGTGGTAATGGTAATGGCAATGGTAATGGAAGAGATATGATGGCAATATGATTGTATTGTTGTATCTGTCGTCGGGTGTTTCATAATGAAATCTCAAATTAGCATATGAAAACAGAAACAATTACACTTGAATATGTGTGTACTTTATGAAAATAAATGATAGTTCTTTGTGGTAGTTATTTTCTTTTTTTTTTTTTTTCATAATTTTCATTTTCCAAAGCAAAGTTTTTATTCATATTCCTTAGATACGTGTATACGTACAGTCTATGTATGTATTATATGTAGTTTTTCAATATACTTATTTATTTACCTTTAAAGAAAAAGGGTCATCCTTGTTGCTAAGTTCAGTTGATGACGCGTCATGATTGTGATACATTCACTCTTTTATCAGGTTAGTCTTTAACGTCTGTAATTTCATTTAAATCCTTATGTCTGGTCTATACCGAATACATATATTATGTAAATATTGATATGAATATACATACATGCATACATATATGCATATACACAGTCATGTTCTTTATGAAAGCGAATTATCTTCAATATAATTTTCTTCGTATCAAATCCTATTTAAGATATTCCAAAATTGCTAATATTTAATATGTTACGAAAATGTAGAACTCCTGCTACAGCAATTGAATGACGATCGGTTGTAGTGAAAAGTTGATAAGAAAATAAAAACGAAAAATAGTGAAATGTGGAAACAAACAATAAACTGATGAAAGAGAAGCGTAAAAGAAGAATTATATTTTCGGTTTCCTGTTCTCGTGTGGAGCGACGAGTACTACTGCTGTTGTTACCGAATGACGATCGGCTATAGTAGAAAGTGGAAATAAACAATAAAAAGAGGAAGGAGAAGAATATACGAGAAAAACTACATTTTATATTTCCTGTTCTCGTAGAAAGCGAGTACTCTTGCTGCTGTTACCTGTTCTGTTACTGAATGAAGATTGTTTGTAGTGAAAACTTGATAAGTAAATCAAAACGAAAAATATTAAAATGTGGAAATAAACAATAAACAGGGAAAATAAAAGCGCATACGAGAAAATCTATATCTTTTATTTCCTGTTCTCGTGTGAAGCGTTCTACTGCTGCTGTTACTGAATGAAAGATCGATTATGTAGATGACGATGTAAATAATTTGAACTTAATATGCTTAGATAGTCTCTTAAAATGCATCGATATTCGAAATAATTTCCATGAATTTGAAGTGAAATTGAATTTCCTATTACGACAAAAATACCTGATTATCTGAAATACATAAGTTTTCACTTATTTACGTGTGTGATCTCATCATCCAAATAATTCATCATTTTTTAATTTTTAATTTTATTGCCGTACTTATATGTATAGTATTGCATGGAGTTTGAATAAGAAACGGGTAACATACGAATGCATATTTTTTCTGCTCTATTTACCTACACACATATGAACTTTATGATGTATCTCTGCAATTGTAAACAATGTACAGTAATTAATTTCAAAAAATTTATTTCCAGTTCATTTATATAAAATGAAGAAAATACTCCACTACCTATTTAGCTATACACGAATTCGTACATACATATGTATGTGTATTTCTATTGTATGGTACATATATGAAAAAACTATACTGAAAAAATATATATCAATTAAGCATCTTTTCAACTAGCAGAAATTAACTCATTCAAGGCCCTTAATTGGCTCAATTTGCTGAACTGGTAGTCTATTATTATTATTATTATTATTATTATTGAAGCAGATCTCTGTTTAGTGCATGTATACTACAATTGGAAGCATCATATTTCCTATCATCTTCTTATATACGAGTAAGTATTGTAAAATTTATACCTACACAAGAGTATACATATTATATGGACGTAAATTCATTGTAGAATTATTATGAATATACGATGCCATTTATATCGTTGTTTAATACATTATTTGCTAACTGCAATTAAAGTTAAAATATTTTGCATTTTGTTTTATGTTTTATCATATATACAACTCGTACTCATATAAACTCTATGTAAAGATACATAATTTACTACTATACTGTTGCCCTGTCATATATATTGTATGTATTTATGTACATACAAACATACATAATAGGTTTTCTGTAGAGTGTATTTTACGAAAATGAATTATATTTTGTAAATAGAAGCTAACAAGGAACACGAAATGAAATGAGGTTAGATGTTATTGAATTATCTTTATTATTCTCTTTTATATAAATATACACACACGTATACATATAATTTTTGTACATACAGATAAAAATAAATAAATGTCCTCATTCTTGATTGTTTGAAATGAAATGATTGCCTATTAAACCATCTTTCTGATGATTTTTCATTTTTATGCTTATGTTTTATTCTTTTTTTTTTGTTTTGTTATTCAAAATATTTTCTTGTTTTTGTTGTTTTTTTTAAGTCAGAAATTGAATTATGAATTGAAAAACATTTTTCATTTTCATTTTGTAACAATTTTAACAATATTGTAAAACATGATAGAATAGAACATGTACAACAAAACAAATTATGTACCATATACGCACTGTATACAACAGTTGTATACATGAATAAATTGACAAAAATTAAATTTATTTTTCCCTCCAATATAGAACAGAGAAGAATCGATAGTGGTATATGTGGATGCCTAATTAATTTATTGATTCTTAATTTTTGTGATCTTGTTTTTTGAATTGAAAACATGCATTTTGTACATTTTCTACATTTTATGGAAGTCAGAAATTTTTTTTTTTTTTTTATACAAGACAATGCCTATAGGCTCTACAGGCTGGCTATTATAAAATTTCAATTGGAAGAATAATTTCGATGATATCGTGTTGTCGCGGTGAAAATTTTTGAGTTAGCATTGGTATTCTAAAACGTCAATTATTATTCGTATACATATTTGGGGAAATTCATTAGGTAGGTATGTGATGCAGTTTTGAAACAGGAAAATTAGTACATTAATATTGATGAAGTTACTCACATTGTTGTACATTTCTAGTAATTATGGAGTTTTCAAATATGTATTTAATTTATGCCCATTAAATTAAAATAATTGAATAATGAAAAATTTAAGGAATTACAGATTCTGTTTGACTACTCGTATATGATGAATTTTTGTCCATCAATAATTGCGCATTATTATCGAAGAAAAATGTCATTAAAATTAAATTTTTTGATTTTATTTATTTTTTTTTTTTAACAATTTTTCATATGTGATACATATAAATGGATGATAATTAATTTTAGTCATTCACTAAGCATATTACATACGAGTACATACATATATGGTAAATTTACATGGTAAATAAAGTTAATGAACTATAATTTTCAGAAGTAATAAAATCGACATATCATAAATACCAAAAAAAGGATGTGTTAATGATTCATAATCAAGTCCTCTTTTAATGCATTCAAATCAATAATAAATTATTATTATTATTATTTAACACTTCTTAATATTTAATATCATATAACCAACCATTATTATATACTATAGTAATTGAAAAATATGTAATGTATACACGAATGTGTGTATTCAACATGTTATATGTATATGCACATGTTTCCTTATGAAAAAAAAAAAATAATTTAACAAAAAGACAAAAAAAAAAAAAATTTGATAGATGATGAATAATAAAAAAAATACCTACACATTATCATGTATATGTGCATATGTGTACACATATGTAAATTCATATGTGTATATATACCATTTATAAATATACTTCATACATATTAACCATCATCCATATGAATGAACGATAATATATCATTTCTATCTATGAAAATTTGCATACGTTAAAATACAAAATAATGAAGGGATATAAAACAGATACACATTATTCATATGTACATTATTATCCGCATAGATATATGTATATGATTGTATATCTGTGTATTCATTGTATATCTACTGCTATTGCTATTCTAAAAGAAAAAGGACCAATAATATTCTGTATAGTGTATAGTCTTTATTCATACAAGCATACAATGAAATTTTTTTATGCATATTAGGAGAAACACAACAAAAAAAAGAAAAAAAAAATACACTAAAAATAGCTACAGCTAAAAAATGAAATAAAATATACACACATCAATATAATATACGTAATATAAGTATTATGTATATATCTTCATATATACAATGTATTCATAATAACCCTTTATTGAAATTTATGATCGAGAAGAATATGTTTTCAAGTTTTGTGATTTCCATATATAAATGACATTAGTGGAATATAAGTAACCTTACGCTTTTATATTTTTATGAACATATCAGTTACCTTTTATATGTATATTTTCCGTAATAAAGATAAAAAAAGAAAAAAAGATCAGAAACAAAATCCAGGATTCACTTTATTTATATAACAGAACAGTTTATCGTTGGCTTCTACATATAATATGTTCGTATGTAAGTTAGTATATGTACATATATTTTATTTAATAGGTATTTAAATATACCAGACAATATATTCAATTCATATGAATATGTAAACGCGTTAAATTATGAATTGATTATGGAGCCTAATACAAGCAATTTATTTTGAAAAACTTATTTTTTTTTCTCGACATACATGTATACAACGTGAATATGTGAATAAAATCAATTTTTTATTGTATTTAATAACGATGATAAATATACTCGTAGCGTAGCAGTAGTTAACGCACTCTCTGTGATGCGATATGTAAGTATATTAGATCCCCTTTTAACAATCATCATAACATAACGCACAGAACAGCAACAATAATAAGGAAGAAAAATGAGAAATCATTAAGAATTCGATATGCTCTCTTCAAGTGCGAATTTCTGGATTTACTACTTCATTTATTATATATTTTTTTTTCATAGTTTTGTTTAGAAAAAAAAACAAAAATTCAATTTATGGAAATAAAAAATTATTTCAGGATTTTATTTGCAAGAAAAAGGATTTAGATTTAATTTAGAATATATTTAGAATATTTTCTCAATACAACATCATCCTTTAATTATGGGGTGTCAGAAAACATCAAAGTTTTTCACAAAATAATTTTCTCATCGGGAAAAAATTATTTCGTTATCTGATTGTAGGAATACATATACAGATACCTAGCATCAGATAAAAAAATTTCTTACCAGTGGAGTTGATTTTTGTTTTTGTACTGTAAATTTACTAAATTGGTAAAATACAACGATGATATCTTTATCATTCGATAGATTGAATAATAATTTATGGTTTCAGTCATTGAATTTTGATGTACAATTTTATCAATTGAAATTAAAAAAATTATAAATAAATCACGAACTATCATACATACTCGTACATATACAAAAAAAGGAGCATTACAAATCTCTTTACACAATTTTAATTCATTTTCTTTTATTCATTTCTTAAAAAAGAAAAGACCATGTCATATAATTTTCACACGGATTTTTCGATCACTTGATTAATGCAGAGCCATGTGTGTCAAGTTTTTCTTAAATATTGTAATAAAATGTATGTAATGTATGTATGTCGTATCTCAAACATTATAATAGTACAGTACATAGTAGATAGTAGTTATTCTCTCTCTCTAGAATTATTAAATAATGAAATAATGTTCGACTTTAAGTGGATTTAAAACTTAATTAAGTTTGTTTATTGTACATGAATGGATTATATTATACTGAATTCAAAAAGAAAAGGAGGAAAATGAAGCAAAAACTTACATGCTATTATGTGATGCTAATGCTACTACATAATATTATGTGCATACATATGTGTACATACGTATTCAACTCTTTGATTGTACTTAAACTTCACCTAATCTCTTTCAAATTGTTACGGTTTGAAGAGCACTCAAGTGTCACCTGCTGGAATATATAAATGAATGAGAATTTTATTAAAAAAATAAAAAAAAAATTCCCTAAATGATTTTTGTTCTGTTGTATAAAAACATCCATAGATAAATACGCACTTCTTTATCCATTCATACATAGTACATTATCATGTGTGCATTGTAAAAGGGCATTCACTGAAAATAGGTACCATGAGAATAAATTTTCACTGATGCAATAACAAAGTACACATACACATATTCTACATACTCGTATCATTCGTATGTAAATACTTAAAAGAAATTTGTATTTGTTCACTTCATTTTTTAATAGCCGAATTCGATTGGAAATTCATGGAAAATACTTCTTCTCGTATCCGCATCTACACTCATAAAAAACTCTAAAATACTGAAACAAAAAAATAAATCGAAAATAAAGTCATAAAAAATCAAATTTTCATTAGTTTTTTGTTTTATGCTCATACATGTTTCGTATTATTGTCGTATTGTGAACAATTAAAATGACCGTAACACAATAAAAAATCATGAAATGTTTTACGATTTGTAAAATACGATGTCCGTATATTGTCAAAATTTGATTAAAATTTAGGAGCATTTATATGCAATTCTGGTATTCAGTTTATAATTTAATTTGATACCAACCGAGTAGAACGTCGTAAAATTCATTTTTTTTCCTTATTTGAATACATATATCAACAATAAATCGTGTTCTAAGGTGTTGTCAATGCATATGTTCAAAATTTAAAAATTTACCATTAATAGTGATTTGAAAAATTTTTATTTTCATATTAAGTGTTTTCATGAAGAAATCATTTAATTATTTTGTAAATTCTAAATTTTATGACTATGTTTATAACTAGCAATTTATTTGTCAATTTACGAAATAGAGAATCAATATTATATGTTTACTCCTTGATGTGTATTGAATCAGACATGTAGAAACTTATTTGATATCTTGGTTTCAAGAAAATTGTCGGTTAGAATATTGAACTAATTTTTTTCTAATTTTTCGCAATAATTTATTTTGTAACAACACCACTGGGATAAAAGAGTGGGTGGCTGTATTTATTATATTTGGAAAAATTATTATTAAAAAACATTTTTAATATCCTTTTACAGAATTCGATTAACATATTAATTTATCATGATATTTGAATTCACATACACATCCAAATTCTGTTTTCTTTTCATTACGAAATAATTAAACAAGAAAAAGAGTAAAAATAAGGATAAAATAATGATAGAATACATACTTTCGACAATGTGTACATATACATTCATAATTTGAACAATAGATTTTTTTTTAAAATGCACTTTTGATTCAGTACAGCTTAGTACAGCTACAGCGTTCGTTTTTGTTTTTTTGTCGCTGACGATTATTATTTTTGGATGATCCACTTATGGATACATTGTAAAATTCACAATAGGTTACAATATTTTCGTTAAATTCAATGAATGAGAATCATATACAAATCGCACCCTATATCTATCTATTGAACTCTGTCATGAAGAGTATCAAATGACATTTTTGATGGCATACATTATGACACATATACATACGCATATACGTGAATACTTAAAAAAATATATAAATATAAATACTAGAATACTAAATAATAAGAAGAAACATAAAAATAATGAAAATGATAATAATAAGCGCAGTAACAATCATCATGCATACACACCAAATAAAAGTAAAAAAAAAATGAGAATGAAAAAAAAAATTGAAAAAAGGGCTTTAATAACAGATATACAACACAGACATAATTTTTTAAACGCGTTAAGATATCTACGAGTATAATATACTTAGGTAGGTGCACATAATATGCTGATATACTTTTTAATATGTTAAATATGTACACGCATGTAAGTATTTGCTAGCTAGCATATAGAAGATGAAGAAGCCCATCAAAATTGTATTTTTATTTTGTTTTTTTTTTTTGATTGAAGATTTATAATACGATACAATTTTTAATTTTCAAAATACACTATTATACATGATGTACATTTTTATGTCTGAGATTTATGTCCTCGAATATCATCACTTCTTTAATTCTATTTCATTATTTTTGTGTGTGCATATGTATTCGTATAGGGGCTCTTAAGATTAAATTAAAAAAAAAAAAAATTATGAAAAACTGAATAACATTACAACCGAACTGAAGAAATTGTCTTTTTATTTATTTATTTTGAATAATGAACAGTATTATGAGTGTATGTACCTTGCATTTATATATACACAGTAAGTATTTAAAATATTTTGTATTATTCTTATTAAATGTATACACATGTATAGTATCAAAATATAAAAAAATATAATGAAAAAAATAAATTGAGAAAACAAAAAAAAAAAAAAAGACAAAATAAAAAGGAATTTGTATTTTCTTGAATAATAGCGAACGTCTATGAGATGTGAAATTGATTCTTCATGCAAATGTCGGTATACGTCGGTACTTCATAGGATCAAAATTCAGTCATATAAATTTTGATATTTATACCTATACATATACACTTGCTCATACATATGCGTAGTGTAGTTTGTTTGAATGTGCTAAGAATTTTTTTTTTTTATTTTTCATTTAAGGGGAGTCATACAATTTAAAAAAAAAAAATTGAAGCTAAATTGTAATTGTACCTTAAGCACTTGAAATGTATATAGTATTCAGTCCGCGGGAATTTATACAATGAAATTAATACGGACACACACACACACACATGTATACATTGTAAAAAATCTCCTGTTTTTTTTTCTTTTTTCTTTTAGTATTTGTTACTTTTTTCAATAGATTAAATCGTATATACATAATATTTTGTATTTGTGTCATATTCAGAATGAATTGTTTTTTATACAATTATTGTGTGTATTCATGCGGGTTTTTAACTAATGCACTTAGTATTTTCTTATTCTCTTTTCATATTTACAAGTAGGTATATTTTTATATTCTATTGCTTTTAATTTTTCCTATTGATGGTAGAGGAGGACTTAAAAAAAAATATTTTATTTTGAATTTATGTATAGAATATAGAATTAAAATTTGAAAATAATCTGTTCCATTTAAAAGAGTAAACGATCTTTTGTAATAATTGAATTTCACAAATAATAATAATTATTATTGAAGATTGAATCTTGTGAAGAGTGGTAAACGCATAATGCAAAGTTCGTTGAAAGCTACGGATTTAATAAAAAAAAAAAAAAAGAAATAATTTTCTTTTTCTGTGATATTCAAAATTTTGCGAAATAAGAAAGTGGATAATATTTTTTTGGTATACTCGGGGATACATTTCCTTGGAAAGCTCAACTACAAACACTACAAGTTTTCTACTTTCATTACATTTACAGAAATTCATTTCCTCGCCATTATCTTGTTTTCATTTTTAAATTATTTTTTTTTTTATTAAAATGTACGAGAATACGTATACGCAATATTGAAAAGCTTGCAGATTTTTTTTTTCTGAATTTTGCATATATTATATGTATAGAATAGATGAACTAACAAATACGCAACTTTAGAAGTTATATATAAATTGTTGAAGAGGATGAGTAATGGATTCTAAAGAATAAGGGTGATATTTAAAGTATTCAAAGTGTATGAATTACCCAATATATTCATTTTCATTTAGTCTCTTTTTGTATATTTATATTAATACAAGTATATGTACATATACATATATGGGTTATAGATGGCTCCCCCGACCAACAAAAACATGTGTCAACTAACTACAATCGAAATTAAAATGATTCGTCGAACAATGTTTTCTGGCTATAAAAATTTCATTGAAAAGAGTTTATTTATTTGCACCCTTTTATCATCATCATCATCAAATGCATATTTATAACGTATGTATAGATACATATGTGTACTATAAAACAATCCTTACGCTTTTTTAATTAAAATGTTGACATTTACATGTAAGCCATCACGTCTGGACGTCTATAAATGGACATTCGGACGTTTTGGAAACCCAATAAACATTTTCTACAAAACAAAACAAAAAATTTTTTTTTCTATTTTCTAGATTTTTTTTTTCATTTTTTATTCTCTGTTATCCACTATTCACACAGTCACCATTCATTTACTTGTGGAAGGCATTGTTCTTCAATGGTTTTTTTTTTGTATTTCGTACATTTCACGTTAATCGTATACGTATACATTTGTGGATACATATTTCGTTTTATATTTTTACAGTTCCAACAGTAATTTTTGTAATTCAAAAGTTTAATGTTTTGTCATTAATTTACATTCGCGTCGCTTAACATAAACAGCTTATATCTACACATACACACACGCATACACACGCAAGGATAAAATTTATATATTCGCAGATATTCGCAGTTTTATGTACAGTATATGTGGTGTTGTATGGAATTTTGAATTGTAGGTGTACACTTTATAATCGTCAACAACAAAATCCCTTTCTTTCTGATTTTCTAATTTGAAAAAAAAAAATCTTCTTTAGCTTTAGGTAAATTACACAAAATATGTACGCACGATATAATACCCATACATATTAGACGAGTTTTTTTAACCGAAATCAATTAACTTAATTACGAAAAAAACTGAAAAATACGATTTAAGGACATGATTCTCAACCAAAATATAACCACTCATACCATTCTATCGTTCTGAAGTCTGAATTTCACTTAGTTTCAAACGCAAAACAATTCGGTATCTTTATCATCACAGAGCATACATACACACATACATATCCTTATTTATCGGTATATACATATAGACAAATATTTTTCCTTTTTTGACTCTCTAATAATCTCGAAACCCGACCAAAGCATGAAACAAGCTTTCCAGGAATTATTTAAAATAATAAGGAGATCACATTAAAGATAATAATCTTCAATTATCTAGCGGTATTTAACTCCCTTTCAAGCTACTCAAATTACATGCCAACATTTTTAAAGGGTTAAATCCAACTAAAATATATTTTTTAATCCTTTCCACCCAATGTACACGAATTTCGTATAAAAAATGAGTGAAATATTTTTTTTTTATTGTTTTTCGACTTGTTTCATAAATTTTTTTTTTCGGTTGTTGCAAATTTTATTCTAGATTTCGTATAATTACGTATCCAAGGATATACATATATTTGACAGATTAATAATAAGAGAATTTAATTTTTGGGGAATGTAATTTAACTGAATACATATTATTTACAGTAAAACGTAGAAATAAAAAAGTAAAAACAAGAAAATTATTGAAATTTCGAATTGAATTTATAAACACACCTGTAGTCCTTTCACATACATATTACCATTACAAATTAAAATATGATTGAAACAGAGAGCTTGTATAATACTTACTCGAATATACACAATAATTCAAGAAGGATCATAGAAAAATAGATGAAAAAAAAATGTTAAAATATGCGCCGATCGTTGTGAGTGTACAGGTGTGAAACATGAAATATAATAAATTTGTGAATATATTTTTTATTCCAAATTTTGATTGACAGAAAGAGAATGTCGAGATAATTGATTTGTGACAATACTGATATCATGTATCTATGTACACAAAATTTTTTACAATTTAAATTTCAATTTTTTGATGTAAAATCTAAATTTGTATCAAAGACTTCTTAACTTGAACAAAAATTAAAAAGAAATAAAGGATATTTGAATCGTGTTAATACAGTTGAATTCTTCTCATTCTAGAATCAAATGAAATAAAATGTTCCCGAAATTAGTTTCCTTTCCTTCCAAAAATACTCGCACAAATTAATTTTCTGGTAGTTAAATATTTAAATTGAAAACATTTTTTTCTTTTAATTTTTAGGTTTTTAGTTTTTAGTTTAATGTAAAATCAGTATGTACAATCATTTATCAAAATTCTATTCTTAATTAAAAAAAACAAATTTGAAAATTCTTCCGTTTAATATAATGTCTGCCATCATAATGTGGCACACTCCATTTAAAACAAAAAATTAAATTTGAAAAAAAAAAAAAACCACAACACAAAACATAAAAGTTCTAACAAAAAATAAATAAAAACAGTTTTATATTGATGAGGTCATGCTTGAATAATGACTGTTTTTATGTTCAAGGTCGATTTTACAACCATTTGTACTTATACTCTTATATTTCATGCTAATATTTACGTTGAAAACAGTTAAATCTAACAATTCAACAATTCAAAATTTATAACACATAGGTGCTCGTATGATTGTATCTCGAATGTACATATCTTTTTTCCATTTTCATTTTTTTTTTCCTTTCTGCTTCATATACGACACTATACGACTATACAGCATTTAATATACACTGACATGTGGAATAGCAAACAAAACTATAATCACAGTAAAAACAAAAAAACAAAATCTAAAAAGCCTTAATATTTTCAAATAGGTACCTCTCGTGTATATTGGTATGTTTTTGTTTATGCTCACGTTCATACCATTTTATTACTGAATAGCCCATTTTTATTTTTGTTCGAATATGAAAAATATTGAACAAAAAGATAAATGAAAAAATAAATAAATAAAAAAAAAAAATTTAAAAACAGAAAATGCATTAAGTGAAATCGTGACAAAGCTTCAGATAAAATATTTTTATTTATAATTATTGTCGTAAGTACATAGAATTTACATATTCGTATTATGGTATATTGTGCAGTAGGTATATACGAACGATACACAATCACAACACAGCCATTATGGATATGTGCATGAATATTATCGTTTCAGAAGTTTATATAGTTTTTGTATGCCACTGGTTTTTATAATGCACCACATATGAAACATTAAAATCGTGATAGAAATATTCTGTTTCTAAATTACAACGAAAATTATGAAAATCTCCAAACATTATAATGTATAGGAAAATGTAAAGGAAACGTTCTATCCATATGTACATAATTTGATTTTATGGTTATAATAGAACGTTGTATAGGAGTAGTTTTAGTTATCGTAGTAGACAGAATTGTATATGTATATAATTTCTTGTGATTTTCATTTTTATTTCATTTGCAATAGTCGTCCTGATTCAACGATTCAATTACAAAATTGGTCTTGAAATGATTATCCCGTTTCATATTGAAAATTTTAGAAGTTTAAAGTTTAAAGTTTTATTTAACTTCAAATTATCCTTTTATTTATTTAATTAAATTATCCCTACTTTGAAACGTTTAAAATTAGACAGGATTTGGAGTATTGCTGTAGATATAATTATTGAGTTCTTTTTTTCAAATGTTTTTGTTTTTTTTTTAATTTTCCATGCTTCCTTTATGCATCACAGGATAAATTTCTCAGTTTTTACCTCTGATTTGTCGATTATAAACTAAATATTGCCACAGAGTTTTTAGACTATGTGGATTGATTTTTTTTTTTTTTTTTTGTGAAGAATTAATGAATTTAACCGATCGTCTGTGGAGTTCTAACATCATTAAATGAATCTACATCATCTTAAATTTAATATTGTATTGTGTAAAAAAATTTCAGTCCATTTAAAGAATGAAAGAAGCTGGAAGAAATATGTATACTTACTTTTCTGTAAAAAGCGTTAATAAAAACTACGAAAGTTCTTCTATGAATTTTTATCATGGATTATTATCATTCTAAAAAATTAAAAAAAAAAAAAAAAACAGAAAATTTTACAATAAGGATACACTACATATGAGTACATTAGAGAAGGATACATTTCAATTTAATTGAAATAACTGTACCGTGATATGGATATATGTATGTATGTATATACAAATGCAAATAAACGTATATGATCGTGTATTATGATTAAATATGCGCACATTCAGATCATAATTCATCTGAATTCTGTTTACTATATTTACATACGAGCATAAAATACAACACATTATTTAGTTATAGTCGTGAATGGTGTGTGGTGGGTGTCATGTTTATTCCTCGGTACATTAAATTGAACCGGCGACAAGTCATTTCATTGTTTAACAAATTTATCAGTGTCAAATGAAGAGATGTCCTGAAATTTAAAATCTCTCCCCTCACACATACACGCAAAAAAATCTGCTGTCTATGTACACTACTACCCAAATGTATTATTAACCCTTTTTCCATGTTTTGTTTTTTGTGTACATAAACATGGAGCAGTAAATGAAAATCAAATTTCTTAATGTGTCATGGATACACAAAAAAAAAAATTAAAAAAAAAATGTAAAAATCTTTTTGTTTTGTGTGTACGCAGAGACTTTTGAAAATGGTTGTTTTATTTAGATCCTTTATTTATTTACTATCTAAATACACAAATACTTATATTTATAAGGATAATGATACAGAGAAGTGTACAGATTGCGTATATAGAGAAAATAATTTTAATTTCAATTTGAATGGCGGCATATAGGGACGATAGTTAGTAAATCATCGATTCAATACTCATGATTTACATTTGTGTACATAAAATATAGTAGCGAAAAATATCCTATAAAATTATTATCGTAAGGAACCGCAATAATAGCAATTAATTATGTGCTAAAATAATACTTACCCATCACCATTACAAACACCATCATAACCACCCTACCGCCTTCAACACAATCGCGTTCCATTATTATCATCTATTACTACAATTGCTTACCGCATAATTCTACGGAATATTTATTCCTGATTTCTTACCTTATTTACGCATACTGTAATATAAAATGTTTTTTTTTTATTGCCATATGCTTTTCAATAATAAATCACATGAATACATAAAATAAGGATATACAAGTTATAATTGTTTGTAGATAGTGAATGGCAAATTGTTATCAACCCTTTCAACAATCCTTATAAATAGAATCCTTAAAATTCTTAAATAAATTTTTGTATCGATATTATACAAATAAATTTTAGAATTTTATAATTCGTTGCGTCATGCCGGAAATTCCGGTACCAAATGTCTTCCATGAAAGAATCAAATTTGAATATTAACTGTAAACTTTTATTATATGTATATACATATGTATATACTAATATGTATGTAGGTATGTGAGAATATTGCAACACATACTAGTACATATGTACGAGAATATTATTTTTCGAATCATAACTTATGTGTGGTTTTCAAGATTAAGATTCTTTGTTATTTATTACATAGCCATATGTTTAAGTTTTACGTTTTACCATGTTTTACGGTTTTCAATTTTTATTTTTGTGTTGATTGTTGTTGTATTTAATTTAATTTTCATAATATATGATAAGTTCCTGTAAAATATCTGATAATACAGTCAAAATTATCTATTCAAATTGTGCCTGTATTTACATTTGTCACATATGTATGTAGTTTCTGTAATTTTCTTTGTCATTTTTTGACAAATATATTTCGCCTACCATCTACATTATACATGTAATATATGTATAGTATCATAAGTCATTAATTTTTACAAGTGCCCATAAATGTAATCTTTAGAGAAAAAAAAATTTTTTTTTTGGAATTAACAAATGTGTAATGTAAAGTAAAAAACAAAACAAAAAGATAAAACTGTAAAATAACGAACACGACGACGACTGAAGAGCACGAGAAACATATAAATTAATGCAAAAACAATTCAATCAAAAAATTAAAGATTTTTTTTTTTGTCTTTTTATTTTGTTTTTTGGGTTAACTAAATTCATTTTATATTTATCTCATTTATTACCCATCTAATTGAAAATTGATTCTTTGTCACTGGATATCAATCTTCAAGATAATTTTATCGATATTATATTCAATTTAATGATTTAATGTATAAATAATTTGTATAATGTTACTGTACACGAGTACATAGTACATGAGTGTGTCTGTCTCTATAAAATGTCCGTGTATTTGAAGAAAAACTGTGCGTGCATTAAAGTAAAAATGTTCGAGTATACACATAAAGTGTTATGTAGTGTGTATACAAACAAGATGCGAATAACTAGGTTACTATTATTGGTTTGGTGTATAACTTAATTCATCACAAAAGTAAAAATAGTGACTCTTAAATTGAAGATTATTATTCATATTCACATTTTTATGCATATATGCTCGGCTCGTAATATGATTGTAATCGTGTATATTTTCATATGATACATTTATCATAATATTATGTACATTTTTAAAAGTATTAAAATGATGATGATTATTATACTCATATGCCCTTTGTTAATTTTTATGATTGTATATGAAATGGGACACACATATTGTCAAGTGTTTATTATTATTCTTTTTTTTTTTTTTTGATTTGATGTCGTTCATTTTTTATTTTTTTTTTTTTTTGTTTTACTTATCATTTTAGCTTTTGCTTTTTTTTTTTTGTTCAATTTATCAAATTTTTGTTGTTGCTGTTATTGTAATTTTCGTGATTGCTACATTAAAATTAATCTTACATTTGTCAGCTTTTACAACTAAGTAAAATGTAAATGATTGAGTAAATGGTTGCTCCTCCAAACAGCTTGTTATTCACAGTATCACTCTGTGTGTGTGTATTACTACTACACACGATCATATCATATTTTACTATAATTTTTACAACTATACTAGTACTACCAGTAAAGTTAGTAAGATTTTATTTTTTTTTTTATTTTTGATTTTATTATCATTAAAACTTCAACAGTTTGTTACAGGGTTATAGAGATATGAAATTTCTAAATCTGTGATAGATCTCTAAACACTTGTAATGTTGAATGTTGATTCAGATGTGTTCATGTGTGCCTATGTATGCGCATATACATAATACATGTGTAATATGTTATAAATGAGCATAATAAAAATAAAAATGAATTCGTTTTTGTTTTCAGTAATGCCCACGTTTATAAAAAAAATCATAACATATCATTCAATTTTGTTTTATATTTTTTTTTACAATGTGCTATTTATTGTACATCATATGAAATGAAATTATTAGACATATATTGTAGGCGATTAATGAGCACACATTTATCTGAACAGTTCAAGACCGATATTAAAACTATAATAAGTCAAAATTATTAAATAAAATTAGATAAGAGATAAAAAAAATATATAACAATAATAAAATAATGTTTATAAAGCGTGTGAAATATAATTTTACTACGTATAAAATATAAAATAGATCTCTGAGTCTTTTTTGAAACTTGAACACATGAAAAATAAAAAATTTTCCGATGCAAATAATACAAAGATTTGTCGTACGTCGTCGTACACTTTATATATAGTTCATATTACAAATTTATAATGCGATTTCGACATTATGTACGAAGAAACAAAATTTAAAATTCAAAAATCAAATTTTTGAAGGTTAATTTTAAGCTTTTAAATTGATTATAACAAAATTAAATAATATTCATATATGCATATGAATACATATTTACATATGTACGTCTTAAAATTGTAACAAAACCAAAAACCATATACATACACTGTAGGATGATAAACTGAATAAAGTCTTTATCTAGTTGCAAATGAGACATTGATACACAACAATACCTGTTGCAAAATGTGTTGCAACGATCATGCATGAAAAATCTGAAAAATAAATAAAATACGAGTACTTAAAAATGAAGTTTAAATGTCAACTGTGATTTGTTTACAAAAGATTCGAATCCTTTTTTGTTATTTCTTATTTTATATGAGTATAGGGTGTAGGCATAGCTACAAAATACTATAAACATGCAATATACGTACTACAATCTGTTGTTATGGTCAGTGGTCATTGCCTTTTGATTCCAAGGACAAGAAAGATTTTTCTTTTTCGTTTTGTGTTTTACGTTTTACTAAGTTTTGTTTTACTTTGTTCCAGATCGATTTTTCTCCCCCTTTTTTTTGGTCTTTTGATTATGTTTTGATCGTTGAAAGCTTTAAATTGTTGATTAAAGATATGATCGAAAAATGTTTTTCGATGGTATAGGCTATAGGATACTCGACATACGCATACATGCGAATCAAAGACAACAACAAATAAGATCATCAAAAATTTTATAAAAATCAATTCGATATTTGAACCAGAAAAATACGAGTTTATTTTTTTCAAGAAACAGGCTTTCTGATAAAGATAAAAAATAAGCCAAAAAAAAAATCAATACAATAAGGCAGATTTTTTGATTCTTTATTTATTTTTTTTTTTTCGTACATTTTTTGAAAATGTTTTTTTCTTTATTCTTTTATCGTTTTGACGTTTTTTGATTTTTTTTTTTTTGAATTTTCATTATACAATTTGCAGACATTGTCTCCAGGGTTTGGTTATATCGTTATATATTTATTTATTCGTATTCGTTTCGTATATGCAATAATATAGTTAGTTAAGTTAAAAACCTTTTTTGAACACCTGCAATCTATTTAAAAATTTGTCTACTTCTGATGTTTATGTTATAAAATAATCTGAAATGTATGTATAATATGCCTACATACGTACATAATGTTTGTGCCGCCTAACTGCCTATATAAACATATGTACATATGTATTTATCTGCAGTACACCTATGTTGAGCTAGGTGTATCTACCTACCTATACTGCATAGTACTATACAGACCAATTCTATGTACATACATGAATATTAAACCTTTCGAGAGTGATTGATGTTGATGTTACATATACATCCATGTATCTACATACTTGCATACATACTCGTATCGTATCTATCTATACTATTTGGGCCGATATGTTTAGAATTTTAGTCCAATTCATACGACGAATATCATACATAATATACATATGTTTTATATGTAGTTCACGTTTATAATTCTGTAAATTAATGCAGATATATTCGTATTAGATTTAAAAAAAATAGAAACCAATAATACTAATAATAATGGTTAATTGTAATGAAAAACAAACGAACACACGAGATTTTTATTCAAAAAAAAAAAAAAAAAAAAAACGAACGAAAACTTAAAGATATACAGAAATACGAGTAATAACAAAAAGTAAAAAAATCAAAAAACCAAAAAACTAGAAGAAAAGAAAAAAAAAAGACTGGGCATTTAAAACATAATAAAAAGTACTAATTGCATTTATTTATTATGTAATTACGTGTAGATATAAACCAACGTGTTGTTGTACGAGTTAGTACAATCACGTTTGTACAATTGTTGATACATCAATGTTACTTACTGCTGCCAGTAACTACAGATTTTTGATATATTGTGTATTTATGAGTATAAAATTTATTGTAGGTACATACGGTCAACATTTTACGTTCATTCATTTTTTTTTATTTTTTTATTTATTTTTTTTTTTTGATTAAATATATTCTACAGAAATAATTGATATCACACCAATAAAATAATGAAAAAAATTCTAACTATATGTACATACATACCTAGGTACATACATATACTAAACAAATCTGTTGTACTCGTACTGATTGTAATTATGTACGTGTATTTATATAATACTTAAAATTGTAGTAAATAATGTGTGTAATGTGTTCTATATAAATACGAATATTTACTACGAATAGTAAGTTCGTTACGTTTTACTGTTTTTTTTTTTTTTTTCAAAAAATTTCGTATTTATCTACTAAAAACTAACGCGTGTAAGCTAGTATATCGAAACGTAAAGAATATAATTACATACATAGGTATATTGGTATATAGATGGTATAGATTGTAAACAAAACATAACGAGTAAATGTATGTGTAACAAGTTATGTGCTGTGTATTATAATATAACTTATATACATATTATGGTAGTAGTCTGTTTACAACATTAAATTAATTGTAAGACTTGATTATGTTTTCCACTATTATAAAATGAAAAGAAAAACAAAAAAAATATATTATATACCTACATATAATAATAATCAACGTACCTATATATACGTATATAGAAAAAAATTAAAATTAAAATCAAAATGAAAAAAAAAAAATATAGAAATAAAACAACTAAAACTAAAATAAAAATATAAAACTACGAAATTAAAAAAAATAAAAAACACAACACATATTATAGAACTCTCTGATATTACAGAAGTAAACGAACGTCAAAAAATAAAAGAAAAATAAAAAAAAATGTTAAATCAAGCGTATATGTATCCATTAAAAAAAATCATAAAATCAAAAAAAAAAAGAAAAAAAAAATTTAGACCCCAAAACGTATTACAGAAAAAAACATTTTTTTTTTATAAAAACAGAAAAAAAAAATATTTTTATACGATAAAAAGAGCAGCAATCAAGAAGAAGGAAGAAAAAAAAACGTGCACAGGTGTTCATGATCAGTGGATTCAATGACGTCCAATATTATCATTATTATTATTATTATTATATGGAACTTCTCAGGTATCATACAATTTGACTCAATGTTCATAATCGTTGTGTCTGATCTGTAACCTGAAGAATTGGCTCGATAAAAATGAAGTCTCCCAAAACTGTGTATATACGGATACACTCGCGTATGAGTTTTTATCATGATGTATATATGTATGTAATAATATATGCATGCATCTACTCGTAAGCATTTGATATATGGATATATGTACAGGTAATAAATATATGCATGAATTTATGTGGATGTACATACAAATGTACATAATGTAAATGCGTGTATATATACATATATATTTATGTATACCTATGTATAGATAGGAGGTGTGGACTTGAGTCGCATACAGATTTATTTGCTTGAATTTCAGCTACTTCTTTACGTACAGTACGTATAACGTAAAATATTATGAAGCTAGCTAGCTATCCACTCGTAAGTTTACATTTTAAAAATATTAAAAAAATAAAAGAAGAAATACAAAAAAAAAACCAAAAATCATACAGGTACCTACCAAAGTTAAAAACACAATCATTTGTACATATGTGTATCTATGCTAATGGATATAATAATAGGGTGCTTATAATGTTATTTAGTCTCGTTTATCTTTATTATGTGAAAATTTTAAATGAAAAAAATTAATGAAAAATTTGAAATCATTAATTGATGTTTTTGTGTTATCTATATTCTTCATAAATTAGAAAAAATATGCTTACTGCTATTATTTATTTTTTAAAATCAAAACAAAATTTTTACAAGTTATTCACAGGATTAATTTCATCTAATGTATTGAATAGAAATTTAAATAAAATTCTAATTTATGGGTGTTACAATCGATGGAAAATTAATCAGAAGATTTGTTTTTTCTTCAATATTGATTTATATGGCTACATACATATATATTATATATCTTCATAAACTTTTTAATTGGTGTTGGTGAAATATTGTTATCTTCTTTTCAATAATTTATGATTTTTCAAATAATGGATTTTTATTTTTTCAATTTCGAAAATTAATTTCAAACAATCATTTTGAACAAGACCCAAAAAAATGAAAAAACTTTCCTTCAGATTTATAATACGAACATATAAAACACCCTATTAACGTGTTATAATGGTAAAATATTAAGATACATTTAATATATGAAATAAATGATAATAAAAATGTAATAAGAAATATACGAGAATATTATTTATAAGTATACGTATACATAAATGTAAATAGGTACAAAAATTAATGTGGATAAGTATATACGAATACAAACTTTTATAATTTTAGACTTTATAATAACTCGTTTACTTTTGGTCAATATGCATACAGATACAGATTGATTGTAAACATTATTATGTATATATAGTATAGTATATATATGTATATGTAAATATTTATGTACATACATGCATACGTCAGATTAGTATGTAATGTGTGATGATATGTATTATAGATTATAGTAATGTAAGATAATTTTATTTATTTATTTTTTATTATTATTAATTTTTTTTTCGTATTTTTGTTTTGTTTTCTTATATGAGTGTAGTATTATTATTCTATTGAAATTTGAATTATAAAATAATATTGAATTTAATAACGTTACAAGTAAAAATGAAAAACTGAAAAGAAATAAAAAAATTAATAATAAATCTAAATTGGACAGTTTAAGAATAAAATAAGAAAAATACTGTTGACTGCTGTTATATACTTAAATGTACTACTTTCATATGTATGTACATATGTACGTATAGTGTTGTGTACTGTACACATTTTGCATTGCATGTGTATATAATGTTTGTACTTCATGTTTATCTGTTATAAGTAATGTATTATTACTGACTTCTTATAAATGTACAACATATACTGTATGTCTCTTACCTAACATTTACACATTTCGATAATAATTTGAATTTAATAAACATGCAAGTAACTGTTATGTATTTGAATGACTGTAATTATTAATTTTCATAATTTTCTAAGGAAATTTTCATTTCAAAATTAAATTGAAAACGATCTACATAGACGACTGTACCATTGGTATTTGGTATACAATGCGATACGATACGAGTATGTATGTAGAACAGTGTATTTACCTTTTAGCTTCTTTCTATCTTGTTTACGTTCTGTATTTAAATTTTTTATTTTATTTTTCTTCTTTTCTTTAAAAAAAAAAATATTACTATTATTATATACTAGCGTTTTTTTTTTGTGCTTTTGAAAATGTGATTTGAATTTTTCGATTTGATTTTCTTGAAAAGTATCTTATGATCGATAAATAAATATAATGGTGGTAGAATCATTGCATCATTTGAAAATGATGAACAATATGTTATGATACTCAGTAGATATTATTTTTTTTAAGGATTTAAAAGTATGTATATCCTTAAAATACATATTTAAATATATTCAGTTAAATTTCTGTTTCAAAATTTAAATTGAAGTGTTTAAAATTTTCTAGAAATTTATCCTTTGTATACCAAATATTATCCTTGCTACTTTTCTAGAGATGAAAAAATACTGACATGTCATTATTAGAAGATAATTAAAAATTTCAAAATTGACTACAAAAAATAAATATAAATATTAGTATCCTTAATCTTCATTAGATCCTGATAATTAGAAAAATTAGTAATCAAATCACAGTTAATTTAGGTACGAGTTTATTCCTAAAAAAAATCAACAATTTTTGTCGTCTGTATTTATAGAAATGTGTTAAAATTATGCCTATATAGCCATTAAAACCATCCATTTATTATCCAGTTCTCTTCTACTCCATTATCGTTAGGAAACGATCAGAAAAAAAAAAATTCTCCACAAGTGTTTTTATATATAAAACAAAAAATTGGTAGTTTAGTTATAGATTTATTGATTACGATCAGATCGACGTCAACATATTCGATTCGGTTCGATCACAACAAAAATATGATCATGGTTTATAATAGAGTTTGAAGTACTAATTTTAAATTTTTGTTAAGTTGTTAAGATTGGATATAAATGATAAGGCAATTATGGTAGACAACATGTTATGATTATGCGATACGTAATAAGAAATTTAATTAAAAAAATGAAAAATTTTTAAAAACATTTAAAAGTGTTTTTATTAGGTACAAATTTTATTACATGCCACTGCACTGCACTACTGTACGAAATTGAATATATGATTCGGAAGAGAATTCAATTAAAAAATACAAAAATAAAATAAAAATTTAAATTTAAATATTTATACATACGAACTAATTAAAAGCTGTAACTAAATGTCGTGATAATAACGATTTTTTTTTTTTTTTTTTTTTTGAAAGGTGCAATGAAACCTCATTTATGTATAGGTATGCGCCAATGTGTGTGTGAATGGTCTAATTGGATTTTCATTTATATTTACGAATAACTGTAAAATAAATTAGACTCGTTCAAGTAAATTAATGACAAAAAGACAAAAATTTATTTTTTATTTATTTGTACGCTCGTACCATATGTAATATTACATGCATTGGTCATTATGTGGCTTTTTATAGATATATTTTTATTATAGAGTCGGTGCTCTACTTAGAATGTTTATAACTCAAACAAATTTTTCTTAGCATGAAACATGCCCTTCTATATTGCATTACACATAACGTAATATTACAAACATACGAGTATTTACGTACGTGTACATTGTACATACATTAGCAATACCAATATATGTACTATATTTTCTACAGATGATGGATGGAATAGATTAGATTGTGAATTTATTAACGCTTTAAATTTGATTACAAAAATCATTATTACACAGTATATGGATAATAAGTAATTATCTTGAACTCTACTATTAAAAACTCATAACAAAAGGCATACAAATACTCGTAATGCATTCACACATGCACATAATTATATATTTGTATCTATATTATAAATAAAATGGTCATGAATATTTCATAGCATACATTATTTTTATACGAATAGAACATACAGTGTAGAGTATATTTAATAGTCATTAAGGCTGGTAAACTGATTATTTGCCGTAAAGTAAGTATTATAAAAGAACGAAACTCGAATACTTTTTACATATTTACGAGAATATGTATATGAAAAAAAAAATACTACGTTACATTTATAAGAAAATATGGTATATTCTTCTTATTTTTCATTGTTTTTTTTCTTCATTTTGAGCCACAATAATTTTATGAGCCACAATAATATGTTTATATCTTTATGAGTGCGTTTGTATGTATATGAAAAATAAATGTTATAAGTAAGTAATACCATGTAATACTATATCAGGAACAGAATACACTGTACTTATGTACAAATAATGTACATAGCTATATACAGAGATACAGATGTTTGTGTGACATAAGATAAAATAAGGTACACTGTACACATCACTTTCTTGTATACGATCATATACACCCACAGTCTCAAAAATTGCATCACTTATAAAATACAAAATTAAAAAAGTTTGGAATTTATTTTTTCCCCGAAAGTGTTTCACAGAGTACACCAAATATTTAATTTATCTGGACAATTCAGTGGAATTATTTTACAGAAAGAGAGTGAACTCAGAGTAATAAGGTGAAAAATGTATACACAAATAAGTGAAACGTGATACGTGATACTGCATTTCAAATAGAAGTGTCGAAAAGAGAGTGAACTCAGAGTAATAAGGTGAAAAATGTATACACAAATAAGTGAAACGTGATACGTGATACTGCATTTCAAATAGAAGTGTCGAAAAGTTAGCAAAAATAAATTGTAATCAATCCACAGTTTTATGGTATTTTAAAAAATATCAAAAAATTAAGACGAAGAAATGAGTATAAGGAGAGCCTGAATTACAGCAATCGCACAATTCCGGCAACAACTATAGCGTATACACTAATTAAATGGGACTGTCGCTGTCGCCCAAATAGATGCTATTCTATTTTTCAGCGACAAAGAGACATTCACGACCTAAATTTTGAAACAGTAGTAATATATTCGCAAAAAGCAAAAATGTAAAATTCATGTTAAGTTACGCTGTAGTTGTTGCTGGAATTGTGCGATGGCTGTTAGAAGAATTAAGACAAAACATGCTGATCGATATTTTTAATAAGGCTGGCTTTAGAACTTCGTTTTATAATTCATGACAGAATTTGAGAAAGATTTATGAGATCAGAATATCGCAAAAATTAGTGCAAAAATGATTGAATGAAGATTGAGACAGATATCTTTAATTATGCCTCAGATAATAACATTAATATTTATGAAGGTGATGTAGTTTTTGTACACCGTGGGTGTATGTACGTAAATGATGTATTTATAAGTAAAATACATGTACATCAATATACGTCTACGTACTTACGTTTGTATTTGCGATCACTATACTTATTATATATGTATTAAGAACTTTATACTTACAATTTTACACACATTATATACAGATACTTACATATACACATACACATTCATATACTCGCGTATTATCGTTTGTACATACGAGTAGTAATATATTTTCATTTTTATTCCATTTTTACTTTTATTCAGATTATGTTTTCCTTTTTCTTTCAAATTCATATTTTCTTCTTTCTTTTTTAGTTAGTTTTAGTTCTAGAGTTTACTTCAGTTTTCTTTTTAATTTTTTTGTTTTTTATATTCATTTTGATTTTTTATTTCTCTTCTCTTTATTTTTTTTTTTTATTTATTTTTTGATGTAGTAGAGTTTATTATAGTAGTAAAACGTGAACGGACAATGTCTGTATAAATGTACATACATACTCGTATTATTATAATACTCATGAAATGGAATTATGTATATACATATTCTATATTCTATACTGTATGCTA
This sequence comes from Villa cingulata, assembly GCA_951394055.1. Lineage (NCBI taxonomy): Eukaryota > Metazoa > Arthropoda > Insecta > Diptera > Bombyliidae > Villa > Villa cingulata. The sequence continues at coordinate 28,585,417 of OX596021.1, read as the reverse complement.
TACACAAGGTAGTATTTATATAGGTAGGTATTAGTATTACAAAAGTAAAAGAACAAAATATATGATGCGGGTAACACAGTAGCATTGTACATTCGTTACGGATTGAATTTGAAATGAACTAAAAAACAGATTTAAAAAAAATAAGTATATTTACAGTGAAAAAAAAAAATAAAACGAAATAAATAAAGAATCGAAAAAGATATTATAAGAGGTATATGTCATTAAGTATCTGATAATATAATGTATGTATGTATGAAGGTGTATATTATATACACGAATGCTGGAATAAATTGTAAGTATATACATACATACTCAACTCGTGTATATGTACAACCAAAATAAAAAGGAATAAAAAGCCTTTTCTGCATAAACTATAAAAATATACAACGAAAAGGAATAACCTTCTTCTATATGCATGCACTTATGTACGTGAATATACATTAGCAATGTTCAAAGTACTCGTACATACACTGTTTTCTGTATACATCGTACACGTTTGTGCATCATATTTATGTTAATAACGTAAAATTACAAAAAAAAAAAAAATGATGAAATGTAAGTATATTTATGAATGTTCGGATGTATATTTTCTTCTGATATGACAGTAAATTTTATGAGTGTGTTAGTAATTTATGTTTACAAATATTATTTTCATTTTTTTTTTTTGTTTTTTTTTTGTTTTCAGTTTATTTTCTTTTCTTTACACTCCACCACCGTACATACAACTTCACCAGATAATTTTTTAATGGTTTTTCTCTTCACTTTTTTTTTTTGAATATGTATTTTTTTATTTTCATTTTGATTCTTTCTTTTTTTTGGATAAACGAGGTGTAATTTGTGGTCGAGATCGACGGATTAATGGAACCTTAAAATCAAAGATTTTTCTTACAATTTTTTTTTTTTTTTAAATTTTATTTTTATTTTATTAATTCTATTTTTTTATTTTATTTATTTTTTTATTTTTTTTTTTGTTGATTTATTTATGATAAAAATAAAATATTTAAATATTGTATTGTATTGAAAATATTCTGAGATTTTGTAAATTTTTCATTTCCTCATATTCGTACAGTCGTATAAAGTGTGGTATTAAAGTTTTATGAGTTTTTGGAGAAAGGTAAGTCACTCTTACCATATAAACCTTTTGTTAAAACCATAAAAGAAAATTAAAAGAAAAAAAAAACGTTTATGATTTATTTATACATTTTTCAATAATTGTGTTATTCAATATTTTTTCTTGAAGAATTAAAAAAAATAAAAACAAAAACAAAACCAAAAGAGAAAAAGGATGTAACAGGAAAAATTTATGTTTTCGTTTTGGTTCGTTTTGTTTATGAGGCAAAAAAAAAATAGTAAGTGCTTAAAGCTTTTTTTCTTTAAATGCCTCTTTGAATGTTGAATAATTTGAATTATATGTATTATTCACGAGTATGTGGATTTATTTAATGTTTAAGATATGAATGCAGTAGGATATTTTTGGATATTAACAAAAATCCTTTTCAAAAATATTCTAATTTTTTTGGTTACACTTTCACTTCTTCAAAAAACATCCATAGACCTTGCTAAAATTCCTTTTGTCTCTACGAGAATTAACTATCCATATCTCTCTCAAATTCTTGATACCATCAACTAGTTTCTCTACTGGTGAATTTTTTCATGACTTCTCTAAATGACTCCAATATCCAATATTATCTGATTCGTTTAATAGGTCTGCTGTCAACATTTTCAAGTAGATTTTTCTTTCAAGAAATTGCTTTTACATGCTTTTACGTAATCTGTCAGACCAGGAAATGTAAAACTGTATCCTAAAAGTCTTTTTAATGTACCATATCTATGCTATATAGGAGTGATTCTTTACATCGCCAAACATTCAATGAAAAAGAGTAATTTAAATGATATCTTTCATTTAATTAAATTCAACGTCATTTTTATTAATTTAATTCTAAACAAAAAAATAAATAAAAAAAATAAAAATAAAATTTTTATAACGCTATATTTAATGTTTGCGTAAAATTTTGATGAGTTTATTATCTGAGCGTAGCGTATATAAGTAAATTGTATATGCACGACTATGTATTAAATGTAATTAATTTGAAATTACTGTGTAAATTTATTACGTATTATATGAAGAAAAAAAAAACAAATTTGTTATAAAGTCATTACTTAATAAATATGTTAATTTTATAACTTGCAAATTAACTATGAAAACTGCATTTAAGTACATATATGCGAGTATACGTATAACTGAAAATTTAAGTATTTATTTTTTATTTAATTTGTTTTCATTTATTATTTTTTTTGTTTTTTGTTTTTATTTTTAAATCATGGAAAACAGCATAGAAATTAAAGAAAAAAAAATAATTAAATTCAAATTAAAATTAAACGAAAATAATGAAAAAACAAATATAATCGCAGTGATGTGAAAAGCTTGTATTTAATTAAGTCTTAAATTTAATTTTATGTTGCATTATTTAAACAACACAAAAAAAAAAAAATTGTGTGTTTTGTTTTTTATTTTTTTTTTTGCCATCTTTTGGTAATTATGTACTTATTAAACTGAAAAAAAGAAAAATAATAATAAATAAATAAATAAATGTGTAAAGACACAAAAGTCGAATCAGCTTGACATCAGTTTTTATTTTATTTTAGAATTGAAAATTTTGTATATACCACACCAATACTACCAATAATTATTATATGCTCGTATAAATGATCATCTTCAGGATCTTAATTGAATAAATTGAGGTTAATTTGTTTTTGATTTTGTTTTTGTTCATTGTTATTACTCGTACATTGTACATTATTTATGTAATTTACTTGTAGATGACGTTTTTGTTTTTTTGCCTGATTAAATTTTATGTATAATTTAACGCCTTTGAACAGTTATATCTTTCATGTCATATCAAATGAAAAGGAAAAAAAAAAAAAGAAAACGATACGAATTCAATTACAAAATGACAAAAATTCTTGATTAAAGTAATATTGGAAAATAATTGGTTTTTCAATCAATTTGTGTATGTTGTTGTATAGTTTTTTTTTAGAAAAATCAAAATCAAAATCACGATAAAAATATCTCCAATCTAATATGCAGTCATTATTATTATTATATACATGCATTACGTTACATTACATTTACATATGCTTTTACATCTCACATGAACTGATAACCTGCAGTATATATTGATAAAGATCTTCTCAGCTAGAATAAATGCAACTGAACAACAAAGGTAAAAATAAACTATAAAAAGATTAAAAGATATTATAATTTTTTGTTGTTGTTGTCGTTGTTTTATTTTTGATTTTTATTTTATTTTTTTATACCCATTACCCATCATTACTATTACACGATACCTAATCAATTAAGATGAATTTAAATTCAACAAAACGATAATGATAATAATGCTGGCTGATGGTACCTACATATAGCTGATGATCATGATGATGATGATGACGATGATGAAACGAAAAGATAAGTGATACTATATACAGAGCCTATATAGTGTGTATTCAAAGTAATACAACAATGATAAAAATATGAAATGGAAGCAAACGAATAAATATAAAAAAAATACGATGATTACAAATAAAAAAAAAAAAAAATTATGGTTCAATGTGTATTGTTTGGTAGGTGTATACCTTTTTCTAGATCTTATTTTTGGTTGTTACGTTTTGTTTTTTTTTTTTTTTTTTTTTTTGAAGTTGTTTTATTCTAATGTGTATTCAAGAATGACTTTTATTAGAAATTTGATGAAAAAATCAAGAAGATAATTACTGTATATACTCGTAATAATATAGTAATGGTGGAATACTAGTGTATGAATATGGTAAGTTAGGAGAGATAAATAAAAATTGAATCTTTTACAACTTGCCTGCATATACATAAAAAACTGAATTGATGTTCCTATTTACGAGAATAAAATTCGTTTTTTTTTGTTTTTTTTTTCAGTTCTTTTTTTATTTTATGACTTTTTCTTTTACAGTCGTTGTTTTTGTCACTTTTTTTTATATTTTTCGTCAGAGAAGAAAAGCTCCAAAATTTGTTTCAGTATGTCGTGATTTGAAAATAAAAATTGAAAATTTTCTTAAACCATCATCATCATCATCAACAGAAGATATAACGAATATACTAGTATTTTGTATACATATAGAAACGAATACAATGTAGGTATACATACATCTCATGTATATATGCATCTACATACATAAAAACATGCATATGTATTTACAGATAAAAATGGATAATCTTTTTTTTTTTTTTTGTAGGTACTTGTAGGTTCTGGTAATTTTATTTTGTTTTTTATTTTTTATTTTTGTATCTGTTTAGCTTAGATATATCCAATCGCATGTATAATATGGTACAAGAGTATATAGTGTATAATATTATTGCCTTCTCTAAACAAGAAATGACGATTAAGTTGATAGTTTTTAAACTTAGAATAAGAATAAGAATACATATAAAAACTATTATAATATTCTAGTTGTATAAATCGTGTATAAATTCTCGTAAATATGTACTACTATATAAAACTAAAACACTAAAAAAAAAATCCACTGTGTTCTGTTCTACAGTTAATATTAATGTGTATTGTGGATAAATCGTATATATTATGTTTTATATATTTTCTTAAAAAGATAGATACTCCTCGTACCATATTTTAAACTCCTTATTATTGGTGTATATAAAACTGCACGTGTGCTTAAAACTGGTTTTCAATCAGATTATTCTTTATATATTTTATTTGTATATTTATATACATTTTACATATATACATACAATATTTTTATATATAAATGTACCTATTTACATACAAATAATTTACTCGTATACATATATATCTTTTATATTTAATGTAAAATGTAAGTGGATCTGTGTATCCATCCACCAGCCACCAGCAAATTCAACAGCACCCGTTTATTATTATGGTCGACAAGAAGTCTTCTTAAGTCAATTTTGTAATCTGTACACCTTTTTTTATTTTATCATATACACACACACACAGATACACACACATATAATTTACATAGATATCTTATTTTTTTTTATTTTTATTTTGATTTTGCCTGACCTATGTATACACATACGTTGGGGTACATATGTTTGTGTGTGCGAGTATCTCCTCTGATGTGGATGCATCTTTTACGATTCTCTTCTTTAAAAGTTTTTAATATTATTATTCCTACAAACTGTATATGTGTTTGTATATATGTGTGTGTAAGCATATATGTATGTATATTATGTAAATATGTACGTAAATACATATATACAAAAACATGTAACATGAAACATATTCTACATACAAACATTCTTATATGTTTAATCCATATGCTTTTATTTAACTTGATATTCTTTTGCTTTGTTCATACATATTTATATGTAAGTATGTATGTACGTCTAAGTTTTTCTCAAAAAAAAAAAAAAATCAGTTAAGAAAAAAAAAATTTACAAAATATAAAAATAAATAAAATAAAGATACGAAAAAATTAATAACCGTACTGACATATACTTAGTTGAAAATTTTCAAAAGATTGAAGGCCATTATTATTAACAATTACAATCAAAAATATTATATGAAAATAATTGTAGAAAAATATAGATATATGTATGTATGTAGATATGTATAAAAACATACATTTATTATCTGTATGTAGGTATATAGATTTGTTAAATTTTTTAAGTACTCTAGATGTGTGTGTGTACAATAATTTTAGATGCTTCGAATTTGTTTTTTTTTTAATATTTGTTATTTGTTTTTAGTTTTTTTTTCTACTTAGTTTCATATGAATTATTTTACTAGAAAATTATTAACAAGAAAATATAAATAATAATGAACGAATGAAAAAAAAATGACTAATTACAATTATTTTAACAGAATAAAACTGAGATTTCCTGGAAATTAATTCGAGTGAATTGTATATTTATGTAGAGTACATCAATCGAGTCCAATATAATATACGATTATTATAAGCTAAGCTTAATATATAGGTAATTGCTCATAATGGCATAGATTTATTTTTTCTTTTCTATAAAAATTGAATAAATATGCAATTTCATGCATACTCGTAGATATGAAATAGGTACACTCTACGAAGTATGCAAGAATTATATTACGCGTTCTAATACTATGTAATGTAAAGAAAATTCATTTTCATTTAATATGTATATATACTATATATCACATCTCTATAAAGATTGTAAATCTCTTATTAAATTTATACGTAAGTAAATACATATATGTACGATGTATAGAATAGAGGAGCAGGTATTAAATATTGCTAGTTGATTTTCCGTCTTTGTCATTTACAATATTCGCATTCTATACTGAGAAAGAAAATCAAATTTTTCTCGAAAATAAAAATATGAGTAACTATACACAGGATGTGTGAAATACTACTCGCACTATCGTAGCGTATACCTACTATAAATACCGTAGTAACTAGTAAGTCAATGACTTCTAAGCTCTAAATATAATGCATAGAGTAGAGGAACAAGTATTAAATGTTCCCAGTTGAATTTCCGTGTTTCAAATATTTTGTGTCAGGTTCATGCATAAGATGAAGAAGTAGTCTAGGAGAAATCAAAATCGAGTACCGTCTAACGTCTATCACTATTCATGAATATTATTTCTAAAATACGTACTACATATGAATATATTTGTTATCAATAATGTTCATAAATTTGTTTGAAATCCTATTGTATATCCTTTATGGTTATCTGTTGTGTAAATAATATACAAAAATAAATATTATTTTTTGAACCCAAAAATATCAAATTAAAATTATTTTCTTACACAAAAATGAATTTTTCAAGCATAAATTGCAGTAATAAATCATCGTAAAAATGAATTATATTTACATATTCCTTTTTGAATCCTTTTCTACTGTATCATTTGATCATATTAATTATGTATTTATTTATTTATGCTTATACGAATTTATTTACGACAATACAAAAAAACGAGAGAAAAAACAACGAAAAAATGATCATAAAAATTCCTTCACATATCATTATATTCATATAATAGTATGATGCATATATGTATAAGTATTTTACATAATTTTGTGATTAAATAAATTCAATGTACCAAAAAACAATATGAAATGTGTGCATTATATATGACGTAGTGGTAGTATATATCATTGAATAAATTATCATATGTGGAGCCAAAATTTTCATTTTTCATATTAGAGTATGTGTATTGTATTACAATATTTATATATGTACATTCTGTATAAATATGTAATTCATAATAAGGATATATTTTATGTTATGCATGTTTGTCTTGTCTATTATGATAGTGCAATATCTCTTCATTATTACCCCTATCATTACGATTCGTTTTTTGTTTTTTTTTTCGGATTTTACAAAAATGTACAAAAAAAAATCCTAGACACACATTAACACATTAAAGAAGGCTAAAAATGATAAGGTGACAAAAAAAAAACATCTCTAATATGTCTGCGTATCAAATCGTATATGTTTAAGTACAGAGTAAAAGTAAAAAAAAAAAGAAATAGTGAAACAAAAATGAGCATTTGATTTATAGACGAAATTGTCACACTAAATTCAATTTACTTAACTCATTGAAAAATTGTTTATCTCCCTTTATGAAATTTTTATTTCGAATTTTCATGTATTTTTTTTTTTTTGCTGCCTTTCTTCATTTTCAAATAAAATAACGAGTAATAATATTCAAGGGAATTTTGTATCTGTTTTCATCTAATTTTCAAATTTTCGTATATAAAATGCATTTGTGATGTATTGTCAAAGAATATAATGATAATGATGATCATTTCTAAATTAAAAATTACCCATAATAAATGTCATCAATTCTATCAATAATATATATTTTTTTTCTAATAATAAATAGTCCTTGAAAAAAATTACCGAGTACATACGAGTAGTAGGAAAATTATGATAAACGATTGAAAATTATATTTTGTTAGTCAATATTATTTACACAAGTAGTACGTACTACCACGTACTTATATACATAAAATGTGTAAGTATCTTTTGGATTTGGCACAGGAGAGAAAAGTGCATTGTTCAATTTATAAATTACAAAAATGATAGTAAGGGTTGAATTATGTGCAGTGTACAAAAGTGAAATTTCATTTTTTAAGGAAAATAGAAAAATAAAAATCCTTTATATAGAGCCCTTTCCTAATTTTTATTTTTTATTTTTTAACTTTCCATTGTCGGTGATAACCACTATACATCACAATACAATACACCACTATATAAAAATGTGCTCTTACTCTTATAGCTGTCAATAAAGTCAATTTACTCAATAACCAATATTATACACAGTGAATGTATACAACAATATTATTGTCATCGCATTTACACAAAAGTGGGCAGCAAAACTCTTTCTTTTATTTTCGTGTGTTTATGTGTGTTTGTTTTTTTTTTTTTTACTTTTTAATTTTCAATTTTATTTTATTTTTTTCTTACATATTTTGTGTAATATATTTTTTTTTTGTATATTTTATTTTATTTTTCAACAGTCATTATCCGATTATCTTTTGGGTTGTTTAAACGACCCTTTGAATGTAAATGGTCACTGTCCACAAAATGCGTCATAAACTTCAGCTTTTCATTTTCATTTCTTTTTTTTTTTTCCTGAATGAGAAGATTTACGCTAGAATGAAGGGTTTTTTATTGTTATTATATTGTTAGAAAGTCCTTTCATTGGAATTACATCAAGAGAATTTCATTGCATATATAAACACACTCATATACTTGCAGTGGTACGTTATGCATGTAACTGATGTTGGAAAATTTCAAATCGAAATAATTTGGTTTTGTCTTCTTTCTATCTATGTATATTTTTTTCTATTATTCTTCTTGAAGTTATTACAAGAAATCAACCAAGTGAAAGCAAATAGTCTATTGATAGTTTTTTTATTACCCCATTTAGATTTGGTCCTACAAAAAATAAAATAAAATAAAAAAAATTTTTTTTCTATAAATTTTATATGTAAATAAATTTGTGAACGTTTGAATAGAATGAAAATAATCGTGAAAAATGTGATTCGTTTTTTTGTTAAATAGCTGATCTTTAAAATCGTAAAAAAAAAATGAACAGAAATACAGACCATCATATAAATTTGAGTTCGAGTAGTTTACAGAAATTTATAGGATGCTTCAGATTGTTATGATTTTTTGAATTGTGGCTATTCAGATATTCAGATTGTAATCAAATGAAAGACAGTTAAAATGATTGAAGAGGAAATTTTACAAGGCTGTTAACAGAATGGATTTCATTTATTAATTTCTTTTGATGCAGCGGTAAAAAAATTTCAAAACTTAAGAACTCCAGGATTGAAATGAATGACCATTTCTATCTGTACAAAATTTATTGAAATGAATTGTCACTACAGTACAACGAACTAATTATGATTGTTGGATGGAGAATCTTTTAAAAATTTTACAGGCAATTTGAATGCATATTTATTGCACATTTTTATAGTACAGAATACTATCAAAATTTCAAGGAAATTACTTTGAATTTTTTAATCACTATTTTGAAATAAAGGTCCTTTCTCAATTTTGTTTTTTTTTAAGCTCCCATTATTCAAAAAATTGACACGAAAATCAGTCATTATCTGTTAAATTAGAATGTCAAGTATCACCTGGATTTATACACATTTCATTACCTCATAATTAAAAAATACACACACATACATATGTGCCTTATATTAAGAAAAAAAATATTCGATTATTATTTTGACTATACATATTTCGATTTTCTAATTTTTGTTTTTTTGTTGTTTTCTTTTTCAAAACTTCTGATTTACAGACACTAAATTATGAAAGTAACAAAAATTGAAATGAAAACTGAAAATCGAAAACCAAAAAAAAACAAACAAAACTATCTCAACGCGAACTTATTCATTTCGATATTTTACATACAATGGGGTTAACTTTCATTATTGTGGTATTCGTGTATATTATTATTAGTACAGTTTTTATCATTAATAAATTTTTATATGTTAAGTATTTTTCATTTCAACATTATGACATTTTAATGGGTCTAATAAAGGTGTTACTCGATACGCATCATTACACATTTTGACAGATGTCACAATTTAAATGTGATATATGATTTTTGATACATTCGATTTGTATGAGTATCACGCGGAGTATTTATTTGTATATTTGTATCTATACATATGATGATTTTTTTGGTATATTGGTACTAACTACACAACTTCAACAACACAACTTCATAATGTACATACAACTGTGCAACTAAATTATGTAAGTGATGATTTTTTTTAATTATCACATTTTTTTCTTTGTTCTATTTTTATATCGATAAATAAAATTGAAAATGATTTTCGTTATTGTACAAAAAAACAAAAGAAAAGTAAACTGACATGAGATATTGTAGGAAAAGAAACTGATTCCAAGTTCGAAGTCATTAAGAAATATGACGTGCATTTTGAAAAAAAAAAATATTTGAATACATAATTGAGAATAAGTTAATTGATTTTATGTGCATATACTCGTGCAAGCATGCATGGACGATTTACAATGAGTATGTAGCAGTTATTCAGAATAAATATAGCCAGTTTCGGTTTGTAATTTAGTTATTTTGCTTAATTATGACTACATGGCAAAAATATAACTCAGGCTCTAATTTAAAATTCAAATCTTTTTTTTTTAATGCACAATTGAGAATTTTCAGAAAACAGAAATAAGAAAAAGCAACATAACTTAATACAGATTCTATAATATGTACTATACATACATAATCTCTGTCATGAAACTTTTACTTAGAAAATATAGAATTATTCTGTTGTTGTTTTTTTTAGCTTATTTTATTTTATTTTTTTTTTGTATTTTTAGTTCATTGTTCGTGACTGTATCTAGTTTTTTTTTTTTTTTTTTGCATTACTATTAATAAAACTTGAAAGCGAAAGGAGTTGTTTATTTTTCTTCTACCCACAAGAGCAGTATATCGGTAGTAGTATATCTACTATAAGTTCAGCGCCCTTTTTTTCTTAAAGTTATAACCAACATGCATACATACATACACACTATACATACACATATTCATCTCTCTATAATTCTATCTTATTTAAACATTTAAGATTACATACATATAACTGCTAAATATATTTCGATTTAAATATAAATCTAGCAATAATATTGCATTGCATCCGATGATAATATGATGTAGAATATACATATAAATGCATGCACATAACACATATACAAGATACAAAATATGAATGTATGTATGTATGTATATATAGCATTAACAGCTGGTGCCGGACATTATAGCTGCAGCTTAATATTAAAAACGAAGCCACACTTTATAATCTTACTTTACGCCACATTAATCTCTAGTTTCAACATACATATATATCTACTCTTGTTCTTTATAGAATCGTACATATTCATATGTGTAAAATAAAAGTTACAACAGATCCACATAATATGTATGTACAAATGTACCATGTGTATATTATGTACTTAGAAAAATGGACAATAGAACTTCTCCTGTACGCGAACAATTAGTCACTTTTGCCAGCGGAAAAAATGAAGAAAATAAAAAAAAAAAATTGAACGCCAATACCGCGAGTTTATACGAGTTTGTATCTAGAATTGCAGTTGAAAATTGCTTGTCTTTTTAACAATTTTTTCTTCTTCTTACTTTATTTTTATTATTATTATTATTTTATTTCTTCAACATGTTACACGCAATCCAGAGATACATACATACTGCAGAGTCAACGAACGCAAAAATCAAGAGGCAAAATAAAACTTTGATATAGGAACTTCATCAGATACATATATATATAAGCATTGTATTGCAGTAAGTGCTGAGTATGTACTCGTATAATATTATGATAATATACAAAGGAAGACTTGAAACAGGATGAGATGAGATGCTGATCAGTTAACCTCTTCTTGTAAAAAAAAAATTTTTTTTTTTTTTTATTTTTCTTCTAAAATTTATTTTTTTCTTGGTTTTTTCTTTAATGTTTTTGTATTTTTTTTTATATTATTTTTTAATCTTTGAAATCATATACAAGCCCTAGTTTTCCATATTACATACATACATATATTCATGTACAGATAATCATCATGTATAATAATTATATACAATGTAATGTACATTTATGCATATACATACTCGTATTTGTATTTATTCACTTCAGGTACTACTCAAATAATGTAATTTGCAAGAATGGTTTTAAAACCGGTTGAACACGCGACTACCGTCAGCCATCGTTTATATGAAAAGAAATAAGCTTACTGTGTTGTGACCATACATTATTACAATCCAACCACAAACCGAAAACAGAAAAAAAAAAATGTATAAATAAACCAAAGAAATTTAAATGAAAAATATAAAAATTTATGGAAAAAAAAATGCAATGATATTAAAATACAAGGTTGCAGATTAGTATTTTGATTAATAGAAACTTTTGTTGAATTTAATTGTCGAGTAGGTCGGAATCGGAATCAAAAATGTTCTTAAATTTATAAAAATGAATATGTCTGGAGACTGTTTTAAAAGTTTTTCTACAAACTGGTGGACAATGATTCTGATTGATTTGGTATGAATGCAGTATAGTCATGCGATTACAAAAATCTGTTAATTGCCTAAAGCAATTTAATTTGTATTTGGAATAAATTTTGTATAAAAAATGTCACCTCCACTTAAGAATCAATTGGATGGAATTTAAACTTTATATTGGTATTGAGTTATATCGAGAGAAAAATTTGTCACTACTTTGAACTGATACATTTAGAAATTTTAGGATTTTAGAAACATTTAGGACTTAAATTAGAACTCTTAGGATTCAAATTCTATACGTGAAAATTCCAAGTAAGAATTTTAGAAAGAATAAATTTTTTGGTTCGAAAAAAAATGTCCTTATAAAATTCGAAATTTTATCGTTTCCTTTAACACTGTATATTACGTAATATATTCTGAGTAGTAATTTACTTTTAATTAATTAAAGTAATTAATTTAAGTAATTTTATATTTAGTCATCATAAAAATATAATTCGAGATTCTTATACATTATCATTCGTTTTGCTTATGTGTACATCACCACTTAACATCTGTTCTGTTTTGTGTAATATTGAATCAAAATTTATCCTGCATATATCATATATGTAAATGTGATTGTGTGTACATTTATTATCTTTCAATTTAATTTAATCACTTTTCAAAATAAATTTTAAATATCAAACTGTCAAAATGTATTCATATGCATTTATCATAAATAAAATAATGTACTATGGGCAATGAAATTGGAATACGAGTGCACACACGTTACATCTGTGAAAACTTACATAATTATGCACATATCTTGCATACAGTAATTTACATAACACATTAAGATATTTTTCAAAAAATTTCAATACATATCTACATCAAAAAGTTAGGTCAAAATATCAAAATTATCGTTTGTATCCTGTACATACTTATACGTATGTATATGCATATTTATGTACGCATGTACTTACATATATATACATTATATGTAACATGTACATGTAACTCATTTAAATTTTATGATCTATTACAACTTGACACTGGCTTCTGTAATTCTGCTGTATGCATTTTAATTTTGTTTTCGTTGCATCTCATTCACGCCTATTATGAAATTGAAAAAGAAAACAAGAAAATTTTAAAAACGATAAATTTTTTTAATCAAATTTTCAGTACTCGTACATACAATATACTATGTAATATGTAATATGCAAGATACAACAGCTTTAAGATGTTTTTAATTTTTTTTTCACTCGTTCGTTTTTTTTTTCTACCCACATCACATCTACATTATGAATATTGTAGAGATTAGTGTGTATACGTATGTCTGTATGTGTAAGTTATACACTGTATATTTTATTTTTCCACTTATTTTATTTTGTTTTTTCTTGGTTTTTTTTTTGTGATAAAATTGACAGTACAACGATGTGTTTAAGTGCATTTAATGCTTTTGCCTAAAGCTAATATCACACATAATTTTTAAGTTTTTGTTGACATTCTCTGAAATTGAGATATAAAAATTCATTTTCAGCGAATATTTTTGTGTGTATGAATAATTTGCAATGATTTTGTGCAGCATAGATTATTGCAATGAATTTATTATTTAATCAAAATCAAATAAAACGTAGAGAAAAAATTTGAATTCATTTTATTGTAAAAAATCTATAAAAAGTAGAGCATACAGGAGCTGAAAAAAAAAATGTACAATGTTAAGGATAGTCAAAATATGCAAATTTTTGACATTGGAAGGAGAGAGCTACTTTACAAATTACAATACAGTTATTTCCTTTATTTTATTTTTCAAATTCAATACTTCCAAGTCCAACCAATAATTATCTGTATTTTGTACAAGAAAAAAAGTAACAGACTTTTTTATCTTCCTTTCATTTTGGACCGAATGTGAACCAGTCTTTATTCACATCGTTTGTATCTTAAAGTTTTGTAGTTAGTGCCTGCTCAGCGCATATATAACTTTATCTTGTCTTACCCTGCTCAATCAAGACTTGACCTGTTTGTAAGCAAATAAAAAATTACATATGCTTTGTTCACGATGTATGTAATGTACGTACACACAGTCACACAAGCATGCATCTACGTGAATACGAGACGAAAAGTGTAATGTATCTATATCTATTTATAAAAAGTATCAAAGTATTCTTAATCGTACATGTATGTAGATGCGAGTATGTTCATCGCAGCTAATGTTTCCTTTGTATTTTTGCACAATTATTGAAGATTGGAAAACATTGCTCATCTGAAAAAGAGAAGTGTGCATTTTCATACATATTGTAATTTTCCAAATCGAATATCAAAATTTGAAAAATGAGAAGTGCATATGTACATACATACTGAAAAATGACACAATAAACATGAAACAACCTGATTTAGGTTCCTTGTATTATCATCATCAACCTGAACAAAAAAAAAAAAAAAAAACAAGATACGATGACCTGAAATTTCATATAAGAAATGTTCTATTCCCTTCCCTGACAAAGGCTCCAATCCAATATTTTTTGCCTCTTTATCTGTGTTTCTTTTTTTTAGAGACCCAAGGTTTACAAAACAAAACAAAAAAAAAATTGAAAAAAAAAATTTACTCACAAAAAAGATTAGTCCTTCTATATCCAATCCAATCGTACTGTATAATCAAATGCAATGGAACACTCGAACGCTGAACGAATGCTATACGTACGACGAACAACGAGTGTGCGTAACGTATCGAAAGATATTATTTTTTTTTTCCTTCTTTTGTATATCATTATCTTGAAATATTATATATTTTTTTTTTTCCATTTTTTGAAAAATCTGTTTTTTTTTTCCTTGCACTGCACACAAGTGCCTTTGAATTTGAACACACATACGTGTACGTATTATATGAGTATACTGTACTGTCCCTTTCCAAGTGATTTTTATCTTTTTTGAGTTGCAGGTTAGGTTTTTTTTTTTTTTATTTTTATTTTCAATTTCTATTTATTTTGTATATTAATTTTATTTTGTATTTTTATTATTTTTCTTTTAGAA
The DNA here is from genome assembly GCA_951394055.1 of Villa cingulata. Taxonomy (NCBI): domain Eukaryota; kingdom Metazoa; phylum Arthropoda; class Insecta; order Diptera; family Bombyliidae; genus Villa; species Villa cingulata. Next base: position 28,569,881 of record OX596021.1, on the reverse strand, counting down.
ATACATTTTTTTTTTCTGATTTATATTTTTTTTATTATTGTTAGTTTTCATATGTGTGTTTTCATTTCAAAATCTCCATTAAGGCAATGACCTGTTTTAGATTTGTTATTGTTTTGTCTTTTTCACACTCACAGAATTTATGTGATGCAGTAGAATATTATATTATATTATGTATTATCTTTTATAATATGCATTTAATGCCCATATGCATATGTGTGCCTTTCTTCATATGTACATACAAGTGTGTGTAGTGTAAATGTAAAGTATCTCGTTTTGATGAAAATAAGTCTTATCCAAAATCAAAATTGAACACTTGTGTCTACTTGGCCTGGCCATCCGCATGTACGTTTAGGTTTTTTTTATTTTTTGTTTTTCTGTTTTTTTATTTTCTTTAGGTTTTTTATTTATCATATACATACATACATACATATGTACACACACACATGTATGATGGTTTATGTTTGCACTTTGCACATCCATTTTCTGATATTTTTATGTACAATTTTTATTTTATTATTTTATTTACTTTTTTTATGTTTTATAGTTTTTTTTTCGTTTTTTTTCAGTTTAGTACAGCTGTTTATTTTTAGGTTATATTATGGATACTATACATATACAAATAAAATGCTCGTTAAATGCACATATGCATAAGTACACACATCAAATATAAACTGTACATACAGAGTTGTTATGATAGTGAGTAGGTGCTCGCGACGCAAGACTTTCATAACGATCGTCATGAAGATGATGATGATGATGATCATCATCATCATATAATCATCGTCATATAGCGATCACTGCTTTGCTGATATTTAAGATTGAAAAAACAATTTTTTTATTTTCAAAATAATACATTGGACACTATATACTCTTACTACACAGTACATGTACCATAAAATATCACATCTTAGTAAAGTCAATAAACTTAATCTTCAATTATTGGTTTTTGTTGACAAATCAACTCATAGATTTTTTTTTAAAAAACAAAAAAAAAATGTCGATCGACATTATCATGTAATTATCTAATATAATTTTTTTCTTGTTTTTGTTTGTTTTGTTTGTTTTCTTTTCTTTTTTTTTTTTTCAAAAATACTCGTACATGATATTGACATGATCAAACGCATTAAGTCATCTTTCAATTTTATAGTGTAGCTGGGTAGATACAGTCCGCAGATATTATAAAGGGACTTAAACATAACAATAATATTAACTCTGTCAATTTGTTATCTTATGAAATTTACAATAGAGATCGAATGAAAAAAAATATCTAGAATTATTTTTTAATTTTATTTCATTTTTCGGTTTCAATTTAAAACAACACACGATCTAGATCACAAGAAGTATTACCTTGCATGCTGCATCGCATCCTTAGATGAAGTTCTTGCAATTGGATTTAATTGAATTAATTGTTGATTTATTTTTTAGATTTCATCAGTCGGTATACAAAGCAAGGTAGCAGCATTAAATTAAGAGGATGATTTTGTGCAACTATGCGAAGTTAATAGTAATTTGAAAATTGTATTGGAAGCTTAGTAACATTAAAATGAAAGGGGCTGAACATTAAAAAAAAATGTAATTTTGATTCTTTTGCAACATTGTTTTCCAAATCGTGTTTAATTGGAAGATTATTAACATTTTATGTGAATCTTATTTAATTTTTTTTAATAATTTTTAGATATTAATTAGATATTCCTGGAAACGTATTAATGAACACTTCTTAGCTGATATAATGCGGATCATAATTATCTTTATTTGCAAGCATTGATTTTGATACATAACCTCACTAAAAATCAAATTACTGAAATAATCATCTTTAAATTAAGTAAAATTACCGTATTATTAAATACGTATTGCATTATCTTCAGAAAAATTTGTACTCTTTACATAAGTATGTATGTAAAAGTGTACACACATCATTACATAATGTGATTTTCTTATTTATCATTCCGATCTGAATCGATCTTGAATATAATCTGAAAAACTCCTTAAATATATTATTGAGAATAATAATAATTAATCTAACAATAATTTTTTTTTACATACATATACATGTGTGAAGGTAGTAATTAACTCCACATGGCAAATGCAACAGCTTCGAATCTATCATAGTAATTGTATACGTTTACAATGGTGTATGTATAAAAAACATAAACTTATTTCGTAAAAATTTTTAAAATTATAGGAAAAAAAATACATCTACACTATACCTCCAATCAAGAAGACGAGAATAAAATAAAAGCATTATACACGCAATTTACAGTTTGTGGTTATCTAGATATTTATACAATTCTCAATAACGAAAAAAAAAGAAAAAAATATCTTCTCTGTAATATTTGTAATAAAAATAATAATAGT